>JAHLJT010002406.1:96136560-96272017 GCA_031308135.1 Acheta domesticus | reverse complement strand
TTAAATTAAATAAATCTAATTTCTAGTACATTTAACTATTAAAAGCTCGAACAAACACGCGCTTGATTGTCCATTACAGTGCTTGCAGTATCCCCGAAAACCAGAAGTAACTTTCAATTGAAGAGCGCTTTATTGCTCGGGGGCAAGTCCGCAGAGTAAACACAGCGGCTGGAATGGCGCTTCCAAAGAACTTTTTACGAGCGCGAGTTGCGAAGTACGTGGCTTGGACTGCGCTGCGCTTTGCCGACGCTGCCTTTGCGCTGCCCTACGCCACCGCCTACGTCTCCACCAACGCTTTCGCTACTGCCTTCGCCTCTGCCTGCGTCTTCGCTTCTGGCTCCGCCGCCGCCTCCATCGCTGGCACAGACTCACCACCAGTTTCTCCATGGCCTCTCCAGCAATCTCACCACCACCACCAGTCTCACCACCACCACCACCAGACTAACCACTACTACCGGACTCTTCATCACCAGACTCACCACCACAAGTCTCACTATCAGAGTGACCAACAAACACAGACCCTCTAACCCAGAACGAGTCTGTCAGTCCTTCGCCTCCGCTGCCATGCCAGCTTGGCCCCGACAATCAACTCTGTGCCCTCCACCAAAGCCTCGTCCTCCTCATATGTCTCCATCCCTTCCTCCGCCAACATCCCGTCTTCGCCGCAGTGCCCACCGCTTCATCCGGCGCGGGCTTCGTCTCTTGTTTTCGCCTTCTCCTTCCTCTCCACCTTCTCCTTCCTCTCCGCCTTCTCTTTCGCCTCAGCCTTCGCCTATGCAGCTGCCTTTCCTTTCACCACCGCTGCTTCCATCTCCGCCTGGCGCCTCTACATCGACACTGCCCGCGCCATTGCCTCAGGAGCCACCTCGGTCTCCCCCACTATGGCCGTCGCCCTCTCCTCTGTCTCCCATCCCGTCGCTGCGGGAGCTTCATAAAAGGAGTTCCACCGGACACAAGAGAGGTTGCCTCCGTCGACGAAGGAGCCGATAAAATGAGCCTGAAAGGCGAGAGCTCGCTTAAGTTGGCGAGCGTGACACCGCCCTGCGAACAGCTCCGGGCACGTCGAAATATCGCACACAACTGTGGAAGGGGCAGTGAATTTTGTCTTCTCTTTGAAAGGGTTGGGAAAAGTATTTCTTTACTGTACTGGTGTAGAATGCTGAAGTCGTGTTAAAAATTCTATCTCAAAGCTTTGGTTTTAAAGTCTTCCTGTAGGATAGATTCTTGAAAATGGATTTTTCGAGGGGAAAAATTCTCTTCCTTCTTCTCTACTTGCCTTCCTTCTTCTTTTTCTCTTGTGATTTTTTTACAAAATAACCGCAATAACTTTGCAAATCTGGTTAGAAATTGAACACTAATAACCAAAATGATGGTATTTCGTTTTCAACTAGTCTAACATGCATTCATTATGTGGTCGTCATTTCGAAAAGGTTTTGGATATTGAGTTAAGCCCTCCTTTGTTTCACACAGACATTTAAAAAATCACTCTCAAAGCCATCGTTTTTCTTCAAGAAATTATTCAAAGATTTTTAATAGTGTGTAGTTCACGTGGTGGAACTTAAAATATCCCCTTCCCTTTTTCAGTAGATATTACAATTTTGTGTGTTATGAATAGAGACCGGAAAAATATGTAGCATTAAACGTCAAAATATGTACATAAATATGTAAAATCGGAGGTAATATGTAATATTAAAATTCTCTATATAAAAAAAATTACATAGCAATAAAATTACATTTATAAAGAATGCCCACTTTGCATCATCCAACTTAATAGGTTCATCTATTGTAATCCAGGACCGTAATTTAGCAGCCGAACTAGTCGCAATAGAAGCCATCGCACAAACTGGCGAGATCAACGAGCAGCAAACATACACTGCAGCATACAACATTTTCATCGAAGTGTTACATGTCGGCAATCGCAAATTTCTCTCAGAAATTAAGGTTACAGATCACAAAACACTATGTCAATGATACTTTGGACACCTAGATTTCCCCAATAATATAAGAAAAATGTTGATTTTTTGAAATAAAAAAAAACATTTTTCATAAACAAATAAGTGATAAAATTGATAAAACAAGAAAATATATTGTGAAAACAGCAAAATATGTAAAGTATGTAATATAGTACTAAATATGTAAAAATATGTAACGAAGAAATTCGATATTGTGTTAGAAGGGCGATGATTCGCCAAGATCACAATTTTGAGAGCGAAAGACAAAAAATATGTAATTACATAAAAATCCGGTCTCTAGTTATGAATAGCTTAAACAAGGATTTCTTCTTCCTTGAATAAAAAAAAACTGATTCGCTACTCATTTTACCGCTCATTTTATATTCCTTTTATAAACTAAGATAAACTTCAATTTAATGAAAAACTTTATTCACATGTTTTATCAATTTTTAAGATTTTGTTTCATAATAGGTTTTAATACAGTACATTTCTTCTCTCTCTCCCCTCTTAACACAATTCTTATCAGTTTTCGTTAAATAGTAGCCAACACAATTTTCTTTATAAGAAGCATCTGTCACGCATCAGTATGAAGAACTTATTGGAGTTCCAAAATACAGCCAACGTGGAACCTTCAGCATGAGTTATCTGTCTAAAATTACGTCTTATTAACGCTGGTGACAAGAAAAATGAGAAATTTTAATGAAATAAAGAAAAAACATGTTGTTAAATAACATTCGAAATTTTAAAGGAATTGTAATATTTTCACTTGCTATTGAATTAAAGACAATAAAAATTGTAATAGTACATTTCTTCCTTCCAAATCTACAGAGAGGCAGGTTGAATGTTTTTCAAACCTTGTGCTGATTTTATATCGTGTCGTCCACAGCAGAAAGAAGTTTCGATGTTTACAAACTCGGCTGGAGGAAAAGGCAGGGAAAGTAAACTGCAAAGCCTGGTAATTTTCAAGGAGAGAAACTTTCCTCTTTATTTACCTCCAACCGTAATTAAAAGGAAAATACTTACGTTGTAATGTTGATATTTTCTTTGAGGTTTTCAAAGTTCTTACTTACATCACTGCTTTTGAAATTTGGCGAATGCTTTCTCTATTTCCTTACTTTTGAGGATCCAAACAGAAGTAGAATATTTTCACCTGTGTTTTCTTACATTTACAATGACAAATATCTCTTTTATTTCAAAGTAAGCTACAGTCACTAAAATTGGCGATAAAATCTGGAACCGTCATAACGATTTCATCCCATACTTTGAAGTACGAGTTAAGAAAGTACATTTATATACAAGTAGTGAACCCATCAGCAAATCTAGTACCTCAAGTTCTTCCAGTACCTCAACAATGTATTGAAGCGGATCATTTTATCATCCTTTAAGCTTAAGAACGAAAATGCAAAGTCATACGAAGTTATATTTCGGTTCCATCAACATATTTGATCAGTGATGGGAATGTGATTCAGATTCTGGTTTTAGTATCAGAATCGAGACGAAAGGCGCAACAGAGTCGAAACGAGTTCGTCCGAAAATAATGTATGCCCGGAAGTAGTTCCAGAATTAGAAACAAATCTTATCTTAGTAAGTTTAAGTTTAATAAGTCAAGTTTAATTATAAGTTATCTCAACTTATAAATATACACATTATTAAAACAACCTATTAAGGTCACGGAACAAGCATCTTGAAAATCGCAACGTGAGACGGATTAGCATCGTTATCTTAACTAAGCAGCAGCCAAGGCTCAAAGGCGTTTTGTCAGGGGGGGGGTCGTTCTGTTCATTTTTTTTCCTTTGGAATTAATTACCTAATAAAATACTTGTTCCGATGTTCGAGGGAGAATGTACAATTTTTGAGTTGATAACTACGAGCAATTTATTTTGATCGAGTTTTTAACATACGAGGTATTTTAGGCTACAAGAAAACAGTCGTAAGCAATTGGAGTCAGATGAGGAACTTTGAGCCTTTCTTCCTCTCGTGTGTTAATCGCCCATATATCCCAGTCCCAGCGCTCCTGCGGCAAGAAGAGGAAACGTTTTTTATTGGAGCTACATGGCAGAAGGGGAGAATTTACCCCATTGAACCGAGCTCTACTGCCTTCTTTTTGAACCAGAAGAACGAGCCATGGGCGGTGCGTCCTGTTACACTCCGGTAGGCAAGGTTCATACCGGAAGGTCACATGACGACACAGCAGCAGGCGTAATTTTACAACTTGAGATGACGTTGTATTTTGAATTTGAAGTACTTCATGCAATTGTCTCCTTTCTCCTTCTTAAGAAACACGCACGAACCGTTTCTGTCGGGTCTACAAAATTTGTTGCGGATCGAGTTTAGATCCCTGAATTAGCGAGACCGCTTAACAAAACATGAGTACAGGCAGAATGTGTCCAGTCGCGAAACACATCCATCCGGAGGCTTTCACCACACAAGACCGCGTCGAGAGGGGCATGGTGATGGACAGGTGAATGAGTATATAATGTTTTCTGGCGTCTCAACTGCAATGGCCATTAGTATCGTAAGAGCAGTGCATGATATATCCCAAAAGGTGATTGTGATCACCCCGCGCAGGAACGTGAGATCCGCCGTTAATCTTCACGTCCGTTGATTTGCGGAGTTTCTCCCTCTACGCACCACTTCCAGGGGGGCACAGCCTCAGTCGGGAAGTTCTTAACTGCCGACTGATCTCCACATATGTAGGGCAGTGTAGTGCATATGTGTGTGTGTGTGTGTGTGTGTGTGTGTGTGTGTGTGTGTAAAGGACGATATGGGGACAAGGATGAAGTTGGAAAGATCGCATGCGGTCCGCGGCCCATTTGTCAGTCCTGCTCCGGCATTCGCCACGTATTGATTGGAGATATCAAAGGAAATAACCGACAGGAATAGTCGGAGGCTAGAATTGTCCACTACGCAGAGGTTTAACCCAGTTATGTAGCTAGCGTCGAAAATTCGCCAACTTGGCGACTCGAACTCTATGACCTTCCAGTCAACGATACTACAGAGACAACGGATGTTGCCACTAAGACATTTAGACTGACGAGGTCATGGCACAGGGGCAAGTATGCCTGAGCGAACTAACAACTTAGCGCAGCAGAAGGTACCAAGTAGCCCGCCGGGTGCGCTGACGGACGCGGGAAAGAAAGTGAGCGATTTTGGTGGGTGGCGGGATGGAGGCATGAGCGTGTGGGCAGAGGTTTCCGATGGTAAATGAGGCGGCGCAAGATAAGGGCGATCACAAAGGCTTGGCGGGTTGCGTCAGGGACAGTGCAAAAGCGAGGGGTTTGCGGGTGAGAGCCAGGTGAGGAAAACAGTAATGTGATGCGGAGGTCTGCGGCGAAGGACGTGTAGGTGGAGGCAAAAGAAGCGTTGAAAGGTATTCAGGAGTGCAGTGGCAGGAGCGCGCGGAGTCGAGAGGTGCGCAGGCGGCGAGGGGGTGAGCGGGCGCGGGGACGGTGAGAGAGACGGAAAGGTGAGCAAGAAGGTAGGCGAAGGGGCTTGGACTAAGTGTTGGAGGCGGAGCAGAGCGAAGGCGATATGGAGGTGGTTCGAAGGGCGTACTGGGAATGGACGCAGGGAAGATATGGGGGTGGTTCCGCACTAGCTCAGAAAAAACGTGGGCGACGCAATAGGGGTGCGAGAGCAGGCAATCAGGCGCATGAGGCGGTGAGAGAAGCGGCGCGGAGGAGAGTGTGAAGGTTGGCGGAAGGAGAAGAGACGGAGGCGGGGCAGGGCGGGGCGGGGCGGGGCGGGGATTGGGCGGCCGAGTGCGGGAAGAGGGTGTAGCAAGGGGGAAAGAAGGGAGAGAAGACCGAGCTAGGAGGAGGGCGGGGCAAGTGGGGGCGAGGGCGGGGCTTTTGCGGGGTGTGAGCGGGACAGGGGCGGGGGGCGATGTATTGCGGTGTTGTGTTGGGACGGTGCGGAAGCGGTATGTGGGCGGGAAGATGGGGAGATGGAGTGGGGTGATATGGGGCGGTGCGGTGAGGGTGGACACAAGGTAGACCTGAGGGCCGTTCGGGAGCAGTATCTCAGGCGGAAATGTGGATAGAGGCGCGTGGGGTCGTGGTAAACGAGCGGGGGGGGGCAGACAGTGGTAATCGGGGAGGCGGTGTGGGGGGGAATGCTGAGGGGGGCGGCGGAGGTGGGGAGCGGGAGCGGATGCGGTGAACGGCCGGGAGGGGGGGCAAGTGTGGAGGCGTACACGATGGTGCAAGCGGGGGCGTGCGAGGGATGTGTGGACGTAATGGTGGGGGTGGAGGCGGGGGCAAGTTCAGCCAATGCCTTTGTGCAGGCGCTCGATTAAACGCTGCGTTGCACGCCCACTCCAGTTATGTGCCTGTGCCTGTCGACGCGCGACCCGGAAACCGCGTTTATAAATGTCGTAATTGCTCCTGATAACGGACTTCCGTTTCTAGGAACCGCAGTGCTCTGTACAAGATAAATTTAGCGTGATATGTAACAATGCGCGCTGCGGTTCTAATTATCTTAACACGTATTGAGTTTGACACGACATTAATTAGTTTGTATTTACTCTGTGGGTTTATTAAAGGGAACCATGACAAACTATTTTATGTAATAAGCGTGGAATCAATACAAAATGCTATATTTGACAAACACATAGTAAACTGAGCAACATAAAAGAAAATTAATCAGTAATTCACGAATTCAGACATAAACAGTAATCCACGATGTCCGAAATTATTCCATTTCGTCTTTCGAAATCTGAACTAAATAACCTAAACGCACTTAACAAATCATCTTAAGAATTTCATTCGTTGGTATTTGGCTTAAGGTAATTATTTTATAATACATCACAATTCCTAATTAAATCAAATTGGTGGTTACCACAGAAATATTGTGTAAATCCATGTGGATGGACAAGATAAGTAGAAACAATCTTAGAACAATCTCATAGAATATAGTGAATTTGACACTACATTCAGCATACATGTTTTGAAGATTTTATCTCATCTTCAATGCTACCCAAGTAAGGTGGTACTAAACATTGCTGTTAACCATGCAACCTTGCCGGCTGCATTTAGTGCTATAGTGATAGAGGTGGCTAAAATGAGAACATTTTTATATATGAGATATTTATAATTTTGTTGTGGAAGATTATTTCTAATTCACCCTTTCTAATTAACCTTTACATCGCGAAACATTCAAGAACCTTTTACTTCATCAACGCAGCATCCTCGTTCCTAACTGACATTGTCACATTGTACCAATGAATAAGCAGAGAAACAGTTCGTGTAAATACTCTAATTGAATCGAAATTTTTCAGAGTTGCTGTAATCTGTTGATACATCTCGGCGGCAAATTGTCAACAATTGCGCGGAAATATTTTTCACGACACTCATTAAATTATTGACTGAATAGATATTGTGTAATTCAAGAAATATTATATTACACGCAGTATGAGATTGTTTTCTATTCTTTGTCTATTATTTTAATCATTACATATTCTCTAAATCTGTAAGAAATTCAATAAAAATATTGATAAAAATCTTTGAATTTTTAAACATAATTTCCTTTAAATGGAATTTCATCAAACATTATTCTCAGATACTTTGTGTAACGTTCAATTAACATTGCCAGCAATTAATATGTCCGATTTTCATTCAGCTCGTCTGGATCGGATTTCAGATCATCTCGGTAACTGGAGCTTCGATAACTCGAAATCGCCTCGTAGAATTTTTCTCATACTTTGACAAAATATTCTCGAAGACACGAATATTTGCCGTTTGGTTGAATTGAATTGATGTCCTTGAATCTCTATTGTCCTCATTACATGAAGTAGGAAATACAAAAGTCGGGCACTGCCGCATCCTTTCCTTGTGGTCAAGATTCGGCACATCAGTAGTACAGGAACATTTCCCCTTCCGAGATTTGAAACGGCGAGATTTTACTCTTTTATATTAGTGACATTTTATGGGTTACTAGATAGCACAACAACAGCGAAACATATTCCGATCAGGAGGTACAAGTCCTTCGCGTGACATCCTTAAATTCTCACTGAACCACTTAAAATTCCCACTACCGTTCCACACCATAAACTACTCCAAGACCTCCTCTCCACCCCCTCTTTTGGCTTCCTCTTCCCTTTCTCCCATCCCCCTCCCCTTCACACAACAGATCCATCGCGCCTCCACCTCCCCGGCAGCGGCAAACAAGCGCCTTCGCGGTCCGTTAACGGCTTTTAATTACGACTCTGTCGAAATCGCTTCCCAGTCGACCGCACCCGCAAAACAGTTGCGTCCTAACAGGGGAGCGCAGGAGCAAAACCAAATTAAAGTTTTAAAACACCCCACAGCGGAGGGAGGGCGTCGCGGTTCGAAGCTGCAGCCTGTCAGGAGAGAGGGAAGGGGGACACGGAAACACGAAAAAGGAAAACAAAGGCAAGAAATAATGAGGAGAAGTGTAAACGAGGAGGGTACAGGGATTTGATGGAGAATAAGAGGTGTGTGGAAGAGAAAATAGAGAATAAAGGATAAGGAACAACATTCACACAACAAAGTGTTGTCAGTGAGGGGTGACAAAGGATCGGAAAGCAAAAGAGGCAAGAAAGAACGAAGATAAAGAGAAGAAGCAGGGTCAAAATGAACCATAAGGCTCAATAATATGTGGTAGAATCACAGATTAGGAGAAAATGTCTAGCAGAAGGAAGGGGGAAGAGAGTAAAAACAAAGAGTTAAAAACCAAGAAACCATATACAGACTTCGACGGAGAAAAGGAAGGAAGGAACGACAAAAAGTAAATGGGAGATATAAAACTTAATGAAACTGGAAAAGAGAAAATGGAACATAAAAGAGAAGCATTTAGGCATTTAGATATAAGGGATGAGTAATAAAAGATACGAAAAATATGACAAGATATACAATAAATTACCCTGCAGAATGAAAAAAATGCTATAGAAATTGGAAATTGTGTTTAAAAAAGAAGAGAAGGAAATATGTTTGTATCGTGAGATACAAGCCATGAAAAAATTAACTAATAAACAGGTGTGTGATAAAAGAAAAGAAAGAGGGGGAGACAGTCGCAGAGGAATACTGGCAGCGGTTGTATCACTCGCTGACGGCGGCGTGGAGGCGTCGGGGGCGGCGGCAGGCGCGCCGCCTGGTGGACAGAAAAGCAATTAGTGTCTTAATTAAGGGCGGAATCCCGGGCGGAGGTGGCGGCGCCGCAGCAACCACGGCGACAAGATGCGATTACGTTGGGCGGACAGGGGAGGCGGGGGCGGGGGCGGCAACGGAGGTCGAGGCGGACGCCTCAGCGAGGATGGAGGTCAAAGCAGACGCGGCTTAAAGGGAGACTGACGATGGGCAGAAACAACAAGATCAGGAGAGCGAAAGGGACGGGGGAGGTGACGCAGGTAGATGGGAAAGGCGGTAGGGGTGAAGGGGACAGTGATGGCGATGAGGTGATGGTGGCAGATGCTGATGGGGACGGAGAGGTGATGGCGGTCCTGGAGAGGGGTGGGACGGCGGCGGGACAGAGACTAGCGAGGTGGGGTGGGCGTGGCATTGGTGTTGGGACTGAAAGTAGAGGAAACATGGTGGTGATCGTGTTGATGGTGGAGATGGCGGGGACGGCAGCCGTAGCAATGGCAGCGGTAGCGTCGGTGGCCTTGGCAGCGTGCGGGCTGGGGCAGGGGTGGGGACAGCGGAGGCGGCAGTGGGACGGAGAGGCGGCGGGGTAGTGACGAGGGGAATGGTGGAGGGAGCTGGCGGGAGCAGTAGAGGCGGAGAAGACGTAGGGATGGATACGTGGTGGCGGTTGCGGTGAATGTGGCAGCGGCGACAACGGCGGTAGTCTACGGCACTGGCGATGGCTGGAGCACCGGTGACGGTGGATCAAAGCGAGATTACAGGAGTTACCGAATACGAACAGAAGTAACGTCGGTGATATGAGTAGGAGGTGGCGGCAGCAGAGGCCACGGCGAGTGGAGATGATCTTTGGCGAGGGAAGGTGCCCGAGACACGCGTACAAGGAGCCTGAGGAGTGGAAAGGGCTTGGGGAGAGATCGGAGGAGGCGACGCGTCGGTGAAGAGCCAATGGGTCAGTGGCCCCGGGAACAGAGGTGCCAATCTAAGGGAGGTCGTTCACCCCAGCGGTCGTCTCGGCCCTTGCAAGCGGTGCCGACAAGCCCCTCCGCCATGACAGGGCACGGAGGGGAGGAAACATAGCGGGGATTCTTTAACAAAATTAGATGGCGCGTGGAATGGAAGCAACAGATGTCGCCGCTTTAGAGCCAGGGGCGAGCGTCAGAGGGGATATTATTTAATTTTGAACACACAAAAAGAACTTTCAACAACAGTTTATGAATTAAGCTAGTTCGTTTAGAAGGGTGATTTGGTCACGCCACTGTGTGGATTTATCTGCAGTCGTATATTAGACGCACCTGAATATTTAACTGTGGTATTCATATAATTCTTGATAGAAACATAACGGCTGTATTCGCGGCGAGCAAAGAATGAATTTCAAAATTTGAGTAAATGGCGTTCAAAATGTAAATATAGCGCAAAATGTGTTTGTGTAATTCAAATGAAGACTAAGAACCATTGTGAAACGTAATATTAAATTTTATGTCAAAAAGAATATCCCCCGATAAGATGGTAAAGAGTTCCCCTCAACCAAATGACACATGAGTAGTTAGACCATACTTTTAACATAAGAATAATATTTTTGAAAAGTTTCTTAGTATCCGTCCCACTTTTTACGCCCCTCTGCAGCCAAAAACGTGTATTTTTTAGTTTCATTTTTTTCGTCAACTTAACACTGTTTTATCCGACTGAAAAAAGTATAATAAATAAGAAAACACTTTATACTTTCAAAAGAATATTTTTCGATATTTTGTCAGGCCTAAATTGAAACACAGATAAATATTTTTGAAAAAAACAAACAATTTTTTACTGTGTCTTAGGAGCCTTGAACAGGCTGGAGAAAATCTCAAAAGTTCCTCTTAAAACACAAATTGTGAATTTTTCCCTATTTTTTTTATTACTGAGCTGCAGTTAAAAAAACAAAAACCATTTTCCCACCTTTAAATCACCTGGACAAAGGAAATGCTAATTCCACTCTATCTTGCTAGGTTGCCATTGTTTGCTTTTAAATGAAAGTACAGGGCTATGTATCACCTATTTCTAAATAAGTGTTGTGAAGGAAAGCTTTTTAATGGCCATATTACGCCTGCATAGTTACGTATATTTTCTTTCTTTAAGTAATTGAAGATTACGTAAGTTGGTTCACTTGTAAATTCTCATTAACTTTCTGGGAGATGAAATAAAATTTAAAAAACATTTCAGGAGTCTCGTGAAACATTATTACTTAACAAGAAAAAAGTGAGAGAAATACAAACAGCAGTTCCTCGAGTGTCGTGAAAAAATGTACGATCCGTACTTCGATGTACTTTAAGCCTCTCAGTTTTCCCGAGAAAAAAAATTCTCCATTATTATCCAAACAAAAATTAGTATTTGGTATTCTTTAACAAAAGGGCATGGGCAACTCAAAATTCCACGATCTCGTTTTTCGATTGTGAATCCGTTCGAACAAAATACAACGCCTCCCTGACAGGCGTCATCAAGCATCACACATTCCTACTAGAAACCGAGAGTACTTCTTGATTGTTCGCTCCCGCCGCGTACAGAACACCTCATGACAATCACGTAGGAATTTGGCAGAGACAACGCTCGCAGGAGACCAGCATCCCATCACCGCTTTCATTAGCCCCATTGGTGTCCCGTCCACACGCGCAGACTCACCCCAGAGCGCGGGGCGTCCGTCAGCTGTCGGCGACGCGACGCGACAGACAGGGCACAGGAAGGGCGGGGGGTGGGGGTGGACGCTGACGGAGAGGTCGAAAGCACAAAAGCAGCGAGGGATGGTCAGTTCTATATGGAAGTAGGGCGACAGTACCCAACAAAGTGTCAATGGAATGGCATTGGCAGAAAGGATATAAAAGCACACGACAAAATAAAAAGAACAAACACCGAAAGCGAACAAAAGTTCAGGCATGTATGGTATATCCTAAAGCAGAATTCTAAATTACACCGAATTAATGTTATGATAAATGTTCATTTAAATTGTTACACCCAGTGTATCACATACGAATGAGCTCTGGAAGTATTATTCTTAAAGACATAAGAGTTGGATCAATACAGTTTGATTTAGAAATTCAATTTTTAGTTCCTGTACCACTTAGCATTCTACGAACATCGTTTTAACAGCTAAATTAAATTATCCACTATGTCGACATATTTTTAAATTAGAGTTTTTTTGTAATTTATAAACTTTCCCGTCAATAAAAGAGAATCAATTACCACAAACATCATGTGCATAGCTAATGTTTCGGCCAGTGTAAAAACATTGGAGGTTCATCACAATTCACACTCAGTAGGTCATGATTGCATTGTATTGGGGATGCTCTCCAACAGACGGCTTTTCAGAGTGAGGGGTCTTCACTTACGAACTTTCCAATACACATTCACGTCACACCTTGCAGTTCCGTGTTTACAATTTTACATAGATTTTCTTTGTCTGTGTCAAACTGGGAATGTAGTTTAAACGAAAAGCAAATAAAAATTGCGGACAGTTTTAATTTTATAATGTCCTAACAAAAAAGTCAGAGACGTCTCGTTACGAAAATGTTACGTCAAAATTTTTCAACTTTGGACAGAATGTAGAGTAATTTTTTAAACTCTACCTAGGAAAATTAAATAGACTTAACCTCCGGCGGGCGCGTAGCGGCACGCAGAGTCGCATTCTTACATTTTTGTTGATTTCGTGTAAATAATTGGAGTCACACACAATAGCTCAGAGTTGTTCTTCATTCATTACATTTTCAACCGGAAGACACTCAAATCACGATTTTAGACACTGCCCATCGACCGTTATTCATTAGTAATTCGACCTCCGCAACGGTTGCGGCATCCGTACCGTACGCCCTTTGTCATGTAAGTATAATATTTGCGTATTTTATCCATTATAATTCTTACTGCTTTTTTGTTATTGAGCTTTATGACACATATTTTGGAGTACTAACTACTAATTCAAATTTAAATGCGTTGTTTCCGAAGAAACGTTAGAAGGCACGTTTGCACTGTATTCATTCCCCGA
Organism: Acheta domesticus; assembly: GCA_031308135.1. Taxonomy (NCBI): domain Eukaryota; kingdom Metazoa; phylum Arthropoda; class Insecta; order Orthoptera; family Gryllidae; genus Acheta; species Acheta domesticus. Next base: position 96,258,956 of record JAHLJT010002406.1, on the reverse strand, counting down.
TATGTAACATGTATCAAGAAACGGAGTGAATGTTGGATCAGATTCTTATTCATATAATTTTGTTTGGTATTTAGTTAGTTATTATGAAATAAAATGTATAATAACATTAATAAAGAATATTTCCTTCACATTCAATACTAAAAGTAATAACTATTGACTCGAAAATCGAAGTTGAGAAATGCGGTACGGAGTGCTGCACGCACCCGCTGGAGGGAAATGATGGGACGCGCCCGCCCGAGGGTTAAATCCTTTGAAGATGTAGAAACTTCTGATCACAAGGTTTCAAAAGAAACGAGATAAAAATTATTACTTGTTTCCGTTTTACTAAAAGTTTCATTTTAAAAATACTTGTACAGCATTGTATAAAAAATTGCATTACTAATCATAACTTGGTCAACAGAATCCTCTAACGTGTCATTTCCCCAAATGTCACTCTTCCTCTGAAACCATATCCTTTTAGTTTTGATTTTTGTTTTCTTTCCTTTTGCAGCTGTATACTGCAAATAGAAGTTTCCACAACGTAAAAAGATGTTTTTCCTTCCATTCGTTCATGCTTTATCTGTCTTAACTGCAAATGAAATGGTTTCTAGGTAAGAGAAAAGTAAATATGAATGACATCGTACAAAAATAAAAGTTTATAAGCAATATTTGCAGTGGGGATGTCAACGTCTCAAATTATTATTTGCATTACTACATACTACAGAATTACGTTTGGTACTTAAAAATGTATCAAAATATAAATACCTCAAAACGTAATATTTGGAATCACGGAGATCATCAGAGAGAAAAAAATGATAATAACACAAGTGATTTGTCATTCGCTGAAAAATTTACCGGTCTCATTGGTAGCAGTATATTTGTGAAATAAAAAATAGATGATAACCATTGTGCTACTAAACTTAACTTAGTGTTGCTGAGTAATAACTATTCCGCCTAACGTCAGAAAATACGCACTTCAACAACACGCACTGCAATTTAAATAAACTACCCCACACCAAACCCACGGCCGACCTTCCATGGCCAGTTTCCCGTAAGCTTTTTATTTCGCTCTTTTCCTTGTGTGGGCTGGCACGGAAAGGAGTTCCCCAGATCGTTTACACGAACGGCCAACGTCCTGCGGGCAGCGGCCAATCCCTTGCGCAAACGACACGCGGCGGCGGCGGCGGCGGCAGCGGCGGCGCGCCTCCCGGAGGCCCAGGGCGGACGCGTCCCCAGCAGGCTCATACGCAGTGAACCGCAACGACGACCTCTACAGTCAAGAGACTGTTACAGATCACAAACAAAAAGGACTTTTATAGTAACTACGCCAAGAAGTTTATAGTAACTACGCCAAGAAGTTTCTTACTGACGCTGGAAACAATGTCTCAAAAAAATGTTACTGCTGGAAACAATATCTCAAAAAACCGGCCAAGGTTATGTAGTAGGTTGATTCATTGATTATTTGTTCGTGATTCCAGGCGAGTCAACTACAGAGATCATTATTCCCGTAAGTGTGGTGCGTGTCTTTCCTCGGGAGATGGCGGTGATCATTTCCCAGCCAGATGGCGCGATCCGGCGCCGACTTACCGTCGACTTGCGGGGTTTTCCCCTCAACCAGGTATCTCCCATCAGCGGGGCACCGCCCCAGCCGGGACAAGCTTTACGCTCCCAACTGGTCTCCCGGCATGTGTGGTAATGTAGTGCATGTTAGTGTAAGTGTGTGTATGTAAGGGGTGAGGACAGGACAAGGAAGAGGAAGGAAAGATCGCGCGCGGTCCCTGGCCCGTTTGTTAGGGTACTGCTCCGGCATTCGCCTGGTGTTGATCGGAGAAACCACGGAAAACTATCGATCAGAGCAGCCGGCCGCTAGAATTCTTCTTCAGACAGACTGAATTCGATCCAGCTGACAAGCAAGTGTCAAAAATCCTGCCGCCGTCGGGACTCGAACCTAGGACTTCTCGGTCAGAGGTACTGCAGTGACATCAATTGATGCACAGAGCCATCTCTCCCGGTTTATGTAGAAGAATTTTCGACACAATAATAAATTAGTTATGACTTGAGAAAAAATATTATTTTTCAAGAATGATTCGAGCAGCTGGCCGACAGCCAATTGGATAAATAATAGACAATTTTCAAAAGATTGAGATGCTACACTGATCCCGCTGTTGGAAAGATTTTAAGCATCAGTTGGGGCGACGGCGACCACTCAGTGAGAAGTTTAATGACAGATTGCAGTGGTAGGTCGGATTCCATGGTTACTTCCGATTCATAGCAGGCGGATTCCGGAGTTGCACCAGTCATGGATCGCTTAGGATCTTTTCTTCCCCGTTCAGCCCTTATTCCCACTCTTAAGAGGCGAGTTATTAGCTAATCCCTTATTATCATTTCGAAATCATGGCTTCTGTTAGGAAGATGTTGCAGGTACGAATGAAGTAAACATTCGTCCTGATTTAAATCGTGGAATGAATTAAATAAATGAAGTAGGAAAAAACGATTGTTTATTTAATTGTTTAAACATTAGGACGAAGATATTGTGACGAATTAATTTAATTTTCTCTTTTCACCAACTTGATATTCACCTTTAGTATATCATTGATTAGGATGGTGACGTAGTTCGAGGTATGACAACTGGAGGTACCTCTTATTACACTGGTTCAAACTCCGTTAACAACGAAAAATATTACATTTTACCTCTTTCCCCATCCGTGAAAAAACTGTGGTTAAGCACTTCGTGCGAATATCTTTTGGAATACACTCTTTCTCCAGGTGACACTCCAATGATCTTGGGATGTTGCTTTACATCATGATAAATGAACTTACCTTTCACATTTGTCATTATTAGAGACCGGAAAAAATGTAGTATTAAACGTCAAAATATGTACATAAATATGTAATGAAAACAGTAAGAATATGTAATAAATATGTAAAATCGGATATAATATGTAATATTACAATTCTCTATTTAAAAACCATTAACATAGCAAGAAATTACATTTAGAAAAACTGCTCACTTTACATCAAGCAACTTTCTCGTCAGCAGGAAAAGCGTAATCTATTGTAATCCGGGACCGTAGTTTAGCAGTCAGACTAATCGCAATAGAAGTCGTCGCACAAACTGGCCAGATCTACGATCAGCAAACATACACTGAAGCATCTTCGTCGAAGTGTTACACGTCGGTGGTCATACATTTTTCTCGGAAATTACGGTCACAGATCACAAAACGTGGTGTCAATAATATTTTGGACACGCAGATGTCCCCAATAATGTAGAAAAAATTGCTGATTTTAAAAAAAAAATACATCTTTTCATAAAAAATATGAAATTGAATTGAAGAAAATTAATAAAATAAAATATATTGTGAAAACAGCAAAATATGTAAAATATGTACTGTAGTACCAAACATGTAAAAATATTGATATTGTGTTAGGAGGGCTATAATTCGCCAAGATTACAATTTTGAGAACGATAAGTACAATGACAAAAAATATGTAATTACTTAAAAATCCGGTCTCTAATCATTATATTCTTCATGCTTGACTTTTCGCACACATCTAGTTTTAACTTTCCCGATCGTAATGTATTCACATCCAAACGAAATAAGTCAGAAAGGGAAAGGAAACAATATGAAAAAAGAAAAGAGGGAAGGCATGACCGGAGGAAGATGAGAAGAAAAGAAACAAAACAACAAAAGGAGGGATAGAAGGTAGCTCGGGCTCAATAACACGGAGCCAGGACGGCGAGGCACACTGAAATACGTCAAAGGGGGAGCAGAATCGCAGACTCCCTGCAGCGACGAGCTGAGAAACAATCGGAGACCCGCGCGGCTGCACGAGGGCAGACGCCCGGCGCTGTGATCACTCACCCGGGTAGGCGCGGGGCGGGATGGGGAGGGGATGGCAAAGAAGGCGAAGAGAGGCCGACGAGGAGAGCTGAGCAAGAAGAGGACGGAGCGGGGCAGGGCAAGGGGCGGACGGGTGTTACAGGGCGAGAGCGGAGGTGGGACGGGACAGGGTGGAGCGTGCGTGGGTCAGGGTGGAAAGGGAAGGCAAGGCAAGAGATGATTGCGGGTGGAACGGTACCAGGGGTAAGGCGTGAGGGACAGGTCGAGAGAGGAACGGGAGGGTGGGGGCAAGTGGGGAAGGAAGGTGAGACTGAGAGGGGGCTGAAGGGCGGGGGCTATACAGAATGGGTTGGACGGGAGGATTCGGGAAGGAGTGGAAAGGGACGGGACGGGGTACAGTGGTGTGGAAATGGACAAGTTTGGGAGGGGATATCTAACGGGACGGGACGGCACACGATGGGAAAAGGGAGGATGGGAGCGAGCAGGACGGGACGGAGCAAGCTGTTCCAACAGCGACGGGCAGTTTGGAGTGTCTAGCGAGCGGGGGATGGAGGCGAGGGGGAGAGATGGGGGCGAGCTGGACGGAGATGGGATGGGAGGGCGGGGAGGAGAGGGGAGGGCGGGGTGGAGAGGGGGAGGGAGGGGAGGAGACGTAGAGGGTGGGGAGGGAAGAGAGGGGAGGAGGAGGGTGGGGAGGGAAGAGAGGGGAGGGGGAGGTTGGTGAGGGAAGAGAGGGGAGGGGGAGGGTGGGGAGGGCGGGGTGGGGTGGGGCGGGGCGGGGTAGTGGTCCAGTGGAGCGGCGCGGAACTGCATGGAACGCCAGGCTCCGCTTCGCAGTTGTCTTTACGCGCGCGCGCGACGCTCCGCTGCACTCACTATTGGCGATCCTGGCGGCGCTCGGCGCAACTTGAGACGGCCCGAGGGAGCACCTGCTCGCCCACAGGCAAGCACACAGAAACAAAGACAATTATTGTGAGGGGTTTCAATTCAACAAATGGAATTGCGATGATCTCAATTGCGAGGTCAAAATACGAGGAGAGCAGGGCTAGAAGAGGAGTGTTCGTCAGGACAAGGGGGAGGAGATCATAAGTGAAAATCGTAGATTTCAAAAGTTTATGAAGCTGTCATGACATTATTCCAACTTAAGTAATATTTTCGAAATTCACCTTCTGATCATCTTTATTTTTTACTTGATTCTTCCGATCCCTTATTTCTTAAAATGTCTTAAGTTTTCCTTTTCTTCTTCTGTTTCTTTCTCTTTCTGACATCTTTCTTGTAAGGGTAATATACAGAACACCTGACCTATTTGCCTAGTTCAAATCACCTGCTACTCGAAGACGTAATTTATGGTATCGAAAAGTAAATAATGTAATAATATAACTTATTAAAATTCAAAAATAATCCATACATTTGTTTTTCATCATCTTTGTATCAAAAACCTCTTAGTTTTCTCTTTTACTATTATTATTATTATTATTATAAAACTATATGCCTTAAATATTAAACGGAATCATGATGATTCCGATATGAGGATTAATTGATTAAAAATAAATAAAATGCATCAATATCTTCGGAGCAATTACACAGAGTTCTAGTACTGGCTATCACATTTCTTGCTCATGAACAAAAACGTTTTCACGTGAACGCTTCGATAGGAAAGTAGTACGAAATGTCGTATTAAAATAATAAATCTAAAAGAAAAGGTCTCCTAGCCAGTCACTCACAAAATTGGGAAAGGTTCTTTATGAGCAACATAAACCTTCCATAAATCAATGCAGTATATTAACTCCATCAAGTAACATGTTTATTGTGAGTGGATGGCCTTCGACTGCTGTCGATGGTAAGTCCGTGAAGTGCTGAAGAGCACTGTAACCTTTCAAACGGTTCTTCAGCCATTGGCAACGGGGGCTGTGGCAGTGTTGGTGGCGGTACCGCAAGTGTTGGCGGCGGGGACGGTGGCGGGGACGGTGACGGTGGCGATGGCGGCGACGATTTCTATAGCGGTAGCGAGGGCGGGGGTGGGGACGGTGTTGGTGCCGGTGTTTGGTAGAGAAGGAGGAGGCGATGGCGGCGATGTCTACAGCGGTGGCGAGGGCGGGGGCGGAGGCGATGGCGACGACAGTGACTATGTTGGGACAGTGTTGATGCCGGTGTTTGGTGGTGAGGGCAGAGGCGATAGTGACGGCGATGACTAGGGCGAGGGCGGGGGTGGGGGCGGGGCTGGTGACGATCGTGGTGGCCGAGCTGGGGGAGGGGACAGGGGAGTGAAGGGGGAGTGGCGGAGGCGGATGCGGGACCGGTGGCGTTGGCGGTTCGCGACCTTGACACGCACTCCGGTGGCGCGGTGGTCCACGCCGCCAGCGTCTCAGCTGCTTCCTCACGGCAGCCACTTTCTCTCCGCCTGCCGCCGGCCGCGTAACGGCTGTTAATGACGCAGCCGCCTCCGGTAGTTGCGTTCCGCTAATCGAAGAAGATGGCTACACTTTTTCTTTCAATTTGTGGTGCCAATAGAGGACGATGGGTTCATAATTAGGTTAAAATTCACCTTCCAGTTTCATTAGAAACTGTAAATTCGAAGTCTGCAAACGTTAATTTTTTTCGAACATGACACTTTCATTATTTAATATAGTGATTTCCTTCATTGCGCAATTCCTTGTCAAATGTGTAATTTAAAATAATTTAATGATTTCGTGTACTGTTTTTTAGATAATACATGTAGTTTGTACGTAATTTTAAGTCACATAGTGACTATTTTCTCAAAGTACCTAAACAAGATCTTCCCCAAAACGATGCCAATTCTTAAAAACCATTTGTAAGGTTAGAACACATACAAAAGAGGAAACATACATACTAGGAATAGGTGGCAAAAACAGATACAGGAATTGAATTTTTGTGAGTTCCTTAAGAGTACGCAAGCAATAAAACTTACAATATTACGTAGGTTTGGTGAAATTAAAATGTGTTAACAAGCAATTCATACTGACTTCATCGCAAAGAGCAAAATTAGGACAGCTTCACGAATTTTCATACCCTTCCTTAATTCGAACATGACGAACAAGTTTCTGCGGAAACCCGAATAAATGCTTAAGTCAGATTATAATGTATTTTCAGTGAGAAGGCGTTACCCAGACAGATTATGGAGCCCATATACGTTAGGTGTAGTTTTGGTCCGACCGATTAAAATTCGGTTACGGGTGTACGCGAACGTCTGAAACATTAACGAGAATAAAATTGAAATAAACGAGACTAGTACTCCGAATTTTTTTTAGAACACGAACTCGTGACTGAAAATATTTTTCACATGCGCTAGCATGTGTGTGTGCGCGTGCGCGCGTGCGTGTGTGTGTGCGCGTGCGTTTTTTCTTGACTGAGAAATTAGGGAAATTACGATATACTGGTTGTCATTGGGAGCATTTGGAATATTTAAAATATAGGAATAGTTTAAATCAATGTGGATCATAAATAGAGAGTAAAAGAAAGCAGTTTTTAAAAAAATGGTTGAAATGTTTTGCAATTACTATTAAATACAATATTCATCACTGAAACTCTTTGTTTATTTTTATTTCATCGTTCAAACAGAGATGAGGATGACACAATATTTACTTTTAATTTCTCCTATTAAAAACATTACATGCGCACATTATACACTGTGTATTGTCAAATAGTAGCACAATACTTTCAAATTGCTTTCACTGTTACCAAAATGTTTGCTATATTTACGAACAAAGTGAATACGATACAACGGCATACGCAATGCGATAGGGTAAAAGTGGAGCAAATCGTGTACGTGTGGCTTCTGCATGCCTTTTAAAGAGAAATCACACGAATTATGACGAACGAATTCTATGAGTAAATTGAATTCTTTTACCTGTGTGACACAGGGGCGTGGAGCAAGGTTCTAGTCATTGGAGCTCTCGGGACACTTTGCTGAGGTGGCATCAGGGTAACAACCTGATGTCACTGCAGTGCCTGTTACCGGAAGGGTCCTAGGGTTCAAGTCACTTCGGTGGAAGAATTATCGACTACTAGCTTAGATAGCTGGATGGAATTCAGCCGCTTACTGGAGAAGAATTCTAGCGCTGGCTGTTCTGATCGGTAGTTTTCCGCGCTACAACCAAATAACGTCCGCCAAAACTGGAGCAGTACCCTAGCAAACCGCTCACGAACCGCGTGCGCTCTTTTGCTCCTCTTGTTTTATCATTGTCCTGTGTCCTTCTTGTTTATCATTGTCCCTTACTAACACTTGCACTTACATGCACTCTACCACCACATGTGTCGAGACACCAATCGGGAGCTTACAGTTTGTCTCAGTTACGCCGGTGACACGGAGGTGGGCGATACCTGGATGGGGAATTCTCCACAAGCCGACGTGTAGGGCGGTGCCGGGTCTCGCCATCCAGAGAGGGAAGAACATGGCAACCTACCATGATAAAAAAACTTGCTGTATACATTCATGGGACGAATCACCGTAGCAGTTGACACGCCTAGAATCACGAAATACTAATGAATCAAGCTCGGCGTAAGATATGGATGTTGGCAATAAGTGATTGTGGCCTGGATTGTCTATCACGTACCCGACCCGAACCAACATCACTCTTCTCTCAGTATTACTCACAGCTCACGATCACCCTTACCATTTTTCATCCGGTGGAGGACACTGGCAACCCATCTTCATGGTCAACTGCTAATGAGAGGGGCGGGATTTGGGAATACAATTTTGAAGCCTACTCTTTAACCTACGATCGGACAGGAAGTATTACATTCATCATCATAGCTTCTTTTATATTGTTCTTCATCAAAAACAATGTTGGTACTGACCGGCCTGGATAGCCGAAGTCGCAAAGGATAAATGGCTGTACCTGCCTCATGCCTGAATGGTCACGGGTTCGAATCCCGCCCGGAGCATGGTGGTCGCAATATGACCATAGTAGTTGAAAAGCGTCCTTAAAAAAGTTTTAAAAAATTGTGTTGTTGATGTTGATATTGTTGTTGGGAGGGACGTGGAAACTCTTTCGATGTACAAAACGTGCCTCGTTCCTCCAGAAACTAACACTACTGCTTCTAGGATCACAGCTCCAGCGCATGCTCTCTTCAGAGGTGGGAAGGAGAAGCCTACGGCCCTAGCGCACAACGGGCGACGAGCATTCCGCAATTTGTGGTGACAACACCGAGGAGAAAAGCGCAGGTTTGGACGGCGAAGAGTGAAGAAAGAATGAAAGGAAGGAGAAAAGGGCGAGCGGAAAAGGAAAGGACATCAAGACTTCTTTAAGACGGACTAAGTGCGTCCCGCGAAGTTCGTCCGGAGTTTCCGGGAGCAAAGTTTGCTAATCCCTCAGATGCGGTGGCGGCCGAGGCGGCCGGAGTGTGAAAGGGACGGTGAGGTGGGGCTGGGACGTGAGGTGGGACGGTGAGGTTTCCCCCCAGGAAACCGCAGGCAGAGGAAATGAAGTGGGTGGCACCGCCGCTAACACTCTGTCGCCAGAGCTGACACGTGGCGGAAATGACCTGTTAAAATCGCAAACAAGTTCTACGGTGATATCACGTCTCAAGAATGTTTTTATTGTTCTGTCATTTTGCCCTTTTTGATAAACATTGAGATGAATGGAGAACGTATGACTTGTCATGATCGATTAAATGGATACCCCTGAGGGTGCTTCAGAACATAAGGTAGCACAAGTTGCCGCATTTTACTCGAAAATAATATATATTGATACACAGCAGTATAACACGGCTTTACATTTCCTTTCAATTGTGTCTACTTGGCTGTCTGGGAGACGCCACGTCCTGTCACTGACAAAATTTCGGCCATCATGCTGCGACCTTCCTCAGGGCGAAAAGCTTGCTCCATATTGCGAGTAATGCATTTATGCCCTGAACGGGATTCTACCAACTAGTCTCGTTCAGTAAGGCCATCATGACTTGGTTCCAGAGATTTCTCCGTATGACGGAATTAAAGCTTTGGTATTCCTGGATGACCAAGGTATACATTGTTGTGTGCCAGTTGTATGGCACAACGAACTATTGTCTATGGAATAAAATGTACGAATCTCACGTTTCCTTACTTTTGGAGTGACTTTCATACATACCTCGCTTGTCTAGTGTGCATAAGGGGACCCAGAACGATTGTGGTTATGAGAGCAAGTACGTTTGCAGCGTCCCTCAGCATAATAATACAATAGAAAATGATGATTTTGCATATTGTGTAGAATGAATAAGAATCAATACGTAAGGGGGCTATTGAAAAATCTGTCGTGAATTCTTCTTTCCTCGTCATTTATTAATTCATTAAAGAAGCACGTGGTGCCCAAAAGAGGTGTACGGCCGGTTTTCATAGTTAATTTACGAGTCGCTCTGATTAAGGAGAAAAAATAGTACTAGTTTTGTTTTTATCATTACAATGAGTGAATTTTATTATTCAATACGCGTCAATTTCTGCTATTTTAAAATATCCTCCCCTGAGTTTATGCAAGAAACATTAAGCCACGTAACTAATCATTGAATTATTAAAACAAAATGTAAAATATTTGTCAAATCACAAGAGATGCAAGTGAACAGAATACACTTCTCCCCATATTCCGTTGCATACAGTTTTTAACTGTTTCTAATGTTAAATAAATATATACATCAGAAAAATCATACCTTGCAGGACGGATTCTTTCCTTTTCTATATTAATAGTGGAAATCCAGACGATTGCCCATAATGTTTATAATAACTTGAAATATTAAAATCACTTTCAATTCGATATTTACCATTTCATACCAACGATACTTTAACCGATCAAATGCTTTCACTATTATTTATGTAGGCCCGTTCTCCCCTGAGAGTACCACGCTCATTTCACGCGGTTCTTGACATGATCTCGCACAAGTCTGCAATATTCGGGAGCAGAGTGGGTCTACGCGTCGGCAGGATTACGAGAAGTTAGGCTCCTCCAAAGGATGTAATCCTAAGAGTAAAGCCACTCCCCACACCAACTGCCGTGCGCTGATGTTTGAGCTCGACCTGGCTCCACAATCAAGCATTGAAGGGACTGACCCACGGCAGCCCCGTACGAGTTAAGCGCACGGCGCTGGGAGCCGGCAACAGAGCACTGTATGCTTTGCAAACATTGGGAGCACGGAAGACCTTTACGTTGTACGTTTATGCACGTAGTGCGTCATAACGGTGACAAGAGGAGATTACCCAAGGCTGAATCGGCCGCTCAGACTACTTTACTGAGACACATACCGAGTAGAAAAGCTGATTTTCTCAGCCGTTAGTTGCTACACAAAAAATGTTGACTGTATAACATTAATGTTTCAAGAGAAAATCCATGTAATTCACTTCTTAGAAAAATAATCTTTTTTTGCTTATTGTTAGTATTAAAACTATTTGGATTTAAATACATCTTACAAAAACACAGTATAATGTAAATTCGCATTTAAAACATGCCACTACAAATCGGTTTGTAAAAACGTCTGAGTTGTTTATAATGTATCACAGCAAATAAGAGGATCATAATCTATAAGCCTTTCAAGACTGCCGGGTAATACCTCAGTTTCTTCCAAATATAGATATTACGGACGCTTCATCGTCGCGTTGTTTTGAACGAGGCGTCCAGTCATTCAACTGAAGGGGCGGGCCGGGGCATTGCGCGCGAGGCTGGAGGAGGAGGGGGGAGGGAGGAAAGGAGACGGTCGCCGGGGAGAGGTGACGCTGGGTCGCACGTGCCGCAACAAACGTCTCATTAGCGTCAGCGAACTCCTCCCGCTACAATCCGGCCTTCCTCGACGGTGTGTGGAGCGTGCCCGGCGTACAGCGATACAGGCACTGGCGACAGCGACAGGACGGACTGAGCCGGTCGAGCGGCAAGTGCGGAAGGGCCCGTGTGGTTACATGACTGATAGATTGCTTAGTTATTCCGGGCACGTCTACTGCTAAGGTCGTTAGGACCCGTAAGTGTAGTGTATGTTTTTCATCGGGGGGGGATGGCGATGATCTTCCCTCACAGGGTGATGAGATTCGGCGTCGACCCATATCGGCTTCCGGGGATTTTCCCCAAGCAGGTATCTCCCAGGGGCACCGCCCCAGCCGGAATCAAGCTCTAAGCTCCCGAGGTGTGGTAAGTGTAGTGCATGTGAGTTTAAGTAAGGGGCTAGGGAAGGACAAAGAAGAGGAAAAAAGATCACGTGTGTTCCGCGGCCCGTTTGTTAAAGGTACAGCTTCGGCAGTCTCCTGGTGACGATGAAAGAAACCATGGAAAGCTACCAATCAGAGAGTCCGCAGAGAATTCACTCCCCAGAGAACAACTGAATCCGACCCAGCTGACAAGCTAATGACGAAAATCCTGTCACCGTCGGGACTTGAACGCCAGAACTTCCTGGTCAGAGGCACTGCAATGACATCAGTTGATGCCATGAGCCACATTTGCCGGTCCCTGTGCTTACAGAACGATATGATGATTTATGAGGGGGTAAGAGTGAGAGTGTGTGTGTGCGATGGAGTATGAGTGAGGAGAGGAGTGTGAATGCGTAGAGGTGAGTGGAGGATAAACGAAGGAGCGATATTACTAGAGGGCGGGAAAGCGTTGATGAGAGATAGAAAAAAAAATAAGAAAGAAGGTAAGGTGTGAGGACCGTTATTCAACGAAGTGTTGCATTTTCGATACGAGTATTGCGCCAAGGTATTACTCAAATGAGAGAAAAAGTTTTAAAAGTACATACTCATTCACGTATGCCTGAATAGAAAATTTATAGCGAATTCAAGCGCATTCAAAAATCACCAATCAGTCTAATTATACTGCAACACAATCATCGAAAAAAGAATTAATAAACGCCGTACAAACACTTTTTTGGCCGTTGTGATAACTTCATATAATTCAATAAGTGTCAAGCCATTTTTATTCTAAAGTAGAATAAAATTTCGAACTCCTAAGGCTGTATGTCGTTCTTGAGTGATAACAATACAAAAAATACGAATATGAAATAATGGTAGTTACTTTATACCATTTTATAATGATTATTATTAACACAACTTCTAATAATTCTCTTGGTAAACCTCCATAATCCATCAATTATTAAGCTTGTGCCAGTTGTATTTTGATCGCCAGCGAAAACGTTAAGCACATTTATCTCCAAACTTAATTTTTCCTGTTGAGCAAGTACTGCAGCCCATGAACGATACTGTAATCCAGAACAAAATCTTGAATGAATTATCTTTTGTAATATTGCTTTGAGAAAAAATATTCAAGGAGCATGCTACCAGGCATACTAGAGCATCGCAATAAGAAAGGAGAACATGTCATTCTGGGAATATTAATTCAAACACAGTTTATTAATTTTCCTACAGTTTTCCTACATAAAAATCTTCAATAATGGAAAAAAATGGTACATAAATCTCGCTAAGGTGGGAGTATTTTTAGTAAGTCATTGGGTGGTAAAAAGAAATTATAATATCTCTTTCGAGTATTAAATATTTTGCACAAATTCAATATTTTGAAATTCATTATGAAGCGCCCTTGCAATAGATTGAAATTCATCATAACATCTCAATGCCGCCCCTTTAACTATAAATATATTAAAAATAATGATTTTAATAATATAAGGGATCTCATAAAGCTGGAAATGCAGATAATATAATTCTAGACTTGTGTTAAGTTGTTTTTGGATTACTCGCGTCAACATTTTCTATTTCCATACGAAGATAACTCAGCAGCGACAGATTCTGAAAGTTTTACGTGCGTTGTACCTGCACTTTGCGTGCGTAACTTAGGTGCAATCAATTCTGAAAGTTCTTCGTGTAACCACAAGCCTATCATTTCTCTCCATATCATTACCCAAACACGCGTCGATACACAAGATTAATATTCAACCCAAAGTTTCCTTAGTAGCTACACCTTTCGGAACAGCGGCTATTAGCAAGTTTCCAAAAACGCTTCTCTTTTTTCAGCAATTTCCGTTGTCTCCGTCACCTTTATCTGCAGGCCTCGTTTCGGGACGTCGTTCTCGACAGCCTCGTAACTTTCGTGAGGTTAATGACGTAGCTTCGCGCTTCTTTAAGTTCGCGCAGAAGGGCTCAAACGGTGAATGACGTCACCGAAAGAAAATCTCCCCCACCTCTTCTGCAGTCCTCGTTCGTCTTCATCCTGCAAACACCATAATACTGCAGAGATGTCTTTCGAGGCAGGTCCATTACATAGCGGCATAATGGCATCTTTATGACAGCACTGTAAATAAGATTCATTTCTTCTCGAAACGCATTTTCTTTTTAAGGGGTTGGTATAATTCATGGATCGGCTTTCCATTAGAATCACTTTTGTCTTTAACCTATTCGTTTTGCGTGAGTTAGTCATTGCTGTTTGAACTATATTTTGGAGCCTTTCGTAGTTAGCATTATTCTGGAAGCATAAGGGTTTCAAAAAGATCGTATCAATTAATAAATTCTGATCTTTCTCATGACTGGATATAGAATAGTTGAAATACATTTCATAGAGTATAGTTTTCAGTTTTATATAAACTATCTGTACATTTTAAGGCGAAAAATTCTATACCAGTTTTAAAGGAACGATCTGTTAGTTTTTTTCCAAAGGGTAGATAAGTGAAAAATAAGGTTTAAAAAATCAAAAAATTAAACAAACGGAAAATACACAAGGAGAGTTTTTAGTTTTTCTGAGTATCGTACTTCTGGACGTAAAATGAATATCATGTTCTCTCTTCATGGCATTGCTGCAGGAAACGTTCCAGAAACCTTTTTTTTTAACAGGAGAGGTTTCTTTTCTGAGAAACCGCGATTATTCTAAAAGTCGACACGCCCCGCACAAATCGAATCCGATCGCAGTAAAAGGCAATTTTCCTCCTTCCGCATCATCAGATACGCGATATCCTTCGTGTGGGGCGCGCCCCGACTCCCGAACATCCTGTAGCTGCAAATTACCCCCCCTCCCTTCTGCTTAGTATTCATAGTGTGGCGACGGTGGTGACACCGCCGACCGTTGGTGGAGAGGGGCGAGCGTGGTGGAAGGAGATGGTGCCAGCTAAGTAGGACGAAGGACTGGAGAGGCAACGATAGGAACGATGAGAGAGGTAAGGGTGAGAGTAGTGGCATCTTCTAGGAGTGAAGGCGGTGGCAGCGGAAACTGTGAGAGTGAAGTTTATACAGCAAAATAATGGATGTAGTAGTAGGATTGGAGTTGCAGTACAGTGTGTGTGGGGGGGTGGGGACGGAACGAAAGGAAGTGAAGGAAAGGCTGCGGGTACAGGGAGAGAGGTGGTGGTGATGGAGGTGATGGAGTTTGAAGAGGTGATGACGCAACGGATAAGGATTGTAGTGCCGATGGAGATAGAAGACAGCTGGTGTTGAAAGGGGCGATGTCGGTGAGGCTGAACGTGATTGATGGGGTGGAAAAAGTTGGTGATGACGGAGCGATGAAGGAGGTGATGGAGAAAAGTAAAGAAGGTAGGAGTGAATATGACGGAACATACGGCGCCCAAAAGGAGGGGCGGTTAATGTGGCGGTGGGGCAACTCGGACGGGTAGGTGGCAACACTTGGAGATGGCGTGGATGAAGAGACGGCAAGGGCGTTGGGATGGCGTTGGCGGATGTGAGGGCGAGAGGAGGAGCAGGGATCATAACTGTGATAACTGTAAAGCAACAAGGTTAGAGATAGGCAAGGCGCCAGCGTCGGTGTAGTGGAAAGGGCGGGAGGGCGCTGCACTATGGAGAAAGGTGTAGTCTACGCCGTAGACGCAGAACGTCGAGGCAGCAATTGCCTGTGATGAAACCGCCGCGGGCGAAAATAATTCCACTTGAGATCCCCAATGCGAGGAGAGCTCTCGAGAGGAGTGCATCTGCTGGAGGGCGCCATGCGGCACTGGGCCGGGCGGCGCCACTCCAATGTCTTTTCAGAGGCTGCTTCACATTTCAAATACACCTCGATACTTTGGACATAAAATTGAATTAAAATAATTTATTTAAACAGTCAAAAACATGTAAAATAGTATGACTGGCGTATAATATTAATGACTTAAACACGGAAGTATCTTTATTTTTTTATTTTGGAACAATGAAAGTACATTTTTTTAAATGGTTTATTTTCACATATTCTACTTGGATTGTCCAAAAGAAAAGAACGGATACCCTAGTATTAAAGTTACTAAAATATTTTTTCTTTCCCGATCTCCTTCTATGATGCAGAGGAAAGATCAAATGGTTCATTATTACATGCCATTAACAAAAAATTCATAATATCATCGAGTACATTGGCAGATAGAAAATATATCAAAAAGTTTAAAAGACGGTCGGGTAAGATAAATCTTTGTATATTTCACGGGACTTAAAGATCATTTCGAGCTCTTTAGCAATCATACACTTGCGCTATGGCCCTTGGCTATGGAAACTTGACTAACTTGCAAGTAGAATTCACGTTTAGCCACTTCTAAGAAAAATAACTTTTCTAGCAACAATAATTATCAAAATTTAGAATCAGCAAAGGGAATTATTTGGACGAACTATCTGATCTTTGACATAAATATAAATGACATACAATTATATTTCAATAATTTATATTGTAAAAGGGAAATGGTTGTTTCGATAAATCCCTTCCAAATCTCTACATTTCTTTTCTATTGTGCATTCAAAAAGAGTTTCAGTAATGATTATGACTCGGCTTTATTACAGTTATCATGCAGCATCAGAATAAATGCTCTGCATTTAAATTTACTATACTTTTTGCCCTTGAAAATAAGTTTTCAATAGAAAATAAGTACGAATTAAAGGAAAGTCAAAAGTGCAAGAGGAAATCATGCACTAAAACTGATTAAACAATTAGCATGAATAATGAACAGAATTACAGAAAATAGTGGTACTCCTGTAAGAAATAATACGAACATAGATGAAAAGGATGGGGAAATGACAATAAAGAGAGAGGATAGGTCAAGGTAGAGGAAGGAATGATTGCACGCGGTCCGTGGCCCATTTGTTAGGGTACTGCTCCGACATTTGCCTGGTATTGATCGGAGTCACAATGGAAAACTACTAATCAGGTCGCTAGGATCCTCTTGACTGCGGCTAAATTCGACCTGGAAACTACTTAGCTAGTATGGAAATCCTGCCTCCGTCGGCACTCGAACCCTAAGACCTCCCGGTCAGCCGTGCTGCAGAGAACGCGGCAATTCTGGCTGAACTAAATTCACCCGGTCAGGGATGCAGATATAAAGTCATAAAACGTACAAACGTAAGCAAACATAGCAATGAAATATACCGGAAGCAAAAACAACACACTGAAATTAAATGACAAACCAAAACCCAGAGAGTGGAGTCGGGAAAAACACAACGATGCCCAAAAGGACGACAGCCGAGGGCCACTGCAGGCCCGGAGAATCATGACGTCACCGCACAGACGCCCCACCCCAAGGGGGAGACTTTTTAATTCAAACTTCGGCGCCCAAAAGAGCCTGGCGGCGTGCCCGCAGCGTCGGAATTTTGATGAGGAGGCGGCGGCGGCGTAACAGAATATCGGCCACAAATGAGGTACTGCGCGGCCGCCTGTGCCGCAGGGCGCGAAGCGGCTAAACCGATATGCAAATGGCGAAGGCGCGCGGGCCCTCGGCGCGTGTGAGCTAATGGAATTAAATGGGCCGCGCGACGACGTGTCCTCCGGGGAGGGAACGAAATGAATAATATGAGGAGGGTGGGGAGGAATATTTTTGCTTACTGGCTCGCTACGGCGACATACTGAATGTAAACATACGGTAGAGGATTATTTTCTGGCATTGCCATTCGGGTTCTAAGCCAATTTGCGATTGTGGTGAATAAAGCGTTGACGTATATGGCTCATTTGGCTGCAGAGATCCTCGTTTTGGGCAAGGTTTATGAATTTTACTCTCGCGTATGGTGTGGGTTCACCTTGCGATTGTGTCACGGAAATGCAACGATCAACCATTACAAATTTTATAGTGTAAACGAAACTATAATTTGCAATTGCTGTTAAGTATGCGTATGTGTTATTTGATCGCCAATTTTCCGACTGGGTCGTGGTAGAGAAAACCGTGGGTACTGCGGTCATAAAGAGACTCACGACCGTATTCTTCATCACCTCTAAAAACGCCTTTTAATGGTTTATTCTGTGCATGTTTCACTTCCATCATCGTTATAAATCACCTAACGATTACAAATAGGAGAATTACTTGGCAACGGAGCTTGATTCCTTCCACGTTCAATGTTATTGGTTATATGAATGGAAATAAATGAAACTGCTGGTTAAAGAAGCAATCTAACAAAAATTGTTGTGTGATCACGTAGAGAGCAATTTTTCAGATTTAGGAAAACTTCCTACATCTAAAGTGTAATTACCAACATGTTTAATTCGAACGTTTCAAGATAAGCTGTTCAATTTGGCTTCTTTGTATGAAACAAGTTATGTTAACATGAATTGTGTGTAAGAAGCAAACTTTACAATAAGTTGCTGCATAAAGCACAAACACATTATCGATAGTTTTCATTACACAACCGTTAAAAACAGTTTCAATTGTGATACCAAAAAGGAAATCGTTATTTTTTAAATTAAAAATCAGTTAAGTCTACAAAAGTAACAAGTGTAATTAAATAATGTACTAGTTAGAGGACTTTATCAAGAATCTTTAAATGATGCGATATTCTCTTTGATACATTTTTTTCGGATTCCTTCCGGAAAAGGGTCTATTTCTTTCTTAATTCTGGAACTTATAATTCTTATTGCCTAAGAATTCCTGAATAAACTGAACAAATTCATAGTCGAGCAATATGATTATGTTTAGTTGGAACAAAATACGGTAATAAATAAACAACATATAATTTAAAAAATATAGGAAACAGTTTGAAAATCTAAATTGAAATGTATGGTCATCAAAATAAAAAAAATGAAACTTAAATATATGATCCGAAACTGGAACGTTATTGAAAATATTTGATGCCTTGGTTCATAACAATAAATCGATAATGACGAAATGAAGGAATTGCAAGTACAGTAATCCCTCAACATTCGCGAGAGTTAGGTTCCCAAAAAACCTCGCGAATGTTAAATCCGCGAATGTTACGTCTACCTTTTAATGAAGAAAGTTGGGTTTTGTTCTTGGATATCGAAAAACTGTTTAAAAAGGAAAGAAAAAATCTGACAATCAATTACAGTACAACTGATTAAGCGCTACTACAAACAGAATTCACAATTAACATTCCAAAATGAAGAAATAAAATAATGTTTGAAACTTATTTCGAAGTTGAAAATGATTGGATATAGGATTTGCTAATTTTTTTGTTTCATCACCTTTCTCGCTGTTCTAATATCCAAATATGAAAGAATTCATGCTTCTATTCTCTCTTAAATTTCGAAGTTATTTCCATGTTCGGATCACATTCGATTGCCAGTTCTTGTTGCCAGAGCCAGAGCTTGTTGATTTTAGAACGCCATCAACAGTTTTGACATTGAAGTTGCTCAGGGCGCAGTTTCACTTCCGTTACTTCATCATTGCCGTCGATGAGGTTTTCTTCACTGATGATTTCCAGAAGCTCCTCTACAATGAGCTCATTATAATGAGAGTTGCACAGATCCTAAATGGCTTTTCTGTTTATTTGGCCAAAACTCTTACTTCCAACTTGGCGCAACTGAATTGAATTATTTTACAATTGTGTTATTCTATAAATGTGAATTGACATTTCATCTGTGTAATTTTTGAAGAAAGTTATACTGCGTGCTCCGTGGTCTGCCGAGTTCGTTTCCCATATGATGATAAAGGAAATGAAATGGGCTCGCTTTTAAATAAAATGTACGACCAAAAGACCCACTCGCGAATGTCGAAGTCGCGAATGTTAAAACCGGGGGAGCATTTCTCTAATCGCGAAATGTTCGGAACTCGCGAATAGCGAATCCACGAATGTCGAGGGATTACTGTATAAAGTAAATCAAGTAATCACTACATTGCTAGTGTAAATTAGGTAAATTATGTAATAAATCAGCAATAAATCACGTAATCATGACATTGCCAGTGGTAAATCAAGAAATCGCAACATTGCCAATGTAAAGCAAGTAATTAGAAATAAATCAAGTAATCACGACACCGCTATTGTACACGAAGAAATCAGAATATTTGCCAAAATAAATCAATAAATTACAACGTTAACAGTGGTAAATCAAGAAATTACAATACTGGCAGTGATGCGTCGCACCGTTTCATAAGAAGATGCCTCAAGCAGGGCCGCGCGCGCTCTGGCGAGCCCCGTTGACAACGCCGGCGTCCACAGCGGCGCGCGCCCGGAGGAAAATGAGGGAAAGTTTTCATTAGCGCCGGCGATCGGTAATCAATGAGCGGCGGCGGAGGCTCCCGAGATTTATGAGGGCCGTGCGCCCGAATGCAAATGACGACTTTCGCCGCCGGGAGGCGGGGGCGCGCGCGTCGCTCCGCCGGAGAAGCCTCCTCGCGCAACGGCAGCACCGGCACGCAATGTTTATTCTTAGAGGCGGCCGAGGTCGGACCAGTTGAACCGGCGGTGTAAATCGTTTTGCTGGATTCAAACTGCGAAAGTCGGGCCGGGGGCTGTCCGAGGTTTAGTTTGTTGTTCGGGACTTCACGCTCGTTTGCGGCGAAGGAACATACCCCGCTCAGTTTAAAGGTTTCAAGCTATATTTCAAGTATTAATTAACGTAATTTTTTGTAAAAAGAATCATATTTTTACAACGATGTAAAAATTACTTCACATTTTTGCATAAAAATAGTCTACATTTGAATAACTTTTTTTAGGAATGGAAAATTCAACTTGATGGAACAGCCACATGTTGCTACGTGTTACAGTTGAGACATTGCCGAGTGTTCGGAAGGATCTGCTAGAACTATTTCATGTTTTCCTTCGGGTAAATGGGGGTTAAATGCTGTATTTTGTTTTTTTCTGATAATTTGTTTCAAATTGTATTTATTGACATTATTTACTAGATGCGAAGGAGAAAGAACCACATTTACCACAACTGTCAGCGTAAGCAACCATACTTGTACCACAAACTTATGTCGAACGAACTTTAAAGAAGAGTTACTTTTCTGTTAGCTCGACTGCTCAATTTAGTTCTGTTCTACAACTTTCCACAAATTACTTCAAGGGTTTTGACGTGATATTTTTCACATGGATTTGATTGATTTTCAAAATATTGTTGGAGAAAAGATTGTTCTAGGGAAAAACTACAGTTGGTAACAGTCTTGTTTGTACAGTCCATAATTTGCTCGAAATCAGTAATTTTAAGCGGAAAATTGAGACTAATGCAAATTATATTACAAGATAATTGAATAATTTCAGTTAGATATAACGTAACTTCGTGCTCATAGACGAAATGACCTTGCATTTTAAATTCACCTGCACATTTAGTCGCTCGGGAACTAGCCTATAGGAAGGTTCCCGAGCAACTAACGTGCTGGTGAATTTCAAATTCAAGGCCATTGCGTCTAGGTGTACACAGTTACATTTTATTCAACTGGAATTATTCAATTATCTTATAATATATTTTGCATTAGTTTCAATTTTCCACTTAACTTAATGATTTTCGAGCAAATTTTGAGCTGTACAAACAAGACTGTTACCAACTGTATGTTATCTCTAAAATTAGAAACTAAATCGAACTGACTACAACTCGAAGACGTAGTGATTCCCCATAGATTCCTTTTCTTCAGAGAGATGTGTTCAACAGTAACAGTTGATTTCTGATTTGAAAAATTGTATTATCATATGAACGGGGGCAAACGACAAGGTTTTAGAATAGCACTGAAATAACAATGTCATTTCATTCTCGTACATATTCGTTCTAAAACATTCGACAAAATGACGTTGAAATCATCACCAGCGTGATCTATATTGTCTGAAATGTAGTTAATAATTTCCATTCAGATTTGTGGATTAACGATGGAATGATGTATAATCGACATAATGAAATGTAATTCAACTTTTAATAATGTTATGTTAAGGTCTTTCAGGCAATAAATATAATTCAATTCACTAATTTCCAGACAATTATTTCAAACATGATTGATGGTTTCAAAATGTATCTACTCTCATCACTGGGATTTCAGATATGTTCCGCGCGTTTATGACTGCACTCAATTTTCTAATTTCGCAACGAAACTTGTCAATGTCTCTCACAAATGTAGTCATGGTGCGCCCAAGATGATACTAAAGAAGATGGAATAGACCACGATGGTGTAATGGTGTAATGAGAAGCAGGGGAAATGGAAGTCCCCGGAGAAAACTGCCGCAAATGATTCTCATGTGGAGGAGATTGGTGTTAGTAATACGCGATGGGAAATTAATTGTGGATAGATAATACATGCGATTAATGATATAGAAGCAATGGTGGAATAAGAAGCAGGAGAAACGGGAAAATTCCGAGAAAACCTCCAGCGACCCCACTTTGCCCTCAAATTCTACACGGAGCCACTGGGATTTGAACTCCGGCATCCAGAGGGGTAGGTAAGTGGTCACGTCCTCTTTTACAGTAATCTTCATTTTACTATTGTATTCGTATTTTATCAAAGTTGAGGTACGTCGTGCGGTAGGATCATGGTTTGAAAATTCGGCAAAAAAAAAAAAAAAGAATAGATATAAGTAAATTTTCATTTATGAACTGAAAAAAGGCAAAGTTGGATAAATTCCCCTGCAGCAATGATGGAGACTTTTCTTCAGAATGTAAAAAAAATAGCAGATTAAATAAATCGCAATTTTTAGAATATGTTAGCATTAAAATTTATTATTATTATTATTCCATTACATCACGACTTAAGATGTTACGAGTCGGCTGAATAGAAAATCTACTCCAGGTTGCAACCAGCTACCTAAGGAGCAGATCCGGTAACTATCAGTGCCTCTACAATACTTTACGCAAAATGTGGGCTGTTCCAAATAAAGCAATTTCTTGCACTTCCCAGTCTTTTGAATTACCTGGGAGTTTAGACAAGTTCTCACATAAATTTTGCGGAACAAATCCCAGAGCTCCGATAACTATCGGATATTTTTCTGCCTCCTTCGTTACGACATTATTGCTACAAGTAGATTTTTTTTCTCCAAATCACGGAAGCAATATACAGTTTCTTTGCCGCTATCGTGCGGTCATTTTGAATTTGTCGGTAGTACAATATTGTTCACAGTCCAAAGGACATCATCAGTTTTGGTGACGTTCGTACCACATGGGGCATAAGTTTGGAACTCCAAAGGCGGTAGAGATCTGCCAATGGAGGTAACCTCACACCCTGTTGTGACTTTTCAAGTATTCGATTTTGCTGGAATTGGAGAAGCTTAGACGATGTGATCAATGGTTTCTACGTATTCCTGGCAGACGCGACGTTTATCATCTTGGGAAAGTCTGAGAACCGATTTGTCATAATGACGTGTTCTCAACGCCTGATCTTGGGCAGCTATTATAAGTGCTTCCGATTCTGGCTTTATTCTTCCCCTTTAATCCACATAAATGATAAATCTTAATTGATCTGCACCTTGTCCATTCTTTTTGGATACTGCCCATGGAGTGGTTTGTCTCTCTACGATTGCTTTAACATTTTTGTTTCACATTATTATTATTATTATTATTATTATTATTATTTTTATTATTATCATCTTACATTAGTATGTCAGCGTTAGCACGACACGGTTAGAAAATCACAATAAATCTGTAAAACTATATTGAATATATATGTAATTATTATAATGTTTGTTGGTTTTTGTGCGGTATATTTTCAATAACTGACTTTGGAAATCACTACCTCCGAAAATACTTATACGCACTCCTAAATAGCACAATAAACATTCTTTTCTATTCGGATCGACCTGCATTGGACCCTCGGAGGTGCAAAGCCATCGCGCTGCCCGCCAGTCCAGGGGTCGCCCTTCTGATTGCCAACAGGCTTTTTCCTGCCTCCGCCAGCGCTGCAGCCTGGGAGCGACTCCGAGGGCGGGCTATTCCTCCTGGCTGCCCGGACGGCCGCCGCACGGTCCCCGCCGTTTAAGCGCAACCCCTGCGCGGCGCGGGGGCGGCCTGGGCCAAGGCGGGGGCGGGGCGCGAGGGCACGGGCGCCCTTCGCCGCAAAAAAAGCTGCGGGGGAGGTGCTCTCTGCGCCCTGAAGCGCACAGTGGGCGATGATCACGTGCTACTCAAATTCTTTTGAAACAATTGAATTTGCTTTCGATGTTTATTTCTCTTGTTCTACGTAAAATGTTTTTCATGGTTTTGAGATTTGCATTACATCAATATTTTTTAGACAATACTTCAAACAGAAATTACAATTTTAGAAGTAATTTCAGGGAGGAAGATCTGAATAGCTACAGGTTTTTTAAACTCTATTATTACTGAGAATATAAAACTATGGAATTAAAGACGATGCCATAAACCTTTCAGAATTCCGAGATTAAATGTTTACGAAAGAGCGAGTTGCCAAATTTAAAAATGTGTGACGGAGGCCAAGACGTTAGAGAATAGGACATGAGTAAGCAACTTAAAGACAAGTGGCACACATACCACTGCAGAACGATATCGCGCGCAGCACGGCCCGAATTACCCATTCAAACAACTCACTCTGGCCTAGGAGACTGGTTTATGGTGAGTTTGTCAAAAAAGACTGATACAACTGGAAGAGTACCTGATATTTATTGTTGATGTATACTGACAAATACATGCTATTTATAAATAAGAAAGACTAGAAAGCGTAATATCTATTTAGAAATTGAATGGAAATGTAATGTGCAATCCAAGTGAAAATTGAAATTGAAATATTTGGTTCCAACAGTTTGAAATTGTTGAAGAAAAACTCTGTATGTAGGAACTTATTGACAACATACTGGAGTACCAATGAAACGTTGTATGGAATAAACGTGCAAAGAAAATTAAAATTGCTAATAGTGTCCAATAATTATACACTAACATAAAAGTGACTAAAAACTGATTTTAAGCGTCACATTCTAGTGCGTAGAATCTCGCAAAACGCGCGATCAGAAAGAGAGCTTGACATCAGAAAATCTATTGCCATAATTTGACAAACCTTGTGAATAGATGTAATAAAGATTGTTGAGGTACAAATAATTTCGGTACTCGAAATACTTATTTCAACAAAATAATTAAAACATTTTATTGTACTTGAGTACAACAAACGAGCAAGATTCCAAAACGCGGTCTGCAACGCGCCAGTTAAAGGAGGAGAAGAATGATAGATCACAATTTGCATACTTTATGTTTGGGAGGATTAAGGGTCATCGTTCGACGAGTTTGCGTGCGCCCACATTCCAGAAAAAAATAAATAATTTACGAAACAACGATAGTTCACTGAAGATAGTTCACAGTTTTTGTCTGCAATGTTCGCAGAGTAATACGATTCACTTACAAACGAAATGTTTTTCAAACGATACAGTTATGTCTGTGTCTCTGGTTTTGCGAAAGCTCTCAAACGGATGTGTGATGAAGTAAATTATCAATCAATAAATTACTTTATTTTTAATTAATTTTCAACCTTGGCACCAAACTAAGCTCGCACTGGTAAACAGGATACGAACAATACAATTTGAATTATTTATTTTAAACTTTACTCCACTACCAAATGCGAATAATTCATAGAGAATAAGTTTGGACGAAATTAATCAATACAGGAAAATATAACAAATATACTAATAATTTATTCATGACATAAAATGACAAAAATATGATACATAAAAACTAACTTTAAAGGGGAGAAAGTTCAAACAATGGCTATTTAGAGCAGGTGCCAGTCGCCATTTTGAAACAAAGTAATCACAATATTTGCTCATAGGAATAGATGGAGAATACTCTACCTGTATGAAACGTGATTCACTATTTAAGTTTGAAAAACAAAGTATAATGTATAGTACGCTGTTAGTTCAAACAATGGCTATTTAGGAGAGGTGCCTCGGGAAAAGTCCCCATTCCCCACTGTGCGGTATCGCGTCGGCGACCGCCGCGCCGCGCCGCGCCGAAGCCCGGCAAAAACCGGTGCGGCGTCACCTAATTCACCCGCTGGAATCGCGCCAGCCCACCCCGGCCTCCTCGGCGGGCGCCGGCCCCTCCCTCGCCCCGGGCAGCGATTGCTTCGCCAGAGTACGGATCGATTCCTCGACTCGAATGGAGCCGGCACCCGCCCCCCCCCACCGCCGTCACCACCCCTGCCACCATTCTCACCGCGAACTCGATCGCCGCCGCGCGCTCGTGCTGAGGTTGTCGATGCTCTCGCTAAACTTGCCCCGCGCCTTCCTTGCTATCTTCACCGCCTTCACCGTCTGTCTCCCCCGCCCGCTGCTTGTCTCAACAAGCCAGGCTCATGGTCGGTGTTCGAATGGACTTTTGATCGAAGAAGGACTTGTGGAAAACTTGTATACTGGTCGTGTTCTTTTCTTTATATTTAGGCTTGGCCCGTTGCGGCAAGTTTACACTTCTGTCGCCACAGTGTGCGAGTGAAGAAAAATACGTGTCTAGGAATGAACTCTGGTTTATTCGTTGTGACAAGTTTACACTTCTGACGCCACAGATTGCGAGTGAAGAAAAATACGTGTCTAGGAATGAATTCAGGTTCATTCGAACCCGAATAAATCCTGAATCCTGAACTCGCGATGGTCAGCGGCAGGCTGTTCAGCGGTCGATCGATCCTTTGGACGGCACGTGGTATTCTGGCCACCAACACATAGAATAGAAAGTATGTATAAAAAAACCAACTTGACGACGATTCCTGAGGCGGCAACGTTGTGCCAGTCGCCATTTTGAAACAAAGTAATCACAATATTTGCTCATAGGAATAGACAGAGAATACTCTACCTGTAAGAAACGTGATTCACTATTTAAGTTTGAAAAACAAGTATAATGTATAGTACGTTGTTAGTAAATGAAAGCACTAAAATGTATTTAAACGAGGAAAGTAAGTGGACCAATAGACCAGGAAATTATATGGGATCCACTAGACAGGAAATTGTAAACACATTGTCGTACATCATTCTTATTCCTAACATGCATTGTTTACAATAAAATATTTACCAATGATATATATCCACAAGGGAACAAACGTAACCATGATCAAGAACGGGTTACACAAAATTGACGAACTGCAAACTGTAAAAACACATGCAAAACAATCAGAACACAGGAACAGAGACCCAGCAACAGCAGCGGCCAGCCAATGCCACCTAAAGTACAGGCGATCCTAGTGGCGTTGGGTCACTGTACTCGGTTTCAATGGGACGCACACAGCAGGAATTTTGGGCGCGGAGTGCAGGGAAATTTCCATTCTATATACTCTCTATTCTATGACCACGATGAGAGAGAGCTGGCACACAATGCTCGGCAGATCCTCTTGACCCAGGCATCGACGGAGTTTGGCGGCGTGTCTCTCGTTTGGGTGCCATTGACAGCACGAAGCCTGCAGCGCGTCGTCCCGAGCATGTATGTAGCACAGCACGCACCGACACTTCCATCGCTCACCCGCCGCGGGCTCTGTCCCCCGGCGACCATGACACACACGAACACGTGTTGGGATCCTCTCGCCCGCTGCTGATACGAGGTTCACACTTTTATGTCACTGCCATGTCTTGCGAGAGCCTCTTATATAATAATAATAATAATAATAATAATAATAGTAATAATAATAATAATAATAATAATAATAATAATAATAATAATAATAATGAGGGAAGTCTGAATGCTGGCTCATGGTCCTAGGCAAAACTCAGCAATTCGTAACAAGTTACCCAAGTCATGAACTCTAAACTTAAAATATATGTTAGTTGTTTTGTTTTGTTTCTAATATTTACTATTTTTTCTCTATGATCCTATACAGACCTATCCACAGACTTTCCATGTACATCACCACTGATATATTAAATCTTTATTTCATTATTTTCTTTTTTTCTCACAATATATTTTCTGTTGTCAGAGCCGATTTTCTACATCTCTTGATAACCCTTACTAAATGGGATTGCCCCTTTCCATACTAAACAGCACAAAACTGGCAATTTGTTTTCTACAAAATGTGTTTCCCTTTATGTGTTTACAATTTGACAATCATTAAAATCTCTTTCAACATAACTTCAGATATCTTCGAATATTCTTTAAGTTCGTGACAGTGCTCTCTTACTCCTCCTATGTTCTATATTGTTATATACTTTCTTTTCATCGTTCACTACCCACACGACTTTCCACATTTCCTCTCGCTTCTACTATTTTAATTTTTCTCATCGGCCTTTCATTATCAAACTCCACGGCACCTTAAGGCTTCCTCAGGTTTCGTTTACCACCAACTTCTACAATTCGTCTTCCCCCTTTGGCTTCTGCCATAGGCCCCTCTCCTCTCGTCCCTTGCTTTCCCCGCCTTTTCGGGTCACCTCGTGAGCCTTCCGTATTCCCCGCTCCCCGCCTCCCTGGCGTGTAACCCGCGGTATCTCCAACTCTGCCCTAAACTGAGATATTCGTATCCATTGGCGGTCCGTGGATTTATCGCCTCGGACGACCCCAAAAAGCCTTATCTTCATATCTGAGGTAGAAATTAAACATTACGAGGCAGGGCGGGGCGGGGAAGGGCGGGGAAGGGCGGGGAAGGGCGGGGAAGGGCGTGGAGAGGCGTCGCGGGGCGGGGCGGGGCCGGGCGGAATGGGGGCGGGGCGGAGCGGAATGGGGTGGAATGGGGGCGGAGGTGGAGCGGGACGGAAAATGGGGCAAAGGGGTCGAGGCGGGGGTCGGGCAGGGCAGGGCGGAATGAGGTGGAATGGAGGCGGGGGCAGGCCGGGGCGGAATGGGGCGAGGGCGGGGCGGGGCAGAATGGGGGCGGGGGCGGGGCGGGGCAGAATGGGGGCGGGGGCGGGGCGGGGCAGAATGGGGGCGGGGGCGGGGCGGGGCAGAATGGGTGCGGGGGTGGGGTGAGGTGGTGTGGCGAGGAGGGAAGTGACCGCGAGGGTCGGAATGCCACGTGGAGCGTGGTAGCTCCATTTCAGGTGGAAGTTTGTTAATGGAGTCAAGGCAGCAGAAATTACCACGGCAGAGCGTATAGAGTCAGCACGACTTAATTTATTCTATATTTGCACGAAATGTGTCTGAAGTTTTAAGTGAATGTGAAATGCTTTATAATGACTTACGCTGAAATTCTCGACTTATTACGAGGAGAATAACGAAGAGGAATATTTCGAGCGCTAGAAAAAGATCTCCTCGCTAAGAACCTATAAGAGTGGTAATCCTTTTAGGAGCAATAATTTCGCCTCGAATTGCCAAATCATTCCTTTACATATAGAACAATTATTAATTAAACCATTTTCTCCTGTAACCACATTTCACCAAGAGAACAGATTTTGTTTTTCAAATAAAAAACAAACAAACGTTGAATGGTGAATTCGTTGTCCAAAACGGGCATCAGAACAAATGAATAGTAATGCAATATAACACTACTATAACCAACTCCTTTACAATACTTTTAGGACTTTTTTAATACTTAGGCATTAAAAAAACATCGCAAAATTAAGATTTTACCCCTCCCCCACTATAATAACTTGTACAATTTATTATACCCCGCATCTCAGATGAACCATCCACTTCAAATTTCCTTCCAATGTAGCTTCACTGAACTTGAGTAAATTTTGTGTGTTTATTAATACAATATTTCAAAGTAATAAATAAGATTTATTTAATGAACTGAACATATATTTTTGTTTTATATTAATCATATATGTAGGTAATAAATTTGACCACAACAGTGCGTCGTTCATTTTTCTTTGACTGCCCCCCTCGTTAGTATTTGGCAGCGATCTGGGACCTCCATCCTTAAAAAATAATGTAGTATTTTGATAACCATTCGTGTTCCTATATTTGGTCTAATAAAATACAACATCAATTAAATATGAATCCGATGTAACAAAATAATGTTTTGATGTGGTTAAGTCATGAAAACTTACATTTTAAAATTAACTTAATATACTCTGATATGGAATATCTTTGATGGAGGTTTAGAAAGTTTAAAGAACAAGAATTTGTTTTAGAACAAACTGATGTGAATTGTAGTATGAAGCAATTTCGATCTGTTGCTCCGTAAGAACAAATTGTACGTCCAACGCGTCCACCTGGGGCGAAGTTTTCAGATAGTAGTAGCGGACGAAAGGACGGTCGTGGTGGGTTATCCGGGAAAGCGGTCCCAACCAGGATCGTAACCAGATTCTTTAGCAATCTTGGCTAATTCAGAAATTTCAGTGCTTGCTTATATGTTTAAAACGAGCCTGTCTGTTGTGTATTATAATATTATACAACGTGAGACATTTGAGCTACGAAAAAAAAGTTACTCTCTCAGCCCCATTTTTGGAGCAATGTGATTAAATGAACCAACAGTTCTTTGATACTCCATATTTTTAAGTTGCGTTCATAAAGGTTAAAGATGAAGAATTCCTCTGAAAATAAATTAAACAAATTATAGAGCGAATACGTTTCGATCTGTTGCTCCACAAAAACAAACCGCAGGAGTGGCGCGGCCACCTGTGACAGCGGAATGTGTCCTCGGACAGTAGTAAATTATTACGAAATGGCCGTCGTCGTCGTCGCCGATGGGTTTTCAGGGAAAGCGGCCACACGGGCGTTACGCGGCGTCGCGTTGCGTCACGCGCCTCGCGCTCGCGGTCCTCGTGCGGTGACCTCTCCGACCCGCTCGGCCGCGGGGGCTTCGCCAGGTCGCTCGCACCCGACGCCCGTGACCTCGCCATTGCCCTCGCGGGGCCGCTCGCGCCTCGTGAGTGATTTGACCTGACTGCCCAACAAGGTCTCCTTCGGTCGATCTGATTCATTTGGTGAGAAATCGTTGGCGCACAAGGAAAGTAACACGTCTCAAAAATTGACATTTTGCAAGTACTACAATACCGGCAGCGTTTAAGCGACTCTGACAGTTCGATGTATTGTTGCCACACATTACTACCCTCATGGTACCACCTACATGACAGATAAATTAAATCTTAAAATATTAAAACTTACTGACGGGCGACGACCCGTCTTGGTATCACGTTCATAACCTTCGCCACAGCCGAACCTTATCGCCTCCGCGACGTCGTGGGAGTCAGATGAGACCGCTGGCTGTGAGAAAGTAAACAAATCCTCGCAAGCTGATTGCTTCACAGCAGATCTCATGACGTACCACAGCACGTGGCGAGAGAACTGTCAGAATTGCTTATACGCTGCCGGTACTGTAGGTATACATCCACGGTCTGAACAGAACGGTTTATTTTACTTTCGAAGTCAAAAACGCTCACACGACCTTCCATGTCGTGAATTATAGTAAATACCTCTTTCCTAGTTAAAAATAGAAAATTCGCTAACCATTCTTCATTAATTCACGAAAGACTATTTTGAATGTGTTACTATTTTTGGTCGCCGACGAAATGCACTCAACCTTCGTGAGGACGACTCTAATACGCTGTCAGGTCGAGACTCTTTTCATGTGCATGTTCCACGATTATTTAGAAATAATTAGGTATGTAAGGCAAAAGCTTGTGTGTTCAGTGCCAATCGTGTCCCCTCCGTCCTTCGGCCGTTCTTATTAATTTAGTGAGAAATCGTCGGTGTACAAGGAAAGTGACGCATTTCTAAAATTGTCATTTTGCAGGAGAACGGTACTAGCACGCGCGGAACTGCATTTTCGATTTCAAAGACAAACACACCAACTTTATCTTACAGGTATCTTCTAAATTACTGTGAATACCAATTTTCTTTGTAAAATAAGACGATGTTTCAAATACATTTCATCACCTAATTCCAGAATTACTATTTTGAATACTACGCCACTTTTTTCTGCATCGAAAAAATGCACTCATACCTCTGGGAAGACAACTCATTATACGATGTCAGGTCGAGACTCATTGGATGTGAGAGTTTCACGATTTATGTAGAAACAATTAGGTATGCAAGGCAAATTCTCGTGACAATCGTGTCCTCTTGAAAAACAAGACCTGTTGAATTGACCAACTTAAAATGGTGACTACACTACCTTGAAATGATGAAAGATTTTCTTCTACACTACAAAATACTGTTTTCTAATAGGTAAGGAGGTTACCACTTACTTTTCAGCTAGTTGTAGTCAATGAGTGGTGTTGCAATGTACTCACCTGAAACAAAAGAACATTTATACTGTTGCGGTTTCGTGGCAATTTTCCTAGAAATAGTAACTAAAAACTATCAAAATGGAACTGCAAAAACACATGACACTCGGTGACCTAAGTACAACATATCGTCTCTAATGTTTTCACGTATTTTCAGCGACTCGCCAATTGGTCGAAAGTTACATCACATAAATAATCAGTTTGAAGTTTCGGGTGTGCCAATTTATGAACGGCTGTATCCATAGCGACGACACGCACGAGCTGCAGAATCTGTACCGATGGCACAATTTCAGCTTTTGACTCGATGTGAGTAATGAACAAGTACATACCACAATAATTCACTAATTATTACATATTACAATTCTTAATGCTACAGAAAAAGAGGGTAACAAAATAGACGTAGGATATTTAGGTATATCGATCTATTCTTCAAGGCCATACAAAAAGTTTTCATGGCAAAAAATTCCGAAGCCATTGCGTTTTGCTCACAAAAACGAATAAATTGATATTTCCCTACACTTTGATTAAATACACATCTGCAGAAATCGTCTTTATAATTAAAAACAGGGAGAGCAAAGGATCGTGTCTCACAGAACACCTCTGTTTCCAATTTGTTAAAATATTAAACTTAAAAATATTTTCAACGACTTCCTCAACATTTCACGGAGATCTGTGTTTAAATCACTATTCAAAATTGGCCAAAATTATCTCACGCCGGTTATTTTCAAAAGAGTGATTCAGACTGGCTCTCACGCTCAATAAACTAATTCGGTGGAGCTCACCAACACGAAATCTAGCTCCGCCACCGCTCAATCAAGCAGAGCGCGCAGCGACAATGAGCCAGATATTTCAGCGCATGATTCGCCGGCGCGCGTCACTATTACTTGCGCGGGTCGGCGCGACGGGCCCGCGCGGAGGGCGCGCGCAGTTTGCCCAGGCCGCAAATTAACGCGGCGGCGGCGCAGCGCCGGCGATAGCGACGGTGACGGCGGCGGTGACGACGACGGAGGTGACGGGATTGGTGGGGACCATGACTGTGATGGTTGTTTTCATTTTATTTATTTATCGCATGGGTTTATTCGCGGGGAGATTGTCCTTTAGGCAGTTTGTTCGCGGGGTGACTTGTCCTTTAGGCAGTTTATTCGGGGGGAGACTGTTCTTTAGGCACCCGAGTTTAGATTCAGGCTTTCTTGGAAGCCTACCTCCGACGCGGGTCAGGGGTACTTATTTGAGCAGGCGCACCTCGCAGGCGGTCCTCTAAATGCGCCTGGGATTTGACTGTCACCTTCCTCCGCCAGATGTCGGTCTCAGTTAACTATAACTGTCTGGTTGGGAGAAAGTGAGATCTCGTTCGGGCGGGATGTTGTGGAATGGATTTTAATTTTGCCCCGCATTTGCCAGAGTTCTTTTACATGCCACTAGAGCGGTGGTGTCAAGGTCTTCTACTGGTGGCAGTGGGACGCCTTGTGGCACCGTGTCATGCTACGAGCTTCTCTGCACCATTAGCGTCGGAAGAGGAAACTATTATTAACCCCGTCGTTTTACAATAGTGAATGGCGTTCTCTTGCGGCGGGGCGGGGTTATGAACTACGTGGAGAGGCGATTTTGTCGTGGCACTCGTGCCACGGACTCCCGCTCGTGGCATCGACCTTGACAACACTGCGCTAGAGTGTCATGGCTACTGGGAATTTTCGCCCTTCGAAAGTCCGCGCACCTCGACCGGGATCGAACCCGCGCACGGGGGTTCAGAGGCAAGTAAGATAACCCTTCCCTCACCGAGGCAGTCTGTGACAGGGATTGATTGATTATTTCCTGAGCTTCAACTGCTATGGTCATTAGCCCCGTGGATGTAGTGCATGTTGTTATCACAAGAGATGGCAATGTTTCCCCCGCCAAAACGTGAGATTCACCGTCGACCCACACGGACCTCTCGGTTAGAGGCATTGTCTTAACCTCAGTTGATGCCCTGAGACACCTTGGCCGATGTATTTTCTACTGGTGATGGCGGTGAAAGATGCAGTGACAGAAATGGTGATGGCGATGACCATAGTGATGGGAGTGGTGACACAGACTGTAATTAACGTAGACGGTAATTGGCGTAGGTTGGTAGTATTTACAGGGATGAAGGTTATGAGGATAGAAAACGAGGGAATGAAGGTGACGACGGGGTGGAAGTGCCAAGGTAGAGGAGATGATCATGAGGTGGAGGTGTTGAGCGCCGTGGAGAAGACGAGGGGCTGGAAGCGCCGAAGTGGTGGAAATGATCAAGTGAATGTGTTGAGGAGGTTGACGTGGCGAGAGGGTTGAAGTGATGATCGACGTAGGGTACAAAGTGCGGAGGTAACAGTTCCAATGTGGGACCAGAGCAGTGGCTCAAGGCATCAACTGATGTCAGTGCAGTGCCTCTGACTGGGAGGTTAAAAGTTGGAGTCCCGACGATGGCAGGATTTTTGACACTTGCTAGAAAGCTAGGGCGAGTTCTGTCACTGACTGGAGAAGAATTCTATCGACCGGCTGCTCTGATCGGTAGTTTTCCGTCGTTTCTCTTATCAATACCTGGGGAATGCCGGAGCAGTACCCTGACAATCGATCTACGGACCGCGAGCGATCTTTCTTTCATCTTTCATGACTTATCCTCATCCCTTTCTTACACACACCTACACTCACATTCAACTCTACCATACATGCCAGGAGATCGGTTGGGAGGTTAGTGCTTGTCTCGGGTGGGGTGGTGTCCCGATGGTGGGACATACCTAGTTGAGGAATACCCCGCTAGCCGACGGTAGGTCAGTGCCGGATCTCATCAACCAACGGAGATCACCGCTACCTCTCGAGGAAAACATGCACTGCAGTTATAGAGTCTAATGACCTGAGCAGTTGAGGCGCTCCGAATGACAAATCAATCAATCCAGTGGTGATGCGGCAGCTGTGAATGAGGCAAGGAGACCTAGCTCGCGGTGGCAACACTGGTTGCCGGGGACCCCCGCTGTGGCGCGTGTCATTATCGGCGCCAACGGGCGGAAAAGCACGCGCAGGGGAGGGCCGCCTTCGTTAGTCCTGGTTTGGGGTCGCGGCATATCGGGTGGAAATAGCTTTCGGGACGGCCGACAAATGCTCGGCGAGATGTGGTTGGCATACGTCGAATGTTCGTGACAATCGGTGGGGATTATGCTGCGTTGGAGTGTAGAAGCCATTCTTTCGACAATGATGGCTGACAAACCAAAATGGATGTTCCGTATATGTGGTGCATAAGAGTTTCCGGGATGTCTTCGTTTAATTTTTAAGATATTGACCAAGTTGCATATCTGTTTCTTAATGTTCAATGTATAAACATTTTGCTTTAGCAAATTTTATATGTGCACGAGAAAACATGTATTAAGACGCTCTGACCTACAAGTCCTTCAAAATGCAATGAGGGTCCTTCCAAAGTATGTAATCTGAGCTCTCCAAACAGCTAATAATAAATTAATTTAGGGAACCATAGAGTAAACAATGTAACACTTTGCGGGGAATGACTAGGAGGAGGATACAGAGTGCAAATATCGTACACCTGTAATTCGATTTATTTAGAGCAGCACTTGAAGTAAATCATCTGTTACAGGTGTCATCCAATCAGGAGCTTACACGTCACTACAGTGACGTCATTATGATGACGTTCAACCTCCCGACTGGATGACGTCGTAACAGATGATTAAGGTCAAGTGTAGTTGTGTTTAAATCCAAGTATAGAAGTCTCTACATCATTGGTTAGTTGCACGAATAAGGAAGGCCCTGTATGCGATTTGAAAGCCATTTGGGTATGACCTCTTCAAATATTTACAAGACGCGAAAAATGTTTTTGAAGTTAAATTGGATGAAAATTCGAAATGAATTATTGTTACAACCCGTTGACCTGGATAGTTTCTTTTTTAATCAAACTCTTTGCAACGAAGCTGAAGTTTTATTTTTATCAATGCGTAAAGATGTCATGAATTTGTCTACTGACTAGAACAGTCTCAATACGATCTTAAAAACTACATTTAAAAACAATCAAATATTTCTTATTATCGAGCTAAACAACGTTTTCTGGATAATTTGGTCAGCTGAGGGATATTGCATACAATAACAGTTGTTCACCGAGCACTCTCGCTTCATTCAGTCCATTGACTTCACCGAAAAATAGCTACAATAAATGATCTGAGATTGAATCCATGAAATCGAAAAGCCGAAAACAACAGAGAGGTTGACCACAGCCCATTGCGCAGGTAAGCAATGGCGCTTTGTGTGGTTACGCAAACGAAGAACGTTACTTCTCGCGCAATTGCGTCCAAGCATCAGACACGCACCAATATTCAGCAGAAAATGTTATCATACTCAGTGAATGCGTTTCCTACATTTGTTTCACAACAACATTACTCCTGATTTCTTTTGTTTCATGATATTAAAAATAAAGGGTATGCATAAATGAAAGGAAATATATAATTTGTATTCAAAATAAAGCCAACTAGAATCTCTTAGTATTTAATTAAGAATACCCGACATTGGAAAATGTTAATGCCGCTAATTCTGGCACAAGGCACTTCTTCACCACAAGTACGAAATGCAAATAAAAATGGTGAAGTAAAAGAAATGGCTCGCTAAATTACATTAAATCGTATCAAATAACCAACAATATTTCTGCAGAAGCCTGTTTTGATACGGATTTTTCTTGGACATTCTTATTCTTATTCAGTTCGTGTATGCGTTGCTTGAAATTCATAATAACATTTAATTACTCTACGCAGCCCATTTCTCTCCTTCTGACACAATTTAACGTTGTACTTGAACACTGTGCATGTTACATTTTGGAAAAAACAGTTTGTGTGGTTTTGTTTAGCAGCATTTTAATGTTTCAGGCCACTAGTAATACAATAAAGCTTCACGTAATAAAGCATAAAAGAATAAAATTTCACACGAAAATTCGTAAACACATCAAACAAATAAAATGAGTGCATATTTTTTTGTTTCATAGAATGTGACTGAAAGCGTTGAAATCATAAAGCAAGTTTATTCATTCATAAAGAAATACAAAGAGAGATACGTAATA
Organism: Acheta domesticus; assembly: GCA_031308135.1. Lineage (NCBI taxonomy): Eukaryota > Metazoa > Arthropoda > Insecta > Orthoptera > Gryllidae > Acheta > Acheta domesticus. The sequence continues at coordinate 96,221,980 of JAHLJT010002406.1, read as the reverse complement.
TGATTTTTTCAACTTTTTAAATATAAAGCTGATGAGCACATAGTACGTTCAACAAAAAGCAATAAAAAATGCACTCACAGGATATATGAGTTTGTTTGTGAACTGGTTCAAAGTGATCTCTTTATACAGAGATATTCAAAATTTCTGATTCTGTATCTTAGCACTAAAAACATGGCTTTCAAATGAAACAATTCAAATGCTTAGTACCTATATTTCCTAGAAATTCAATATTAGTGAAAAATAGTAATGGTCACGAGAAGAGAACAAAAAAAAATGAGAATATCTTTTCGTAACAAGGATTAAAAGGCAAATAAAAATGTGCATATAAATAACAAAGTGGGAAATCGTAGAGAAGTATCCTAAGATTTTGAAAAATCCATTAATCACAAAATCTTCGTTGTAATCCGAACTGAAGTCATTAATTAAATACCTTTTTAAAGTTAGTGTTTCAGTTACGTTGAGAGAAAATCGAGTCACTGAGTTACAGAAACACATTTACATTTAATGAAAACTAATATCCAGGAAGCAGCACGGGGCTTGTTAATATGTAAGATACAATTGCAATACTCAATTACTTCCAAATTTCCTTTCGGAGACGATATATCTAGTTTTCCGCGATCTGTCGTGTTGGCAAGCGAGTGAGTGATGTGAGTTGGGATGTGAGCACATCAATTTCCATTGCGTTGATTACATCTGCAGCACAAATTTGTACTAGCACATCCTCTCATCTCTCGCTCGCCTACGCCCAACCAAAATAGGGTGACCTGACAAGTGCGAGAACAAGAGAACGTCGGCCTCTGAGTTCGGAACTCGGCGTGAACAGGAATAGCCGTCACCCCCTAGGGATGAACAGATGAAATTGGACAAACCATAAATCCATTACTGGTTTATACATCCGACATCCACTAATTCCTCTAGTTGCGATGTTTCTGCGCAAAAGTAGCTCTAGCACGGATCTAAAAATAAAGTTATTTCCACTGAGTTATTTGACCAGGTACGCGTTATACATCTTCATTAATTTATTGAGGAGACGTTCGAATGACACAATTTTAAACATTATTAATAGTTTGAATGTTGTGACAGTTAATCGGGTTTATCTCCTGATGATATTTAGCTAGTATAAATACTGTGTAAAACGCTGTTAAAACTTATTACAATGTATTGAACACTGAAAACGTCTTTTCTTGTTAGATTACTGCCTAACACCTTTATTATTCTTCTACAAGCAACTAACGTACAGGTCTTCTATCAATAACTACGTATAAGGGTGCTGCTAGTGAAGGTAAAAAGAAACAACCACACAAATTATCTTTTATCAACTTTAATATTTAAAAACTTCGATGATTGACGTCGTCTCCAGCACATTGCGACTGGACATAGTGGGGTAACTGCCGTCAGGAATGAAGTGGTGTACGCAAGAAAGCATGCCAAATGCGCTCAAGAAACGAAATCTTCCTACTTATTTGGGCTACTTTTTTGGTACACACCAAACATTACAGAACAAATTTCACTCACATCTCCAGATCCACTCCGTAACATGCATTCCTGCCAATCTGTAAAACTTTCCTATCTAAACCTTCAAATAAACCCGAATATTCCCGAAGCCAGTCTATCGTGTAGTATTTTACTCACATCTCCAGATCCACTCAGTTCTATGCATTCCCGCAAATCTGTGAAACTTTCCTACCTAAACCATCAAATAAACCCAAGCGATCTTCTTCCCAAAGCCCGACTCTCGCGTAGTATTATATTGCCAAACCGGAATACCGCAAGCCTGCATATAATCTCGGACGCGCCCCTCGTCCAGCCCCACCCACGGGCGTGCGTCACCCGGGCGCGCGGCAACGCGGTAATAAACCCAGCGGCGGGGGCGGGGCGGGGGCGTCTCCCTCCGGCGCCTATCAATCAATTTGGCGCAGGCTGCGTCGATCGCGTCAAGCCCACCTCGGTGCACACGACGCGGTTGCCCCCCTCCCCCCACCTCCCGCCTCCTATCATCCGACTCCGCGACCCGTTCACTCAATTGATTGCGCTGACTGCAATCAACGCGGTTCCGTGTGTTACCGCTCCCGTACACGCGGAATAAAAATGTTCATCGTTTCACATAATTTTGTTGGAACTTACATAATAGAAAAAATAAAATAAAATGTGTGTCTGATTGATGCAAACATTCATCGTGATTGCGTTGACTGCAGCAAACAAAGTTTTTTCGTTAGTCACTGATCGCGCAGGATCGTTATCAAAATTGCATCAGCTACCGTGCTTCCAGAAGTAAACATAATAATACAAAAAAATTGAATCAAACTGGAATACTGGCACTCATCGAAATTGGCCATTCCAAATATGCGTGAATTCAAAGACGGGATTGCACCATTCCAAATATACACTGCGGTATAAGCTTGCTATATCAAAGTCACTAGCCCGTTCGATTAGTGTACAAATTCACAAGATGGGACAGCATAGACTTGGATTAGCTAGATCGATTACTTCAACTAAATGCTCGAGTAGTGGTCTATTGGCCATCCCCTGACCCAGCAACTCACTAACCTCAATACATTACGTTGACTAATGTAACGAAGCAGCAAAGCGAGGCAGGAGTGGTAGAGTGGGAGGTGGAGTTGGACCGGGAGGGGAGGGGAGGGAAGGGAGGGGATGGGAGGGATGGGGTATAGTTGGACAGGGGACGGAGCGGAGAGGAGCGGAGTGAGGAGCGACTTGCTGGAGCGGAGCGGGGCAGAGAGAGGAAGGACGGAGTGAGGACAGATGTGAGAGAAGGGCAGAGGCAGGGGGAGTGGTAGAGACGACGGCAGGGCACCGAGAGAGATGGCTCAGGGACCTCCACTGATGTCACTGCAGAGCCTCTGACCGGAGGTCCTAGGTTCGAGACCCGACGATGGCAGGATTTTCGACACTAGCTTGTCAGCCACCTCTCCAGCAAAATATTTACTACACTTATGGGGTGAATGACTCTAGTAGTTGACGCGCCCAGAATCACAAACAATCAATTAGCGAAGCGGGGAGAGAAAGGACATGGGCGGGGCGGAATGTTGATAGGAGCGGGCAGGGCTGTGACTTAGGTATGGGAGATTCCATTTTCCACTACAGATAACATTATTACCCATTTCCTCATTAATAGACGCTTGTGATAAACAAATGACTCGGCAACATCCAGTTACATCCCATAGTTGAAAATATAAAATTAAATTGTTTAAAATTCTCGGAAACGTGGAATCAATTCCTGGCATGACTGTAACCAACGCTATTCAATGTGTCACCATTCGTGTAAGCACGTAACAAAAACCTGTCGCTAACATGGTTTCAGTAATATACATAATTGAAAGAATACAATTGAATTTTATGTAATCAATCGAAACATCAATTATTCACCGTGATCCCACCAGTCTACCAAATTCTAGTGGAACATATGGAACATGTGAAACATATCATTCAATTTTTATATCTATTTACAGTTCACTTGGGATATAGCTTCTGTAATGTATTGATTAGATAAAAAAGTAAATCCTTCAAAAATATTATCTGTCAGTTCCCGATTTTCATGTCTCAAATCGCTCACAAGCGAAGGGGAAAAGTTTTAGAAAAAATTCAAGAGATGTCAAAGTGTTAATATATTGTCCAAAGTTCTGCAATGTTTAGTCTCCCTTTAAGGAAGCTACTACAAGACCAGCATAAAGTTACCTTTAGAAATATACAAAATTCAAACAGGTTTGTAGAGAATATCTGTATTTCTATCATATACACTTTTTCTTCTTACTATTGTAGTACAAATATTTACCATCCAAATAAGAACATTTTAATGGTACACTGTTTGACCTTTTTTTTAAAAAGAGAACTTTCTAACACAAGAGAATTTTGTTGGAGAATTAAAAAATTCATGTCTCCACGAAGAACTCCAGGTTGTTCCATTGTTCCTTCACTTACGGGAAAATTCTCTGTATTTCTATATCTTCGTCTGATTCTGTCGTAAGATTGGTGGTATATACAAACCATACTTTTTTTACTTTCCGTAAGAAAAAGTGCGCCGGAAAGCGGCGAATTTTTGACAGAAAAACTCTTATTGCCGGGCTATGGTAACTAAAATGTAAATAAATCTTAGTCCTATTTATAGTAAATTTCTTTCTCTAACATATCGCGTAGTTAAAATCCATCTTTTGTCCTTGGTATAGAAAATCTCCGGGTGTTGATTGGAGTCCATGGAAATCTACCGATCACAACAGAAAACCACTCAAATTCTTCTCCCGACAGCGGGGGAATTCGACCTTGGCTACTTAGCTGGCACCGAAAATCGTGCCACCGCCGTGACACAACCCTAAGACCTCCAGGTGAAAGGCACAGCAGTGACATCAGTTGATGTTCTGAGCCGCCTCAGATATTATTATTATTACTATTTATTATTTATTTCACTCCTTTTTAATGGAGGCCAACATCTTACTCCGGGACTGTGTAGCCAAAGGACGTAAGATTTCTGCATAACATCTTGCTCATCTACTCTCCCAGTATTCGTCGGACAATACTGCAGGTGTCCAAGATTACGGACTTCTGGAGGGATATGTACACATCACGGTGCAAGTCTAAGATGTCAATACTGCTGTTCAATGTGATGGGAATTTCACCTGTAGCGCCAATAACTACTGGTACCACTGTGACTTTTTCCATACCCCACATTGATTTGAATAATAGTAATAATAATAATTATTACTATTATTATTATTATTATTATTATTTTGAAATTCTTATGTAAGGCTGTCACTTAGATTAGAAGTTGTTAATTTTATGACTGTCCGAAATCTTTTTGGATCTTCTTGAACTTGTATATTATTATTATTATTATTATTATTATTATTATTATTATTATTATTATTATTATTATTATTATTATTTGCGTTGCGGCCATTTCTGACTATGCTACACGTTCTCTTCCGAGGCCCAGTCGTATTCTATCCCGGAGAGAGATTGACGTGTCATTATGGGGATCGGCTTTTCAGTTGTATTCCTGGATAAGACAAGCTTGTCAAGCTTTGAATTATGAATTATAAGGCAATAGGATGATGATTATGATGATAAGAGGTAATCGGGGCCTTTTTTTAACCATCCCAACATTCGCTTGTATGGGCGATGGAAACCAGGAAAACCCTGGTCAAGATGGCCGGCTCGGGGTTCGAATCCGGGCCTTCCGATTGCGAAGTCAGCGCGCTACGCCATGAATTACATTGCTCGGTTGATTATTATTATTATTATTATTATTATTATTATTATTATTATTATTATTATTATATATTATTATTCCTCTAAACCACGACTAAAGATGTTATGTGTCGGCTGAATATAAAATCTACTCCAGGTTACAACCAGCTACCTAAGGAGTAGATCTAGGGACTGTCGGTGTCTCTACAACACCTTGCGCAAAATGTGGGCTGTTCCAAATAAAGCGATTTCTTGAACTTCCCAGTCTTTTGAATTATTATTATTATTATTATTATTATTATTATTATTGAATTTATTATTATTATTACTATTACCGGAGATAATTCAAGATTACCAAGGATTCTCCTCCTCTCTGAGCCAGATGACGCCGTCGAGTGCCCCCTTCGATCTGGTCTCCCCCATGCACTGCCTGGCCCGCAGCGCCATCTGTCCCCAGGGGTCGTCTGCGGCGCAGCGCGACGGTCCCCTCCCCCATCGCTGTCGCTGCCAACGAACACAGGTCGCCGACGCGTCGCTCGCGGCTAGTAGTCGCGAGAATCGGACGAATCGGACAGCACGGAACGGGACGGGACGGGAGGGTATGGTCAGCACTTTTGACGCGCGTTCGGCAGGTAGGGAGCACCTGTGTTCGTTGGCAGCGACAGGCGATGGATGGCAGTCGCCGGAAGCGAGGCGCTCTTCCTGGAAGCGCTGTCGCTGATTCCTCGATGCGGCTCAGCTGGCGCGTGATATTGATGCTGACAATGACGCAGAGCAAATTAGACGGCTTTTGGAGGGATGGAGTGGGGTTCGGGAGGGGAGCGTCGGATGCAATTCTCTGTAGTGTGTGATGTGAGAGAAATTCCTACTCCCTCCATAGAACTCAGAATGCGAAGGTAGTTTCAGCAAATGGACCGATACTCCACTGCAGAATATTATGCAATACACTATATTGTTGTTGCCTTATAAAACAGTACATTAAAATTGTATTTATTTACTAAGGATATGGCACTAGACGTAGTCTCCCCCACATAGGGCCTATTCTCACAACTTTTCCAAACTCTTATCAAAAGTAAGATAGACAAACTCAAAAGAGAAACATATCAAGAAATTGATGTAATTGAAGAATGACAGATATTAAAATGAACTGAGGATGGTCCGTAATATCGTTTTCAGTACTCAAATGAAGTGAACATTACGCTAATTAGTGTTAATTCATTCACGTTATCCTGTCGTGACAAATTCAGTGACTGTTTGCTTTACCACCTTTAAAGTAATAAATGTTATATACCGTGTGGCCCACCTAAGATGTTCCCTTCAATTTTCTCCTGAACCGTTGCAGATACTGAGATGCGGTTTTCACTAAAACTACTATATGCACGGGGCACATATGGTCATGCATAATATTATTCTATTGCAATTTTTATTGCAGAGATATTGACCCAACTTCGTTTTTTTAAATGGAACCCTATAGATGTTTTTAGCTCATCGTAACAAGCGTGAAGAGACGAGTTCATAAATATGCATATCGCCATATGTTACATAACAAAATTTTCGAGAAATTAAGAGTTTTAAAGACGCACTTCGACTGCTGGATTCGAAATCTGAACGAGACATTCCGGGTGATATGCAGCAAGGCCATTCCCTTCCCTTGCGTCGACCCTGTGGTGCAATGTGCAAAGAGCTCACGAAAACCCGCAATTTGCTCTTTAAGAATACATCCTCTCAGTCCTGGAGACAATGTAGTCACCCACAGCCATGTTCTGAGCAAATCTGTACGCCACAAGGTACTATTTTTTAATTCATGAAATACTACAAGATTTGAGAAAATATTTGAATTATTAACCCTAGAGAAAGCAAGGGAAGATTGGAGAGTGAACGTGTTCTGAATTAATAAATGCGTGTGCTGTCATAAACAAAACGTTTACTCTTTGAAAGACTGAAAACCTCAGCCGGTACAAAAATATCGTGTAACTAAAAGTAAGAAAAATACTTTAAAATACAGAAACAAAAGGTATGTTAACAATTCTAGAAATAGCTTGGTTTATAACATGTACTCAATATGTGCACCATCAACGGATATACACATTTGAAGACGCTTATAATGAGACCTTCGAACAGAATTTAGAGTTTTACGTGAAATGGCATGACAAGATGCTGTAATGCGGCGCCTGAGATCTTCAGATGTTGTTGGTACTTGTGAGTAAATTTCGTTCTTTATCGTTCCCCATAGAAAATACTCCAGGGGCGAAAGATGAGGTGACCTTGCTGGCCAGTTTACTACAGCACCGTCCCCGCAGGGTCGACGCAACGGAAGGGAATGGCCTCGCCGCATATCACCCGGAATGTCTCGTTCAGATTACGAATCCAGCAGTCGAAGTGCGTCTTTAAAACTCTTAATTTCTCGAAAATTTTGTTATGTAACATATGGCGCTATGCATATTTATGAACTCGTCTCTTCACGCTTGTTATGATGAGCTAAAAAAATCTGTAGGGTTCCATTTAAAAAAACGAAGTTGGGTCAATATCTCTGCAATAAAAAATGCAATAGAATAATATTATGCATGACCATATGTGCCCCGTGCATATAGTAGTTTTAGTGAAAACCGCATCTCAGTATCTGCAACGGTTCAGGAGAAAATTGAAGGGAACATCTTAGGTGGGCCACACGGTATATATATATATATATATATATATATATATATATATATATATATATATATATATATATACATATATATCAAAATAAATTGTTTTATGTGTTTACTCACACAATGTTCGTAGTTAAATAAACTAATCATGGTAACTTTTTGAAGATTCGTTTACACCTTAACCTCTTCCTGAAGTGTGAATGTATTTCTTTTCTCCGTAACAGTGACCATCATCATTTTTCTGGATGTATTTTCAACAGTTTCAAGAAAGTTCGCGACTGCGTTAAAAATATACAATGCGATTGGATTAATAATTTTCAATTTATTATACAAAGTTCAAAGAATGTAGAGAGATTGAAAGAAATTAGCCATTATTAACTAAACTTGATGTTTTGCCAAATCATCAAGTATATTCACGAAGTGCCTGTAAGCAGGAAAGTTTGCAACATTTCAGTGGACACTAATATTACTATAATAATTACTACCAATATCGTTGTTACAATTTAGGCAGGTAAAATATCTTTAGCGTATTTTATATAAAAATATAAAAATAATGTGGACAGAAGAGAATAGGCAGAAAGCAAAAATACGAAGAAAAATAAACAGAAATGAGACATTGAGACGTAAGTCACCAGTGAACTAAAACAAAGACGAATTTGAGCAGATATTGAAAGTATTAGAAAAAATAATTTTGATAAATTAAATTTAATAAAAGCGACATTGTTAGGATAGGCAAGAGAACACCCAATAGCTCAGTTAGAGTGGACAAATTAAAATCGAACTCAGGCAGTAACATCAGACCTTGTAAACAGTAGAAAGAAGCTGGTTGATAAATAAATTTTTTAACAGCTTTATTTTCTGTCTGTTCAATCCATTGATTTTACAGAGCTTTTAATTATTTAACACTAGAACAGGGTTAGGGCATAGGCAGGCGGGGAGTTCATTTATTTGAAACTCTCTCTCACTTTGTTACGATTTAGTGTTTGAAATTTTTTTTTAAACTTCATTTTGAATTTGTAGTATTCTATCATTGAATGTAATGTCTGTAAGTTTATCATTTTTATTCAATTTGCTTTCTTATTTGAATGTTTATGGAGGGCGTAGTTTGTCCTTGGGGAACCTTGAAATAATTTTTATGTCTTCTGCTGATCGTCCTAGATTTGAAGTTTTTTAACGCATTCTGCTTCTGGTAATGCTTCAAAAAATTTTTCTGATAGTTTACTAATGTAAGTAGTTATATTTTCTATGTTCAACTCGTTTCTAATTTGTCTATTTGACACGTACCATGGTGCTTTAATTATGAGTCTTAAAATTTGTTTTGAACCTATCTGAATTTTCTCCAAATTACTTTTGAGGCTCCACCCCAGACTGGGCAGGCGTAAGTAAGCGATGGTCTGATAATGGATTTGAATATAGTTATCCCATTTTCTATGCTTAGTCTTGAGTGGTTATTTATAAGTGGATATAGTTTTTGCAATTTTCCGTATGTTTTATTGGCTATTTCTCTAATGTAATACTTCCACGTTAAAAAAAATGTGTCAGAATTTGTCCTCGATCTGGTAGGGATACGACGTGTGGCCGTGACTTAGAGATTTTCATTACTTTTTTTCATTAATTAGTGTGACTTAGAGATTTAGTGACTTAGAGGCTGTGACTAGAGATTTTATTTCATTAAATTAGCATTTTTCGTAGAAATTTTTCATTAAAAACTTTAAATTAGATTTCGCGATATGATAGACGGAATATGTATAGAGTTGTACAGATTAACAATAAATACAGAAAGTTATCATAGATGCAAAGTTTGAGTCGCGAATGTAAATAGCTAAAGGGAGCTGGAACGAAGACGGTGGGAAAACGTTTGCAGATACGAACTCACAATCAGTGTGGAAGTTGAAGCAATGGTGGAAGGACGACATTTACGAGGCGAATAATTATTCTCATCGCCAAGAGTGCAATGGGTTCGTCAGTTCCAGGAAAGTTTCTAAATTCAGCCTAAAATAGATCTATGCTTTAGTAAATTGTTCAAGGCCAAGCATGTTTTAGTCAATAAGTTAAGTTAAGAACGGAAACATTATAAATTAATTCTTACAAGTCTCGATGGCCATAATAACTCATTAGGTAAAAAGATAGAAAAATATTTAATAAGAACAAAGTTCGTTAAAATTTAAATTGTAAAAGAAAGATAACAATTAATTTTAATGAAAGAAATAGCAGCCGGTACTTCATGTCGCTGAAATATAATTTAGTAAACAATCTGTTATTTCCAAAAATAGTAAAACCAGTAAATTAATACATTCATAATCTAAGTAGAGAAATTCACCAACCAAATTCTCGTATGAGCGGTATTTTCAGCTCACCAGATAGAAACAGACGAGCCCTAAGATCGTAAGTATAAAAGTGCCCAATTAAACGAACAAAACCGAGCTAGCGAACCCAATTATATAGAAAAGAATAAGAATAAATAAAGAGGGGTAGTGGACACTGTCACATTATATGGTGATAAAAAATTTGGATAATTTCGTTTATTTCACAAAATACTTATTTAATCTTCTCTTGCTCCATATTTTATAATATTTTTCACGAAGGCCCACAGCTACAATTAAGTGCGTTGATTTTAGTGAAAAAAAAATTGATGACATTTTGTTCCTGATCTAATAATTGTAAGAACTAATATCTTACTTTGATAGTTATCTAAAGAACTTGCGTTGGCACTGTTAACAGTAGATAAGACCCCACTCACCAACCTGAACTTCAAAAATTCTACACACAAAACGAAATTTATCGCCAGAATCACAATGAAGAAACTCAAAATCCAATGAATCGCACGGAGGAAGAAAACCACGCTCCAACTTTACAAGTACGACCACCCTCCACAGCTGAGAGCGGCCTAGGGCGGGAGATAGCTCCGAATAATAAGAGAAGTCACCCATTGTCACCCGACCCCCAGCACACCCGAGCGAAAAGATTTCGGCCGCCATTGTGCGGTGCGCGGGGCTGGTCGCTCTTTTGTTCGAAGGGCTCCTCTAAATCCCCGCGCGCGGCCCCTGAAAGGGCTTGAGGACGTTGCGAAGGGAGCAGGGCCAACTCGGCCGCTGAGGGCGGAGAAAGAAATCCAATGTGTTTCCGAACATTGGAACTCCTGATACTTAAAACCCTCGTTTCCTGGAGTCTCGGAAAGAGGAAAGTTGTTATTGCGCGATGGGCTGATCGGGATAAATGAAATTACCAATCGTGTTGAAATAAAATGCCTTTTCCCAAACAGTTTTCAGCTGTGAGGAAGACGATCTTCGGAGTATCGAGATCGCTCGCATTGTGTTAAAGTAATTTTCAAGAATGCTAGTAAACTGTCCATGAAAGTCTTGTAACCGAAAACGTATTTAGGAAACGCGTTACTTTAATCATTGTCTGCGACACTAACACAACTCAAAAATGCACGAATTTGGAGTTATGACAAGAATTTTTAAGCGATTTAAAATAATTATTAGTAGCAGGACATCTGTAGAGCAGATTGTTACGTTTCATTCAGAAATACCAGTTATCTGCATTGCAACTGCAGGCGAAAACTTTAAATAAGTTCACCTCAAAACATCATTACTCGAGTTGCAGCGCATGAACGACATAATGCAGTACAGATTTTAAAGTGTAAAATTAGACTATAGAACTTTAATGGATTTCGAATGGTGCAAACGTGCACACTCTCACGAAATTAATAAAGTTTCTCTAACTACGCATAACCTCCATCATTTTCGACGTTCAGTGGAGAAACGCTATGGAAATTAAATACATCCTTCAAACCATTTATTCATTAATGTTAGACGACTCTTGTGAAATGTATGGGTTAGAGATGTAATTTTATTGTGAGGTATTAAAGAAAGAAGTTACTGTGTAATTTTATTACCTCTTTGAAAACGAGAAAATAAAAAATTTAAATTTGGTCGCGTAATAATAATTTCGTCTCTATTTGTCCTCGTAATAATAGCTACAGAATACACAATATGATGCGATTAAAAAAGAATACAGTTTCAAAAACTACCAAATGCGATCTGAAAAGCTCAATTATAAAACAAAGCATTTAGTCTACATCATCATATTATTGTAAGCTAACACTTGCATATTCGAAGTACAGTGCTCAATATTACATCATCAAAACCGTTCGGATGAGTTGCAATCACGACTAGGAAATAGCGCCAATCAGAACGACATGCATATGATTTTCGAAAATTGCATGTTAGCATTGAATATGCAATAACTCTTGGCCATTTCACATCAACGCGTCCGTTGTTGTGGATTTTCGTATAGAAATGTAGCTATACCACAAACATATTATGTTTCAGTTCATCTCTCTTCAAACCAGTTATTCGAACTAAGAAGTACATTTAACCTAAACCTTGTATAATTGTTACTAAAAATACATAATGAAATATAAAAATTTAAAAGATAATATGTTCAAAAATCTAAAAATATTCATTAGCAAGTTAAAATGTTTTCTCATTTTTTCATTACATAATTCTCTAAAATAAAAATCAACTGTAAAAAGTAGCGTTATTGGTCGGTTTTCTCGGTATGCTTCTGAAAGGGTAAAAAAATTACCGTCTAGATGAAATATTTTAGGCGAAAGTTTTTAAACATTAGCAAGCATTCTGTACAAAGTACATTACTTGATGTTCTCAATCATGTTTACACCGTAATCATTACTGATTAATGACATCAACAAAAACCAAATAAGTAGAGAACGTTGTTGCAGTAGATAATCTACTTTCTCATATTCACATCAGACCTAAAAGCATTATGCAAATTTAGACTATAGCACAGAGAAAATCTTCAAAACGACGATCAGATAACCCATGGAACTCTTATTCCCTCAAATTTTAAGTAAAATTATTTTTTTCAGCTCCCTTGAAAAACGTGTATCAATACTTATCAAAAGGAAATTACTTTTCTTCTTTAATTCCACCCAAACTACGCAGAAAGCTCTACAAGACAATACATCTCTTGCCACGTGGCTACCGGATGGCAATATGGACCTGGGCGCTACGTCACGCCTTTTCTATGAAACTTTTATGACAATATTTGAAAGCTATTATGTGCTGACAATACTTCTGATTGAAATTGAATTTTTTTTGCCAATCCCACATGTTTGAAATGTTTATTCCTTAACATATCTAAATGTGCTGCTCTCATAAATTGCATAATGTAACTATTTGTTTTGACAAGCCTTCAGGGTTTTGTGGATGTAACAGCAATGTAAATCTTTAACTTAAAAATTGTAAATTCTATTGTTTTATATTAATTTATTTAACATTGTTAACCGTTGCCATAATTGCTCTTGACAAGGCATGTACAAAGCGTGCGAAACGTTGAGCCAATAATAAATGTTTTTTAAAAAGTTTAATTCCTGAAATCAATTTTGATTGATCCTATATGGTCAAATACATATATTTATTCGTACCATCAACACCTCCAATACTTCTTATTGTATCACATTCTGAGTACTCCACATCAGACGTGTTGGGAATACGCGTGCTGTATTACGCGTATCGTTTTAAAACACGATTATATTATCCTCAAAAGCTCTCCCAAATATTCTAGACAAGCTGTTCGAAGCCTTAACACATCTTTTTCTTCTGGTTTTGACCTTAAGACCCGTGGCGACCCAATCAAGTTCTTTATCTTCAAACATTTTATTGTCTAATTGGACAAATACATAGTATTTTCTAGACAGGAAGAAACGGTGTAATGTTTGGACATTTAAAACTCGAAATCACTCTTCTAAGTTACGAATTGAACTTACTGTGAATCGAACTTACTGTGTAATTGACGTCTCAAAAATGTCCTGCCTCAGTAGAGGACGAGCAGCTAAGAGCGTGAGTCCAAGGTTGCAATCCGAGTAAGCCGTAAGGCATTGGTGTTTACTCTAAAGTGATCGTGGCGATGCACATTTCTCTGACCACTTACCCATTGCATCTAGACTATCATACCATCCACAAAAGCCTGATCTCTCATTATCATTCATTACTCATTATCATCCACCGCGTTAAGTGGCTCACTGTGGTGATTCATCACAAGTGATGTCACCGAGGTAGCTCTGACCGGGAGGACCTAGAGTTCGTGTCCCAGCGTGGGTATGAGGATTTTCGACACTAGCTAGACAGCTAGGTTGACGTCAGCTGCTCTCTGGAGAAAAATTTTAGCGACCGGCTGCTCTGATCTGTAGTTCTGCGAATGCCGGAGCAGTATCCTAACAAGCGGGTCACGGATCGCGCGCGATCTTTTCTTCCTCTTCCTCATATCTTCGTACACTACTTACACACAATTACACTTACATGTACTACACTACCACACACGTTGTGAGACCAGTTGCATGCGTAGACCTTGCCCCGCCTCGAGCGGTGCCCTGGCGGTTGGAAATAAACCAGGCAAGCCGGCGTGTAGGTCAGCGCCGGATCTCACCATCTAACGGGAGATTACCGCCACTTCATGAGGAAAAAAATGCACCGCACTTACGGGACTATTGATAAAAGGAGTTGACGCGCCTGGAAACGCGAAATAATCAATCAATCCTTGTCATTATCTTCATCTTCCATACAAACCTCTCAGGGTGATTACCTGCACTGGAAACAAGTCATCCCTCACCTAGCCCAACACATCTTATGAAATACAATACAAAAATCCCCATCGAGTGCTTCATACAAACGTTACAAATCGATATGGAACTAAGTATTAAAAAAGTACAAAACCAAACCAAAATAAATTCCAGATACACAATGAATTCTCGCCTTCGGCGACGCAGTCGTATCTGCCCCCGTTTCACACGAGCCGTATCTTCTGCTGCAGCCGCCGCCGCCTCCTCCCCCCACAGTGCCACTTGCGCCGGGTCAAGTGGGCTTCTCTATCTATATCGAGCGCATAGATTCCGTGCCTCGCCCGCGATCGGACATACCCCCGCTCGATACATCGATGGTCGTGGAGCGCTCTCCGGCTGGAGGGCCCGGGGCGCGCGTGACGTCAGCGGCTCTGCGGAGGATGGAGAGGCGCGCGGCGGAGGACGAGAGGTTATCGAGGACAGAAGTTGCCAGAAGGAAGAGGGTTCGGGCGGGCGACATCCAGAGGCGCCCTCATTGCACGTGTATCAAAGGAATTGCGCATCACAGAATTCACATCTTCTATATTTGTCTCTTCGGCCCTAATCACAAAATTGGGAGAAAAAACAAAACAGAACAAATGTAGGGAAATTGACGTTTGTCAAAAGAACTATTAGAGAGTGGAAGAATTTGCTGGCAACAGTTTTCAAAACTATTCCTGGCAATTTTCGCAGTCTTACAAGTGTGTTGGAATTAGTTTGATACCAATAATGTAACAAACTTTAGAATTTCATAGTAAGTTATAATTAGGCAACTTCTGTCGTGTAGTTCCTTAAAGTGTAAAGAATGGCATCGAAATATGTTGACAAATTGGACAGTTAATGCTGTTTATCGCTTTGTGGAGTAGTGCTGTCGTATATAATATTCAGTTGGTCATTATTAATATTATATTGACATTCATTTATTTTATAAATTACCGCCACCGAGTGGTACTCAATTGCAGTTAAATATATATAATTTATACTACGGAAGTTATTTCTGTATGGTTTATTTCCCGAATAAAATTGATATACATGAAGCGTGAAAAAATCAGTACTTTCATCATGTGTTTACTTCGTCCACCCTCACAAGAAATTACATTCGGTTGGAAATGTTTTCTAATAAAGTTCTTCACGAAATCATATTTTATCGGAATATACACATTCAATACTATTGTACGCTTCGATAGTTGAAATATTACTTTCAATTGCACCAAAAATTAAAAATCTAATCCGCAAATTTTCGGTGACCACTAGCCGGGCAAACTTTTTCCATTGATGGCAAACATTTGGGTCAAACACAATGCAAAATACATTCACTCGCTAGTACCCGTACCGAACCTACCGCAATTAGCAATTATACCTATATCCTTTCATCATCCTGCATCATTCTATTATTAAGCCACAATTACTCCTGCTCACTTACATTAATGAGCTAATGCCAGCTTTCTACAGCAATAAATTCGCTTCAGAAATCGATGAATAATATTGGACTTCTTTCACTATCAGGAAAGCTGTTACACTTTATTTTCCAAAATTATAGTCAGTCAGTAAGACTGTTGACCATACATTTGCGAAGATCAGTGGCACTTGTGGAGAAAATCTTAGCACTCTGGGGCATTAGTCAGGAATTTTCGCTTGCCATTTTAATTCAGTCTCAAGAGAGTTGACGGCAGAGACCAATACAAAATAAGGTAAATGATTAAATGATTTGAAATATAATTTCTTAAATTTCATTTTGAAATGGAATTTATGATACAAAATTTTCAAAGCCTAAAAATATGTAAGAAATGTATATTGCCCCTGGAAAGAAATTTCTATTTCCTCTAACTCTTGAATATTCATCAAAACTTGTTGCAGACCACTGGAATCCACCAGCACAAAGACATAATAATCTTACTAACAAGGTAATCAAGCAAAAATGCTAGGAAAGATATTTTAAGTACTAACAACGTAGAACTACACATTCGTTGATCACCGATGAAAAAACATGACACAATGATTAATATCTACTATTTTCTATTTACAACCCCATGAGAAGAATGGAGAACCGAATTTCATTACTTGTGAAGAGAACGGTACTGACTAGTATCACATCAAGTACTGTTATATAGCAAACTTAAATATCATATAAAAATATAATTAATGCAGGAAAAAACAACTTATATGGTGAACTTTCTTCCGTTCAAGTGGTAGTTTATTCGTTTAAATTACTAAGATATAGGACTGATCTCTCAATAATTTAAAATTCAGTTTGCAAGGAATCGAAAAAATTAAATATTCAGAAGAATACGTAAGATAAGACAAATATCACATTGAAAACTGAAGCCCACAATTTGCAAAGATAACTTAATCTCCTAAGTAGAGCGTTCGACAATCATCAGAAGCACATCCACTCGAAAATATTGGATACTTGTAATCGTATTAGATACTGCTCTATATATCCCCTCCAAAAAGTTAAGAGGCTTAAAAAGCCCGCGAAGGAGAACCTGAGTGGAGGAGGAGGAGGAGGGTGGAGAAAGGAAAGCCTGAGCGATGTTCTGCGGAACGTGTGCTCACTCCAGCGCCGCGAGATTTGTCAAATCGCAAAGAGCGGACGGGGGCGAAGAGACAGCGATGGTCGTAAGGGAGTCTGATGCCGCGGAGGAAGGGGCAGAGACGTGTGCGGAGGGTGACATGAGGGTGGAGGGGGTTACGGGGGTGGCTGTATCCCATCATTGAATAAATTCCCGCCCCTCCAGGGCTACTGGAGGGGGGGAAATCGAAAAAAAAGGGGGTGGCGAGTCGGGATGACGGAGTAGCGGGAGCGGTTGGGAGGGTTTGTTGGGTGACAGCGACGGGGTAAGCGGTGATGAGGGCGGAGAGTGCAGGCTGGTGAGGTGGCGTGGGAGTGGAGGAAGCAGGTGCGGCGGTGACCACGGGCTTGCCTGAAGGTGGAGTGACGAGGAGAGTCGGGTATGGCGGCAGGGTAGGTAAGTTGGCGGTTGAGTTGGGGGGGTCGTTGTGGTGGCGATGATGGCGGATGAGTTGGGCGGCCGAAGAGCCGGGGAGGTTGTGGCGGTCGCGAGTGGCGACTGAAGCGGGTTTCGGGAACCGGCGGTGGCGGTGGTCATGGAGGCGGTTGTGGCGACGGAATTGGCGGCCGGTGGGGGCGGCGACGAGACCACAGTACTAGCGGCGGCGGTAACAGTACTAGCGGCGTCGGCGGTGGTGGTGGTGGCGACAGCGGTGGCGATAGCGGTGGCGGTGGCGGCGAGAGCGAGGGCGAGGGCGAGGGCGAGGGCGAGGGCGAGGGCGAGGGCAGGTGCGGGGAGAGTGGTGGTTGGGCCGGAGCCGGGGTGGAGGAGGTGGGCGCTTCAGCCGAAAAGACCAATGCGGCTGGCGGCGTCGCAGAAATTCAATTACGTGGGAGGCGCCGGGTGGCGGCAACGAAGGCGGTGGATGGGCGGTGGAAGCGGGTCGGTTCGCCAGGAAAGCACCGTCAGTGAAGAATTTGGGATAGAGAGGAGTGAGAGGAGAGGAAGATTGGTTGGAAAGGGAGTGGTATTGTGATGGAAACGTGAAGAAAAGGTGAGAAACTAGAAGAGTTAGGAGGGACAGGATAAAAACGTCGTTGAGGGCACTGAAGACGACAACAGGTTAAGGGACATAATGGAGGACAAGGAGAGAGTGAGAGAGAGAGAGCGATAGTGGGCGAAGACTGGGTAATGGTGAGAATAAGGAAATGGGGGGAGGAAAATGAGAAGTGATTAGACGCGCCCAAAGCATTGGTGTACCGCGTGGAGAAGGGAAACGATGTTGGCCAAAATTGGGCAGATGGGGCGAGGGGCCAGCTTGATGAAGACAATAGCATAACAAGCTGTAGCACGTCCGTAGAACAACGTGATGACAACAGTGGCTTAAGGGGTATTAGGAAGAGCAATGAGAAAATGAGAACGCGGCGAATTCAATGAATTGAGAAAGCAGGGGCCTCGCCTTTATATCAGATTTGAAAGCATCTACGATAATGGTGATGATTTCAGGGTAGCTAATGCCGTCACTTGGTATGAAAGGAACAATGAATGCGAAGAAAGGCGAATGGGATGCATACGAAATGGCATCGGCGTTAAGGAGTTTAATAGTAGAATGAAAGGGTGTGGAATGTTAGAATGATTTAAAGTGTATTAAATTGTATTGAAAGGGGTCGAATGTGTAGGGATAAAAAATAGTATGCAAGATACCCGCGATGATCAAAATATGAGTTAAGTGCTGTGACAAGATAAGTTCAACATGCGAGTTCAATTATCTAATGTGCGCTCGTGATTTGCACTGTGGAAAAGTCATAGGAAATGGAATTCCAAAGTAAAATGACGAAATGCAGGATAGTGATTATCTCAATGTTCTGGTATATTTAACAAAAGCATGGTGAAAGTAAATACTCTGCATACGTTTTTAAAACTGAAATGCAAAACTGAAAAATTAAAAAGTTTTGAGAAAATATTGTTTACGTATTCTTGAGTGAGTGAAGTTGGGAGAGAATGAAGGAGCCAGAGCTCAGAAAGCGATATGAAGGCGGGATCAGAGAAAGTGGATGGCAAGGAGCAAAGAGTAGAGCAATGAAATGGCAAGGAGCAATGAGAAGGAACGAGTGAGTGAGAGGAAGGAAAAGTAAGAAATGGGGATGTGTGGGGCTGGGAATGAGAAAGAGGAAGGTGTAGAGCAATAAAAAGAGTCAGGAGAAAGAATGTGAGTGAGAGAGGGGGAAGGAAAGGACAGGGACGACCTGAGGGCTCGGACTGAGAGTCAGGAAAGTGAAGAGTGAACAGAAGAAATCGAACGAGCGAGAGTGTGAGAGAACAAAGGTACAGGGGGTCGTGGGGGACTGCAATGGGCAAAAAAAGGCGGAGAGCGAGAAGACAATCGAGAATCGAAATTGTCAGTGTGTGTGTGTGGTAGAGAGAGAGGGGGGGATGAAAGCACACGTACGACGCCGACCTGGAATAAAAAGGTAGGCCGAGAGGAAAGAGAAGAGAAGGAAGAGAGCGATTGTGAAAGCGTGAAAGAGAACACAGGGACGACGTGAGAACGGTAACTACGAGCGAGGAAGGCAGAGAGCAGCGGGCGAGAGGAGAGGGAAAGCGAGCGCAAGGGCGTGGGCGTCGCCGTGGAGGACTTAATATCGGCGCCGGGAGTCGAGTGGAGGGCGCGCGCGGGGCTCCGAGTAATGAAGAGCGCGCAGCGCGCCCGAGCGGCGTGGGCGAGGGCGCGCGCGGGGGCGACGGCGAGAGCGGTTCCGCCACCGGGTCGGATGCAGGCGCGGCTGGTATGGGAACTATGGCGCCGCGGTGGGCGGGGGCGGCGCCGGATATGTAGTGCGCTCCGCGAGAGAGCTGGATGCTGCGCGGCGACGCGACCGCCGCCGCCGCCGCCGAACGGAGAGGAATGCCGGCGGAGGGGAGCGGCCGAGGGTGGCCGTGGTTTCCAAGAACGAATTACGCCACTGAGAGATAATGGTGGGACTAAATATGGTTAGGGTGAGATAGGCAGGTGAACGGGTAGCGTACCGCAGAAAGCGAACATTTCTGAATACACTGAATTATAAAATCATGCAGCACCAGATTATGGGATCAACACACGACAATATTGTAAAACCGGAA
This sequence comes from Acheta domesticus, assembly GCA_031308135.1. Lineage (NCBI taxonomy): Eukaryota > Metazoa > Arthropoda > Insecta > Orthoptera > Gryllidae > Acheta > Acheta domesticus. The sequence goes on along the minus strand of JAHLJT010002406.1, from coordinate 96,201,872 downwards.
TTATTACTGATAGGAACGAGCGGGTTGCTATGCAACAAATCCTATTTGAAATGAAAGGAGAAAGACAGAAACAACAGACGTTTCTGTAAGAGATGAGGAGCATGACAATCACGAGGAGTATGGGATGTTGAAAACGAGTAACGTTGTTACAAACGGCAATATTCTCACGTACAATATATATTGGTAAAACGAGATCAAGACAGTGAAAAGACAAGAACATGGATAATGAAACAAAAACGAAAAATAAGGTCGACGTTTTCCACATTGGAGAGAATGCGGAACCAATATGAAAGGATCTGCGAAGAGGTGATGCCAAGGCACTTTCAAAGTGGCACGGAGTGTAGGGTTGTCGGGGAGAAACGCGCGGTTCGCAATGGTTTCGCAAGGGTTTCGTTGTGTGTCGCTGCGCCAACGCTCATTTGGAAAATACCTGTGTGACGCAGCGACCCTCATTCTCCGGAACAAAAGACCGTCTAATCAAACGCTGGAATGCGAGAGAAGCCAGACTCAAAGAGGAGCTGTGCGTTTTATTGTTTTATTACTATCCAGAAAGTCTCGAGGCTTTGATAAGAATTTTGTTGCTTTTTTTTTACAAAAGGAAAAATACACTTCATGCTATACATGAGTAACAATTGAAATTTTATTTCTTATCTTTATATTTGTTTGTATTATATTTTTAACCTTTTAATCGGAATACTTCTGATTTTTAAAATGACGTAACCTTAATTTTTATCCATATTTCTAACTTCCCATTATAAAAGAAAATGTCAATTTTTGACAAATAAATATTCTGTCAGTGCTTTATGTTGTTTCTGTTACCATTGTAATCCACTATAATTATGTTGTGTTTGATCATTTACTCCATCCGATATACTCTCATACATATAATTGTATTAATTTATTTTGCCCCTCTTCATTGGCAATGCGTAAATGCTTTCAAATACACATATGTCACGTTTATTAAAATAACATCCCTGGGAATGTCCATGATTCATTTCAAAACAATAATAATGCTTTATAGTTATGATTATGGACATGAAAGCGACATCTATTTCAAGGAATGAGATGAATGTTTCTTGCCACGGAATATAAATGCGAAAGTGAAAGTAATGTTTGTTCAACACAATTAACGAATACAAAAACATGCAACAAAATTATAAACAAAAATATGTCAAATAATGCGGAAATCAGACAAATATATGGCAATCAAAATCGCAGCAAATAAAATCTGCTCCGTATTCTAAACATTTAATAATGGGTATTGGAATGTTAATATTCGTGGCGACATGTGTATTGGAATGTTGCTTGTTAAAGCTATAATGATTTACTAAAGAGATGAGGTTTCTAGGTGTAATTAATCACAATCAATTAGTACATTCTTATTGTAGTGACATTTTATTCTTCATCTATATCATGACATTTCATGATCAAATATGAACACGTCATCAGGTACAGAAGTTCTGTAATTTACATAAAAACCTTATCTAAATAATACTTGTGATAACGTAAAGCAAATGACCTACGGAGAGTTAATGAAGCGTCATGATAAAAAATGGGTTGAGCATGTTATAGTTTATTATATGGTTATTGTTATGTTCCCAAAATGAACGAAAGTCGTTACCATAACCAACAATTTATTTATTCTTTCAACCAATATATTTACATTATACCACAAAATATACCAGGAGCTATTTCCTTGTCGGTTGGCATTAACGCCAAAGTCTGTGTCCCACCAGTACGTCACTTAGCACCAGTTCTGTAACACACGTCTGACTGCGCGACCCCGCCGTGCGCATATCCAGCGCGCATCTCGCCATGCATCACCAAGCCGGCGCCATCCCGGCTGGTAGTCGCGTCGTATTCCGCACGCCCCTGGTGCGGCCTCTCCGCGTGTGCTTCCTCTCCTGGCTGCAGGCTCTCTCCAGCGACTCCACTGCGCTGTCTAACCGTTGTACCGCGGTGCTCCTGAGACCGCTACTGCCTGACTGCCTTTGCCGCCACCTGCTCCCGCCTATATAGGGCCGGCGTGGCCTGGGTTAGCCTTGCCTCACGGCTTGCTTGCTCGCTGGCCAGCGTCCCGGGTGAGCGGGTCCGTAGCGCGCGGCGTAAAACTGCGCGCGCGCCAGCTTTGAATGCTGTACACAGCAGTTGATAAAACCAATACAATAAGCCATGACTCGTAGTTAAAGTATAAAATCCGAAATATGATAACATTAACCTTAAAAAAGTATACCAATTAAAAATGTAAAAAGTAAAACATTTTTTAAAAATGTGTTTGCAAATTTAATCATTTAAGTATACAATTATGATATAATATTAAATTACAAAGAATTTAGGAAGAACAGAGCAGTATGAATAAAAAACAAATACAATCTTTAAAACAGTCAACAGCCATCCTGAAGCATCTTTGAGGTTATGATTTATTGTTACGGCATCATCCAGTGTACTAACAGCACGCAGAAAAAATGTAAATTACATTATCATCAATCCGAGCTCTTCAAACGTTTATACAAGAGAAACCCTGAATCAAAGAAACCAAAGCAATGCGTTACAGTGTCTCTGGCTCAAGAAACTGTAGTAAAGTTTTGTCACAAAGTGTATGAGAATGTTTTTATAGACAAGAGTATAATTCGATGTATTTGCAAAAAAAACAGAAATTATTTGGGGAAATTAAATCGCGGGGATAGATTTCTGTTAATTATATTTGACAGGTGCCACAATCTTTAAAATGTTTGAAAATCACTGCTCAAGGACAAATTATTAGATGAAAATATCTTCAAAGGAGTAACCTAGTAGCGCAAAGTAATACCGAGTTTCATAATCAGTTAAGAGAAAAAAATTACATAAATCATATAAAGAACATACATATTTTAATTTAAGTATTTCTTTATAACAAAAATTTAAAAAACACGAAGATTAACACATTTTTTATATTTCAAATATGTAGACAACTTGTGCGTACATTTCTGTGAAGAAAATCTCCACTGTTACATCACAAAACGATTTGAAAACTCTTTTTTTCTAGAGAGCATCTTAAGGCTCCATTATCCCTGAAACTTCGCCTTTCCAAATCGGTAAGTCCTTTCAGAGTGACGAGACGAAAGGTAAGTAGACTAGATACGGACGTCCGACGACATCGTCTGCTGCACTTACAACAACCCGGCTGCCTGACTGAGTGGGGCAATAAAGGCGGCGGGATCACAGCGACAGAGCTCAATCAACACGGAGCACAGCCCAGGGGAGGTGCCCTGCTCAAACAACCGGCGCAGCGATCAACCCCGTCCTTTGCCTCGCAGTTCCCGGAGAGGTATCGATCGACTGGACCCTGCCATTGCTTAGAAGTGCCGTGCTCGTCGTATCGTTTAGGATTAAAGCTTACAACTATACGCTTTACAGCGACAGCCCACCGAAAATATGACACTGCCTTCTTTCTGCTAGAGTTAGTCCCGTGCAGTTGCTGGGTCCGTGGAGTTTCGTCGTCGGCGTGTGCTGGTTATGATGGGGTGGGATAGGACGAGACGTACGGTACTCTACATTCGGGTATTGGGAAGAATAAGACGGTGAAGATGATCATGGCAAAGGAATGGGAAGGAAACATCGCGTATGACCCATAGCCCGTTGTACAGGATGCTACTCCGGTATTTGCCTGGAATTGATAACGGAACCATGGGCACTTCTGATCAGAGTAGTCATCCTACGAAATCGATTTTGTACACCACAAACTCCCTGATGTTAAACAAATCAAGTAATTTCTGGCACCTCACCGGGATCGAATCCGTAATCTACCAATCATCAGTATGCTCGAGTCGTAAGGCGTTGCGTTTTACACTAACCACTACTGGCGTTGTTAAATAGAAACTTGCCAAATGCATTAGTAATATTTTTCAAATGTAGGGCAACTCTGATTTTCATCTACATTTCAATGGTTCGAACATAAAAGATTATAATCGTGTAGTATATTTTGTCATACGGTGATTTTTGGCTCTGTCATTTGATGGACATGCAGTGTGATCCTCTAATAGTTTCATTGAAGTTAGTCCCCGGAATTTCTATTTTAACCCAGTATAACTCATTAAACCAAAAATTTCGTTAGATTGTGTCTCGAAAATGTTTCGTGTGTGCTATCATGTTATGTACCCAAACCATTCATTTTGTTAAAAGCAACTGATTTATGAGATTAGAAAAACGCAATTCCTTTTTGCCGAGACATTTTCTTAAGGCAGAAATCTTAATTACCAACACTTGTTTACGAGTCTTTTGAATCAAATGTTTAATAAAAGTAGTTGCTGCAATGTACTTTCAAATCGAATTACCTACAAAATATGTACTATGTCGACCTGCATCAAAACCTCTCACAAACTACACCATTAGAATTCAAGAGATGTTCTGTAACGAGGGTAGCGGTGAAGAAATGTCAACAGTTGACATTTGTCAAAACATGGTATGTTTATACGGGCGATGGAGACATAAAAATTCGTTACTGAATAAAGCCTAGCTAAACATAGCTTGTATGCATTCAAAACAGCATACTGTTAATGATGAGAAAACTATAGGCTACGCGTCAACACTATTTTTTCAAATGTGACTAGAAACTGTGTTGTTGGGGCAACATAGAATGAACGTTATAGTTTATACATAAAGTGAAAGTGACAGTTAATATAGATGGAATGGACCGGAGAGACAGTTCCCAAATATTGTTGGTAAATCAAGAAATGTTGAGCATTAATTTCAAGACGACACAGATGCAGAAACAATAAAGAGTGCTAACGAAACTCAATCGTTGGTTACGCACCAGGGACAATTATGTGAAAGATGATATGAGTTTGTACAAAATGTATTTTTGTCAGCAATAGCCGCCTCATTAAAATATAGCTGTAGCCGTCACCCGGGCTTGTTCCATGCTTAGCAATGGGGTGACTTGTGCGGCTGAGGTATAAATCATGCGATATCACGCAGTGTAAAAAGCAGTGAAGTTGAGAAGCAATTACTTCATGCACATGGATGTAGAAAATGAATACCATTGACGTCACATCTGTGCTGACAGGTAAATCTAACAAAAGTCATCAGTCGGCAGCAGCGCATTGGGGAATATCACGCGAAAGAAAAAGGAAGTCAACGAGAAAACTTGACTAATAAATGTGGTCAAGAGCAAGAGCACGCCTTATGGTTTGAGCTTTAACATTATTACAACATTTATTATTGTTATTATCACTATCATTCCTATTATTACATAGTACTCTGTATATATTATATTATTATCATAAAATATGCATTGAACAACAAGTGAGCACTTGCTAGTGTCCATTTCTGATACATTCAAGCAGGAAGATATATCATAAATCCAACAGTTTGCAAGAGCATTGAAGAAATAGGTCTTATCCCTCACAGATAGTAAAAGGTAATAAGTGGAAAACAAAAAAGCCAGAGGTGAAGAGACAAACACAAAAAGGTCAGTAGCAAATAAATAAAAAAAGTTTAAAATATGTACATGAAAACGCAAAGAAAAGGTGCATACATTCAACCGAAAATCTTAAACCCACCCAGTTTGAGCCTGTCGAGCCTGTCACGAGGTTGCAATGTACAGCCAACAGAGAACGCAAAAGACGCAGTGACCAGTAGAGCAGTGATGTCAAGGTCTTCTACTGGTGGCAGTGGCACGCGTCCTGGCTCCGTAGCATGCCACAAGCTACTCTGCGCAACTAGCGTCGGGAAAGGGAACTGTTAGTAACCCCACCGTTTTTCAATAGGGATGGCGTTGTCTGGTGGCGGGGTGACGAACTACATGAAGGGGCGATTTCGTCATGGCACTCGTGCCACGGACTCCCGCTCGTGGCATCGACCTTGACAACACTGAAGTAGCGGCACGAACGGATAAGGAAGAAAATGGAGCCCGGGAAAGCCCCGTGACGTGGCGGAGGCGCTCTCTGGAGAGGACCGGGAGGGGAGAAAAGGGAGAGGCGGGGGGCGCTAATAAATGTGAAGAAGGGGGCGTGCTCCCCTCTCGGTGCTCCACGGTGCTCGCCTGAGTTAATTAAACAATTTCCGAAACAAAGCGCTTCCCGCAGCGAGGGCCGGGGAAGTGCGGCGTAGGCGTTTGATTCCGCGCCGCGATATGCTGACCGCGACAGCCTCCCTTATCCCCTTGAACGTTGCACAGAACGCGGCGAGGTGGCGCCAAGAGCCTTGTAGAAAGGGGTCCCTGGTTAAATTTATTGGTGCTTGTACTTCTCCGTAGAGGAGAGAGGATTTGGAATGGAGGGATCAGGGGACGGTTCTACTACTTTACCTGGTGAAATTCCGAAAGTCTTCTTTATTTATTTCATTTACTTACTACTTTGCTTATTATATTTATTTTAATTGACTTCAGGTAAAAATTACGAGAAAATACTGTTGTTTTCTTTGCAAAAAATTGTGCGTGTCCTTCTTTAAATATCTAATTTTTAGAACTGATTTCATTCAGAAAAAAAATTCATCACTATCGTTCTTTTGGAATATTAACATTTCGTAATTTTCGGAAATGCAGACATAACCGAAAATGAGACCAGCGTCATTTTTAGCATCCTTTGCTATATCCGATAGGGAAAAAAAAAGATGGAGTATTTTTTTACAAATAATTGTTTAAACAATGTCTACCTGTATATTTCTAACAAAATTACCCGAAAACGACTCATTTTCGAAAAAGGTTAATCGCCTTATTGAAATATGACTTCAAGAACAGATTTCATTAAGGAAAAAATCTCAATTCATTTCAATTTTGTAGTTTTTGAATACCGTAGTTGTGAGATGACGCGGAAAAAATTTTGAACGTTTTGAATTTTCGAAAATTCAGGGAGTTCAACGAAAATACAACCTGCACCATTTAAAACCGCCCTTCCTTTTGTGAGGAAAAGTAATAAACAAATTTGCAGCTATATTTGAGAAAATCTTGAATGTGATGTTCTTGAGAGACACTTTCCTGAACGCTATTTAGCTCATTCATTGATGATTCTTCAAGATACAGTAAATTAGTGTTAGAGTTGTAGGAAATTTCTAAGGAAGTTATAGTAGTGTTTTTAAGTCAAGAATTAACAAAGTAGTTTCTCCTCCGCTATGAAGAAGTTTCTTTTGAACAATTTTCCAAGAAACGTGTTCAAATGTATAAATAAACAAAGGAAAAAATTATAACATTGCCAAGATAATTAACTGATTCGCAAATATTTCCAATTTCCAAATATTTCTCTTAGGTTTTAAACTTGAGTGCAAAACTGTCAGTTAACACTTTTCCTTTAGTATCCAAGAGTGTTGAATATTGATAGTATTAGAGGATTAAATCCAATTCAGATTTCACCATTTTATATTACAGTATTACATTTTATCAATCTGCTAATTTATTGTAATTAAATTTACCTCTTACTTGTATGTACCTTATGTAATCAATAATTCACGCTGCAATTTTTTAATACTTCACACGATGAAAGATAGTTGAAATGTGGCCTAAACCATTCTAAAGCCATTCATTTTATCAGTATCATCATGAAGTAAAATATGAACCCATTATGTCTTCTTTTAAGATCTTAAAAAATGTATATACTCGCAGTTTTTTACTTACTTATCTGAAGAAACGAATACGTTTTCTTTTCCCTTTGGATTGCTTTCAATCAATTGATATTTGCGCACAGCAGAAGAAGGTAATACGCGACAGCTCCTAGTCTGAACATGACATGATAAAATGATACGCATTTCCATTTCCAAAAATGGCACCCTCCCTACTAAAGAAGTGGATTAAACTGCGTAATATGTATCTATCGTACGTATCTGCGGTATATGTATGTATCGTGCTTTCTACAGATGGTACAAAACTCAATACCTCTCTTGTATTACGTAAAGAAAAGGGAAGTATGATGATTCATCTGTTTGAAGAAAGTTCAATGTAATATTGCTTATATTTTAGGTTTGGCTGCTGAGAGAAACTGAGTAGAAGGTTTCGTCTATTTCATGAAAACCAATTTTTTTATTGTTCTGTTCTAAAATCGAACAATACGGTCCTTCCTGTTTTCATTCGTTTTATTAGGAATTCTATGTAAGTTGTCGAATTATGGAAGTGTAATGTTTCTTACTTAAATTTGGTTTGTTTGTACTTGGCGCGTCGGGCCCTCGTGTACAGGCCTTAGCCTAACAGCGTCCCGGCCTCGCGGCCATGGGTTAAGGGAGTACGTGTGGAGGGCACGAAGACATCCCCACGCCGTATTCTGGTCTTCTCAACCTGAGAAGTGAATTTTCTCGTCGTCACACAGCAACATATACTGGGTCACTACAAGGAAAATACACACTACGAACTTGCCCGACTGGGAATCGAACACGGGCTCGCGTCATGGAAAGCGAGCACGCTGGCCAATCTTACATCATATTACACAATCAAAATGTATTTATTGAGAATGAGTCCATACCTAATTTTTATGCAAAATAAGGGATAGATTGAATCGACATGATTTGTCATCATTTGCTAAAAATACTATAAACGGTAAATGTTTTTGTGGTGACGGTTTACAGGCGTCTTCATCTTGAAAAATGGTGGACATTTATCCCAGTTTACTTACTCGATTTCTTCTAAATAAATCCATAAATATGATCTAATAACTCAAACTTAACGTTATGTTCTTTCTCTACATTAAAATTAGAAAACTGGTGATGAGAATTATGATCCGAAAAATAAACTTCGGAGAATATGATACTTTCTGAAAGTCGTTAGTGGAAATTCACTAGTAAGCGCGCTTCCAGTCTTCGTTATTGAAGATTTTAATGATGAATCTTCATTGGTAATTATTTCTTCCTGTTAATTTCTCTGTTGACGACGATCCTTCTGCAAAATGCGTCAGGGAAAACCAGGGAACGGAGCTCAAACTGTGGGTGAGCTGCTTCTGGGATTACGGAAAATTGAGGCAAATTTCGAACAAGGTAATCTCCAGCCGAAGGACAGTTGTTGAAGAAATGAGGGGATGAGCGCGAGAGGAAATAATTACGGTAATTTGGATGCTGATGGCTTGTACTGATGACAACAATAACAAAAAATGGATTTTGGTAGCCCAAGACTACGCAATACGTATAAATGAAAAATTTTAAAAATATTAACGAACAGTAAAACCTCGTCCTAAATGGCTATTTTCTTTGAAAATTTTGGAGCTGTTTTTGAGAAAATGAAGTTTAAGAGCTACTAAAAATGCAGAATTTGAAGCTCTTTCCACAGACAATTGAGTTCGCATTAATTGTTTTTTTCCAGTGAGCTACAGCTACGATTAATAGATTATCAACGGCATACCTTAAACACTAAAACAAAATAAACACATTAAGCGCAAAAATATGACGGTCGTCACAGATCCACATTCACCCATCCCACATGTGATTCTTATTTGTTGAAACTTGCTCGATAATAAATATGTTTGGAATTTATCGCTACTTGTGACAACAATTATACGCTTTCGGATAAAGAAGTCACAGTTTATAAAACATTTGACACATATCAGAATGAACTCATATTCGATCCAGGAAATATCAACTTAACTATAATCATCTGAGTCACTTAAGTGGACCTTCGCAACCATCTCCTTATTCTTCACAAGGGCAAAACTACATACGCTGTCGCAGCGGGCTTGCGAGATACGACTCTCATTTTGAACACTGGCGTAAGGTTAAACTTACTGCTCAGCGCTATGAAGTGCAACGTCATGTCGTTATGCGTCAAGTTCCTTGATACAATTCTAACTTCCTAACGTCAACCAAATAACTAGTTCATCAGGGCAAGACGTTACAAGTTTAAAATTATCCATCTCCGTCGTGTAGGTGGTAACCTTACAGCACGGCGCTATGAAATGAAGAGTCATGACGCAGCTTATGCGTCAAGTTCGTTGTTACAGTTCTAACTTTCCAAAATCAGCCACGTGACGTGAAAAGCTTCAGGTCAAGATGTTAATGTGGTAAAGCTGCCTCTCTCCGTCGTGCAGGTGATAACCCTTCAGCTCGGCGCTATGAAGTGAAGCGTCATGACATAGGTTACGCCTCAAGTACATTGTTACAATTTCAATGTTAGTCACGTGACTAGTAACGCATCAGGGCGAAAGGCCACAAATGTTCTAAAACTGCCCGTCCCTGCCGAGCAGGCGCCCCCTTTCCCCCGTGCGCCCGCGTCTGCTCTCCGCGGCGCTCCGCAGCGCCTGGCGGCCGTTTTTAGCGCGCGCCTGTCATCGCGGTGGCCTGAGAGCCGCCACTGCCGCCGCCCCCCCCCCCTCGCCAGACCCAACGCTGCGTCCAACAGGTGGCGCCGGCGGCTGCCGAAAACACCCCGAAGCCCGCCCGCAGCCCCTGCCCCGCGCGGTCGCCCTGCCCCGCGCCGCGGCGCGACAGTCGCGTTCGATTCGCGTCCCTCTAGCTGGCGCACTTTACGGATGACCGGCGACGAGGAATAGAGAGCAGAGGAGTACAGAGGCTATAGCATTTCATATTCCCGTCGCCATTTCATATTCCCTCGCCAAGTAACTCCACCAGGAAGAATTTAGTAATTGAAGATTGATTATTTCATGTTTCCATACGCATGAACCACTATAAGTGGAGTGCGTGTTTTTATCAGGTGGCGGTGATCTCCCTCTGGATGATGAGAACTGGCATCGACCTACACATCGATTTGCGGGGTTTTCCCCAACTAGATAACTCTCACCATCAGGGTACCACCCCAGCTCGGACAAAATACATCTCCGGATTGGTCTTCCGACATGTGTGGTAGTACAGATCATGTACATATGTGTGAGTGTGTGTGGATAAGGGAAGGTGATAGGACAAAAAAGAAAGAAAGATCACGCGGGGTACGTGGCCGGTTTGTAAATGTATTGCTCAGACATTCGTCTGGTGTTGATCAAAGAAACCACGACTACCAATCAGAGCAGACGGCCGGTACAATTCTCCTCCATATAGCGACTAATTGAAGGCAAAGGTTTATATTTGGAGCTTCGATAAAGATTTTCGAGCTTATTAATGTTCATTTTGAATAACTTGTCGGTTTCTAATACATGCTTTATCGCGAAGTTCGAGCTCTTCTAACACGATGTTGTGGATGCCACCAGCCAGTCGTAAATTATAGATGCTCGGGTACAAAGTAACGCCGCTGCGTACACCGTAGACATGTAGTAAAATAAATGAAATATTGTTTGATCTTATTTTAACGGTTACATCCTAATGCTATTCCGGTATCCGAGGAATACAAATGACGAGAAGAATCAAAGGTAATCCGCAGAACATATTGTAATATAATTCAAAGAAATTTTCCTAAATTTACGAACTAATTCTACATGTACTTTGCAATATGTTACTTTCATTTCCTGCAACTTAGTTTTAAAATATTTTCAGCTTTGAGGTAAAGGATGGTCACTAATTTTTTTAACATTAAGAGGGCACAGAAAGGCTCCGATGATACTATAGTGTCAAATTCTAAACAATGACACTATAACTCCTTACCCAAAGAGATAGTGGCCGTCGTTGACACGCGTCCATTGATTTGAGAGGTTGGAATCATCAGCAATTTATTTGTTAAAGTTTCGATACATATGTATCGATTTTCAAGGATTGTAAGGATTTTCAAGACCAGAAATGCAAGAAACCTTTTAATTTGAAATCAGTTAAAATGAATGCTTACGTGGTTCAGTTAAACTCATACTCTCAAATTATGAAGTCAGTGTGTTCGAAACATGTTAATAATTTGCAACCGAATTTTAGAAAATGAATCATGCTGCAGGTCTTACCAATTCCATCAACTGCACTCTTACTCCATTTGATAATATTTCACTCAATGTATTCTCTGTGGAAATTCAACTGTTGATTTCGATTAATACAAGTAGTTTTTTAAATGATACTTGGAGTAGAAAGCTTCACTAGCTTCTCTATCCTATTAGACAGTTATTGTACATGTATTCAACACAAGCTTCGGTGACGACGAGAATAAAGACGAAAGTTGCCAGTTCGAGTCAAGCTTAACGTAAGAAAATTTCAGCGCGTGGTTGGCTACCGTCACATAACCCATCCACCATTATCCCAAAACAATAATTTATCTCTCAGTATTCTCTCTTCCTTGATGATTATTCCATCATATATTCAGTGAAAGGCACTGTCAAACTACCAATGTGATCATCTCTCAGGGGAAGATTTATTAGAAAGTCATAAGCTTTCTCCCTGTGTTGAACTCAGTAATTGGTATGACATCATCATCGTCAGAATGTATTCCATCTCCTACGTAGTAAACACAGTCATAAGTCTCACTTTATTTTAAGTGATAGGATTTAGCAATGTAAACACAACCGCACGGCAAATATTTGCTCCGAATATAGAGTGAATATGACAGCACCATAACGATATTACATTTCCCTTTTTAATTATTGATTATTTGAATCTACTTTGTGAGACAATTTAAAAATGTTCTAAATAATATTATGCAAATATTGCTCGTGACCGCAACCAGTAATAATAAAATAGGATACATTTATCACAGGATACAAAAAACCTACCTGGGGTAATTTATTGAAACACTAATTAAATTACTTGTATATCCCGTTATTTGCGTGCTGAACTAAATGCTGACATAAATTTCAGTAAGCGTAGCCACAACAGTACAGTCTAGCAGTTGCAGAAACTGCGGGGCAACGTCTGTTATTACTAAACACATTGATACGAACAAAACCTAATTCATAAAAATATTATGTGCAGCATTCGGAGTAAGCATGTCACCAAACTGTCATGTGGTCTTTCGGACGAAAAAGAGAGACTTGGTCGTTTAAAGCTCACAAAAATGGGCAACAACTGTCACTCTCCGTAAATTGAACGTTATCAAAGGAATAAATTATGTCAAATAGTTTAATTAAAATTGTCGACCACATTTCATTTCTACGTCCTTTACATGTTCAGAAATAATCGACATCTCAAGCCCCGCACAGCCGATTAAATCTATTCAAAACCGACCAGGGAACGGTATTTCAATTACTATACACCGTTCCGTTGTTTATTTCGTATTACCAGGCTTTCGTGTCAACAGCTATGATCATACGTCCCGTAAGCGTAATATACGTTTTTATCACAGGATGTGGCAGTGTTCTTCTCCCGCTAGATGGTGAGCTCCGGTACCCCCACCAGCGGAGCACTGCTTCAGCCGGGACAAGATCTCAGCTTCCAACTGGTCTCAGGACAAGACATGAGTGGTAGTGTGGTAGTGCAATTCATGTAAGTGTACGTGTGTGTAATTAAGGGGTGAGAATAAGACAAGCACGTGGAAGGAAAGATCGCGCACGCTCCGTGGCCCGTTTATTAGAGTTTTGCTCCGTCAATCGTCTGGTATTGTTCGGTAATGAAACGAAAAAAATACTGACCACTGTAGCTGGAATTCTCCTCCACTCAGCGGCTTGAACTCGACATAGCTATCTATAGTGCAATTTTTATAATTTTGACTCCCTTAGGACTGCCTTCACGATGGAATATGTCACGGTATTTCGCGTCTTTCTCAGTCGTGCCGCTACATATTGCATGATCGCGACCGTATCAATCAGTGCTTGCGATCATTCAACATCTAGCGGTAAGACTAGCATGAAAGACGCAAAATGCCATGTAATAATCCATCGCGGCCATAGGGGCTTGAAAGGCAAAATTTTATTACAAAGTTTTATTAATCGGACTTTAACTAGTGCCGAAAGTCCTGCCTCCGTCGAGACTCGAACACAAGGACCTCGCTGTCCAGACTGCACTGCTCAGCCGTCGTGGCCTCCCTCCCATTTCGTCCACAAAACCCTTCTCTCACCCCGCTTTCTCTTTAGTGTGCGTGCAAGTGCGTAGTACTAGGTGAGGACGAGCAGTTACCACTGGAATCATGCTGCCCGTCCTGCGAAGTGCGTGTGCGGGGCTGAACGGCGAAGGCGGGAGCTCCGGAAGTGCGCGGGTAAGCTACTTCCGGGAGCGAGAGAAGCAGCACTCCCCATCCGTCGCTCGGCCAGCTTTAAACCGCCTTAAAGTGGAGCGAGTTCTGTATACACTGTTCGCGCACTTACGCGGACAAACTAAGCAGCTGTGCCGATTTTCACTTAATGCTTCTGATTAGGATCCTGCTTCAAACCGATACTGTACACATGACAGATTCTCTAAAGATCTGTGGATAATCTTTGTAAATAAATAATGCTAAAGAAATAACGCTACGACCCAACAAATCTTCGAACAAAGTGTGTTAATTGCATCACAGACCAATATCCAATAAACCAACACTATACAAATTAATTTTATCCACCTCACAAAAAAATGGCTTGCCTTTTATTAAAATGCTTTCTTCACTTTTTCATCCCTTCTTTGAAAATTAAACTGACCACGTCAGCGTGACGGCTGATGTTTTGCTTTATCCAGTAAAGGAAGGAAAAACTCTTCCTAAAATATCATTTAATGGTACCTTCATTGTGTCATCTAACAAACTTGACAGATACGGATTCGGAGGAGATGTCAATAAATAAATGTAATTGTTGCTAAGGCGTTTATATTCAAATACAATGAAAAATGAATAGTAAAAAATGCAACATTCTTTACTAACTACATTCAGCTGAATTAGTGCATTATTATTTAATTGTACTTACCCGTTTCTTAGAAAGCAACGGTACGAAATATACTCACCTAAAACAAAAATATCATGTCAATGTCAGTAATGTGTTTTGAAACTTGAGTACTCTAATAAATAAATAAAATATTGAAAATACACACGTAAACCAAAATTTGATGAAAGAATACCATATAATGAAATAACACTAAGAACAATAAAATTGCCTAATGAAATAATACTAATAACAATCAAATATCAATCTCAGATGATCATAGAGTTAAAATTACATTACTGAAATTTATGAAAGGAATTGGGAAAATGATTTTTAGATGACGATGTGAAAAATTGCCTACAAAACAAACGATTGCGGGGTTTTGGGAGAAGAAACGTAACTGTAAAGCTAAACACAACCAAGCAAACAAACAAAAACAAGGCAGGCATCAAAACTGAGTCCAAAAAATCACAAAATCAGAGAAAATACAGAAAACGTAACCGTTAATTATGATTAAGAACAGGTAAAATACTAAAGGTGGCAGTACACGATCAATCCTTACTTCCACTTGTAAATCTGTCTGCGCCACAATGTCCAAACAATGAACAATGAAGGTAGCGGTGGCAACAAATTTACAATGCGTATGCCAAATTTGCAAGTCGTCTTATCGGCGAGTGCCCAGATTAAGGAAACATGCAAACAATGAAGAGACGGACTCTACTGGTGCTAAACAGCACGTACTTTCTCACCCGTATTTTCACGCAAAATTGCGCGAAATAGCACTAACTTTCGAAAAATAGTACGTGACCTTATCTCAAAATCCATCTTTAAGGAAAAGATTTCATTAAGGGAAAATCTCTATCATTAATATTTTAGTTGTTTTAGACGCCGATGAAATTTTAAACTTTTCCAATTTTCGAAAAATCAGGATTTTCAACGAATATGGGACCTTGATCATTCTCTGAAACGTCCTGCACACTATCCAACAACAAAATTTAATCAAAACGATGGAGCATTTTTTGAAAATTTGGAAAATGTCCCAGGAGCTTCATGTAAAGTATCGGTAAAGTATCCCCAAAATTAAAATATCGGTTTCAAATTCACGGGGGCGCGACATCAGCCAGATCGATTGAGGACTGTCGATTTTGGAGAAAATCGGCTGAACGATTTAGCCGCCCTGTTCACAGGCGGATGGACGGACGGACGGACGGACGGATGGGCAAACGGGCAGAAGGGCAGCGGACAGACATGATTTGCCGTCATTCTATTTCTTGTTATCAAGAACTCACAAAACATGGATTCTGGCTACATCGAGTGTTAGAAGATTTTTTTCCTAAATTTAGCAACTGGATTCATCCACTTTTTCGTTGCCAGCGCCCTGTAATAAGAGTTTTTCTGCCGAAAATTCGCCGTTTTTTCCGCACAGCGTTACATAACTTCCTCTCTTTTCCGTAGCGAGAAAGTAAAAACGCTGTTCCAGAGAGCTCTGTCGAACCGGCGCATTGCGGTGCGAAAGCTGCAAGCACAAGGGGGAGGCGCGTTATGGTGCCCGGGCGGACGGGGGCGCCGCCGCTCATATCGCAGGGCGGCCGCTGGCCCCCAGCGTAATCTCGAGCATCATCACACTTCTCTTCCTTACAAGGAGGGCGAGCCTTCGTCCTTTCGTCCGTCTCGACCCGGTTACAGCACCGATCCCCTACCGCAGCCTTCAAGGCCACAACCATCTGCACCACTGCCACCGCCTCCACCGCGGCATCAACCACCGACTCAATCTCCTCTTCCTCCATCTCAACTTCCTCCAGCCCCGCCTCAACATCATCCACGTCCACCTAAACCTTCTTTTCCCCCTCCGTCTCAGCCTCTTTTCCTTCGTCTCAACCTCCTCTTCCTCCTCCACTTCAAGCAGTTTCTCCCCCTCCACCTGAAACTTCTCCTCCTCTCCCCCGCCACCACCTCCTCCACCCTTTCTGACTCAACTTTCACTTCAATCTCCTTCTCCCCGCTACTACCGCCTCAACCCTCTCCTCTACCGCCTCATCCTCTCTCCCACTTTGCCTCTATCTCCTTCACATCCTCCGCCTTGAACATCCTCCTCCCCCTTCGCTTCAAACTTCTTCTTCTTCTTCTTCTCGTCCTCCTGCTCGTCCTCGCCCTCCTCCACCTCAGCCTTCTCCTCCTCCTCCACCTGAATCTCCTTTTTCCCTCCACCTCAGCCCCCTTTTCCCCCGCCGCCTTTACTATCTCGTCCACCGTATCAATCCCTACCTCCGCCTTCTTTTCACCCCAACCACCACCTCCACCGCATCAACTTCCTCCACCTCTGCATCAACCTTCACTCCCGGCTAAACCTCGGCCTGCGCCTCTATCTCTCTCCTCCCGAACGTCCGTCTCCACCTCCACTTTCGCCTCCGCCTCAAGAGCCGCCTTTGGCGCCGCCATCGCGGACTCTGCAGTGTCCACTCGCTCGTGCAGAGCGCCCGTGTCGAGTGGCAACATCTTGACGGCGCGGTGCGGCGGTGGCGGCGCGATCTTATTTCGAGCTCTGTAAACAGGCGGCCTCCCGAGATGATGCGAGGACGGCGCAGAGCGAGAGCAGAAAGCATTAGGGGACCGAGTGGAGAGCTAATAAGTGCTGAGGAGATTGACGAAAACAGCGGAGAATAAGGGCGGGCAATATTAGATAATCCGATAAAGAAAGAAGTTAAGTTAGAGGATACAATGGAAGCCTGAGCAATAGGTGAATTTAAAAAGTATTTACTTTGAAGAGGATTCTTTTAATATACAATGCTCACAATGTTGACGAGATTCCTAGTATAAATCGAAATATTTTAATTCTCCAATGTTTCTGAGAATATACGATGTATTTCGTTTCACGTCAATAAAGTCATCGACATCTTCAGAATATTGTATCGATCGAAAATTCTCTGAGGCATTTCCCAGGTAAACGCTTCAGTAATGAATTCCCTTTGATATCTAATAGTTTGCAGATATATGCTGATAATAGAACGCCTCTAGTAACATCGGCAATATATTGCATTCTAGGAAGAAAACGTAATTTCTGTGAAACTCCTCACAAAAAATCGCCAGAGTTTTAAATTCTGTGAATTAGAGTCAGAAAACTGTCGGTGCTGAACCAGCACCGTCGGGAGACCTTGTTTGCGGGTGCAGTCTCTTTTGTCCCTTAGTCGAGACGTCTCTTTTGTCCCTTAGACGAGACGTCCCTTAGACGAGAGGCGTTCGGCGGAATGCCTAGCCTAGACGTGGAGTACGGAACGTCCTGCAATTAAAAATTTCATAACACATTTTTCAAAGTGACTGCACATCGAGAAAAACAATCCTGGATTTTGTTTGTTCTAGATAAGAGCCGCCGGTGGAGAGTTTATGAGGGACAACCGAATCATCTGCATTAATGGCACAGAGAATTTTTCTCGGGGGGGGGGGGATACAGATATTGGGTCCAGCCAACTTGATGTTTCTTACAAAGATTGTTTCATTTATGCTGAATATAAAACACTTTTATTTGTTGACGTATTGTTAATATTAATAATATAAACAATTGATATATTTAACAACTTTCATTACTTCACAATTTTATAAAAGATACCTTTTTGAATACGTGTCATTGGTGGAATTTGAATCCCTTCCCGTTCTGGGTGCACCCTGACCTGAATCAAATTATATTCAAGATTATGATTTAGAGAACACAAGATTTACAATCCTAAGCATAAACTAATGAAGTGGACCATTACTCTGTAAAATAAAGTATTCAATGATTGCTATTGTCGTGTCTGAGACACCTTATTTCAAAGCAAATCAGTTGTGGTCACATTTTATTCCTCAATATCTTCAAAACGTTTGTTGGAGACCATGGAAGTTAATGCCTATATGCCTCGTACATAATTTTTCCCTATTCTTGAATTACGCTTTTGTGGTGAGTGTATGTCTAGATGAAGGTCGATCACTACAGACATGAATACTCAAGAAAATTATTCAGTTTCAAAAAGTAATTTTAAAAACGGCGATAATAATGGCAAAGGCCATCAAAGGTATATTAATCTTTCAAGCAGGCAATACCGTAACTTCAACGTCAATACCAGTACATCGTCTAGAAAAATGAATAGTAGAAACGGAGATGAAAACAGAGCCCTCTATCAACTATCGACCTTATCATCGCCACACGAAATCCTAGGTTCAATTTCAGAATATGATGTGATATTCTATTATGAAATAGCGTAGATGGAAGATGAAGGTTTCTTGAGAAAAAATTTCCGCTGCCTAGGCGAGAGAGAAAAAAATGTGCAAACATTTTCTCAGCTAACTGAGATACGCAGAAATTGGATTGCACAACCTTGCGAAATGAAGAGTTGGAGGAACATTTATCCAATATCGTTCGAAAGCTATCAGCCTCGCACACAAGAATCGCGACCTCTTCCCAGAATAATGTTAGAAATGAAAAGTATGGAACGAATAGAAAGGTCGTCTACAGCACTCTCTCCAACTAAAAAAGGGGAGACACAGACACTACAAAATGTCACGAGACACTTGAAAAAATGAGAAAGATGTGGTAAGACCCATTACTGATCGTCCCAATACTTTCAAAATTATTAGTAAGTCGCATTTTTTTCATAAAACAATGCTGAATACACAGGGAGCTGAATGTTTGTCTGATCTCTCGGGATTCAAATATCCCTTAACTTCCGTCACCAAGCATATCAATCCAATTTTTCTATCTCATCGAACGATTTCGGCAGTAGTGTCAGGGGACCAAATGCCCGTCTTATATAAGACCTGCCTCTCTCTGAGCCATCCTCTCTATTAGGAGCCGCGATGGGGCGCGTCGGCTGCTTCCAATGGAAAGTCGAGAGTGGCGTGGAAGGGAGAAGGAGGAAGCGGCGAGCAGGACAGCGATTGAAGGGACGGGGAGCGGAGGGGGGATGAGGCAGGGCTTGGAACGGAGGGTCAGAGGTGGAAGGAGAAAATGACGGTGCCTTAATGATCGAGAAGAGAAGCGCAGGGATAGGGGTTCGAGTAGCGGGGAAGCGGAAAGCGGTTAAACGAGGTACGAAGAGGCGGGGGGCGGAGGAGGAGGGTGTAAAAGACGGCAAACGTAGGGGCGGGTGAGAGTAGGTAAACGTAGGGAGAGGGAGTGTAGGTAAACGTAGGGATGGGGGAGAGTAGGTAAACCTAGGGACGGGGGAGTGTAGGTAAACGTAGGGACGGGGAGAGCGGGATCGGAGGGACTGGGTGGGGGGCAGAGGATAGGAGGGGTGGGGATCGGAAAGACGGGATGAGACGAGCGGGGAACGGGCAATGAAGGGTTTGGGTGGGAGAGGCGGGGTGAGATGGCCAGGGATCGGAGTAGGGTGGGAGAAGCAGGGATCGTCGGGCGGGGAACAAAGGGGAGGAAAGGCAAGAAACGAAGGAGAGGGCAGCGTAGACGGGGAGTGAGGGATGGAGAGGAGGGGATCACGGGGAAAGGGCGCGTCGGAGCGAGGCGAGATCCAGCGACGCAAGGCGATTTCCATACGCGCTTCGCGGCGCCTTCATTGCCGCGCCCGATGAAAAGAGGGGTCGCATATTGGCGTCGTACTCAGCCTCCGTTCCCACCCCTACCCCGTCAGGGCCCGCTGCCGCGCCATTTCCATCCAGCCTGCGCTCGGCCCCGCCGTCGAGGTTACGTCTTGGAGGCGCCCTCCGTCACCCACCAGCGTCCGTCCTAACGGAGTGGCGAAGACACACACAGACCATGGCCTTCTCCGAGACACTAGCCACTAGTTTCCTCTGTTACTACATCCCTAGTCCCGCGCATTCAGTTTTTACTCTCTATTTAGTTCCCTATTTTTCTCATCTCTTCCGTCACTATTTCCATCTCTCCATTTCTTCCGTAACCATCCAACCTTCTGGTTTGAGTTACATTTCAATTTCCTTCTGAATCTAACATCATCCCAAACTTTCTCTAAGTATTATTTTCAGCAACATAGTTATTTTCAATAATAGTATTTCATTCGGGCCCTTTTCTTCGTACCAACCACTCGATTAACATCCCTCTTGTTACTAAGTCTCCTTTAGATTTAAATTGCACGCGTTGCTGTTGACACTAATCGAAGCTTTTCTAGCTCTCCACTTCAGAAACATTCCTGATAGCGACTCACTTCTCTGAAGAGCGCAACCATAGTTGGGAATAAGTCATTGCCATTTCAGAAAGAGCCAGGGATTTTTCGCCTTCTCTTGAATATCCTAGTTTCCAGCCTTTCATTCCCATGCATTGCTCTCAATCCACCTGACCCATCACCACTCCTCACCACCTTGCCATTCATCACATATGGACCTCCTCATGACACTCGCCCCTCTTCATGACACTCGCCCTCTTCATGATACTCGCCCCTCTCATGATACTCGGCCATCCTCACGACACTTGGCCCCATAACAATTCGCCCCACAATGTTATTCGTTTTACGTCAAAGTTATTCGTTTTACCTCGGCCTTCACTACTCTTCACCATTCCCACCCCTGCAGCTGCCTTTCGGAATCTTCCGCCAGGCGCGACTCGGCGTGAACTTCGTCCCTCTCCCCGCCCCAGCGCCCCCGCGCCACGCCGCGCCGTCGCTCGGGGCGATAAGCGCTTTTCATTTCGGCACTTCGCCACGTCGCGCGACGCCTCGCTTTCGCTTCGCCGGATAAAGCGGCGTTCTGCGAGACGCGGCTTCGATAAACGTCTGCAAAGGGAATCGGCGCAGTGCCGACCGATCAGGTGGCAGTCGGAATTCGCATGGGATAATGGATTTGGAAGAACGAAAACACGAGATGAGAGAGAGATCAAGAGATTCTCTTTTATTAATAAGATAAATGTTTCATGCCTGCTAATGAAGGGAAATTGCTTATTTTTTTTTCTTGATCGCTATTGCTACTGAATACGAACGTAAGAAAATATAGTTAAGAAATTTTCTTACTAAGGCCTGGACCTGTATTTTTAAGGCACGGTCAACTAACAGCAGACATTAAAATTCTGTCTTCATGTCTTGCATAATGAGTTAAAAATATAAAATTCCCAAATTATTTAGGTTGAAGATCGTTTATAACAACTTAGACAAAATAAAAATAAATTTTAAAATAAATATAGGATAATATCTTCAAAATATAACGATATACACTTGGGTCTTTATTACTTTAATTTCTTTTCTCATCATGAGATATCAAGTTCGATTTCTGTCTAGTATATTGCATTAAAAAGCCTCGAAGAAAACGAATGGACCGCATCGCTTGAGTCACATCGAAAGATTCGCAAAAAACAGTTGAATTTTAAAACAATTTCACTTCAAAAAGAATCAACAAGACTACGCAATACGTCCAAATATAGATTAGGAAAGAACACGCAAATTTCGAAAAATAAACAATTGTATGTAATAGAGTTTCTATGTTTCTATTCAAAACAGGTAGATATTAGACTGGAGGTAAAAGATTCGTAGTTGTCTTGAATAGTCAACTGCAATTTCCTTTACCAGATCGCACGCGCCATTCATCATTCTTTCGACTTTTAAATAATAATTCAACCACGTCCGTGCGGCTTGCAGAACGTCCACGCGAACTGGCCACTGGTTAGGACAGAGTGTATTCAACGAGTCTCTTGAGGGGTGTTAAAAACATAAATGAATTTCATGACAATAGTTTGAATTTGGAACGAATAAACAATAATAAACTCTTAATATTTTGACTTAGGAAAAAGATGTTATCTAGAATCAATATTAAAAATCATTTAGCGTTAATCATCAGATTTTTTCAAAGAACAAACAATCAGAGAGGATTCGGATTGCGCAAAATTAAAAATAAAACACCCAATTCAACCTTCCAGGGGACGCAATCCATTCACAGAAATCGCAGATTTACTGAAATTCACGCGTGCACAAAAACAAAAACAACGGGTTCACCGTAATACAGCCAGCCGCGCGAAATCGGCGGCTACCTGATCGCACGTGTCATCCGTCGTTCCTCTGCGGTTCACATCATTCCTGTGCGCCGCCCGGGACGAGTGTCGCGTGCGAGTTGCGCGCGCCGGAAGGGGTCGAGCGCGGCCGACGAGCCTCCTGGGAGGCGGCGGCGGCGCGTCGCGTTGTCAGCGGCGCTGATTAATTGAGACGCCCGCGCGTTACAGCATATTTACACGCAACGCTGGGCCGCACCACGCGCCGCCGCCGACGCCGCTGGACGCAAATTAGTCTGCTCGCGCTGGTTAATTCGCCCGTCTGCGCGCGCGGAGCGGCGTATCTGTCGGCGCGGACAGCTACACGCGGCCAAGGAGCGGGGAACGGGTTGGGTGGCGGCAGGGAAAGAGGGTTGGAGGAGTAGAGGGGTGAGGACAGAAGTGAGGCTTGGGAGGGGAGGAGTGAGTGACAGGAGGAGGAAACAGTGGGGACGATAGGGCAGCTGCGCGGCGGTGTTGGCGGGATGGTGGGAGAGGAAGGGGCGGAGGGAGCAGTAGAAGGGGAGGGGACAGAAGCAACGGTAGGTGGGTGCGATTAGACGGCAGGGACGGTGGAGGCTGTAAGGGTGATGAAGCGGTACAGTGAGAGAAGTGGCGGCGGTGGATGACAGGGCGGCGGGGGCGACTGGACAGCAGGATGGAGGTAGCTAAGGTGGTAGGAATGATGTGGACAATAGAGGTGATGACGGCGACGGAGACGTTCGGGCGGTAGAGGCATTGGGAGTGGTGGGGGTGGTATAGGACGTGTCGGCTTCAAAGAGCAGGGGGATAAGCGCGGTAGTGTGAAGTCGGTGGCGGGCAATGGCAGTGAGGGGCGGGAGGGACTAGGGAACAACAGCAGCCAAGCAGCCTGGGGAACAACGCCCGTGTCGGTGGAGGGGACAACAATGGTTGATGGCAGAGGTGATGAACGGACCTGGTGGCGTAATCAGAAACGGAAATCGCGGTGGCGTCTAGATGACATTAATCATAACGAAAACGATGGCTATAAATCTACGTGTGGACGCCAAGATATTATCGCTTATATGCTGCTCGTTTCCCAATTCTACGAACAGGGAGACAAATACCGATTACTTCTTTGTGGAATTTGAAGTGGACGAATTTGCTGTACGATTTTCCGAAAATTTTCCCTTCTGATTCATTTTCGTTTGGTACCTCCATTATCATTGTCATCATTATTAACATCAACATTTTTACCTTCATCGATGTAATCTTCATGATTATCATCTCCATTATCTAGTCCACCGTCCAATTAGTCTATTTTTAGTCCTCCCTAAGAAATAAAAGACCAATGTGATTATTATTAGATCTTTCGAAAATTCATATTTATCTTGATAACGCTACGGGATAAAATCAGTTAATCTTCCGATGAGACGATTGCTTTCTATCACTATCTTCGCTGGCATTATGCAATGAGTGTCGTGGTGGCAAATGTAGGCGGGACAGTGTAGATGGATAATTGTAGATGGTGTTGCTAATGAAGAACGGAGTACCAATGTAATAGAAAATGATAATTATGCAACATTGTGAAGTGAGCACTTAAGTACTAGAAATGACGGACATTCAATTTATGATTTTTTGAAATGAACTTTTATTGCAATACAAACTTGACAGCGTCGATGCGAAATGTTTACGTAGAAAATATCATCGTTGTTGACATAAGTTGTGAATTGTGACGAGAAGACAGACAACGAGTCCCGACCGACGATATTTTCCTAGAAATTCGCACTTCGGTCGCAGCAATGCCTGGGGCAGCCATACATGTCACATCCACGCCAGGATTTTTCGATTTATTCTTGTTACTTGTTTGCAGTGAAATAAAAGAAACTAGAAAGGCACACGTTCAGTTAGTAATATAAATTTTCATTTATATATATAATGTTGCTCCCAAATCGCCACAAGCTGTATTTTAACAAAAATATTCGCTAGTTTTTCACTGAGTATAAAATATAATCATCGAAGATGAAATTGTGTCAGGAGTGAAACAAACTATATTTGACATAGAAAATCAAAATATATTATCATTTTCAAAAATTTTTATCCTTGTTCACTTGTTGTTTCAAATTAGTTATTTGCTTAAACAAATATATATTTGTTGACACATATTCCTATCTTTTTCCATATTTTATGAAACAGACTGATGATAACAAATTAATAAATTAATTTCACTTACAACTTCCGCCCCTTTTCTTGTCTTGGGTATCAATTGACCTAGTGCCCCGCGTCTCACCCTTCCTTCCCTAACAAGTGCCCTCAGCGCCCTCAATCAGCGTCCGCCCTTGACCTCGAGCCCCGGGTCCTCCGGCCCTGCTTCACCCCTCCCACCCCCTTCGCACGCCACGCATCACCCCCTCTGCCTACGTCTGCCACTGCCCCTCCCCTTCCCCAACCCGCTCACCATCACCCAAACCCCATCAGACACCCCCATGATTCCTGGCTGTGCCACGCCCCACACCCACATGACCACGCCATCCCTCTCCCTTCCCAACCCACTGCGCCACTCCCCACACCACCATGGCCCCTCCCTGCATTCACCCGGCCCCCTTTCCCTAACCCGCTCCTCTCTGCTCCACCCCCGACCCACCCGACGTTCCCTCAATCCCTTAGTGTACCCAGGAGCCGCACCGCCACGACCACGCCCAGCCCACACGTCGCTGCGCCCCGGCTCACCTCGTGGTGTCCCGCACTGCCGCGACCTCTCTCCGCCCACTCCCTGCACCGTACCGCCCGGGCCCGCGCGCTCCGCCGCTCTGCGACACGGCCGGCAGCTGCTGCGGACGGGGCCTTGGCGTCGCTGGTGCGCCCGAGGGGCGTTCGCAGGCCGGGCGGGCAGGGCGGGGCGGGGCGGGGACGAAAGGGGCGGGGCGACAAGCGCCCGTGGGCGGGCGGGACGCTCGCGCTCGCTCCGTCACTGTCACGACCACGCGCCGCCGCCGCCGCCTCCCCGCCCACGCTGCTCCCGCACCCGATGCTGCTCGCGCCTCCGTTGTCAAAACCGCTGGGCCCATCGTTCGCTGCCTGCTTCGTCGGACAAGGCTGCTGCGTTGCAGCGAACGCGGTGTAGCAGCAGTGGTCTATGATAGTGACTACAAAATGGTGTGGGCAATCGCATACGTCCAGATTTTCACGAGGTCAGCCAGCCGGTCCCGTCCAGGGCTTGGTGTGCCCTCGCCCAGCACTAATCTGCACCGGTGTGGGCCATTCGTTGTTGAGTTGAGGCAAACTGTGGAGGGGAGGCCCTCGGGCTCGAGCAGCTCAGAAAACTGGCAATCGCTGGCACTATGGTCGTGGGAAGCCCTGCGCTACACAACTGATGAGGTATCGCTAGCGGATAGACTAATAATTGGTATCTCATGGACTTCTATTTTCGTGAAATTGTACTTTCGTGACAGAACAGGACACAATTGACGAGTACAACGTAAAAATGGCCAGGAGCCGTCAATCGCTGCTTGCTTCGTCGGACAACGATTGAGCGTAGTTGCGCTGGCCGTGAAGCTGGAGACTCAATTGTAGAGGTTACAGCGGCACTGAGTGTACGTTTAGACAAAAGTTCACTCGGGATCTACCAGCTGGCCGGCTGGCCGCCAACATAACGACAGACATTGAAATCTCTTTGGACGAGGTGAAGAGTTTGTAGAACAGTGAACTGTCTTTTCTCACTAGCCGAATGCGCTTCTAGTTCCGTGACAGGGCAGCAGCCAGTTGATGATCAGCACAATCGGCCGTACCGTGCCGTACGTACGGCGAACTTTTATCGGCTGTCGGCTAGCTAGCTGTCATCCAATAAACGATTCCTATTGAGATGGTCGCCGGGACAGGAGTGATAGACAAACGCTCTTGGTGACAGGGACGGTGACGGTACCGCTTGAGGTGGTACCAGCGGCAACGGGAAGGGCGACATCTGCGATGTGGCCGGTGGTAGCCGGTAGTGGTCGGTGGTAGTCGGTGCCAATAGGGGCCGAACTACGCCCCTATAACGTGATAGGAGGCAAGGCTTTCTTGCCTACCTCAACAAGGTTTCCACACGTCCTGTCCTTGATGACAGACTTTCTAGCGGACTGCTGGCCAACTAGCTGTCATGGCGTACAAAACGCTTCATATGTTAGTTGCAGGGACGCGAATGATGGCGCAAGCGCTGTCAGTGGCGGTGACAGTGACTGTGATGGTGATGGTGACTGGGACAGGACACGGAAAACGACGGTGATGGTTACGGTGATGGTGACGATGACGGTGGTGATGACAGTGACGGAGCCGTGGGGGTGGAGATGGAGGTGTTACTGGCGGTGGGAACTGGGAGTGCCGGAGCTGAGGTGGTCGGTGCCAAGAGAGACCCAACTACACCCTGTAATGTTATTACAAATAAGCGGCAGCAGCAGCGATATTGTTGCCATAACAGGCACGGAGGACGAGCTTTCTGGCCCACGTCGGTCAGAGATCGGGCCAGCGGTTTATAGACATTACATCTCTCCTGGAGGCTACTGAACACGTTTACATATCGGTTTTCTATACATTCCACTGCCGCTCACGCTTTTCCAATGAAACTGCAAATGTTTGAACAGTTCGATGTAATGATCGGCAAGGCCTATGCATTCAGTGAATATATACCCAGAACTTTTTTGTTGCCAATATATTTCATATTTACAGAACATGATACTATAATGATTATAAATGTGTAGGATAACAATATACAAGTCACCAGTATTTCTGTTGGTCAAAAATGTAGTGTTGCAAAACGCAACACTGGGCAGATACCATCACTTTTACACTTCTTATACGATAAAACGTCTGCTGCTGTAAATAAACTGCTGCATATAGTAGAATCTGTATTGTGGTGTAAGAAGTAAGCCATAAACATTATTGAATAGTATGAAACTTAAGTTATCATTAACAAACACAGCCTCCGACTGGAAGGTCCAAGGTTCGAGTCCCGACGGTGGCAGTAGTTTCGACACAAGCTTGTGATGTAGGTTGAATTCAGTCGAGCATTTGGAGGATAATTCTAGCGGCTTAGTTTTCCATGGTTTCGCCAATCAACATCAGGCGAATGCCGGAGCAGTACCCTACCAAACGGGTCACGGACCGCGCGCAATCTTTCCTTTCCCTTCCTTGTCCTATCCTCACCCCTTACACACCCGACCGTACACTAACATACACTACACTACCACACATGCTGGTAGAGCTCGTCTTGACTGGGGCTGTGCCCTCTTGGTGGGAGACACCTGGTCGGGGATAACCCCTCTA
Source organism: Acheta domesticus (assembly GCA_031308135.1). NCBI lineage: Eukaryota > Metazoa > Arthropoda > Insecta > Orthoptera > Gryllidae > Acheta > Acheta domesticus. Next base: position 96,174,077 of record JAHLJT010002406.1, on the reverse strand, counting down.
GACTACGAGAAATCGGCGCCAGATTTCGCCATCCAGTGGGGGAAGAACACCACATCCTAAGGAAACAACATTTACGGAACGAATGACCCGAGCCGTTGACGCGCCCATAATCACTAACAATCAACCTAATCTCAAATAAGACTCCGAATTTTATAACTAAAGCGAATCGGTTTGCCCCTCGATTTAGACCAATTCGTCCGTACTAGGGTACCATCACTTGGCCGCAACAATGCTCTTTCCCACAATTCGTGTGCTACAAAAATTAATCACAAAGTGATATTACATTATGCCTTGTTATAAATTATAATTGATCATCTGAAAAAATCGACTGAAGAGCTCCAGTAGAGTTTGAGGGTACTCAATAAACATTGGACTCAATTTCATTGACTCATTTTTATTTACTTTATTCCTCGTTTTCATTTGAAAGATCTTTCTTTCATTTTCTACAAATACATTCATTGATTTGTTTTTTTTTCTTCCATCATTTTTATTGATGAGCGGATGACTTGAAAACAATCTAATATTTCTATTTATTTACTATTCTTTACCATAAATTCTTTTCTGCAATTAGCTGTTTACAATACAACAAAGTTATCAGAATTTTCATATGCCTTCAAATTCTCTTCCAGAATAGCCTAACATTTCGTCAGTAGTAATTTTTTTGAAAAAAAAAAGTGCTGCAGGTAGCAGTGTCGTATATGCGCAGTGTTGCGTTTTCCCAACATTCGTAATGCAAGAACAATAATTTCCGTATAACTGTAGATGTGAGCAACTAACAATAATCACATGTTAAAATAGAGAATAATACACATAAATCGTTCAGCTAATAAAAAGTGTCATTACATTCAGGAAATACTATCTTTATACACTTGGATGGCGTCTCTTTGCTGCCATCTTCGAAGTCACGAAGTAACCCTGAAGTAACGATTACACGAATAAGGACCAATACACATTTCCAATTTGTTCACGAAACCTTTAAATTCAAGCACCTAACTTAGAATGTAATGTTGCCCTACACAGAAATTGTTGAAAATTAAAAGTATGCTTTGCTTGCGCCTTTTTGCGAAAACGCAACACTGGACATATGTGTTTGACACATTCTATATCAAAAATTTTAAGTCGGAGGAGCAATTTACTGATAACGAGGGCAGTGTAATATCTCATTTATTAAAACAGAGAACTAATGATTACCTACAGAGGAAGTTATCATGTACAAACGGTGGATAAATTCATCAGCCATGACTGGAAATAATAGATGCAATATCACTTACTAGAAAGGAATATGAGTGGTTAATGAAGAATAACGTAGAACATATTCCCTGGTAGTGTTAATAAGCCATCTATAACGCAATTGCCTATAGAAGACAGAAATCTCATTTGCATATTTTTACTTTGAAAGGAAAAAAATAAAAAACCTCCCCACCTTTAAGGTATATAATTATAAATAATAACACGACGTAGTCAATGTCCCAACGTGCTGATATTAAAAAATGTTTGATCTTAAAATTACAAAAATACAGGTGCACAGTTAAAACATTAGATTTATCACAGAGTCGAAAGTGAATTTCGCTTCGGGAAAAAAAAAACTGAAAGTTTATTTTTCATCTAAGGTGCAGATCTAATGTAGACGGTTCGTTTACCCTCTCCACTGTGCCTGCTCCGTGGCTCTGACCGCACAGCCCTTCCCAATAGGCAGGCAACGAAAGTTGAACTGTCAACCATGTTCAGGAAGAAGGCAGTGGGCAACGCGAAAATGAATACGAGGAGTTTTCAATTGATTGATTGATTAGTGATTCCGGGCGCGTCAACTGCTAAGGTCATTAGTCCCGTAAGTGAAACGCATGATTTTATCGCGGGAAGTAGTGGTGACCTTCCCCTGTTGGATCCGGCTAGAATCTGGCGCCGACCTGCGTCGTCTTGCGGGGATTTTCCACAACCAGATATCTCCCTCCAGCGTGGCACCGTCCCAGCCGGGACAAGCGCTAAGCTCCCAACTGCTCTCTCGACAAGTGTAGAAGTGTAGTGCATGTTAGTGCGTGTGTAAGTAAGGGATAAGGAGAAGGAAGGAATGATCGCGCGCGGTCCGTGGCCCGTTTGTTAGGGTGCCTCCTCGGCATTCGCCTGGTGTTGATCGGAGAAACTACGGAAAATTAACGATCAGAGCAGCCGGTCGCTAGAATTCTCCTCCAGTCGGTGAAATCGCCTCTCCACGCAGTTCATAACCCCTCCGCAAGAGACAACGTCATCACTATTGTAAAACGGCAGGGTTACTAATAGTTTCCTCTTCCGACGCTGGTGACGCAGAGAAGCTCGTGGCACGGCAAGGTGTCGCGAGGCGTGCCATTGCCACCAGTAGGAGACCTTGACACCACTGGCCTACAGTGCAGTCTGACAGGAAACTCCGCGGCCATGAACCCGAACTACGCAATCCCGGCGTGCACTAGCTCTCCACATCAGTCACGCAGCCACAATCAACTACGCCGGGGCGGAGCAATTCGAAGCTGATACGGCGTCGTAACGCGACGCGAGCATTACTCCGGGCCATCAGCTGCCGGCGGGGCCAATGCTTCACATGGGCGGGCGGTCGTCTTCGGCTCGTCTGCGCGGCGCGGCACGGCACGTCGCGCAGTGAGCGATGGCCCTCCGCCCTCGCCCCCCTTTCCGCCCTCACCGCCCTCGCGGCCTACCCCGCTTTCGCACGATGGGGCGAAACCCAGAAACGTCGGACAAAAGCCCAGAAAAAAATTTCAAAAAAATGATATAAGTTGGGAACAACACAAGTTGCGCCAATAAGAAATATATTTTAAATTTTAAAGAATTATTAACTCAAATTGCAGGGGTAACAACAGATCTCTAATAAATAAAATGATCTTTTCAACGAACGTCCGATCACTTGATCAATTTCAGTTCCACGAAATGTATTGTTTTACTGCTACATGTGAAAAATGTTAATCTGAGTTTCCAACATCTAGGAATGTTTAAAGTGATAGTTAATAGCACATAAGATAAAAGTAAACCAGGAAACAAACTCATATATTTAAAGAACATATAAAAAGTTATAATTTCTGCTGTATTCAAGTAAATATTTACTGAAAAGTATTGCATAATTTCAAGTAAGAAAAGAAATCAAGTTTCCACTCTGGTTTTCGAAGTCGAAGCTAAATGTTAACCAGTTTTAAATAAAACATTTTCTTCGAAACGGTTCAACGGAATGAAATTCAGTAGAAATGTCGAATATTTTGTTTTACCCCCAAAATAAACTTAGGTATTAGTTATAATTCTGTGTTTAAATTTCAAAAATTGTCAAAAGAAATTAGAGTCTGTTGTGATACTGTAACTGTAGATACGTTATTATTTGCCAAAACACATGCCAAACGACTCGTATTATAAGTTGTTTTCTTAGTCCAATGTAGACTTCGGATTTTGTTTTTTATTTTATGTTATTTTATTTTATTTATTTTACGCTTCCACAACCACCCCAAAAATTATTGTATGTCCCAATAAAATGTTCATCAGCTCTCTTATCTGTACTATATCCTAACGTCAGGAGGAGTAAAAAATACAACAAAGTTATCATTTCGTGATACTAAACAACGCTTTCACGTTTTGGCCAGCTTATGATGATGCTGTCCCACAGTGTGTCTCTGTCACCGCCAGCCCCACTACCTCCACAACCCCCACCGCCCGCGCAACCACCGCCGCTGCCGCAATCTGCGCCACAGCCGCGCATCCATTTTAATGCCAGCGCCGCCGCCGCCGCCGCATCGCATCACATCGCATCGGGTCGCATGGCGTCGCGTCCCAAGCTTCGTTTCGCCCTTGTTGCGGGCCTCGGCTGCTCTCGTTTCGCGGAGCTTCTGCGGCGTCCCCGCCACCCACGTTGTCGTCGGTGACGTCGACACTGACGTTTAGGGAGGAGAGGGGAAACGGGGGGGGGGTGAAGAAGCGAGGACTTTTCTCTGCGTCACCGACGAGAGGAAAAGTCAAGATGTCGACAACGATGATGGAATCCGAAACTATAGCGACTTTTTCGCGAATTGTGTGGAGTACACAACGGCGTCACCAATGTTGCGACTGATAGGACAGGAACCGAAGATCAAGGCAAAAAAATCTGAATAGTTGAGAATGGCAATTAAAAAATTAAATAACGCGTGTTTGTGAGACTGCGATACAAGAAGTTTGTGGGAAACTCACAGCAACAAATGCGGATGGGATAGTTGGCGTCTCCATTACGGTGACTGATAGCGTTGTTCTAAAGCTTAAATCAGTGAGTTCAATAAGGGAGAATGACGATGAAACACCGACTCTCATGTGACCTGAAAGTGATAGGCAGGGGCGTCCAGAACGGGGCCGCTGGGGCAACTTTCCCTGGCCCCGAATTTATTTTATTTTCATTCAAAAGAAATCAAAAATATATTTATCTCTAATAAATTTACGGCAATATTTTTTCTGTTGCATTGAGAAATTAATTCTGTTTATGAATGGGTGGGGGGTGAGGAAAGTTTTTGTTTGAAATAAGTGGCCCTCTTGGATATATTGCCTCTGGCCCCTGCTTATCTCTGGACGCCCATGATCAAAGGTAATGCGATGGTGTGACACTGAAACATGGGAAGCGTAACGTCTTGCGAAACAACGGAATCTAAAAGTGAGGATGTCGTTTTGGCGAGGCGGAAATGTGAAGAAAGCACCTAATGGTGTGGGGTGAAGTGGAATGCCGATATGTTTTTGATGGGGAGAACATGCTGACGGTTTACGGGTGGTGGGAATATGAGACGGGAAGAATTAACAGAGGTGGAAGTGATAGGGCAGAGTATCGACATGGCAACATAGAAGCAACAATCTCGTGAATGAAAGCGAAGTGTAGTGATGTGTTACAAAGGTATCGTAAAGGCAGAACGACGAAATGGTAAAACAGGGGATACAGAATCGCAGAGTAACGGGATGGCGAGAAGAAGTAGTGGCGGGATTTTCCTCGAACGGAGGTACAGGAGAGCAAGATAGCAGGGAAGCCTTGCATGTGGGTAGCGGGAGGGCGGGTACAAGAGAGTTTACAGGTGGTGGGTGGAGCGCGTCACAAGAGGGGGTTGTCGGGAGAAGTTTGGCAACACAGTTGGAGGGTTACAAAGCGAGACCTGCTGATGTTTCGTGTCGTAAGGTGTAGCTATTCTGTTTGACGGTCGAGAAGGAGGCGGTGTGGGTGGAAGAGATGCGAGGTCTCTTATTGGATACGAGACGCTACGAAGCCCTTCGTCAGTTGAATTGTCACGAGATATTGAGGGGCGTGACAAAGGGAACAGACTGCGAGGCAAACCTTAGGAGGAAAAAGATGGAAGATATCATCAGAAAAAAATATATTTCTTCAGCGAGTGACAAATGCATGAGTTCGGTTTTATGTGTGTGTGTTTGCGATCTAAGAGAAAAACGCCCTTGAACATATTGTGGCACGGTTTGGTTGCATGGTCCTAAATCTTACCATTTTCTGTCACATATGATTTAGTAAAAAATAAACACTACGAGCAACACACATTAAACAACTCTTCAGGAATAACGCTCGAACGAAAATAGCATTGTTGTGTGAAAAATGTAATGTACACGATAAAACTTTTTTCTTCAATAAATAGTGTTCTAATTTGCATTCACAAATCAGAATGTTGATACCAGCACTTTGTTTCAGTATGTGGTAGCACATAAATAAGTTCTAAATAAGAAATGGTCAACTAAATGCATTCAAGCACATAACACTTCTGTACGAGAAATGAAACATGCTTTAATTTCAATTTATATTGGATCTACTGAATAAACATCTTTTGAATACAAAAGTTTTGATGTTAATTTGTCCATCAATTTTATGTATTCAAATGTAGAAATGTAAGGCTGACCTCACTCTAACTTTCTTTCTTTCCTTTCCGTTGTGAATCGCAAACTTACGATAAACCGATCATTCAAAATACCAATCCGTTTTATATAACACCTACCTAACACCAGTGTTCACCTTCCATCTATCACACGAACATATCGGTTTCTCAAAACCGTGCCAACTCTATTTGTAACATAAAACTCAATGCCATAATCAGTAAATCCGTTGCGGTGTCTCCTCCCATCCCACATTGCAGATCTGCATCCACATAACTCTCCTTTATGAGGCGGTGGACGGGCGGCGTATGCTTCTTGCCCGCAGAAGTGCGCGGCGCGTGATAAACGAGGGGCGGCAGCGGAGACGGCGCTCGTCGGCCTGTTTATCATCGCGCCCGCTCGCTTTATTTCCCCGCAGGAAAGCCCGCGTTGCGCTCCCCTTCCCGGGAGTATCGACGGAGCCGCAACAAAAGCGCACGTAGCCACGCGAATAAGACGTAAAGGGAGGGCGCAACCTGAGATCGCGCTCCGTAGAGATTTTTTTATTGGCAAAATTCCAAAACAATTACAACAGACTGTTGCGAAACCAAATAGCCACATCTTTCTCTAGGTCCGAGGCACAGATAAGTTTGGCTGATTGATTTATCTGCGTTTCCGGGCGGGTCAATTGTTATGGTCATTTACTCCGTTAATGTGGTGAATGTTGTGAATGTTTTTACACCTGGAGGTGTTCGGGTTTCTTCCCCACTGGTGGCGAGATCCGGTGCCAATCTACACGTCAGCTTGGGTTGGAGAAGAACACTCGAGATATATCCTCTCAGCGTAACACCGCCTCTGTCGGAAAAAGATCGAAGTTTCCGACTGATCTCTTCACGTGTGTGGTATGCAGTGCATGGAAGTGTATGTGTAAAGGAGAGGGTGGGGCAAAAAGAGGAAAGAAAGATAGCGCGCGACCCGAGACCCGTTTGTTAGTGTACTACTCCGGCATTCGCCTAGTATTATCGAAAGAAACACGGAACACTACAGGTCATAACAGCCCGTGGCTAATATTCTCCTCCAGACAGCGATTTAGCTATATATCTGGTTTCGAAAATCCGCCAATGTCAAACTCGAAACCTAGAACGACCCAAGTAGGGTCGCTGCAGCGACAGTGGCTACACTGACTACAGGAGATATAGTGATACGAATCGAAACTGACATCAGTAGAGTCGGGACGAGTCAGGGCGAGAGACGAAAAGAGATGCAGCGTAAGCAAGTAGACAAGGAGAGTGTACTGATGCGATGGATCGTTTGGTAAGGACAGGCAGCGAGTCTCACAGGAGATAGGAACAGCACCACCAACTTGAGGCGAGATAGGGTGAAGATACGGTTGTAACGAGAGAAGACAGGAGATAGGAGAGGGCAGGACACAGTGGAATGGATAGCATAATGCAGAATACGTAACAGGAGGAGAAAAGCTTCGCGTAGTGGCGATGAGGTAGTCAGGGAAGGCGACGAAGCAGCGTTAGCGGAGAGGGGAGAGGCCGGGGGCAGGCCGGCAAGGCCGTCGAGCGGGGCGGGACGGAGCGTGGCGGGGGCGGGGCGGAGTGGGGAGGGGCAGGCGCCTGCGGCCCAGAGATTCCCCGGGAGGAATATGGGCCGCGCGGCGCGGCGCGCCGACCTTTCCGCCCCTCTCCCGCTTAATGGGCGGCGGCAGCGGGGCTTTCAATAAAGGCTGCTTAAAATGTCAGCGGACGCGCGTGCCGCCGGCACGTGCCGGGCTCCGCCCCGCCCCTTTGCTCTTCCTTCTACGTCCCTCGCCGCCACTCCTCTCGGCACCTCACCTCCGCCCGCCCGCCCACCTTCTCAGTTCGTTACTCCATGCCATGCACCGTCATTCTACGCACCGCCATGCCACGCCACGCCATGCCAATCACGCCACGCCAAGCCATGCCATGCCACACTGTACTCTATACTGCCTTACGCCTAACGCTGAGTTGCTCTGTCGTGTCCCGCACTTTCCGTTCCGCCTTGTCTCATTTCCATCACCCCGCCCTGCTCCGCCTCGCCAAGCTCCCCTTGGCCATGCTCCGCCTCGCCACGCTCCGCCTCGCCACGCTCCGCCTCGCCACGCTCCGCCTCGCCACGCTCCGCCTCGCTGCGAGCCGTCCGCACGGCCTGTGGCTCCCTTCTGCGTCGCCGCGACTCGACGCATCCCGCCCTCCTCACCACGCCGCGCTCCGCCCCGCCCACCCTGTACACGCTCCACAAGCTAGCCGGCGACGCATGCTCTGCTTTTACAGCTCGTAGAATATTGCGATAGGCCTCGCTGGGTCTAACTCGCAACGGACGCTGAAGTTGCCTCAGGGTTGCTACACTCCCCGAACGAACGCCCTTTTTTTATTGGCCATTTCCACTAATGTAGGGATGTTGCACACACTGCGGAAGTGTGTACGTATTATTCAACTTCCCAACAAAATTTGCATATAGAGGCAATTATTTACACCTTTTTTTACTGTGTGTCTGTAACCCAACTTTCTGAATTCGGGGGTCTCATCGCTCTCAAATTAAAATTTTTGAATCGATCTCACATGTGTAGATTGAAAGGGTGGGGTAAGCATTTAGATGTGGATTCTGGAAGAAAATTCATTTATTATAAGGAGCAGCAGCATTGCAATGTAGAGTCTCACAAAATATTTAAAGTTGAGTATAGGTGTCGAGCTCACTGTCAATTCTTATCCCAATCATTTTCTATAGATCACGGTTCAGTATACTTTTTCATTCAGGCGAAAAATTATTGATTGGATTCAACATTTTCTTTAATTACTTAACTAGTTTCATTACTAGAGTTAATTGGAAAGAGAGAACCCTAATCTACATACAAATAGAACATAAGCAGGTATTAGTAAAGTCATTTCCTTATTTTAAAATTACCTCCATATTTTTCAGTCAAAGAAGTAATTACAAGCGAGAAAACCTTTCGCCTAGTTCTATCGAAATATTCACAGTAATAGTATGATCATTAGTTTTACTTCTCGCAATTCCGTTACAAAATGAAGCTGATTAAAAAACCAATATGTCTTTATGAGCCGTTAATTTACTAAACGCATTGAATTCCTTTCTTTATTGGCTCTAGGTATTTACATAAAAAAAACCGCAACATACGAAACCTAAAGTGCCTCGAAAGTATTTCCAAATTACCACGCAGTAAATTTCCCGTTTCCGCCGCGTCCCGTCGCTTAATGCTCGCCGAAGAATGTCCTCGCCCTCCCCGCTTACTTTCTCGCCTTGTCGCTTCCGTCCGACAGCGCCGTTTGTCCCCAGGGAGCGTCGTCCGGAAGTTGCTCCCCAAACTCCCGCCCGCGCGGCCGCTTCGCGCGGCGCGACGCCGCCTCGAATGGACCGACCCGGCGCCGTCCCGGGGCTAGTGACGCGACATCGGCAACAAACGGCGATGTTGAGAAACATCGATGTTCAAAATTCAATCATTGATGTCAGTGACGCATGGACCAAACTCTATTCATGTTTTTAAACGTCGATGTTTCAAGGCTAGTTTTGTAACCTCAAACATTATATTCGTGAGAAAACATTTATTCACCAAGGGTGTTATAAGAGTTCTAAGGATCGAACGGTGACGAAATGCCCGAGGGTCATTGACTCAAGGGCTTTTTGTGGCCTGGTATCATTCATAAAAACAGCGCATGGTACATAAATAATTTCTTTTTTTACCTAATTTATTGATTCATATTTACTTAACAAGACGTTAACTTGATTCGGTTTATCTTTTCGTATTTCCCTCCCATAGTTTCCTTTATTATTCCCTCCGTAAGAGAACATATAGCATCATTCCACTGTTTCCATATTTCCCTCGTAACCACGATCGTTTCCATCCAGGTAAGTTATGCAGTGTATATCGAGCCCCATATCGAAGGCAATAAATAACAAGCTATAACGTATCACTAAAAAATATTAAAAAAATTGACAGTGGACATGCATATTAATTTTTAATGAAAATTTAACTGAAAACAAAATTGCAACTCCTCTTTGTGTGACAAATACGAGAAAACACAGGAAATATCAGGGCATCAGATCGTCTCCGGGAGAGACATAGTCTGCTCGATGCAGGCAGTAAAAACAGCATTTGTTTCGTTCGAACACATAAGAGATAGTGACTCGAGGGGATCAGCTATTTCATAATTTAACTGATACAAAATTTTGAGAATGGGATTCTTCCAAGAACAAAACATCGGAAAAACATAGAAACATCGAGCACAAAACATCGATATTTTTTCACAGAAACTTCGATAATTTTGAAAAATATCGACATTGAAGTTGCATCCCTACCCGGCGTCATCCATCTTCGGGCGTCCCTGCGCCGCCCGGGCGCTCGCCGGGCCTACTCCCAGCCGCTTCCCAGCGTCGCGTCGCCCGTCGAATGGGCCGCCCCGGCGCCGTCCCGGGGCCGTCCCTCTTCGGGCGTCCCCTGTGCCACCGGGGCGCTCTCCGGTCCCACTACTACATCTTGTTCTGCGGGCCATTCACGGCATCCCAGGCGCCCGTTTGTCTTCCGGGCCCCCGCCGACCCCTGTGCACACCGCCCCGCGCCCCGTGCGTTCCCGCGATGCTTGCACTGGGGGCTGCAGTCCGAGCGCGTTCGTGCAGTGCACCGTGCTGCCGTGGTGGCTCCGTGTGCGCCGACGGTGCATCCCCGGGTTACTTAAGCAGGGAATTAGATTTTATACACACGCACGCACGCACGCACACGCACGCACGCACACGCACGCACGCAACACGCACGCACGCACACGCACACGCACACGCACACGCACACGCACACGCACACACACAACACAACACACACACATATATATATATATATAAATCTATAATATATATATATATTATAAGTTGGTCCCATCGTTTAAAAAGACTGAAAATCTTGAATAACAGTTTAATGTATAAAATAAAATACAAATTCCACACAACATTGTAACTCTTCTGTTTTGTACCTTTCCATTGTTTCATATATTATATTTATTTACATGTCACCTGATGATGGAAACCAGCTGTTTCCGAAACGTTGTATGAAATTTGTATTTTATTTAATATATAAACTGTTATTTCTAGATTTTTCTGTCTTTTAAATGATGGATCAACTTACTGATATATATTGAAAATATAGACAGAAACTGAAAATATTAATTACAATTAGATTTTTCTCTTGTTTATGTCGTTTCAAGTAGATGGGGATGCACTACTTTACAGTTCAGATTTTTTAATATGTTAGCCTGAAACAACGAATTCGTGTGTAATATCCTCGATATTTTTCGCGTCCCGTCATGTTTTGCGTTTCGCGTCCCGACCGATCCCTGCGCTCTGCCCCCATGCGATCTAGAGATGATTGCGTACGGGAATGCAGTCCCTGCCCACCTGCGCTTGCGCATCGCCTCTCACGCCTCCCAGTTTACTCCAGCAAGTGAAATATCATTCCACTCTTTTGTATTGTTCCAAGCACGTGGAAAATTCACTACTTTATAATACACCTTCAACTTCACAAAAACACCCGTGTACCTTTAAACGCCTTCACAAAACACCGCGCAAATTATTAACATATACGAAATAGGCGTATGAACATGAGTTTCAGCAGTCCGCAGTGACAGCATGCGGCAATTTGTGTGGTGTCGTTGCGGTACATGAAACGCAAGGGGCAAGGCCGACTGCTCGCAATGTTGACGCGGAGGGACGCGCGTAAAGTCGGGACGCTCGTGCTTCGCAATATCAAACTATAAGAACGTGACGTTATAAGCAGATTCCAGACATCATTCGACGGGCGCTCTTTGCTTTAGATTTCGATTTCATTCATCGATATTACTGCAATACCTCAATTATTGAATGACATGAAATCGAAAAGATATATTTCTAAAAATGAAGAGTATGTTACGATTATCTGAGGGTTAAGCAACCTAAGCACGATCTACCTACCACCGATGAAGAGAGAACTAAAGCCTAACTTTGACGGATGAAAATACCTACTTATTGGTGTATTTCTTGAATCGCAGAATGGAAATAACTCCTTGCGTGGGATGTGCAAACAAAAGCAACGCCTCGTAGTTGCCGTTCCAACTGGCCGAGCTTTAATATTAAAATGAAAAGAAATGACTAAAAACAGTAAATGAAAAGAAAGGAACGTCATACAGCCGGAAAGTTTTATGTTGTTCGTTTCCAAATTCCAGGAACTTCTTGTCTGTGATGCAATAATCTACTTTTCTGCTTTGTAACATAAATACATACTGAGTTATACTACTATTTACACAAAAACATTTCCTGATGAAAAATATACGCGTCTGCAACTAGTTTTCCACGAACTGTTGGCCGTGCGGGAGTTCTTTCTCTTCCCTTGTTTTGACATTTTTTGCGCGAAAAATATTTGCTGAGTTTGCTGCAATGTTCTGAGGTTCATTTTTATCTAACGAAACACGAGCTTTGGTACAATGTGGAACATATGATATACGCACACAAGAACCAACTCCATCGATTCCTTCTACAATGTTCACAGTGCTGTCACGCATGTTTAAATAAATATTTGCATTGAAGATAGCATTATCATATATGTTTGTGGTAATAACAGCAGAAACAAAATGATTTTTTAATAAATAAGTTATATTAGCACAGACAAATATAATATTCGTATGCCCGATAGCTCAATATCAAAATCTGCATTCATTTTAATGTAATGAATATATAATATTGTCGGATTTCTGTAATATTACATTCAGATTTTCAGCTAAAAAGCTTTCCGATTGAATAGTGGTCATTAAAACTAGGTTGCGAAAAATTTCCGCCATAAATGACCCCAAGCAGGTCTATAGATTACCTGACCTGAAAAATACAAACACGATAATTTAAGAAATTCTTTACACTGAATGTTAATAAACGAATAACTTCATTACTTGTTTTATTTGAATTCATTTTAAATATTAAATAACTGTACAAATACCTATACGTCCAAAATCTCTCCGACAACCTAAATTTCCGTAATCCGAATCAAATGATTCGTTTTCTCCTAATGTAGAATATAGGCCGAGGAAATTACTAGTGGATGAAGAATGCAGATTGAAATGAAGCGGGTGATTGAATGAAACCTGAAAGGAGGTAGAGAAGAGTCCCATGAAAGCAGGCTGCAAGCGCGCTTTGTTCATCAGCAATTCACCGTAGAATGACCCGGATTTAAAGTCCAGTGCAGCTGAAAGTCCAGTGAATACTCTAATCACTCTCACACGTTGACTCTGTACAACGCAAATGGAACGTGGCTTTAAAACAAACTATTGGATGTTACTGACGGATGAAGGTAAATGATTTTTGTTATCCTGTGAATGAGAGACAGTTCGCGATGAGCATGTTGATCAATCCGATTCACTATCCTTCATTAAATGTGAAATGATTTCCGAACGAGCGAGTTCAGAATATTTTTCACCCATAAAATAAGAAATTACGACAAATTCTGGGGCGCCTAAGGAAGAGGAGCCTGAGGCAGGAGATCCACAGGAGCCCCTTATTTCAAACAAAATCTCACCCCCCCCAGTACATAACAAAATTCATTTTTAACTTTGCAGCAGAAATAACTTATAGCGGTGTTATAGAATTAGTAACTTACGTAAGTTACTTGGGAAATAAAACGTAAGAGTAGTTGTCTTTATCGGTCGCGCTTCTTCATGTATTCGTGTCATATTCACGAAATCAATTCAGCCCAAAGGGGTTGCGGTGGCGCCCCAAACCCCTTGAAAGCAGCTCGGGTTTCCAGCGGCTACACCCTACCGACGATCGGGCCGCTCCGCGCCGGGCGGTCCGCGTCGGAACCACTGCTCCCAGGGGGCGCGGGCGTCGTCGCCGGGGCACTTCCGTCGCGCGCCGGATGTTGCTCAGTATGCGGCGCGGCGGGCGGCGCATCAGCATGCGGGCTTCGCGCTCGCGCCCCCCGCCCGCCCCTCCTCCACGCCCGCGGATCGCCGACGCTGGAGCCTTGCGCCAGCGCCGACGCCAACGCGGCTCCCGCACCGCCCCACCTGGCACGGCGGCCACTTCCTTGAGCGACCGCGCCAGTGCGCGGGGATGGCGATGTGCGGGACGCGGGATCGTATCAGGGACATCCAACGTCTTAAGGTGCAATGTTACCCTGTAAGGCAGTGTTGTCAAGGCCGATGCCACGAGCAGGAGTCCGTGGCACGAGTGCCACGACAAAATCGCCCCTCCACGCAGTTCATCACCCCGCCACCAGAGACAACGCCATCTCTATTGTAAAACGGCCTAATAGTTCCCTGTAGTTGTACTAATAGTTCCCTTTCCCGACGCTAGTTGCGCATAGAAGCTCGTGGCATGCTACGGTGCCACGACGCGTGCCACTGTCACCAGTAGAAGGCCTTGACACCACAAGGGGAGGCGCAGGGGTCAATATAATATTGAACAGTGGTCAGTGAATACGACAATAATTGTACAGTTAGTACATTTATTTCATTTTATCCCTGATTTATTTCATAAAAAGGTTCGTAGTATATAATTTTAATATATTTTTTTAATTCAACGTCCTACGTGAGATACGAGTACAAATATGAAGAAATTATTAACAATATTGCTGGTGATGTTACTGATAAATTAATTTGTATAAATTAATGTGTATAAATTAAGTAAATGTAAATGTAATGTAATGTAAATAAATTAATGTGTATAAATTTAGAAAAAAAGGTCTACGTTTCAAAATCTTTAATACGAAAGATCTCTTTCTATGGCATAGCCATCGTCATCTTCAGAAATGAAGTTGCAGCTTCTGGGCGGCAAAGAAAACTCGATCAAAAAGATCTTAAGAATTAAAAATATTGACACCTAGACATCTTTCTCAATATGAAGACATATGTAATTTTTTAAGAGTTTGCAAGTTGATATAATCAACCTCCTCGCTCATTACATTGCAGGAGATTTTTCTTCTCGTCAGTGTATAATTCTTAGCCGCACGCTCCTAGCCGAAAGCAATTGAAAAGGAAATGTGAAATAAGAATTTTCGGCCGACAGTCTCCATTAGAATGGAAACTTATCTTTCCCTCTTTACGGTGATCAAGGTAAGAAACTATGTAATCATATTTGAGACTTTTCCTGCTACGAAACTTAATGCTCACTGATACACACGAAGGAAAAGATACTCATTTCAGTTTTAAACCAGTTGGCATCATAGTCGCATTATGGGCAAACGTTATTACATTTCAGAGATATTTTGATGCTTGAATAAAAATAAATGAAAATGATATCGTATCAATTCTACTATCTTTCTCGGCCTTTACCTGTAAAATCATATTACTCAGGTAATATGACCTTCACAAAACGTTTTGATTTTCAGCTTTTTGATTTAAATTAGATTTAAGAATTGTTTCGAACAAAACTATTTAATAATTTACGCTACAAGTTCCTTAAACACATATAGAAAAATCATTATATCTCTGAAAGCTTGTAAATTCGAATCTTGTGTGCACTGGGAATAATTATTCATTAGCTGAGCGAATCTCTCGCGGAGAAATTATCATACTCACTAGTAACTTTGGGTCTATTAATTTTCTTGTAGAGCCTCCTACGTGAAAAACTTAAACTTCACAATACAAAACTTAATTTACGAAGAAATATCAACTTCCTCAAAAGCCCAGGCATTATTAAATTAGGCACTCGACAAATGAAAGAACGTTAGAAATTGCCGAAACAGAGATCAGCAAAGAGACAGAAACAGAGGAAAAATGGACTGAGGTTACGAAAGGGTGAGCAGAAAAATTGAGAGAGAACATGGAAGGCGGCCTGAAAGCTTCGAGGGTGGCGCTGCCTCACGGCCAGGCAGCAAAACAGAAGTGACGGCGCAGGGAGGGGCCCAAATAGATTGCTCTCACGAAGATAAAGTGACAAGGGTGGCCACGGACTTTCTGGATAATAGTGGTGCCGGAGTGAAAAATGGTACCGAAATTTAAATGGATTATAGAAGAAAGTCGTTAAGGAGAAGTCGCAGTTTGGGGCAGAGACAGGCTGTAAACAGAAACACTTGCAGTGGGGATCTCCAGTTCCCCACTGTCCTTTAATAATGAACTCAATGTAATCTTTCACACATGGCAAAACACTCTTCCCACAGTCAATAACGCATTATAGAGAGTAGCGCAACGCTTTTACCAATTTATAGCAAAATAGATAATGAATGCCTGAATATATGTCAACAGAAATGTTGGAATGTACTGTAAATTAGTCATGAAGTGAAGTAGATATCAGCAGTACATACGAAACACAAACATGAACGAATAAACAAGCACGAAAAGGAAGCGTCAATCAATAACTGCCAAGAAGCAAGTATAAATGCTTCTGTCAACATACATAACAAACAAATAGGTGAATTAACAACTTCAATTGACGAGAGCATCAATACACAACAGAAATTCGAGCTCTCCGAACGGACAAAGAAGATTTGCAGAGAGATGGGAATGGAACCGAGAGAACGAAAGGGAGTAGTGATTAATCTGATGGAAAACAAACCCTAAGTATCAACCACTGCAAACAAGAATAAGAGTGACGCAAAAGGAACCGCGAAAAAGAGAAAAGAGCAAACGAATAAACACTGTAAGGGAGAAACAATAGAATACAGGTCAGTGGCGTGCCGTGATAATTTTAGTAGGGGAAGCACTTTTGAAATCCAAGGTATAAAAACGTAAAACAGAAAAAGATGATATGAATTTTCTCAAAATGTGAATATTAACCCGCGAGAGGTAGCATCTTGCATACGAACGTAACTGGTCGCCCGGAGAGAAAACACAATCCAGGGAAAATTTCGTTGCCTAAATGGACTTCTAACATTACTAACAAATATAATTCTGTATTTATGCGATTATAACTTAACTTTATTTATCGGGTAAAATTATTAAACACAAATGCACAAAATCCATCAATGCAATAAGCATTTTGTTTTCATAAAATGAAAAATGTGTGCATTAACTTTAATATATGGTGAATGTTGATTTGAAAATGTATCTATAGACTTCAGTAATAGTGTTTTTCACAATCTTTACAAACAATGGATGTGATGTCCGTTATACTGTTTTCTTACACTTTTCATATTCTCTGGATGCTCTGCGGTTTAAATTCCTCGGACAAATTTCACGTCTTGTTGGTTCTCTTTCTTGCAACTTGTGTTTCTTGTTTTTGCTCTGAATGCAAATATTGTATTATTTTAGGTATCAGCTCTAGCGACAATTCTCGTAGAATTTATCTCGTAACAGGCCAAGGGTGAATACAATCCTAAACCTTCCGTCTGCATTTCTTATGTGTGGTGAGTCCTCGAAATATCAGTAATGTTTTATTCTCCTGAAAGTTTATCGTGCCTACTTCGAACGTATCACCGGAAAGGGATCCGTAGGCGTTGCGCCGTGCCGACGGCTCTGCTTATCAACACGGGTTCCCCCCACTTTCCTCGCTAGATGCCATGACTACTGCACGGAATGATCTCACCAATGCATTCCCTTCCCCCAAGGGAGAACTGCAGAACGGTACGCAAAGAATTAGTTTGTTTAGAATACTTTCTTTAACTTAATATAAACGTTCTCGGTCTTATTAGGTACTTGATACTTAATTTATTATAATGTAGTTAGCACGTACATCAAACACGCTCAAAACGCCAAAATAATTAATTCTTTCGAACTTGAAATTGCTACAAGTCGATCACAAGAGAACGCATTTAAATTATCATTCTCGCGCACTCACGAATCGACTCGACTTTTCACGAGACTTGACGAAGTGAATAGCCTGCACTCTCCAAGAAGCTTCGCTGACGTCACGAGACGAATCTACACACCGTTCTGGAAACATCACACACACTTAGCTCAGAATCAGAGTTGATGTGAACAGTTTTGCTCTGGTCATAAGCAACGAAAATTTCCAATATATAAAGGATTTTTCATTTGCTTTACTTGGAGAAGACTCATTCGCTTCATTCCATGGAATGCACGCCACTGATACAGGTGCATTTGACAAGTCTGAATGGAAATGGATAGTATTAAAATGTTACGAACACCCATAAGACTATATCGTTAAGTTTAAGGAAAATGCGAGGAACGAAAATGGTACCGAAATAATAAATCTGGTAATGTTCATATTTTACACGCAACCACAATCGCGCACGGAGACACACACGGTGTTATGGAGGGGTAAAAATGTATGAAGTTCTACCACCGGAGGAAAAGCAATATAATAGATTTAAGACATTTAGGCTTAAAGTGTAACAATTTATTGTAATATCGGTTCCTTGGTATGTATCACATTGAACGTTCAAAATAGCAGAGATGACTAACAAAGAACAATTAATCAGTATTCTCTTCTCTCGCTATCTTCCCCTCTCTCCGGTCGCTTTCTTTCTCTCCCTTATGATATTTCTTTCCTTTCCCCTCTCCCTATTTCTCTGTCACACACCACACACACACACAACCTTTATAAATATTCTGCTACCAAAATTCAACTAGAATTTCCTTACATCGCTTGCGAATTTTAAATTGAGTGTGAAGAAGCAAGACCACATTTAGAAGCTCTACCATTAACTCCCACCATTTTTCAGGGCTCAAGATGGCAGTGAATTCAATTTAAGGCTTGCCACAGCGCGAAGAAGGCACGAGAAGAACAGAAGAGGAGCAGCATCGTCTTGACTCGGAACGAAAGAGCCGCAAGAAGACTGTGAGGGATGCACGCTGATAGTGCCGCTCGGTTTGATGCAAGAGGGTGTGATGTCTTCAGACGGAACACGAGAGGTGAAGGGACAAGAGGAGAAAGAGACAAGAGAGGGGTCAGAAAGGAGAAGGCATTTGCGGGAAAAGTTAAATGCAAAGCGCGGTCAGCGATGATCAGCGGTAATGGTGAGGTGAAGTTAGGAAGCAGGGAGGCGGATTGGACAAGGGTGAAAGAGCAAGGCGGAGGCGGGGTGGCAGTGGCGGGATGGTGGGCGAGTGTCATCGGAGTGCCGAAGGCGGAAGGAGGTGAGGGGCGGGGCAGACGATGAAGCGGACTGGTCAGAGAGAGACGGAAGAAAGGATAGAAGTGTGACTGGAATGGGGGCGGGACAGAAAGAGGCGGGGTGGGAAAAGGCGGGGCGTCACCTAGAGGGACCGGAGAACGACGGAGAGAGACGGGACTAGGCGGGGAGGGACAGGGCGGGGCATGGAGGAGTGACACAGATTGCGGCGGAGAGAGACGAACGTGGCAAGTAGGGGACAGTGCGACGAAGAAAGGGTGGGGTGGCGCGTGGAGCGACAGAAGGCAGATTTGAGGAATGGAAAGAGGAGGGGATGGACAGGGCGAGGAGGGACAAGACGGAGAGGAGTGACCGGAATGCAGCGGAGACGAACAAACGAGTTGGGGAGTGACAAGGTGGAGCGAGTTGTAGAGGAGTGACCGGAGCGTGGCTGAGAGGGGTGGAATGAGGCGGGGAGGGTCAGGGAAGGGAGGGAGAAGGCAAAAAGGAGCGTAGAGAAGTGAGCGGAGCGTAGTGAAGTAAGCGGAGCGTAGAGAATGAGTGGAACGTAGAGAAGTGAGCGGAGCGTGGCGGGGAGGGTCGAACAAGGCACGGAGGGACAGGGCTGGAAGGGACAAAGCTAGTCGGGTCGTGGAGAGACCGGGGCGTGGCGGAGAGGGACGGAAAGAGGCGGGAGGAATAGGGTGGGGGCTGAGCGCGAATGTTGACCGGATCGCGGCGGAGAGGGCCGGCGGCGGAGAGGACGGGGCCTGTCTGCGAGAATGTGATAGGGCGGGATGAGGCGGCGAAACGTCGGAACGCCATGGCAACGGGCTGGGGGAGGCGGCCGGGGGATGCAGGTCACGGCGTCGTCGCGGCCGCCGGGAATGTGTCGCACGCTGCCTCCGCCGGCGACCCGCATACGAAGTGGGCGGGCCCTCGCGCGGCCGAGAGGCGACCCAGGCCGCGTCGGGGAGGAGAGCGGGTGCAAGCAGCGGCCGCGAGCGAAGGGCGATGGACTACGAGAAAACGAGCGCGGCAGAACATCTGAATCGAGAGCGAAGC
This sequence comes from Acheta domesticus, assembly GCA_031308135.1. NCBI lineage: Eukaryota > Metazoa > Arthropoda > Insecta > Orthoptera > Gryllidae > Acheta > Acheta domesticus. The sequence goes on along the minus strand of JAHLJT010002406.1, from coordinate 96,154,171 downwards.
GGAATAGATACTAGCATGGTATGTGGGGGGGGGAGAGGTATGCGGAATGAGTCTGGTTGCAGAACAGTACGTAAGGTGCAGTGGGTTAAGAACGAATGCAATGCGATACAGGTGAATATCTAGCAAAATGGAAAAACAGTGACGCATTATTGAAATAAGTGGGGCGTAATGTTTGAGGAGGAGGGTTAGACAGGGCCCGTCAAAACTAGGAAAGGTACGCGAAAGGGAGCAAATCAGTACGCAACCGGATTAAATACAGCAAGAGTTAGTGTTGTAGAACGGATTGGTGAGATTTCGGGGTATACGGAGGAGAGCGGGGCCTGGACATAGCAAAAAAATACAGACAAAGTTGGGACGAACCGGGAGGAGGCGAAACGAGGCAGACGTTGTGCGAAAAGTCGAGTTGAGATGGAATGAGCCGCGACAAGACCAGAATTACTACAAATTTCGACAAGACGGGGCGAGGTGGAACGAGGTGGCACGAGACTGGACGACGCCACAAGAGGCGAGAAGACGGAGGAGGGAGAGGGGCAAAAGAGGCGAGGTGACGGTCGAGGCAGGGTAGGGCAAGAGAAAACGGGACAGGGCTAAACGGCACGGGGCGAGGCTAAAAGAAGCAAATCATAGGAGGCGTACCGAAGCGCGGAAGAGCGAATGGCAATGAGCGAGATTTCAATGGCCGGGAGAAGCAAAATACCTGAAGACGGCGGACCAGCACAGAGTGCGATCGGAGGATGCAGCGGGCATAAGCTAGAATGCCTGGCGTGGAGATGGTCAGGCAATGAGGGACGAGACAGGGTAGGACAGGACAAAACGAAACATGGCACTGGGCCGAGCCGTGGCGTGAAACAGCGAACGGGAATGAGCGAGATTTCGAGGGCCGGCAGAACCAAAATACCCGGAGAGGGGTCATGTCAACGACGCGCAGAAGACCAGGCAGCACACAGCGCGTGATCGGAGGGCGCAGCGGGCGCGTGGCGCGGAGGTGGGCGAGGCGGGGCGAGTGCCCGGCGCGGGCGCGGGCGCAGGAAGAACGCGAGTAAGCAGATAATGGACCGGCCCCAGGGCTTCTGGCGCTGCTGTGGTTAAGAAGGCTCAGCGCCGCGCTCAGCCGCCGCACGCGCGCAGCCTCTCACCCCCTCCATTCCCCCACCCCTCCCCCTCCCCACACCCGGCAGCCGCCCCTCCCCTCACCCCCTCGCACCCACGACGCGCAAAAGTTCTCTCTCTCAAAGGGCGCGCTCTCGACTGCAGAAGCCCCTGGACGGCAGTTGGGGATGAGTGCCTCTGACGACCCACTTTCGCCTTTTCAAGCCGACTCTCCGAGAAACGTTCAATAATTGTTATCTTATAAATTTGGGATTACAATTTATAACATAATTTAAAATTTTCTTAGTTGTGAATCAATTCTACGATTTAAAAGATCATAAAACACGATTTGTTCTACAGATTTTTATAGTAAAGCTAATGATCGTTCTCAAGAAGTTGGAAAATGCATGAATGTTGATTATGTACAAAAATATAAATAAAGTGGATACGATCCGGAACAGCTAAAGTAGTAGTAGTAGGTATTTATGAAAATAAAAACAATTATAAGAATGAGTTAAGAAAGTAAGTAAAAGGAAGGTGTATAGACATCTGTATTACTAATTTCGTATTCGCGCGGAAATTGAGTGACAAGAAAGCAACTATTGCTACTCCCCGTATGGGAGAGATTTTAAAAATACTGAATCAAAACCAATTACATTAAAATGCAAATATTTCATTATGCTATTCCATATATTTTCATACTGCGCATATCAAATGAATTCTCACGCTCAGTGCATCATTGCTTACGACATAGTTGAACTCATGCCACAGGAAGGCTCAGAAGAAGTGCCCGTCTCAATTAAATATTTGCTATTCACATGTTGCGCATCAACTTTTTGATGTTATTAGTAGTATGTAAAGAATTGTTACTCTCTCTCTCTCAATATATATATATATACACACACACACAGCAACATTTTTGCTGCGGCAGACCAATAGTGTGTACTGAGATTTAATATGCGTGAATAAGAATGTGTATTAAGATAACTTCGTATCTAGATATGATGAGAAGAATTTATGTTGTCAAGTTGAAGCGCGAATCTCTACTGTATCTCCGGTGAGTAGATGGTCAGGAATGTCCATGAATATGACTTGCTAATTTTTTTGTTTGTCCAATTATATTTTGCATAAAAAGTGTACGTCGATATTTAGAATGAGTAGCCTACATATTCTATGACTTGTTAGTTAGCAACTAAAAAACTAAAATAGGAATCCATTTAATCAGTTAAAATATTTTTTATTACTGAAAGTATTATTGAATGTATGTAGATCGATGTGTTATCCTCATACGATTATCACAATTCTATGTTATTAAAAAAACTATGTTAATTGGTTATAATTAACATAAAAATTAAGGTAATATTAAAAATGTCGACGAAATTGTTCCAAATTTTTCCCATTTCAAAACGAAGGCAAAAGGAAAACGAGCAAAAATTGTAAAAATGTAGTATCGTATATTATCTTATTAGATTTGTTCGATACACTAAAAACCGGAAGATATGGCTCGGTGCATCAACTGATATCACTGTAGTCCCTCTGATCAGAAGGTCTTAGGTTCGCGTCCCGATGGCGGCAGAATTTTCGACACTAGCTTGTCAGCTAGGTCGAATTCAGTCGCTGTCTGGAGGAAAATTCTAGCGGCCGGCTGCTCTGATCGGTAATGTTCCGTGCTAATTCAACACCAGGCGAATGCCGGAACAGTAGCGGACCACGCGCGATCTTTCCTTCCTCTTCCTTGTGCTATTCTCACCCGTTACACATACACACTAACATGCACTACACAACCACATATGCCGGGAGACCGGTCGGGAACTTAGGGCTTGTCCCGTCTGGGGCGGTGCTTTCGCTGGTGGGAGATACTTGGTTGTGGGAAACCGCGCTAGTCGACGGGAGGTCGGCAACGGATCTCGCCATTCTGCGGGGAAAGATCACCGCCACCTCCCGATGAAAAAAACACACACTACTTGCAGGAAGAATGACCTCAGAAGTTGACGCTCCCGGAATCACGAACAATCAATCAATTCATTCACTAAAAGACTGAATTTTTATTTTTCTACCACTTCTGAGCAGTCCACTTCCTTCTTCAGCCGTACAGTCTCTCAGAAAATTAATGAACCCAAGTCCCATTAGCGATGTGGAATAATAGCACTAGGCATACTCCGACCGAAGATTCATCGACTTGGTAATCCATTTCTACAAATGGCCGGCAATCACTGACTCGATAGACGTCCATTCATTCTATTAATACATGCTATCATTCTTCATCAACGTCCTCAGTCATCCAAATTGTAATTATTCACTCCACGATTCCTTTCAATCAACCCATTTCTCAGCCCCCCACGTTGGCTACAAGCCATGTACCCTGTCACTCGATTATTACTCCATTGAGGTGCACTTAAAAGTACATAAATTGATTTTCAGTTGACGATCACTGCCATCTATTTGAATGTACTATTCAGGTTGTTTATTCGAAGAAGAATTGTGTGGGCTATTTAATACGTTTGTGTGAATCTGGCGGATATAAATGAGTGTCGCCGATGTAGTTATCGATGTATTCGTGCGCACATAGAAACCATTACAAATCACATTGATCAAGATAACTTGTCATTGGTTAAATTTTTGACGGTCGATACATACATTTTTGACGGTCGGTCAAAAATTTTATAACTCCCTCCCATAATTCCCTCCTTAAGAGAACATGTAGCATCATTCAACTGCTTTCATATTTCCCTCATGACCACGATCCTTTCGATCCAGGTAACTTAAGCAGTGAATATCGAGCTCGTTATCGAAAGCAATACCAACTATTAACGTTTTAGCAAAAATACAAATAATTTTCTGCAGTGGAATGACCTATATCTCAAGGTATTACGAAATTTCTCTTCACATTGTTGTAATTTGAAGCTACATTAGTTCAGAAAGCATAGTCGGTGTTATGCTAAGTGTATGTTACAAATGATATGCATCTTTAAAATAAAAATAAAGTAGAATGAAAAAAAAATCTAACATTAATCACAATGATACGAAATATAACTTCATACAAGCCCTCAACTTAAACCCGAATACCCTGCTCCTATGAGCTAATCCAGAACTTCCTTCTTCACTTCCTACGACATTCGTAACACCCAGACCTGTAGCTAACGTTTCTATTGATGTGTCTGAATACCAACGTAACGGGAGTCGGGTTCTCAAACATCGCGCCAGAGAGAAAAAAATGTACCTAATAGACGTCACCGTCAGGTAAGAAGCAATACGGAGGAGGAGATGGAATCTCTAATATTTAGTAAGAAGGGGAGGACGAATAAAAAGCAAAGAGAAACGAGGAGGGAGAGCCACGAGGGAGGAGAGAAAAGGGAGAAAGAGGAAGAGAAGAAGGAGGAAGAAGCACGTCGGAGAGAAGAGAGAGGACTTGGGAGGAAGAAGAAGAGATGAGAGGGGAGGGAGAAGAGAGGGGAGGAGGGAGGAGAGACGAAGACGGAAGAGTGAGCGGGAGGAGGGGAAGAGAAGCGAGGAGAGAAGAGAGGAGGGAAGGAGAGAGGAAGTGATAAGAGAGAGGAAAGAAGAAAGGAAGAGAGGAAGGAAGGAAGGAAGGAAGGAGAAAGGAATACAAAAGAGGAATTGGGTGTTGTGAGGGAGGAGGAGGGAATGGGGTAGGGAGTGCAGTCCCCTTGAGCGCGGTTTATAGCGAGGCGTTATCGTGCGCGACAAGGCGTTTATGGAACGCGGGTTCGCGCCCCGGCGCCGCTGGCTTCTCCAGAGGCGTCGGGGCGAATCGAAACACTCCGCTCGTAAAAGGCTTTAAACGGGGCATCGTTCCCGCCACTGTCCACAAGCTTTCATGGCTTGTCGCGACACACTGGCGGCCAACGTAATAAAATCCCGGTCCGTACTCCCCTTGAGCGTTCTGTTCACTAGTACCCGCCGACTTTGGGACGTACAAATTGGAAATTCAAGGTCGACGTGAGAGTACGATTTATTGTTTGGGCAACGATAGTTAAACATTTTTCAGACAAGTAATAAAAGTTATATCGTGTGAAGTTAACGGTAGTAACAAAACTATGTACAACAATTTGTTGCCATTAATTTATTTAGCTGCTTTAAAGCTTGAAAAAGATTAAAGGCAATTCAATTCATTCAATGAATGAAAATTGCTTTTCTCCAAAAACTAATATCAACTTCTCCTTATACGAATATTTGGTACGTCCTTTATCCTTTTTTATCGTTTTCCTTCATTCTCTAGAAAACCCGGATTTTTCGTTAACTCGCAACGTCTTTGGTCCCACTTGATCCGGGTTATCGAGGTTCTACTATGTATAAAAATACTTAATCCTTGAATATTTCGGTATGCAATTCGGTCGATTTTCTAACCATCGAACTCTCTTTTATTCGCAACATTACCCACTTTATCCTCAGTGACCCTCGATTGTGGCAGTTATAGTGTCGTTAAAGACCAATGAAGTTCTTCGGTGAAAAGAAATACAATTACTGCATGACACGGGCCCACGAATTGACACGTGGTAGAGGGGCTGCGAACAAAATGTAGAATACACGGCAGACGCCTCGTAGACACAAATATTGGCCTCCATGGTACCATTTGTTTTCGTATAAGGGATCATGTAACCCGTCCACAATGTAAAATGGAAAATTCACATCAGAGCTTAAGTTAGAGACAGTGGACAATTCAGATGTATACAGGACCCAAGACAATACAGTATTATCAAAATTAAAATAATTATTACTTCGCAGTAATATTATAATGTGTAAGTAACTGGATACAGTTATTGACAATATTGAAAAAAATTACAGAACTCCCAAAATTGATAAACAAACGTATTATACATTTTCAGAAAAAATGTTGTGAAAAAATAAGTAAACATTTCACATTTGCATTGGACCTTTGGAATTATTTGTATAAAAACCAAGAGAGTGAACTGCAAACCACTCGGTCAAACTATCTACTCAATAAATGAAGCCGGGGCCAGTCAGTAAACGCTTCCTCAAAATAGCAAAACAATATTTTTTTTTTTACTCGAATGCATCAATTTTTGAAATGGACGGGTCGCACGCGTCCCACGCGCACTTTTCAGATCCCTGTGCGCATCCAAGCCCCGTTCCAGACCACTGTGCGCCAAACAAGCCCCGCGCGCTCCGCCGCACCGGGGCACAAAAACGGGCGGAGGGCGCGCCGGGAAGGGTCGGGCCGGGCCGGGACCGCACCGGGCGCTCGAACCGGAAATTGCGTGAGGGCCGCGCCGGCCACGCACTTCCGGGTAGCCTACGTCCGTCCATCCGTCCCGACCTGCCATTCCTTTGACGCCGCCATCGCGTTCACCTGGGAGCACGCAAAAACGACCCCCGGTCCTGCCCCGCCCGCCGCCCGCTCTCCAGCTTTCTGGGAAACTGCTGGGGGTTTGGTGATATTGGATCGACATGAAGGGGCTCTCTGTTTATTTTGTCTCGACGAATTCTGTCTACAGCAGGGGTGAGATATGTAAAGCAAACGTAAACATTGTGGAATTGAGAGCATAAAAAACACATGATGTTAGTTCATTTATGCAAGGATAATTAAGGGATAATAATAGTTTAAGTGCATTATGGACTGAGATTAATATATGTTTCTCTCACATATTTTTATGAATGATTCTACTTGATTGTAGATACAATAAGAATGCACACATTATATTCAAATATCTTAATAAGAAACCTTTCAACAATCAAAATAAATCAACACTGTATTAATGTAATTTCGATGAATTAAGATTTCAAAAATTTTACGCAATTTGTAGCAAATGAATGGAAAGAATTAGGTAGTTTACTTCTTGAGACTAGCGTTCGAATCAAAAGAGAAGTCTACTCACAAGCGCTTCAGCTTTCACCCAGCCCATCAATTTGATTTCATCCAAATGAAGACTAATACCTAATTCTCCAAGATAACAATGCTGAATAGAATGAATTGAATCGTGTGATGACTGACATTGATAAGTTTCAGTAATTAACTTGACAACAATCGAAGAGCTAACGGTGATTGACTCATGACATTCCTGATTGATCTCTAGTAATTTTGTTACATCCCCTTGACAACAACGTTGAAGCTTTGAGAAGTGCTAAAATTACATCCCATGTAATGAGTAACTGTCAGCACTCACATTCAACTTACGCAGGGGCAGATCCTGTAACCACAAGCTCACTTACGCCAAACAAACGCGACACAATAGGGTTGTTGAACGGTTGTTAATCAGCGATCACTGATAACAAGACTATACAGAGCAGAAGTCAATTCCCTGTAGGAAGTGTCTCGTAGCTATGGTCACTGCAAAATAAAGTTGGTCAGATAAATAACATTACCGCTGCATGAAAATGTGATTAATGTAAAAAGCTTTTCCAATTATTTACTGACAGATTTATTTAATTTAATATTACACACGCAGGCAAAATACAACTGTGGAGACTGAGACAGAAGTGATCGATTTATATCTATGCATCGTGAGCTCCAGAACTCGCAGGCGCTGTGCCTTATGATCAATCAGGTCAGAATTTTTCCTAATCTTAAATCTATGCGTGTGTGTGTGTGTGGTGTGTGTGTGCATGTGTGTGTCTGTGTGGTGCGTGTGTGTGTGTGTTTATGTATGCCGTGTTGTCTAGGGTCCAAGTTACATAAGTGGTCATTACTCTCTCATTCCCCACAGTTTATTTGTGTACTCGTGTTATCTATCAAATAGATGATTTTAATTTTTGATTCATCCCTTGCCAATAGCGTCAGCAACCCAACATCGTAGAAAAGATAAAAGCATAAGGAAAGGTGCAGTCGATGCCGTTAAAAAAATTGGATATACAAGGGTATATTGGAACAATTACAAACCTATTATTTTATTGTTGAGTTGCATCATAAAAAACAAAATGGTTTACAGAAAATATGCCATGACCTAGATAGAGAGACAGAGTGTCAATGAATTACAAATAATGCAATGTATAGGTCCCCAATGTGTACTACTATGGTATACAAGAATACAAGGATATTTGTCTAGCAGCATTTTATTATAGTTTCAACACGAAATATTGTCTTACTGTGATACTGGTAAATAAATTGTTAAGAATATAAGACAAAAATAAAGCTTGATTTGCCTAACGATAAAGCATTAGCAAAAACAAAGAGTTATGTAGGTTGCTCTACTAATTCCTAATAAAATTTCAAGTTATTACCGCAAGTATCCACTTTTACGTGGCGCCGACCCTACTCGCTTCGTGGCGGTCGTTAGTTGTGGCGGAGCGGCCCCGCGCAAACTGGCATTATGCCTGCAATCGACCTGCCCTGATTTTCGGAAGCCGGGCATTACCGTGTGATGGGCTGCCCATTGTATGGAGGCAGCGTGCATCGGCCGACGCAGTGCCCTTTTGTGCAGGACAGTGAGCGACTGGGGGCCCCAACGGGAAAGGGAGTGGATACGAGCGAAGCCGATGGAGTGTTTTCATCGGCCGTGAGTGAGGATGATTGCCAACGAGAAACACGTTGGGTGAAAAGACGCGCTTTTGGAAATGTGTAGTGTTTAGTAGAAGTTCCTTCATTCCTATCAATACGTAAGAGTTCAGCTGAATGAAATGTCAGGGATGGTGTGGATAAATAATCGTAGAATGGTAAGGCATCGCCTCCGCCTCGGGCTTGGGTGTGGTTCGTGTGTGTGTGTGTGTGTGTGTGTGTGTGTGTGTGTGTGTCGTCCATTCATCTTTCATTATTATCATCATGTTATATCCATCCCTCCAGGTCTAGCAACCCTGGAAGACACAACCGGATTCGACATACATTTTCTGAATTGCAATTAGAAAATGCAATAAAGATAACTAATTATTGACAAAATATCTAAATAATGTCGAGCTACCTCACTTCACTTCCCGAAATGTAAATAATTATCTTATTATGGAAAAATTTCTTCGCAATGGAATACTTGGTTTTACTTAATTAACTTCTTGTTCGTGCATAATTCCGAAGAAGACGATTTTTTAACAAAATGTGAAATGTGTGCTATCAATATTTTATCCTCCTGACTAATTCTACGAGTACGTCAACAGATCGTATTTCATAACGGTTCTGTTTAAATTGAGATCAAAATCGGTCGAATTGAATGCTGTACAGTGCTCATCGTGAGGTGAATCAACAAGGAAAATGTAGAGCTTCCCATACGGATTAGATCCTAAAATCGGACATATGTGTACATGGATTTGTCATATTGGATTGGGCACACGTGGATTCTTCATACGTTATATGGATTCATCACATTGTAAGATAATTTCTTTAATTGTCCGTGAACTGTAGGCCTTGAAACAATACAACACGGCACAATAATGAATTGACGTTGCATACAGCTATTTCACTCTCCAGTCATTTACTGGAGTTTTCAAGACATTGCGCAGTGCAATAGATCTCGCAACTGAAAACGGTTAGAGAAGCAGTACTTTCCTTCCAACGCGAGATAATTAATGAAAACAGTTCACTACGATACAAAATAAATCTGAAGCAGACAAGCTGGCCAGTTAAAGTCGCAATGCGACGGCAGTTACTTTCATCTCCGCAGAACATTCCAGTAACTTTTTGCGACTAGTGTTCCGGTGCTGGCAAAACAGCCGGTCTCCCGTCTTGCGCAAACCGGCCATGTGAAGTGAAATTGCTGCAACTGCACCGAATTAACTCGCGAGAGAGTAGATATACATAATCGTATGAAGTAGTATGCAAGACTCAATAACAATGTTGAAATGTGGAAGTCAATTGAGAGCCTTAACAAAGGCGTAATCTAATTTTTTCTAAGTTACTTAATTTAAGTCCCCGTACGAGTGAATAGGATACGTGTATTTCAGGCGCAACGGTCAGGATTCGATTTCTAGTGAGAGTGAGAACAAGTAGCGTTGAATGATCCACAAAAAATGCCGTCGTAGCCCTCTTTAGCTGGGACCATGTGCAATTCTTCGAGGGGTACGGGTGGTATTGAGTACAGCATTCGGCCACTGGAAGGCGTTCTCGTTTGGTCAGCACTGAGAACCCAACCAACCTTTCTGGCTGATACTCAGTACAACAAGTGGAATAGTCAAGACAGCGGCTGACAGTTTCCATGACAGAAGTAATCGTATGCGCTACCTCGAAATCAATAAATTCAACAGGCGAGTGGTATATTACTATAATAAACTTTAGCATTTGAGCACATAAGACAAGTCTCATTGTTGTAGTATATCACTATCCGTTTCAATAATTGATATAAAATATCAGATAAAGGCAAGGGAATCACGTAGTAGTTAGAAAAATTGAAAAATAAATTTTATATCCAAACTCTAAGGTCCATTGAAATATTTTAGAAAAGTTCCAAAGCATTACATTTTGATGAAGGGCATTTACATTGCATAAAACATCCATCCTTCATTATAAAGATATGAAAAGAATAACATGAATTGGTTTTGTTTGAATGACAATCGAAGGTCTCCATTTTCCGATTCCTGTCATCCACCCTTTAAGCAATAAAAAATGGGAGCAATAATTCATCACTCACCAATCAGAGTATCCACCCAAACTCGCTTCATGAATACTCACCTGGAACAAAAAATACAAAGAAGGATTAATGTGATGACAAAAAATCCATTTACATCGCCAACACTATTGAATAAGGGTAAATTATATAAAATGTTTAGAGTTAAAAAACCCAACTCAGTCATTGTCAGTGTCTGCTCCGCACACGCAGCCTCCCCGCAGGCATTTCAATGGAACCACCGCGCACAGGATTAAACATTCGGGCAGAAAAATGTTACATGCGTTGTACAGAGAGATGTGTGTCGATACTGTTATACGGAATCTCTCCGGAAAGTGTTACGGATTTCATAAAGTATCAACGAGGTGACAAGTCGTCAAAAACAGAAAAGCCTATCAGTTTCCCGGCTGTTTATAGCATGTTACATAGTACAGAAAATTTAACGATGTTGGAATAGATGTGGTAATCTTTCACCATTGTTTTTACAATCAAACATTAGGTAGAGAGCGCATCAAAACATGTGAGATTGAATGCAGTGGAAAGAAGGGTTATTTCTGTAGAAATGCGTTTTACAGATTTTCAATTTTCGAGAAACGGACAAAAAAACAGATAACGTAATTGCATATTTTCTTTCCAATAGCAAATGTTTCAAACACGTCGAGAATCCTCGCAATTTATAAAAACAGTTAAGTAATTTTAAACCCTGCAGTGGTAACGAGGACTTTTGAAACAAAGTGGTAACGTGCGGTGTCTCCAGACCCCCCCCCCACTCTTTTCCTGATATATGCGAAATATTAAAAAAAATAAATTAATATAATATTTTTCTTCTATTATTAACAATATTTTGCAGGCAATTAAACTATTAAGAAATTTAGTTCCTAAACACCTCTGAGAATTCATATCTAATATTTGGAGTTAATTTTTCTACCCGTCTGTGCGTGTTGTCACATCCAAGCCCATGTTTCGTAGCAAAAATTGAAATCTTTTCAAATTAAAGTACAATGGAAAATGCCAATCCATATTATCCACATTCCACAATTCAGCAACATTTTGATGCCCCAAATTTCACAGACTCAGCCAAAATACGTAGCACAATTACTACCTTGATTTCCTCTTTGTCAGTCTTATACGTGCTGCGATCATTTTTATTCCTCTCTAAATCCATTTCATTTTGATTTTGGTGGATTCTGTACTTCTATCAATATACCAAATAAATAAACAAGAAAACATTATCCTGTTGTTTTGGAATTGCGTGCAGACTGCTTTTTCCAGGGCGATGAGTAACGATATTCTGTTCCCGCTTTCAGCAAAAGTTGGCGCATTCTTCCACTCCTTTCTTAACATATAAAGTGACAAAATGTTCTTAGTACTTCAGTATTAATTTTTCAGAGGAATCCTAACGTAAAAATACCAGCATGCAATACGTCCCAAACTAATAGAATGTACGAGACTGAAGACACCTTGCTAACGTAGAAAGTAACGCGGGGGTCTCTGGGCACCCCAAACAAAACAAAAGCTTTCTACACGGAAAAAACTCACTTAACTGACAAACTGAGACCACACTAAATATCGTGATACAAAAAGAGAAAGGTACTAAAGCATGGTCAGGGTAGCCAAGAAGGAAACACAACAGGCGGGAAGAAGGATCGTGGGGGTCCTACAGACCCCCGAGTTACCACTCCGGGTTAAACTAAACAAAAATTTTGTTCCTAAGAAAGTTTCTTTTAATAGTGTTTGCATGGCAATGTAATATTCTCGGGCAGTCGTCCCTTCCTTCAAAACAGAATTCCACACTATGCCAGAAAATGAATTTTCTACGAATATTGAAAATGTAAGTGAGAATTACAATTTAGGGTATCTTGTAAGATATATGTTAGTTATTCCTATGGTTATCTGTGTTTTATTCACTTTTTAAAATAAACTTCTCACAATTTGGATACTCGTATTTTATAGATACGTTTTTTAGAGGCAAGTATTTCATTAGTAATATCTAATTTATTTATTACCATTCGTTTATTATTTGTAAAGTAATATTGTCCCAATTCAAAACAACGCCATACCGAAGGGAGAGTATAAGTGTTTTGTATATAAATGTGCATTTAAATAATTATTAAGCCATATTTTCCGTGTTTTAGTTCAAATTTCCGAGAATTTTATTATCATCGCCATTTGGAAACAACGTTTAAAAGCAGAAAATGTTCACCAAAACTAACATTGTTTTCTTACAGTAAATTTCCGGTGCATTTTTTCGACATTAGCTACATAGCTAGGTCGAATGCAGCTGCGGTCTGGAGAATTCTAGCAGCCGGCTGCTATGAACAGTAGTTTCCACGGTTTCTCGATTAACACCAGGCGAATGCCGAAGCAGTACTGTAACAAAGTTGCCACGGGCCGTGGCGATCTTTCCTTCCTCTTCCTTGTTCTATCATCTCCCTTTCTTACACACATATCAACTTCACTACCCCACATGACCGGAAACCGGTCGGGAGGCTTAGAGGTTGTACCGGCTGGGATATTGCTGGGAGATACTGGTTGAAAAAAATCCTCCCAAGCCGACGTAGTTCGGCGCCTGATCGCGTAATCCTACGGGGGAAGTTCAAAGCCACCTCCCTCCACAAAATCATGCAGTACACCTTCGGGATTAATAACCTTAGCAGTTCACGCGCCCCCGAAAAAACGAATCATTCAATCAGGCGCATTTCCTCAGAAACCTGGAGTAAAGTTGAACACAAGTCCGCGGACTTTCCCTCCCCGTACAGCCCGCACCCCGACTCCACCCCCTGCGCGGCGCTCGCAGCGGCGCGGGGCGGCGCCGCCATCTCATCAGTCGCCGGGCGCGCTCGCCGGCCCGCGCGGCGCGAGCAGCTACAGCAATAACCACTTTGCGGAGGCGCGTAAACAATGTGCTGAACGCGGCAGCGGCGGCGGCCGCGGGGCTCGGGGCAGGGCGAGCGCAGCGCCGGCGCCGGCCGGGCCAGACACTGCGCGCCGCGGAGGAGCACGTAGCCGGCGCGGCGGAGGCGGGCAGATCAACACACGCGAGATTTCTGGGCGATGAGGCAGGGCGGAGTTGAAAACGCGGCTGAGGGGAAAATGGTAATGATATAGACGGGGCTGGATGAATGAAGAAGTAAATGGGTAGAGGTGTGAAAACAAAGTTTAATGACGTTGGAAAATGGAAGAGAAAATATGAATGAAAATATGAATCATCACATAACAATCATGGAAATTTTTGGAAAATTAAAGCATTAAAAACTCGAATTCACAGATAAACACTCGGAGGGAGATTTCAGTGGAATGAAAACAGTGTGAAACTGGAAACTAAGGGTGAGAGTAAGCTTGTAATGATATAGACGTGGTTGAATAAATGAACAAGTAAATGGGGAGAGGTGAGAAAATAATGTTCAATGGATGATGGAAATGGAAGAGAATATACGAGTGACAATATGCATTCACCACATAATAATCACTGGAAATGTGGGCCCAGTTTCTGGAAAATGAAAATATTAAAAGCTCGAATTCACAGATAAACACGGGGAGGGAGATTTCTGGGGAATGAAAACAGGATGAAACTTGAAAATACTTCTGAGAGAAAACTGGTAATTATGTAGATAAAAGAATAAGTAAATAGGAAGAGAAGTGAACATAAAGTTCAAGAGATAAAGTACGATAGAATGTGAAAATATTAATTAAAAGAATTTGATTCATAACATGAAATCGCTAGACATGCACGCAGAGATTTCTGGAATAGTACAACATTAAGAAACTCTAATTCACAGGTAAACATTCTGAGAGAGATTTCTGGGAAATGAAAAGAGGGAGAGGCTAGAAAACTCGGCCCGTGGCAAATTTAGTAATGATAAGGACGAAAAAAGAAGTAAATGAACAAGTAAACAAGTGAATTCAAATGTAAAAGTATTAATGAAAACGATAAGATTTACCTAACGAAAACCAGTACAACAACGCACAAATATTCTGCAAAATTAAAACATAGAAGGCCTAAAAGATTTTTCCGAGTAAGTAAAAATTGGTAACGGTTGACAAAGGTATAATAAAGGAACGTATTCACGGTTGTTAAACGGGATGAAAAAGAATTTAATTGAGGGAAATCGAATATGGTGCTACTAAAACAGAATAAATGAATACATTTAATAATGCATTGTTTGGCTTCAATTGGAACGCAAAAACACAATGGTCCTGCTCCACAGCCAGAATTGCATAGCAACCCTCATAGGGCCAAGCAGGTAGACCATGATCATTGTAATATGATACTGATGATATCGGGGATGATATGATGAGCAATAAGTATGAAAACGTAATAGTGTGTGTGATAAGTCACGCAAACAGGCGATGGCAAGAAAAACTCCATATAAAAGCAGCTTAGTCTTTCCAAAATTCCAGGTGGAGTCAAAGGCATTTGGATTGTGATATCTAGAGATAGAAAAGAAGCACGTTCACCGTAAACTTGAGGTCACCCATGATATTAGATAAATAAAATTGTAGACTAGAAAATAGAAATAAAACTAATAAAAGAATGTCGGAGAACGTCAAAAAAGATAAAGCGTTCGAGGGAAGATACAAGAGTGGTTCATATATAAATGTAATAAAATGATACATTAGAAGAACATTATTAAAGCATGAAAGCGTGAATGAAATTGCAAAGAATGAATAAAAACTGCGATGAGATATAAAAGAAATCGAAACGATAATAAAAAAATTTAGAAGTTGAAACAACTATTAGCCTGCAGCCGCAAAATGCTGGCGAACAACAAAACACTCAAAGTAGCGCTCACATTGGCCCAGAACACCAAATAAAAAATTCTTGTGTAACACTGCTATAAAATATTATTTTACAAAACAGTGTCCACAATGACGGCAATAACATGTACGTCGAATATACATCTATATCTACATATCTGTCTGTCTAGCTATCTTTCTGAAATATCAAAACTTTTCTGTTCATAACGCAACACGAATAGCAAATATTTAATGCAAGCATTTTTATCTAATGAAATAAGAACTACAGCCCGCAAGCTATGGTCAGGAAAACGAAAGATAGAAGCTTGTGGAAACTTCTCACTAGTAGTAAAGATGATAGGTGCGACAACTACAGCGAGTTCAACGAACAATAATGGTCAGGAGTGTAGTCAACCATGAATAGCAGCAAACAAGATGGACAGTGATGGTAATATAATCAGTAGTCACTAAATAATAAGTGGACACTAATATGGCCAGTGGCCAATACATGGACAGTGGCGGACAACAACAATATCGTCAGTGAATAAAGTGAACAGGGATCAATAATATAGACGGTAGACAATTCGCTTTGAATAAACACGCTCCAGGACTAGCTCACCTGAAAGCGTTTCAATTTTCAGCCATCCCACAATTTAAGAAGGAGGTCTTGCCCATCATTGGGATCAATGGCTTTATTATTTATTTATTTAGCATCTTTTATAGAGCCTTCCTTTTTTATGACATCTGCTATGTTGCGACATGTAAGCTGTGGCGCACTGAGCTCGAGAATTCAGTTGTTTTGCTCAACATGAAAATAACGCTTTAACACAATCAAATAGGTGTATTTTTATCAACAACGAAAAACTGTTCCATTATTTATAGATTTTTTCCGAGTTCATGGACATCCAACGAAAATATAAATAACTCTCACAAGGCCAGAGGCAGCATCTTTTTTTCTCCAATTTATGCGCGCATTGGAAATGAGTGATATAGTAGATGCCCGACTTGCACAGAATACATAAACAAATTTGATGAATACGGAATTTGCATATCTAATGGTTAGAAGAATATTAAGCTTTCAAATGTTTGGAGGCTTGTTAAATTCCAAACATGAAAATAAAAACTGATTCGCGCGATGCCGATTTAGATTCTCGTTCGACCGCTGAGCCGAGACATCTTTATCAGTAGTCGCCTTCGTTCGCACCGGAGAGGCCGACCAGTCTAGCCCGGTCTTTCATGTGCAAAGTGTTGTTCTGTCTTGTGTTGACTGTGTGAACTAGTATTCTCATACTATTTTGTGTTTTTTTTACTTGTGACTAGTTTCAATGTGTAGAAAAGTGTCATAAGTATTGAAGTTAAAATAACTACAGACTCTACTTCATGCGCTGGCGTAGGCCGGTGCATATCGGAATCTCTCAACATATGAATTCTGATTCACAAAATGAGTTGATGTCGACCAACCTTCTGCAATCATCACTTGGTCATCAGCAAATATATCAGCAAAACATGGGTCACAAAACATGGATCCCCATGCAAATGGCCAACACCACGTCTCAGCAGGTGCAGAATTCTATCTACAAAGTGGAACGTCCTCCAACGGAAATTTTCCCTCAGATCCAACTGTAAGTGACGGTACATCAACTAGCTCAGGCATGTACATTCACGAATGTTCTTTAACCCATAGTTCAGTCGTCCAAGAGGACGCGTAG
Organism: Acheta domesticus; assembly: GCA_031308135.1. NCBI lineage: Eukaryota > Metazoa > Arthropoda > Insecta > Orthoptera > Gryllidae > Acheta > Acheta domesticus. The sequence goes on along the minus strand of JAHLJT010002406.1, from coordinate 96,137,130 downwards.
TAACAGTGACCCAAATGAGGCCGTCGAAGAAAATTAGTCAAGATCAAAGTGTAGAATATTCAATCCCACTAGTAATAGTTTCAGCGACTTACAAAAATCTCCAAGACTCTGAGGAAATCAATCCGATCCCCCCAGTGTTTGTGTATAACATTGATAACCTCACAGAAATTCACGATCTCTTAAAAACCACCCTAAAAAGTGAATTTTCTACCGAGTTAAAAATTGGCAAGGTTAAATTCAAACGGAAAACAGCGAAGACTACAGACTGTTAGTGAACATGCTAAATACTAAAAACAAATCATTTCCACACTTACGCTGACCCGTTATCAAAAATTATCTATTGTAATAAAAGATGTTCACCAATCTTTACTGAAGATCAAATTCTCGCAGAACTTGTATCGAAAAACTTTCAAGTTGTGAAAGTCAATAATCTACATAACAAAGAAGGTCAGCCAATTCCTGTTGTTTCAGTTTAATGTGTGAAGAAAATAGGTGGCAAGATATTTTTAAATATAAATAGCCGTGTCATGCTGTTGTTCGTGTGAACAGCGAAACGTCTGCCAGGGCAGT
>JAHLJT010002406.1:96065319-96135560 GCA_031308135.1 Acheta domesticus | reverse complement strand
TACTCTCTCATTCCCCACAGTTTATTTGTGTACTCGTGTTTATCTATCTATATATTTTTAATTTTGGATCATCCCTTGCCAATAGCGTCAGCGCCCAACCGTAGAAAGATAAAAGCATAAGGAAAGGTGCAGTCGATGCTCGTTAAAAAATTGATATACAAGGTTATATTGGAACGTTACAACCTATTATTTTTTGTTGAGTTGCATCATAAAAAACAAATGGTTTACAGAAAATATGCCTGGACCTAGATAGAGGACAGAGTGTCAATGAATTACAAATAATGCCCTGTATAGGTCCCCAATGTGTACTACTATTGGTATACAAGAATCAGGATATTTGTCTAGCAGCAGTTTATTAAGTTTCACACGAAATATTGTCTTACTGTGATACTGGTAAATAAATTTTAAGATATAAACAAAAATAAAGCCTTGATTTGCTAACGATAAAGCATTAGCAAAAACAAGAGTTATGTATGTTTCTTCCTACTAATTCCTAGTAATAAATTTCAAGTTATTACCGCAGTATCCACTTTACGTGGCGCCGACCCTACGCGCTTCGTGGGCGGTCGTTAGTTGTGCGGAGCGGCCCCGCGCAAACTGGCATTATGCCTGCAATCGACCTGCCCTGATTTTCGGAAGCCGCTATTACGTGTGATGGGCTGCCCATTGTATGGAGGCAGCGTGCTCGGCCGACGCAGTGCCCTTTTGTGCAGGACAGTGAGCGACTGGGGGCCCCAACGGGAAAGGGAGTGGATACGAGCGAAGCCGATGGAGTGTTTTCATCGGCCGTGAGTGAGGATGATTGCCAACGAGAAACACGTTGGGTGAAAAGACGCGCTTTTGGAAATGTGTAGTGTTTAGTAGAAGTTCCTTCATTCCTATCAATACGTAAGAGTTCAGCGGAATGAAATGTCAGGGATGTGTGGATAAATAATCGTAGAATGGTAAGGCATCGCCTCCGCCTACGGCTTGGTTGTGTTCGTGTGTGTGTTGGTGTGTGTGTGTGTGTGTGTGTGTGTGTGTCGTCCATTCATCTTTCATTATTATCATCTGTTATATCCCATCCTCAGTCTAGCACCCCTGGAAGACAACAACCGGATTCGACATACATTTTCTGAATTGCAATTAGAAAATGCAATAAAGATAACTAATTATTGACAAAATATCTAAATAATGTCGAGCTACCTCACTTCACTTCCCGAAATGTAAATAATTATCTTATTATGGAAAAATTTCTTCGCAATGGAATACTTGGTTTTACTTAATTAACTTCTTGTTCGTGGCATAATTCCGAAGAAGAACGATTTTTTAACAAAATGTGAAATGTTGCTATCAATATTTTATCCTCCTGACTAATTCTACGAGTACGTCAACAGATCGTATTTCATAACGGTTCTGTTTAAATTGAGATCAAAATCGGTCGAACTGATGCTGTACAGTGCTCATCGTGAGGTTGAATCAACAAGGAAAATGTAGAGCTTCCCATACGGATTAGATCCTAAAATCGGACATATGTGTACATGGATTTGTCATATTGGATTGGGCACACGTGGATTCTTCATACGTTATATGGATTCATCACATTGTAAGATAATTTCTTTAATTGTCCGTGAACTGTAGGCCTTGAAACAATACAAACACGGCACAATAATGAATTGACGTTGCATACAGCTATTTCACTCTCCAGTCGTTTACTGGAGTTTTCAAGACATTGCGCAGTGCAATAGATCTCGCAACTGAAACGGTTAGAGAAGCAGTACTTTCCTTCCAACGCGAGATAATTAATGAAAACAGTTCACTACGATACAAAATAAATCTGAAGCAGACAAGCTGGCCAGTTAAAGTCGCAATGCGACGGCAGTTACTTTCATCTCCGCAGAACATTCCAGTAACTTTTTGCGACTAGTGTTCCGGTGCTGGCAAAAACAGCCGGTCTCCCTTCTTGCGCAAACCGGCCATGTGAAGTGAAATTGCTGCAACTGCACCGATTAACTCGCGAGAGAGAAATATTACATAATCGTATGAAGTAGTATGCAAGACTCAATAACAATGTTGAAATGTGGAAGTCCAATTGAGAGCCTTAACAAAGGCGTAATCTAATTTTTTCTAACGTTACTTAATTCTAAGTCCCCGTACGAGTGAATAGGATACGTGTATTTCATGCGCAACGGTCAGGATTCGGATTTCTAGTGAGAGTGAGAACAAGTAGCGTTGAATGATCCACAAAAATGCCGTAGCCTCTTTAGCTGGGACCATGTGCAATCCTTCGAGGGGTACGGGTGGTATTGAGTACAGCATTCGGCCACTGGAAGGCGTTCTCCGTTTGGTCAGCACTGAGAACCCAACCAACCTTCTGGCTGATAACTCAGTACAACAAGTGGAATAGTCAAGACAGCGGCTGACAGTTTCATGACAGAAGTAATCGTATGCGCTACCTCGAAAATCAATAAATTCAAAGCGAGTGGTATATACTATAATAAACTTTAGCATTTTGAGCACATAAGACAGTATCATTGTTAGTATATCACTATCCGTTTCAATAATTGATATAAAATATCAGATAAAGGCAAGGGAATCACGTAGTAGTTAGAAAAATTGAAAAATAAATTTTATATCCAAACTCTAATGTCCATTGAAATATTTTAGAAAAGTTCCAAAGGCATTACATTTTGATGAAGGTGCATTACATTGCATAAAACAATTCCATCCTTTTCATTATAAAGATATGAAAAGAATAACATGAATTGGTTTGTTTGAATGACAATCGAAGGTCTCCATTTTCCGATTCCTGTCATCCACCCTTTAAGCAATAAAAATGGGAGCAATAATTCATCACTCACCAATCAGAGTACCACCCAAACTCGCTTCATGAATACTCACCTGGAACAAAAAATACAAAGAAAGGATTAATGTGATGACAAAAAATCCATTTACATCGCAACACTATTGAATAAGGGTAAATTATATAAAATGTTTAGAGTTAAAAAACCCAACTCCAGTCCATTGTCAGTTTGTCTGCTCGCACACCGCAGCCTCCCCGCAGGCATTTCAATGGAACCACCGCGCACAGGATTAAACATCCGGGCAGAAAAATGTTACATGCGTGTACAGAGAGATGTGGTCGATACCTGTTATTACGGAATCTCTCCGGAAAGTGTTACGGATTTCATAAAGTATCAACGAGGTTGACAATGTCGTCAATAAACAGAAAAGCCTATCAGTTTCCCGGCTGTTTATAGCATGTTACATAGTACAGAAAATTTAACGGATGTTGGAATAGATGTGGTAATCTTCACCATTGTTTTTCCAATCAAACATTAGGTAGAGAGCGCATCAAAACATGTGAGATTGAATGCAGTGGAAAAGAAGGGTTATTTCTGTAGAAATGCGTTTTACAGATTTTCAATTTTCCGAGAAACGACAAAAAACAGATCAACGTAATTGCATATTTTCTTTGCCAATAGCAAATGTTTCAAACACGTCGAGAAATCCTCGCAATTTATAAAAACAGTTAAGTAATTTTAACGCCTGCAGTGGTAACCGAGACTTTTGAAACAAAAGTGTAACGTGCGGTGTCTCCAGACCCCCCCCCCCGACTCTTTTCCTGATATATGCGAAATTATTAAAAAAAATAAATTAATATAATATTTTTCTTCTATTAGTAACAATATTTTGCAGCAATTAAACTATTAAGAATTTAGTTCCTAAACACCTCTGAGAATTCATCTAATATTTGGAGTTAATTTTTCTACCCGTCTGTGCGTGTTGTCACATCCAAGCCCATGTTTCGTTGGCAAAAATTGAAATCTTTTCAAATTCAAAGTACAATGGAAAATGCCAATACCCATATTATCCACATTCCACAATTCAGCAACATTTTGATGCCCAAATTTCACAGACTCAGCCAAATACGTAGCACAATTACTACCTTGATTTCCTCTTTGTCAGTCTTATACGTGCTGCGATAATTTTTATTCCTCTCTAAATCCATTTCATTTTTGATTTTGGTGGATTCTGTACTTCTATCAATCATAACCAAATAAATAAACAAAGAAAACATTATCCTGTTGTTTTGGAATTGCGTGCAGACTGCTTTTTCCAGGGCGATGAGTAACGATATTCTGTTCCCGCTTTTCAGCAAAAGTTGGCGCATTCTTCCACTCCTTTCTTAACATATAAAGTGACAAAATGTTCTTAGTACTTCAGTATTAATTTTTCAGAGGAATCCTAACGTAAAAATACAGCATGCAATACGTTCCCAAACTAATAGAATGTACGAGACTGAAGACACCTTTGCTAACGTAGAAAGTAACGCGGGGGTCTCTGGGCACCCCAAACAAAACAAAAGCTTTCTACACGGATAAAACTCACTTAACTGACAAACTGAGACCACACTAAATATCGTGATACAAAAAGAGAAAGGTACTAAAGCAATGGTCAGGGTAGCCAAGAAGGGAAACACAACAGGCGGGAAGAAAGGATCGTGGGGGTCCTACAGACCCACGAGATACCACTCCCGGGTTAAAACTAAACAAAAATTTTGTTCCTAAGAAAGTTTCTTTTAATGGTGTTTGCATGGCAATGTAATATTCTAGGGCAGTCGTCCCTTCCTTCAAAACAGAATTCCACACTATGCAGAAAATGAATTTTCTACGAATATTGAAAATGTAAGTGAGAATTACAATTTAGGGTATCTTGTAAGATATATGTTATGTTATTCCTATGGTTATCTGTGTTTTATTTCACTTATACAAGCATTTTCTTTTTAAAATAAAATTTCTCACAATTTGGATACTCGTATTTTATAGATACGTTTTTTAGAGGCAAGTATTTCATTAGTAATATCTAATTTATTATTACCATTCGTTTATTATTTGTAAAGTAATATTGTCACCATTCAAAACAACGCCATACCGAAGGGAGAGTATAAGTGTTTTGTATATAAATGTTGCATTTAAATAATTATTAAGCCATATTTTCCGTGTTTTAGTTCAAATTTCCGAGGAATATTTATTATCATCGCCATTTGGAAACAACGTTTAAAAGCAGAAATGTTCACCAAAACTAACATTGTTTTCTTACAGTAAATTTCCGGTGCATTTTTTTCGACATTAGCTACATAGCTAGGTCGAATGCAGCTGCGGTCTGGAGAATTCTAGCAGCCGGCTGCTATGAACAGTAGTTTTCCACGGTTTCTCCGATTAACACCAGGCGAATGCCGAAGCAGTACTGTAACAAACGTGCCACGGGCCGTGGCGATCTTTCCTTCCTCTTCCTTGTTCTATCATCTCCCTTTCTTACACACATATCAACTTCACTACCCCACATGACCGGAAACCGGTCGGGAGCTTAGAGCTTGTACCGGCTGGGATATTGCTGGGAGATACCTGGTTGGAAAAAAATCCTCCCAAGCCGACGTAGTTCGGCGCCTGATCGCGTAATCCTACGGGGGAAGTTCAAAGCCACCTCCCTCCACAAAATCATGCAGTACACCTTCGGGATTAATAACCTTAGCAGTTCACGCGCCCGAAAAAACGAATCATTCAAATCAGGCGCATTTCCTCAGAAACCTGGAGTAAAGTTGAAACAAGTCCGCGGACTTTTCCTCCCCGTACAGCCCCGCACCCCCGACTCCACCCCCTGCGCGGCGCTCGCGCCGGCGCGGGGCGGCGCCGCCATCTCATCAGTCGCCGGGCGCGCTCGCCGGCCCGCGCGGCGCGAGCAGCTACAGCAATAACCACTTTGCGGAGGCGCCGTAAACAATGTGCTGAACGCGGGCAGCGGCGGCGGCGGCCGCGGGGCTCGGAGCAGGGCGAGCGCAGCGCCGCCGCCGGCCGGGCCAGACACTGCGCGCGCGGGAGGAGCAACGTAGCCGGCGTGGCGGAGCGCGGGCAGATCAACACACGCGAGATTTCTGGGCGATGAAGGCAGGGCGGAGTTGGAAAACGCGGTTGAGGGGAAAATGGTAATGATATAGACGGGGCTGGATGAATGAAGAAGTAAATGGGTGGAGGTGTGAAAACAAAGTTTAATGTTTGGAAATGGAAGAGAAAATATGAATGAAAATATGAATTCATCACATAACAATCACTGGAAATTTCTGGAAAATTAAAGCATTAAGAAACTCGAATTCACAGATAAACACTCGGAGGGAGATTTCAGTGGAATGAAAACAGTGTGAAACTGGAAACTAAGGGTGAGAGTAAGCTTGTAATGATATAGACGTGGTTGAATAAATGAACAAGTAAATGGGGGAGAGGTGAGAAAATAATGTTCAATGGATGATGGAAAATGGAAGAGAAAAATATGAGTGACAATATGCATTCACCACATAATAATCACTGGAAATGTGGGCCCAAGTTTCTGGAAAATGAAAATATTAAAAAGCTCGAATTCACAGATAAACACTGGGAGGGAGATTTCTGGGGAATGAAAACAGGATGAAACTTGAAAATACTTCTGAGAGAAAACTGGTAATTATGTAGATAAAAGAATAAGTAAATAGGAAGAGAAGTGAACATAAAGTTCAAGAGATAAAGTACGATAGAATGTGAAAATATTAATTAAAAGAATTTGATTCATAACATGAAAATCGCTAGACATGCACGCAGAGATTTCTGGAATAGTACAACATTAAGAAACTCTAATTCACAGGTAAACATTCTGAGAGAGATTTCTGGGAAATGAAAACAGGGAGAGGCTAGAAAACCCGGCCGTGGCAAAATTTAGTAATGATAAGGACGAAAAAAGAAGTAAATGAACAAGTAAACAAGTGAATACAAATGTAAAAGTATTAATGAAAACGATAAGATTTACCTAACGAAAACCAGTACAACAACGCACAAATATTCTGCAAAATTAAAACATAGAAGGCCTAAAAGATTTTTCCGAGTAAGTAAAAATTGGTAACGGTTGACAAAGGTACAATAAAGGAACGTATTCACGGTTAAACGGGATGAAAAAGAATTTTAATTGAGGGAAATCGAATATGGTGCTACTAAAACAGAATAAATGAATACATTTTAATAATGCATTGTTTGGCTTCAATTGGAACGCAAAAACACAATGGTCCTGCTCCACAGCCAGAATTGCATAGCAACCCTCATAGGGCCAAGCAGGTAGACCATGTTATTGTAATATGATACTGATGATATCGGGGATGATATGATGAGCAATAAGTATGAAAACGTAATAGTGTGTGTGATAAGTCACGCAAACAGGCGATTGGCAAGAAAACTCCATATAAAAGCAGCTTAGTCTTTCCAAAATTCCAGGTGGAGACAAAGGCATTTGGATTGTGGTATCTAGAGATAGAAAAGAAGCACGTTCACCGGTAAACTTGAGGTCACCCATGATATTAGATAAATAAAATTGTAGACTAGAAAATAGAAATAAAACTAATAAAAGAATGTCGGAGAACGTCTAAAAAGATAAAAGCGTTCGAGGGAAGATACAAGAGTGGTTCATATATAATGTAATAAAATGATACATTAGAAGGAACATTATAAAGCATGAAAGCGTGAATGAAATTGCAAAGAATGAATAAAAACTGCGATGAGATATAAAAGAAATCGAAACGATAATAAACAAATTTAGAAAGTTGAAACAACTATTAGCCTGCAGCCGCAAAATGCTGGAGAACAAAACCACTCAAAGTAGCGCTCACATTGGCCCAGAACACAAATAAAAAATTCTTGTGTAACACTGCTATAAAATATTATTTTACAAAACAGTGTCCACAATGACGGCAATAACATGTACGTCTACATATACATCTATATCTACATATCTGTCTGTCTATCTATCTTTCTGAAATATCAAAAACATTTTCTGTTCCATAACGCAACACGAATAGCAAATATTTAATGGCAAGCATCATCTAATGGCAAGAAAATGAAAAATAGAAGCTTGTGGAAACTTCTCACTCATAGTAAAGATGATAGGTGCGACAACTACAGCGAGTTCAACGAACAATAATGGTCAGGAGTGTAGTCAACCATGAATAGCAGCAAACAAGATGGACAGTGATGGTAATATAATCAGTAGTCACTAAATAATAAGTGGACACTAATATGGCCAGTGGCCAATTACATGGACAGTGGAGGACAACAACAATATCGTCAGTGAATAAAGTGAACAGGGATCAATAATATAGACGGTAGACAATTCGCTTTGAATAAACACGCTCCAGGACTAGCTCACCTGAAAGCGGTTTCAATTTTCAGCCATCCCACAATTTAAGAAGGAGGTCTTGCCCATCATTGGGATCAATGGCTTTATTATTTATTTATTTAGCATCTTTTATAGGAGCCTTCCTTTTTATGACATCTGCTATGTTGCGACATGTAAGCCGTGGCGCACTGAGCTCGAGAATTCAGTTGTTTTGCTCAACATGAAAATAAGCGCTTTAACACAATCAAATATGTGTATTTTTATCACAACGAAACTGTTCCATTATTTATAGATTTTTCCGAGTTCATGGACATCCAACGAAAATATAAATAACTTTCACAAGGCCAGAGACAGCATCTTTTTTTCTCCAATTTATGCGCGCATTGGAAATGAGTGATATAGTAGATGCCCGACTTGCACAGAATACATAAACAAATTTGATGAATACGGAATTTGCATATCTAATGGTAGAAGAATATTAAGCTTTCCAAAATGTTTAGGAGGCTTATTAAATTCCAAACATGAAAATAAAAACTGATGCGATGCCGATTTAAAATGCGATGACGAATATTTGAGAAGGACAAGAAAAAAAGAAGGGAGAAACACAAAACAACATTTTGTCAATTAAGCCTATATATTTTGAAGAACTCTTATCTTTTGTGTTTACACCGAATTACATACGGTCACTTGGATTAATATGAATTCAAGACACATCCTTCACCATGCAATTTCTTTTCCCATTCAGCAAGGATGTTCAAAACCACAAGATGTCGAGCGCTTTTCGAAAACAGGAAAAAATATAGACACAGGAGTGGCATATAAATGGAGATGATGGCGATGAAGAAAAAAAAAAAGACTCGTGATGTCCTATGTTTCGAACGCGTCGTAAGGCAAGCGAAGGGAGCATATAGAAGCGCGCCGTGCATGAAAAAGAGCGGGCGCCATCTCCGCCAGTGCCATAACAGCACCGCACTCTGTCCGTGGAATATTCGCGAAAATTGCCCATCTAGCGGAAAAACGAGGCGGGTGGTAACGGCCGGGAAGTGGGGGCGAGGGAACGAGAACGGTAGAGTGTCGGGGCTGGCAGAGGAGATGGGGGCGAAGGGTCGCCATATGCGACTTTCGAGTACGGGAGGGGTCATCCGCAGGAGTGGCAGGTGACCGAATGGTGTCCAGAGGGGGCCAAATAGATTCGCTGCTGATGGTTACTGAGGCTACAAGACTCGCATGAGTTAGAGATAGGGTAAAGAACGCCAGGAACATTGCAATACAGGACGTTGACAGATATGTGGGGCGAGGTGGATTGAGACAGCGTGGGTGGCGAAGGCAGTGTACGAAGCAGGGGGTCAAATGGTCTCTTTGGGCAGCATTGAGCATGTAAGTACAGACGGTACGAAGGCATTACGGAATGGTGCATAGTGATGGCGGTACGAGATGGAGGGACATGACGTTGGCACGGGGTAGTGGTTGGATAGGCAAGGATGTGAGAGGCGTAGAGCTGATAGGCAGCGAAACAGGTGGGGATGCGGCGGGGCCGGGATGCGGCGAAGCGAGGCAGCGGAGTCAGTGAGAGTGGCGAAAACTTAAAGAGGATGACTTGGGGGTGGGAAAGTAGCATGGGCGTAGAAGGTGGCAGATTTTCCTACCGGGAATGGAGAGGCGGGTATGGAGGGGTGGGTATGGAGGGGTGGTATGGAGGGGCGGGTATGGAGGGGCGAGTATGGAGGGGTGGGTATGGAGGGCGGGTGTGGAGGGGCGGGTATGGAGGGGCGGGAATGGCGAGGCAGGAATGAAGGGGCGGGAATGGAGGGGCGGGAATGGAATGGCGGGGATGGCGGAGCGGGGATGGCGGAGCGGGGATGGCGGAGCGGGGATGGCGGAGCGGGGATGGCGGAGCGGGGATGGCGGAGCGGGAGTGAGGGGCGGAAATGTCGGAGCGGGGAGGCGGAATGGGAATGGCAGGGTAGCTGGGTGGTTGAAAGGGACGGCGGGGCGGCTCGAACGGGTGGAGTGGTGGTAGTGGCGTGGGGCGGGGTTAGGCGGCATGTATCCGAAGAGGAGAGAAAGATGGCGCAGGCATGGGAGCAGGACGCTTGGCGCGGAACCGGGACATGGGAGGAGTGGAGACGCAGGCAGGGGCGGCAAGACGCAAAAGGGCGAGGCGATGCTTAAACGACGCTTCGATCGCCGCCGCCTCGTAAGGTCCGGCGCGATTTTATCGCCTTGCACCATATAAGGAAACAGCGCAAACATCTCTTAGGGCCGATAAGAATTCCATTTCCCCGCGACCAGGCCAGTAAACGCTGTAACGATAATTTTTTAATCTGATATTAAAAGCGTTCCATGTCTTCACTTCGTTTCTTGCCTGTTCGTTCCAGATACTTATGATTTACGTTATGTTATACTTACGGGCATAAAATTGTCCATGCAAATATCGTGGAATTTTAAGGTGTCGTATAAAATTTACAATATTAATTTAATGCTACATTTCTAGGTACGAAAGTAAAAGAGGAACTACATAGCAAAATATGATTAATTGGTCAATTATAACAAGTATTATTTCTGATTTCATCTTAGAAATACACATGAATGAATATCGTGGGGTCAACGAATATCAGAATTATTTATTAATGTCGTATTTGTTCGAGTCGAGTGTCGTATTTGTTAACGTGTTTCCTCTTTTCCAACAAGTACAATTTCACACATTTCATTGAAGAAAATTCAAACAATATCTAAACAATGTTTGCTTTCACGAACAGCACCAATATTGATATTGGTTACCAGACTGATAAGCTGTGGCCCCGTCAAAGTATTATTTTCACACGTTTCGTCTGCAATGGCAGATATCTTCACTTTTGGTTGGGAAGGTCGGGTGGTTACAAACGACGTAATACCTTCCAGGTCTGCTCCTAACTGACTAGTAGTCACTAGTACCAATATCCTCTTCACCAATTGACAATAATAATTGAAAATAACTGTGCAGTCGTTGATGATATATCTGAAATAACTACTTCGACTGGACCACGGCCTATCAGCCCAGTAAGTAATATCAATAACCCTCAAAATATGTACTTCTATCAAATTACCGTCCGCGATAGTTTCGGGCAACAAACATGTCCCCGCTGTGTCTCTTACCGGAGGTTCGAGTCCCTGCGGTGCCGGATTTTTGACATTAGAAAGGTAAGTAGATCGAATTCACCGACTGTCTGCAGGAGACCTCTAGGAGTCAGTTGGTCTGTTCAGTAGTTTTCCTCTTTTCTCTGATCAATACCAACGAGCGCCGAAGTAGTACCTAAACAAAGGGCCACGCGCGATCTTTCGATCCTCATCTTTGCCGTCTTCTCTCCGCGTATAGACACGCACACACACATGCTTATATGGACCATACTATCACACATGTCGGGAGACCAGTCGAGAGCTTCGAGTTTGCACCAGTTGCTCGCGATATCACCTTCTTGCAATGGAGGAACACCGCCTACTCCCGGGATATTACATGAAGACATTAATGGGAGTAATCACCATAACAATTAATATGTCCGCAACTAGAAAACAAACAATTAATTCGTTTAAAGTCGCGATGAATTTTTGCAGCATTAGATAACTTACTCCCTGCAACGTATATTATACTTATCGAGAAAAATGAAAGAGTCGCGGTTAGTATGAAATTTCAACAACAATCATTAAAGTAATGTGAATTGTCGTCTCTTCTGTTAGATGACTGGAATTCCCCGAGACATAGACAATAGTCCTTACAAAACCACGACTTCATTATGGTAAGCCCGGTCCGGTATGGTAGGCCACTGAAGCTTTAGGGAAGTAAGAGAGGGTACAGCATCTAAAATATCACCACAGAAAACGAAGAAATTAAAATGGTTAAATTTATTAAATTTCTTATCTGTATAGTAAAGTTTTATTCCAACAAAGAGATGCGATGCACCATATTAATGGCACTTAAGAAAATCTAGCCAACATTATTTTAAGAAAGTAATAATGTTATTTATTATGTTTTATCACTATGTGTATTCTTAATATTGTAAACCGTCATTAACGCGAATTCCAAAGGGACCGAAATAATCGGAATTCGTGTTATAAAAATTCGGATTATCCGAGTGTTATAAATGTCCGTATTACCGATTTCCCTTGCCGGGACTGAAGTTTGTTCGTGGCATGGCAAAATTCGTTTTAAGAGAGCTCGTGCTAACGAGGGTTTACTGTATTATTAAAAAAATAAATGTCTAATAGTTCTGCGCTTGTTCGGCGAGACCACGTAGTACGAATTTTGAAATGTCTTTATCGGCCTTTCTAGTAACTAAATACTCAGAATGCATGTGACCAGTGAGACACGTTTTTCCAGTGAGATCAGATCAGTGAGACAAGAATTTCTTGGAAATCTGCTCCAAAATTCTCCATCAGAGAATAAAAATGTACCTCTAACTCCAATTAAAACGCTTCGCTGTAAACGAAGTTTTATGTTTACTAATCGTTTTTTAAAACACTGGGACACAACATGAAACCAGATTTGCCAATCCGCAAATACAGTAGTGAACGCAGAGTCAAAACCAAGTTAATAAACGCGGTGATGAACAAATTTTATACAAAATAATGTTCTACATTTCCATTACTTCAAATTTTTAAGTAAACGTGAATTACAAAAATGCTGAATTATAAACGTAATAAAAAATTCTTCAATATTTTTGGAAAAATAAGAAAAAATTTAAAATACTTTGTTTTAATCATACTGGCAATAACAATCCCATTCAGAGAGATCCAACAAGGCTACCAGGTCTGTTCCACATTAGGGGATAATGTTTTAAATTTTCATTTAATACAGTTGCAATAGCTTTAAATTGCCTCAGCAAAGGTAACTTGAATACAGAGATGTTAGTTCAGGTGACGCACAATGAGATTCGTGACCATACGTAGCAGATCTCCACACAGAGAAACATTTTCTCCGTTCTTGTTTCCATTTTCGCTCGGACAAGTTAGCACCATGCATAAATCTCTTCCAACAGTAGGGCGTTGGCAACAGGTTGCTGGAAACAATAATATGAATTCATAGCCACGTCGTAGTTTCTCGTCACCGAGCAACGTGTGCGCGGTGGATGTCGCCAACTGAAGCGCGTCTTTTGCTTGGAAGTACGAGCGCGCACTGCTCATGAATTTCCCTGAATCCAATAGCGAATGCCGGGAGCGAGGGAACAGACACACATGCTGCATTCAATATTCAGGAGACTTCGGGACACAAACGTCGGCAAACGAAGCAACGGGAGTAATACTGCACTATTTACATCCACTCGGTGTTTTAGAGAGCTCGAGATCAAAGCTATGCGTACACAGTATTACTTAGATTGTAGCAAGCAATGCCTATGTATTCAATTATATTGAAAGTTCATGTCATATGGAAATCTTACCGAAAGAGTACTACATCAATATCTTCTATGATGTTTAAGCTCTGTTTCATTTCGGTGTAAGCGTTCTCAATTGTTGATATTCAACTTGTGATATTATGTTTTCAATAAACAAATTTAATGGCCATCCACTGCATCATATATTATCGTTTCATGTTATAATATATTTCTTTTGCACTGTGATTGGTAAATAAAAATGTGGGTACCGTTATGAATTTCTGCGTCGCCGCTAACAAAGCACGTTTTCAAACATAATCGGCTACACACAATTTTTAACAAAATTTCAATTTCATGACGTTTTTGCTGACTGATTTCGGATATTTATGTGCAATATCATTGGGATTCCTTAAAAGTCGTGAATGCTCAGTATGTTTAGGAACTAGATGGTTGATTGGGCAAAACGAGTCAAATTCAAAGCTTTTAATAACATTTTAACATTGCCCTCCAAGAAGAAGAAGAAGACGAAGAAGAAGAAGAAGAAAAGGAGGAGGGGAACGGAACAAAAAGAAGAAACAGTAATAATCAAAATTATTTCTCAAAAACGGAGGGGAAGAAAATCCTAGCATTCAAGACCACTGTATTTCAATTGAATCGAATTATGATAAGACGCAACGCCCAATTTCGCAGCCTTGTTTTCCTCCCGAAAGAGCCGCTGCCCTCTTCAAAGCGATTTATGAGGCGGCGCGGAATTGAGAAAGGCCGAAAACTGCAGCGGACAGGCAAGCAGTGGAGGGTTGAATAAAACACGGAGCGAGAGAGATGTGACAAAAACAGTATTTGAAGGTAATATTTGTTATATCTCTTCAAAAATACATTTGATTCACCTGTTTTATATAACAAACAAAAGAATTCTATAGAAACTCTACGTAATGAGCAGCAGAGCAAGGTCCATTGGAATCTTTTTCAAGTGTATTCGGGTTCCGGACTGTGGAGCCATGTACGATTGCATTGATGAACCAATGAATACGTAGGTTAAATTGAAATTGAATCACATGCTTGCGAGGAATTTAAACGAGTTTTCGTTTTAATAGATACAAAATAGTATTATTTTGATTATGGAAAGGATACCAGATAAAATGTTGGATCCGACAAGAAACATGTGAACAATCAATTCTTTTAAAAGAAAAGTGTTTTTAGGGTACGGAATATCGAAAAGTAAGTAATAAAAAATGAAAACAGTTGCAAGGAAATGGAAACCATAAAATTCTTGAGATGTATTATTTCAAATTACGAATCGGTTTTGGCACAACTAAGACAATATTTAAGATAGATCGCTAAAAACGAAAATATATACCATGAAACAAATATATCCAACTTAAAATCAGCCCGACAGTTACCTAAACTGTTTGAACGTTGTTGTCATTTCGTGTAATAACAAAGAATATTTGCCATCTACATAACATCATGGGAGACGGTACAAAAGTTAAAATCTAGCACACTTGCTACTTGTACACAGGGGAAAATGGCGATGGCGACATGTGACGAAGCTAGACTCGCCAGTCAAGGAAAGAGAATAAACGCGTTAATTTGAGTGCACATCAGAGCTTAATCTGGCACACAGGTGTCAGAAACCATGCATTGAAAACGTGGTTATATTTAATATTAGAGAAGCGTGATTAAAGTTGACGTTAGAGGGCGTGCATTAGAGATATCATGTTTTAATTTTGCATCAGATCGTCTGCATCAAAAACCGTGTGTTACCTGTCCTCAAAGCCGTGCAACAGAGCATCACAAGAGTGTCGGCTGGTTTCGATCCAGACCGCCTGGTTCGCCCGGCGCGACGTCCCACACTCGGTGCCTTCATGCCATATTTAACATAAGAGAGGCGTGACCACAGCTTACATTCGAGGGCGCGCATTAGAGAGCGTGGCATTTTGCATCAGATCGTCTCCATCAAAGAGCGTGTGTCACAAACTATCTTCAAAGCCGTGAAACACAGAAGCAAAGCAAGGGTGTCGGCTGGTTTCGATCCCGACTGCCTGGTTAGCCTGGCGACCCTCTCTCGCCGCCTGTCTTGTGCGGGCGTACGGCCCCCCGTCGGGCGTTAATCAGGGATTAACCGCACCATTACGCGGTCGGCACCGGGGCGCTTTTTAGACGCGCGCGTGAGTTACGGGGCGACGACGCGCGCTTGTTTTATCGCCCCGCCCCCTCTGCCTCTCCCCCGCGCGCTATATAACCTCGCCGCCGATCGCCAGGGACCGTCGCACGCCCACGCGCTGTGGTCGGGCGTGCGGTGGCCGATGAAACCGCCCTCGCGTTCCGTTTCTCCGGTTGTGCCACTGCCCTTTCGCCGAACGATTATACACGGGTTTGTACGTTTTCTCCCTCTGGGCCTGTGTGATCTACTCGATGTTTTTTGTACGCTTCTGTTTAGATTCTCGAAGTGGATAACGCTCGTCCATCGTTGCTTCTAGGGTCACAAAGTCTATGCCTCGTATTCTGTCTCTCCCTTCCCTTTCGCCTACAGTTTCTGTTCAGGTTCACAAAGGTTTTTCTCTCTCCAAAGTTGCCTTCCCACGACCTTCCTTGCTTCTCGCTTCGCGACCAATTTGCTAGGACTTTTGTCTCTCTAGATCTGACTTTCTACATCCTTTCGTGGAAGCTTTTGTCCCAATTTTAAAGAAGTTATGTCTCTCCGAATATCATAAGAAAGAATTAATATAATTGGCAATAGAATTTATATAACAATTGTCCACTTTTAACTGGTTTGCTGTTATCAATCTAAGGAATGTTATATTTATCTGATAATTATTATCGATTATAATTATTATCGTAATATTTATTTTATAATTATTTCGAAAATAATTATTTGTCTTTCTTCGCTGAGATAATTTGGTAAAAGTATTGGTAATTACAGATAATGAATAGGAGGAAAAGAAAAATGACGTTTCAGATATTCACATCTTTATTCAAGAACCTCACACAATATCCATTCGCGGTTGTTTTCGGGGATAACCAATGAACAAAAAAATTCACAATTTATACAACGATATTAACGCAATTTTGAAATGATAAAATGTCTAATTTAAGTCACGAAAAAAATGGAAACTCAAGATTACGAATTTCAGAAATAATATAGGCACAATATAAAAAATTGATAAGGTAAATCTGAGATTTTCACAAAAAGAAAATCAAACTAGCGACGGGCAAAAAGTAGGACAACAAAATCAATGACTAGATACCGCCGAGAGGTGCCCTCCCCCAGAGAGAGCAATATCGTCGAGGGCAGAGGGCGCTGAGGGCGCGTGTGAGGGCATGTTCTGGCTGTTAGCGCAAGTCCCGCGGGCGGCGCTACAAGAGGGAGGGACGAAAGAGGACGCAATTAATAACGCAACTCGCCGCAGACACAATGCCACCGCGAGCAGCAACAGCAGCTGCTGCTCTTGCTACTGCTGCTTCTGCGGCGGAGGCAACCGCGCAGCAGCGGAGGACTACAACGAGCAGTGGAGGGAAACAGGATTGCTGCCGGAATCGAAATTGCGGCAAAAGGTGACAAAATGTGAGAGAGTGGTTGAATACGCAGCCTCGAGCACACTCACAAACCTCATTGACTGCCGGAAGTAGTAGAAGGGCGCCAACACATTAGACGTTTCATTAATGTAGGCAACCCGTAAGACAGCGACGTGTGCTTGGCTGCCTATCTCACAAGAACATCTGAAAAAGATTTTAATGTAGGAACTACAATCTTTATAGTTTTTACTACAAATATTATACAAAAATTGGTAATTACGTTCAATCTGGAACAAATATTTTATTGGGTTGCGTGGGTAGTATGTCTCATGTGGCGAAGTATTACTAATTTCAATGAAAAGATTTTGCTAGTTAGAAGGAATTAAACTATACATTAGACACAATTAGAACCAGTTGAAGGGCATTAAACTACACGTGGGTGGGGCTATGATACTTACCTTACTTTCTCCTAGTTTGTAACTAGATTAAATAGTGACCATATCAAAGACTTTGCCTGTGAAGTGTGTTTATCTGCATCTCCAAGTGGGATTCGCCCTACTCTGTATCGGCACTCTTGGAATATTAGTACGATCAGTTGTTAAAGAATTTATCAATAGCATAAGATGAAATTACCTATTGGAAATCGAACACAGTTTCACATGCCTGGAAGAAATCAGACATACGCGTTGGGCTGCAAATGATCAAAGAGAAAATTCACTTCAATCTGAGATCTAGTAGTGAAATGTCGACGATTGTACTCGACGATTGTTACAGTGCCGCACATGGCACACGAGACGAGAGGCACAGCGCTTGCGTAGTAGAGCCACCTAACGCATACTATCGCTGTTCAGAAAACATAGGGTACCCTAAATCGAGCTAATCGCTCAGAAATATCTTGTGTCTGGGGAGCTAGACACGGAGGAGAACACGAAAAAATGGGCGGGAAAGTCAACGGAGAAATGGACGGGACGTAGACGGGAAATAGAAGGAAAGGTGAACGAGGGACGTAAGAGTAGTTCCATTGAAGTGGCCATAGATGTGTCCACGAAGTGTCGATGTAGTGAATGTGGACGTGTCATGGAAGTGAATGAGTTTCATTGGGTTTCTTGTGTGCTTCCTTACACGAGACACAGACGTATTTCTTGTGTCGCGGATTCTGGTCAAAAAGTTAGGAAGATGATGTTTTTGAAACGACATTTATCGTAACTTTCTCTCTCCTCTGCGACGTCAATGCACAGATTCCCCGAAATCTTCAATAGCTCCACACAAACAGAACTTAAAAAAACCATTCCTGTGAAAGGGAAAGACGAAAATGAAGAAGCAGACAAGAGGACGGGAATCTGACTTAAATGCAAATTTTCTCTCCACACAACCCTTCGGGTCCAGGGCCGCCTTATCATCCCACTGTGCGCAGGCGAAGGGCGGCGGCGAAGGGCAGCAACAGGCGGCGCGGACGGCGGGCGCGCGCTCGGAGGCAAGGGCTGCCTGGAAAGCGAAAGGGGAGAACAAACACGGCGCTGGCTGCGCCGGCGGCCGGAGAGCCTCGCCGCCGCCCCCGCCGCTGACGACGTGACGCGCTGTGCCGCCGCCGCCGCCGCGAAAAATGCGGGCGGCAGAGTGGGCCCGGGAGAGGTAGTTAGGGACCGAGAGACCGGCTCGTGGTGGCTGTGGGGAAGAGAGGAGGACGTGAAGGTGGACGGGAGGGTAGAAGGGGGGAAGAGCGAGGAGGAAGGAAACTGGGCGAAGGACGGGAGGTCGGGGATGTCTGGTGAAGGAGGACGAGAGGAGGACGGAAATGTGGATGGGTAAGGCGGGAAGTAGGTCGGCAATGTGGGCGGAGAGAAACGAGAAAGTAGGTGGAAAAATGCGCGGTAAGGTGGACGTGGGACGTAAAGTGGTCGTGGACGTGGCGGGTGGAAGTCAACATGGAAATGGAAGTGAAAGGAGTAAAGATGGAGGTACAAATATTGGTGGAGGTGCAAGACGACGAGATGGAGGTGGGAAGTTTTGTAGATAGAAGATATTGCTGTCTATTATCTCCAACTTCAACGTTCAAATCGTTGCTCCAGAGAGGTTAAGATAATTTCTAGATATTATTGCTCCCGAGAGGATATTTTCTAGATATACTAACACGACTAAACATATACTGTCTACATATACATATTAAGATATGTTATGATAGATCATTCTCTAGTCTCTTTAGAGCTGTCCTATTACTCGGTAAGAGCAGTATGCAGATTTGTTGAATTATAAAAAAGTTCCAAATAATACGATCAGTATGCAGATTATTTAAATATTATATGAAACATCTACATTTCCTGTTTGTCTCTTTCATTCCTCTCCCGAATCCTCTGCCTCTCCCGCTCTTCCTTCCCCTCGTTTTGCGTGGAGACTCCGCGCCCTCGAGTTAGAAGTTACTGTAGCGCGAGAGGCGGCGAGAGCCATATTTTATGCAGCGCGCGCGACCGCGCAAGGCGGCCGCACGCAGCCCTACCCTGCCTCGTTTGCCTCGCCTACCTGCCCCATGCCGTCCCGTCCTGTCCAGCCCACCTTGTCCAGTCACATTCCGCCCAGCAGTTATCCTTTATTCTCGCTCCATTCATCCCAGTCTTGTCCAGCCACTCCCTGACCAACGACGAGCCCTGACCCGAGTAGTCCAGCCCAGCCCAGCCCCCCCAGCCCAGCCCCCCCCAGCCCAGCCCTCATTACTTACCGCCCTGTACAAAGCGGTACCGACAAGCTCTGGCCTGAGCAGCCCGGCCACGATCAGCTCCGGCAGGATCGACCCGCCTTGACTAGCCCAGCCGCGCCCCGCCCCGTCCAGGCCTACCACGACCAACGTCGCCACGAAAAATCCCCCTTGACAAGCCCCTTTCGCTTAGCCCCGCCACTCTCCGTCCGGACCAGCTTCTTCCTGACCCACCATGGCCATACACGCCACGATCATCCTCGTCACGACCATCGCCGCCTGACCACAACCGTTCCCGCCATGACAGGTCTCACCACGACCATTAACCCAGCATCGTCCAACCCAGCCTATCCGCGGCCCGTCCGTCCCCGTCACGATTAACCACGACACGATCATGTCCGCCACGACCATCCATGTTACGATCACTCTCGCCACGACCAGCCCCGCCATGACAAACCCAGCCCCGCCCTATCCAGCCGCGCCATGACTAGTCACACGACGGCCAACCCACGCCTCGTCCGGCCCTGCCCCATCAACCCCATCCCGTTTCACACCAGACTGTCCACCCATCTTTACCCCGCCCAACACAACTCCAGCTACACCACCCCGACCCGGCCGGCCCGCCCCTCATCCACAGAGCCGCCGTCGGCGCGGGAAATTTGCTGGTCGGTGCCAGCGCTACCCTTTGCCGCTTTGCACACGCCCCTCGGCGCTGAATAAGCAGCGGCTCCGCGGGCGAGACCGGACTCTGAGAAGTCAAAGGGGGAGGACTTTTGGCGCGGAGCATGGTAATAGGCCTCGCTGAGTGGCCTACGCCCGTCTGGATCAGGAAGTCGATGTTACGAATTACGCGATAAGAAAGGCGTGCTGGTTATTAAGTAGTTATGTTCGTAACAATTTCAGAAAGTAAGTCTTTGGCGACTGAAGTATTTATGGACGAGGCAAGTAAAGTATGGGAGAGTAGTCAAAGCCAACAACTTCACTGTCAGCAAGTCAGTCAACACTTAAGCCTCACTAATCTGAAAAAGTTCGAGAACTAGCCTACACCTTACTAGAGAGCATGGCACATTTAACTTATGAGTAAGACGTATGAGAAATCTCCACTTTTAACCCCAAATCCCCAGTTATCCGAAAATATCAGACGTCTAGCCTAAACCAACTAATACACATATTGTATGTAAATAAACTAAAGACCTCCACCAAATCGAATATATCACTGGCTGAAAGGACCCAGGGCATCAACTCATCAGTCATTGTAGTGTCTCTTTTCGGGAGGTCCTTGGATTCGAGTCCCGACGGTGGCAGGATTTTTTTACTTTAGCTCGACAGACAGGTCGAATTCAGCCGTTGCCTGGAGGAGAATTCTAGCGGCCACCTGTTCTGATCGGTAATTTTCTGTGGTTTCTCCAATTAACACCAAGCGAATGCCATCGCAGTACCCTAACAAATGGACCACGGACCGCTTGCAATCTTTCCTTCCTCTTCCTTGCCCTAACCTCACCCCTTACGCACACTTTCATTTACATACACTACACTACCACATCCCTACATATCGGGAGACCAGTTGGTAACTTCGAACTTTTTCGGCTGGCGGATGAGCCCCACTAGTGGGAGATTCCTGGTAGGGGAACCCCCTCCCCAAGCTGATGTGTAGGTGGGCGGCGAATCTCGCCATCCAGCGGGGGAATATCACCGCTACGTCATTCAATCGGAAATGTTAAGAAACTAGCCCAATGTTGTCAAGGTCGGTGCCACGAGCGGGAGTCCGTGCCACGAGCGGGAGTCCGTGGCACGAGCGGGAGTCCGTGGCACGAGTGCCACGACGAAATCGCCTCTCCACGCAGTTCATAACCCCGCCGCAAGAGACAACGCCATTATTGTCGCCATTATTGTCCCATTATTGTAGAACGGCGTGGTTACTAATAGTTTCCTCTCCCGACCCTAGTGGCGCAGAGTAGCTCGTGGCATGGCACGGTGCGCGAGGCGTGCCACTGCCGCCAGTAGAAGACCTTGACATCACTGGACTAGCCTAAATTCACTAGAGCACCTACGCCATGCCACATTCGCCTCAAAAGCCCGCAATGCCGAAAATGTTAGGGAGCCAGTAGCCCATCAACGACACGCCTCTTTTGAGTGAAAAGTCCCACCCGGCCGTAACCGTTTCCCCAGCACGGCTGCCTCGCCGTCCCCAGCGCCGCCTCCGGCTCTGGGAGTCGCCGGCTGCGCAGTGCCTGTGCACATCGACCGGCGTCACGCCGTAAAGGGCGCCATACGCCATTCGCCCTTCGCCATTCGGCGCAAGGCGGTTTACTGCCGAGGGCGGCGACCCCCCTCCCCTCTCTCCCACTCTGACAGCGACGCCCCCCCCCAACTCCTGCTGCTGCCGCTGATGCTGCTACGACCGAAGGTGACAGGTCCGCTTGAAGGTAGTTCCGAAACCAGCAGAATAAGGCGGTTAAAATTTTTTTAAACACTATAATTTATGATTCAAACACACGTGCATTTTTTTTAAATTTCTAAATGTTCACACTACATATTCATGTTTCAAAAAATACGAATAATAAAACGATCCATGAATATAAATTAAATAAATAACATTTATAAGTCCTTTATTTTGTGGTCGATGTTGGATATTAGCACTATAACTTAATTAAAATTTTGCATGTAGCTTTTTCAAATGTTTAACGATTTAGGCATTAAAGATCCAATTTCTTGGGCTAGTTCTTCGTATTTCAGTCAGTTATCCATTTATTAATTTTTTTTGGTTTGCGAATAGGCCGTCTCGGACCACGCATACATGCACTCTGCACTTACCGGGTCTCATAATCATTTTATTTCGCTGGCAGGTGCATGCGATTCATAAGGGGACCAGCATTAAGCTGAATATGATTTTATCCCCCAGGGTTGTTAGTCCTGGGAACATGGAAGATGGAATGATGATAATGAAGGCTGAATGGACGACACCCACAGACATAAACAAACATACCCATGTTGGAGGCGGGATCCTTCCGTCCGATATCGTCACGCACTACCGCCTTGCGATTTCGACTACCTGGACAGGCTACCCGATATTATTGTTATTATTATTAATAGTATTATTATTATTATTATATTATTAATTGCCAATTACAAATATTTTAGTTCCTTGTAATATTATTACAACAATATTATTGTTTTTAGTTATAAAGATGAATATAGACATATTCGAAAGAACATAACACTTGAAACGTTTCAGTCAATCCAAATGCATTCTTGTAATTAATGTTGATGATTTTTTCACATTTGTTCATATCACCATGCAACGAAGTGAAGTTTTCATCATGGATCAATATTTTTTATTGATTGTTGTAAGTGGGTTCGATTGAGGTGCCACTCGTGAGCAATTGTTTCGTAACACGATTCCTATAAATGCGTTAATCACACCGAATACTGACCCTGGCTATGATGATGGAGAATAATTATGCAAATTGGGTACACGGTTGTATTAATGGAAACGAACCTTTTGAACTCCCTTCACAAACCCAGTTGTGATTGAACATTTCTCACCAAGCGAACAAATTGGTTTCTCAAAGGACTATTGTACGACATGTAATTCAATGAAAAACTTACATTCGACTTTTTTCTATCTTCAATATCTCATCTTTTAGAGGTATTTCTGGACACCCCTCCTACTTGAAAGTTTATCTTAAATGACATTTTCCCAACACCCCAATGGTATTAAACTTAAGAGATTTTTCTGTTTATACTTTCTACTATTCGACAAAACATGAATAGGAGCACTCACAACGTCCCTTGCAATAATAGGATACCAACGAATGCCTTTATAATAATAGTAAATAGTAACAAAGAGTAATAACGAAAAAAAATGGAAAATATTAATTTGCTTTTGTCATTTCTGCAGCCAATGTTGAAGTTACAGTTTATTTTGACTGACAGCTGATGCCAAATTCTTTTTTGGGAAAGGAGCTGAGCCTTCTTAGGTCTACCGTTCACTGCGCACGCGTACACGCGCTCCGCCCTTCGTTATAACTTTCCGTCTGCAGAGAAAGCGGGTGGGCGCGCCCTTTTTATTATTAAACGCGATAACGCATTAGAACCGGCCTCCCTTAGAACTCGTTATAAAACACAATTAAAACTTACGGCGACGCAAAGCACATCTGGGCACGCGTGAGAGTAAAGCTTTTCGTTCCATTTCGTCTACTCTGCGTTTCGGCGACTCGGATACACTGAACCCGTTTCGAGTGGGTAATACAAGATTTTGCTCTTTTCCTTTACGCCCTACTTAAAAAGTATTTTCTTCTTCTTCATTGAAAACTTGTTCACAACTTTCTCTCAATACGATACAAGTAAAAGATTTTATGTTTGTCAATCAATACTACAGATTCCTTCCACTACGTAATTTCAGAGAGGTATGTGTGACAGCCTAGCAACATACATGTAACTTCATTATTTTTTTTTAATTGCCACTATTTATGTGGCATTGTAAGCAAGAAAAAGGCTAGGTCGCTTTTTTAGTGAAAATACCATTTACGCGAGTGGGGAAGTTAACGGATCCATTTCTTTCTTTTCCGCAAAATCATAGATGTGTTGAGCATTTTAAAAACGCACGCATTGTTGCAAAAACCGCACTTCATTCCTTTTGATAACGATCGTTATCTTCTTGCCTATTTCTCTTCCTGTCGTAACTGTTAACTCAACCGTAATGCTTCTCTGCGTAATGTTTTATTTGTAAATCATGTTCTGTATCTATGCATGATTCTATATTCGCAATTTTTTATGAAATCTGCTCCGTTTTTATGTAGCTGTCACACTACTGCTCTCCTATTTTCTCTCTCTCAATTGTATCACTAGCACAAATATTGCAGAATTTATTTGCGAATTGCCCTTCACTTCTGATTTTATGAGCTGACCATCACAACTTCTCACATCTTTTTTCCTAACTTCCGATTCTAACTCATAGTCGCCGAATGTCTCCTCGTCGGCACTGATGTAATTTTGTTTCACTTCCTTGTACACTTTCAGCTTTCCATCACGTCTGCTCCATTTTCTTCCCAATCTCAAAAGCTCTCTTCCGCCTTCTGAATCCCGCCTCGCTCCCGTGCCCCACCTCCAAGAACCATCTTCGCCGCTGCCACCACACTCTCCGTCGCCTCTGGTACCACCGCCATCGGCGCCGGCCTCACCTCTGCCTACTTCACTTCACCCTCCGACGCCTCCGCCACTGGCACCGCCGTCACTTGTGCCGCCGTCACCTATGCCTCCGCCACCGCCTCCGTCGCCCCCTCCACCTGGACTTTCGCCACCGCCATCGCCGCCGCCGTCTCCACCTCTGTTGTTGCTTCTGCCACTGGCGCATCTAACTCCACCTCCGGCTCCGCCTGTGCCTCCGCCACCTACATCGCCACTGCCGTCACCAATGCATTCGCCACCTCCACCGCCTCCACGTAGGCCTCAGCCTCCACCGCCACCCCGCCTCAGTTTACTTTTATATTTCGAAACCTCATCACACTTATAATCAAATAAGTACACTTAATTATTCTACTGCCTCTGCCGACGTCGCCACCTATGCCTCCGCCACTACCACCGTCTCCGTCTTCGCTGCCACCACGTTCCCCGCCGCCTACGACACCGCCTTCGGCACCGGTGCCGCTTCATCTTCTTCCATCGCCATCGCCACCTCCTCCACATCCATATACACCACGGCCACCGCCATCACCCCCTTCTTCGCCGCCTCTCCACCACCGCCACCTCAGCCGCCCTCGTCCTGCCTGCCTCCGCCCGCTCCGGGCCGTCGACGTCTTCGCCGCAAACTGCCTGTTCGCCAAGGAGCAGAGGCGGCGCCGTATTTGGTTTCACAAATGGGGGCCTTCCGATTCAATTACGACGACGGCCGCGAATCGATCTGTTGATTCGTTCCTCGCCTCCCGGTAATTGCGACGTCATGGCACCGCCGTTGCCGACCCTGCCCCCTCCCCCCCCATCGCGCGTGATTACGGGGGCACCTCGCCTGCAGAGGTAATGGGGGGTCAGGTCGGAAGAGCAGAGCCGCCGCGATGGAAGAGGGGAAGCGATGCCGACAGCGAGAGAATGTGAACCAGTTATGTGCACTGTGTGGTGATGAGGGAATGGTACGCAATGAGGCGAAAAAATAAGATGAAACTATGAATCTTAAAACTGGAGTAGGTGAAAAGAGTGAAGTGAAAATAAAAATTCAACGCATAAAGATAACTCACTGCCTTTGAAATTCAATTCAAAATGACGCTAGACTGTCTAAAGATAATTAAAATAACAGTAAGTTGTGGTAGCTAAAATATGCTTTACTGCAAGTTCATATGGACGCCAATAAAGAATTGGTGAAACAAAAATATCTCAAGCACTGAATGTATTTTGAAAATAATAATAACAGGAATAATAACAATAATAATAATAATAATAATAATAATAATAATAATAATAATGCGTGGTTTAATTTTTGAATCTCATCGCAAAAGATGGAAACAAAATGTCACTTACCGCTTAACGCCCGAGTGAACTCCAAATAACAAGATGAAATATTACTCACCTGCAAATAAAGAAAAATACATTACCAAACGCTTCTTAGCAATATTATTTCCTCTCAATACTGCTCACATTAATGATAATAAGTATTAACTACGAGAAAACTGAAGCATCACTTAATGAAGTTTAAAAATGGCCGAAATAACAATTTAAATTATTTTACATCGTCTCAACCTGCAGCGAACAACCAATAGTAAATACACAATTCACTGTAATTTGTACTGCAATGTTAAATAATTGTTTAAACTATGTAAATTATAGATTACCATTGAAGTGAAATCAAGATACAAACATTTATTCTCAGACAAAACACATTGGAGAAAGTGCAGGATCAATGACCACACACAAAAAATACAACCACAATAATAATAATAATAATAATAATAATAATAATAATATAATAATAATAATGATAATAATACTTCAAAATTGTTGTCAAGAAAATGTCAAAAATCGAAGCTGAAGAGACAAGATTGGAATTGCCTTCCATTCTCAATTCCATGATTCTTACCATCTTCGTGTACTAATATCGAAAAAAAGGAAAGAAACCTGTTACAGTATCGTTTACAGATTAGCGAAACGTGAATTTCAGGTGAGTTGGCTCACTTTTAATTGCCTTTGGTCACGCGGGCGCGAGTAAACAAAAAGCTCCCACTTTGTGTCGCCGATGCTACCAAACGTCAACCGGCGGTTGCGTCAGCGCAGCGGCGTGGGCGACTGCGCGCCAGCCCGAAAGGTTTGTGTCACCAACACTTGGAAACCTGTTCGAGCCACCCCCACACGCATCGCATCGCAGCTACACAAAGCGACAAGTAAGGCGTGGTGTGATTGGACGGCGCATTGCCCGTCGCGCGTTGTAGTGTTGTGATTATGAAATATAGATGGAAACTTTATTCCACAAATTGGGCTTATGCCGCCCGGCGACAGAATACAGAAATAATTTATGCTGGAAGAAAAAAACATGCTCTCTTACAAAGATGCTGCTGCTACAGCAGATCACTTTTGGTTCATTTTAAATGTTTCTTCTTTCTGTAATGGATCTGTTCAAAACAGGAGAGATCACAACTTCTGGCAGGTATTTCGCCTCAAGAATTTAAAACTACTTTACAACAGGTAATTAGTAAATTTATAATAAATATGAAGTGTATTTAGTAATTGTACGCACATACGTGATTTACATAATTACTCATTTATTTGCGAGTGTATATGGAACTCGTTAGATGGATTGATAAACATTTATTTCAATAATCTGAAAATCATTAGCGCTGACGCACATTGGTAATGATTATATTTATTGCAGCAATAAATTGTTATTGATTAATTATCCAAGGAGATGAAAAAAGTAATGACAAGGCAGAACAGAGACGAATACGCGACGTGATTAGATTTGTTGTGCAGAAATACACTGTGTAGTTTAAAATATGAATCATCACAAAGAAACTAACACTCTGTAATCATATTCACGCATTGAAAAGAAAGGCATCACTAAAACTCTGCATTGTGCGACATCAATACGGTCGCAATGGCAACATTTCTGATATGGAAAATTGCTGATAGAGTTACGATGGGTATTATTGAAAATACAAAGACAATCGAGAATCCAATCACTGAAATTCGCTCAAAAACTTTAGATATTAAAACATAATCGAAATTTAAATGTAATAAATTTAATGATGTAAATGGATATTTTAGATTAAAACAACTTATCCCACGAACAGAGTGAGGGCATAGTGGTTTCGCTAGATAAATCGCAAGTCCCAGTCGACCCCGATTATTTGTCCGAACAAACCCACCGCAAAAACCGTTTCACCTTTTCACTTTTCCCGGCGTCTACTGATCGCACGTCACCACTGCCACCGTCTCCGCGATGGTCCACCGCTCCCCATTGTTTCGAGTATCCCCACCTCTCTCCCTTCTCCCTCACGTCTCACCGCCGCGCGCAGTACCTCAGCCGCCTCGGGCAGGTGACGGATCGTCTCTTGCCTTCCCGCTATCCTCCGCCCCCGCCGTCCTCAGAGTCCCCGCCGTCCTCACCGCCCCCATCGCCACCGCCGTCCCCGTCGCATCCCCCTGGCCCGGTCCATGCCGCTGCCCGCTCAGCCGCCACCGCCGCCGCTGATAACAGAGATTAATGGCGGCGGCTCGGCGCGGCGGTCGGCCGCGCTCAGCACCCGGCAATCAGTGCGCCTGCGCGGGCTGCAGGCGCTCGCACTTCCACCGTTCTGAACTTGCTGCGCGAGGGCGAGCGAAACGATCGACAACAAATGCTCTCGGATGATAAGGCGAAGCTGCCTCTTAGGTCAAGGGTCACTGAGTGAGTGTATTAGTGTTTCCGAGCGTGTCAACTACTTTTGGATATTAGTACTGAATGTAAGTATATTATAATCCGGAGGTGGCAGTGTTTCCTCTCGTCTACGAAGTGAGATCCGGTCCCGACTTACACGGAGGTTTCGCGGTGGTTTTCCTCCTCCAGATATCTCTCCAGCGGGATGCCGCTCCAGCCGGGACATGCTCTAAGCTTGCGACTGATTTCCCAACACGTGGTAGTGCGATACGTGTGTGCATGTGTACGTGTACGTGTGCATGTGTAAGGAGAAAATAGGGAAAGGATGAGTGGGAGAAACTCGCACGCGGTCCGTAAACCGTCGGTTAGGATACAAATTGTCAGACACTTCGGGATGTTTGGCATTAAGGTTCAGCATGTTAAATGCTAATGTGTAAAAGCTGTTAAAAGTGCCCTACACTATGATCAGCACTCAAGGTTACTTAGAAAATTGAAAATTCTCGGGTCTCTCCCTCCCCAGACGTTTTATCTTGTAACTGATATTTTGGTAATATTTTGGAGCTTTCTAAAAAAGGAGAGGATTCTTTCGAAAGATATTTAAAGCTTCAACACATTGACTTCGGGCTATCAAAATTGAACTGTAAAAATTAGAATTAAATGTAGTATACTTTGAGCTCCGGATTAAATAGGATTTCTAAGAGGAGTTTCCTTCGAAACATAACTCGAAATATATCGTGCGAGATGGATCCACTATTTATAAAGCATGTTAATTGAAAATTTTGGAGTTTAAGTTGTTCTATTCCTAGAAAGTTGAAAACCAGAGTTTTTAGAAGTTATTCGTCGGAAATAAGAAAACTCAAATAACAGGGTTCTTCATTCTTCGTTCTTGAAATTTAAATTCAATTTCTAAAAGTAACTGTGCCTTTTAAGGATGTTTATATTACTGTCATATATATTGCAGGCTAATAATAATAATAATAATAATAATAATAATAATAATAATAATAGCAATAATAACAGCCATTTTGGACATGTTCAAGCAACATACTAAAACAGTTGGTAAATGGTCGCTTTAATGTCGCTAGACATAGGATTGCAGCGAGAGTTATTTTCAAACATTAGTTAAATTTTTTGGACTTAGAACAGTTTTCGACACAAATATTCGAAGTGCGAATGAGATATAGTTTCAAAAACTCAGACATGTATTTTTCAAGTTCTGAAGTTTCCTTTAGACAAGTAAACATTCTGAATTGTCCAGATTTTTGAATTTCGTTTTAATGAACTTCGAGTACACACAACAACGAGCTATAAAAAAGATATTCAGCTGCACCCAAATGGAATCGCAGTAACCACGAAATTGTGAGAGAAAGAGAAGAAAGACATTGGATAAATAAAGGAAGCGGGAGAAAGAGAGGTACGAAGAGGGGTTAAAAGAGAATTATGAACATTTTTATGTTATCGCCTAGTCATCAGCTCACAGGTGCGATAAACTGTTTGAGTAAGTTATTTTCTAGCGATATATATCAGGATTTTACCCGACATTAAAAAACAGTGACGTTCATTTTGCGCAAAACTTTAATCTGTGAGATCGTGTCATTAGTTATCCGAAAAAATGACACGAATAAAAAGAATTACATGATAGATTATCGTACTAATAGGATTTGTGAATTTACCGTTGAATACGATGCGAAGATTTTTTATTGGTAATGTTACCATGGCTATACTGCATGTGATATGAGTATATCGCCAAGATCTATGAATATGTCACATTATTATTATTATTATTATTATTATTATTATTATTATTATTATTATTATTATTATTATTATTCCATTACATCACGACTAAAGATCTTATGAGTCGGCTGAATATAAAATCTACTCCAGGTTGCAACCAGCTACCTAAGGAGCAGATTCGGTGACTATCAGTGCCTCTACAATACTTTACGCAAAATGTGGGCTGTTCCAAATAAAGTTATTCAAATAAAGTTAGTAGGTCTCATATCTGGGTTCCGCTCTCTCCATACCTTGAAAACTTCTATTTCAGAGCCCCCATTTTTCGCTTTTGCGTAGTAAAAGCACCACATCACCTCCTTTAATTCATCCCGGGTCCATCTCTGACGATGGCTTCGAGCTACTGCCGGCTCTGGGTCCCTGGGACTAGCATCCGTGGGATGGCCAGACGTCGACAAGGTGACATTAGCTCGGTTTCTGAGCAGGTATGGGACATTGGTAGAACAAGGCACGTTAAGATTCATTACATTGCTTGTTCTATCCATTTTGCTCATTGGTTTGAATTGAAGATTCGCAGGACGCAAGTTCGAGTTCACAGATCACACTTAACCCTCGGGTTGTTTCCTGCCATCCGTTACTGCGACCCACAGTGGCCTCGGGGCATCCCCCCGCAGGGCCCAGCAAGGGGTCCCTCCGATCGCCAGTCGGCATTACTAAACCCTACGGGATTTTCACTGACTGCTGAAGGCAGCCTCCTTCGCTGGCTAATGCAAGGTTCGGGCCTCCACTCTAATCAGTGGCCTGGTGTGCCAAACCAGTTTCTCTCCTGTACCCTCTATGGGCCGACAACAGGAAGTCCAAAGGTTCATGACCCTTCCCTCTCTACTTACTTCCCACTCTCCTCAAAATGGAGTACTTCTTCGTCTGACCCCTCACCTTCAACCCATTCAGCAAGGGAGGCCCCACCGGTAGCTACCACTGACATAGCTTTAAGGCTCATGGGGTACTCAAGCTCCACCACCAACTGCAAGGTCGTGTACTCCCTAGGTGGAGTTATTATTATTATTATTATTATTATTATTATTATTATTATTATTGTATTACTAGGTTTTTATCATCGCCATACACATTTGGACTTATAAGGGTTTTATTGGAGTGACTGTGATCATTTGATCTGATTAATTGCTTGTCAAAAGATACTAATTGCATAGGTGAAGTCCGCGTGTCCATTATTGATGTCGGTGTTTTTCATTATTAAACGATGTTGCTGATGTAGATGATAGGATAATGGTCATAGAGTGACGTACAACAGCGCAGAGGCGACGCAGGGCGTATATTTTCCTTTCCCTCACTCGCTCGAGCGTCTCCAACGATGCAGATGCGACAAAAACGACAAGCAGCCGCACCCCCTCTCCATGCAGCCCGAATGGCGTTTAGGGGAACGACAAAAATATCGATGTTTAAAATATATTTTATGTTTTAAATTTGATGTAACTTTTTTAAGTAAAATACCCTCTTTCTAATGTGATACATAACACGCCAATGTTAGTTTAAAGAATACGGAAAGCCTTACGGATCTCGTAAATTTCACTGTCATCCTAATTTTCTAATCAATGTTCTGTGTAGTCAAGGTTGAAAATGCACCTGCAATGGTTTTATCCGTGTGAATTTGGATATCATAATACATCCTGTACTTTTTCTTTTCCAATACTGGTTTGATTTATACATATAGTACGGGCATATGGTATCACGTGATATTACCATATTTAACTGCAAGGGCTTGATGGATAATGTTTGCTGTTAAATTGTGCCGGCTTACGTATTCTGTGTTTGCCAAGTTTTTGCATGGCACGTCTATTGTTTTTGGTGCTTCATGGCATACCCTACATTCATCTCGGACGTCTGTTTTATCAAAGTATTTTTTGTAATGTTGGTCACCTGATCTTAGATGGCATGGATAAATTCCTCAGTGTTCTCAAAAATAAAGACCCATCCCAAAGCCAACGCATCGATACATCTTTATCTGCATTTTCCAGGGAATGGAGAAATCTAACTTTCCAGGGAATGGAGACTTTTGGACTTCCATAACTGTATTGTCATCAATGGTGGTTACATTCGTATAATTGCCATCTTCCAAATTAAGCGAAGTATACCCTTGTCTCAAATTTAAATAGCTTTGCTCATCTCTGATGGTTCAGATAGAAAGAACGTTTTTAAAACTGTCGCTTGTTTATTTCACAGGCTTTTAAGGTCTAGGAGGCTCTTCCTCCTTGTTTTCTGGGAATGTACAACCTTTCCGCAGCACATTTTCTATGATGGATTCTGAATTTCGTAAGCAATGTGCGTGAATTTCGTGAGCAATATGCGTGAATTTCGTGAGCAACAACAGGCTTTTGGAAAAGTGTGTAATTTGCTATTTATTTAATAATATTAATTATTATTATTATTAATATTATTATTGTTATATTTTCTCATCACCATACACATTTGCACTTATAACGGTTTTAATGGCTGACGATATATCTGATCTTAATTTCTTGTCAAATTACTACTACTTACATAGGATGAAGTCCACGTGCCTATTATTAATGTTGTTTTTCAGCACGTGATTGATGTTGCTGACGTTGACAATGATGTTGTCCGATGTCTACATCCAGCCGCAGAGGCGAATCGGAGCGTATATTTTCCTTTCCCTCTCTCGCGCGAGCGTCTCCAACGATGCAGATGCGACAAAAAACGACAGCAGCCGCACTCCCTCCCTGCAGCCCGAAGCGCGCGTAGGGGAGCTGCACGGCACTTTGGGGCGTCGCGTCGAACGATCCACATCTCCCGTCCGCTCTCCCTCCGCCCGGCGCGCGTCTTCGGCGGCAAATTGGGCGAATGACGAGCGATGCCCCATCAATCTCCGTCGGGGCGAAGACGCCGCGTGACTTCTCGAGGGGAGCAGCAGCAATCACCTTTAAAGAGGCTGCGAGGTGAATCAATCACTCTCAGGCGCTAATAGGGAATAATGACTCAACGAGAGACTTCGAGGAAAATGCACTACACCGGCGCTTTCAGGCGTGCAACGGACGTTGGACGTTGGATCTTGTTTTTCTTTTTTTCTCTCGTGGAAATATTTGCCTACGGAGTTTGTGTGATGGAGAGATCCCTCGGAAAAGCCCTGTCCAAAGATCTGGGTAAAGGGTATAGTTGCCTTGAATATTTTTATTATACGCAATGAAAATTTGCTATTTATTTTATATTAGAAATTATCAATATACATATATTCTTATTTGCAATGAATTATTTACCTTAAAACGAACTTAGCTTGCAGTAAGTCACCCACCGGTATTTTCCCAAATATGCCGCGGACATCGACAACTCTACTTCCTCTCTTCGGCGTTTCCCCTTACCTCTCCCTTCGATCTCCTCAGAAGGCGAGGCGCTGCGCCGCCCTGAAATTGAGATTTCTATTACGATTCGAGAAGTGTTTTCTTCTTGATCCCGAGAACAAGCTAAAGGACATTGTTCTGGAAATCCTGCAAACGAAGCAGGCGGAAAAAGGGGAAAAGCTTTTCGACGATTATAAATATCAATCTTCTGTCATATATTTTCTGGTAAATAGTAATACGAAAACAAATCAGGAGTCTTCTTTGCCTGAAGGACTCATAACAGGTATAAACAAGTACGTCGCGTTATGGCGGGAACCCCCTCTACGAGATTTGGCTTCCCAGAACGGTGGCAACCCATGTGCCCCCCTTCATGAAGCCAATGCTTAGCACAGCCTGACGTTGAATAAATATAAAGATGAATTACAAATTTAGTTTTTGTGCTCTGTATTGACATTAAGGCGTATAAAAATCGAATCAAGAACATTTTCTCGACCAATAATAAATATAATGACTGCGCAAGTGTCATAAAGGAAATTGCATATGCACGTGCCTTGAAAAGGTATGTGCAGTATCGTCTCTTCACTGAATGCGGATGTTCAAGGTGGGAGTGCAATTATTATACCTCGTCAGGGTCACGTGTACACTATCTACGCGTTTATAGATGCTTAGCTTTGTCATTTCATGAGAACGCTTGAGGTATATTTTCTTTTTTCCACGAAGTCTTGTTTCGTTAATTCTTCATTACCGTAATGGTCATTGCGGATTAATGAATTTTCAAAGAACGACAGCAGTACGAGCAAGAATTTCCAAGACCGACAATATTAATGACGG
This sequence comes from Acheta domesticus, assembly GCA_031308135.1. Classification (NCBI taxonomy): domain Eukaryota; kingdom Metazoa; phylum Arthropoda; class Insecta; order Orthoptera; family Gryllidae; genus Acheta; species Acheta domesticus. The sequence goes on along the minus strand of JAHLJT010002406.1, from coordinate 96,101,057 downwards.
TAATTACTATCTTCGAGATATGACGGAAATACTGAACTACCAGTCGCAGCGGATGGGTATAAATAAGAAAAATCCCATACGCGAAAGATAAATTCTTGAGAATGAAGATTAGAAAAAAATGTATTAATGTGGCTATGAGCTAATACAAATGATTTAAGATATCGATTTAAATCAACTTATTTAAATTTTTTGATTTAAAAAGAAGCGTTGATTTAAATCAATTTTTTCCTACATGATAACAGAGGACGAGGTAGGAGGGCGGGATACGGCGTTAGAGTGGGACGACGGAGGAGAGCGAAGGAGAAGGGCGGAGGAGGGCGATGGAAAAGAGCGACGGAGGAGGGTGACGGAGGAGAGTGACGGAGGAGGGTGACGGAGGAGGGTGACGGAGGAGAGTGACGGAGGAGGGTGACTGAGGAGGGTGACTGAGGAGAGTGACGGAGGAGGGTGACGGAGGAGGGTGACGGAGGAGAGTGACGGAGGAGGGTGACGGAGAAGGCTGACGGAGGAGGGTGATGGAGGAGGGCTATGTAGAAAGGTGATGAAGGAGGGTGATGGAGAAGGGCGATGGAGAGTGATGAAGGAGTCTGATCCAGGGAGATAAAGGGAAATGGAGAATCGCGAGGGCAAAGGACGAGGCGGTGCGAGGAGCGAGGCGACGCGGGTGCTGGGCGTGAGGTAATGCGGCGGGGGTGGGTGGAATGGCAGAGGCGGCGACGATATGCATTATGAGAACAGCGAGTGATGGTGCGCGATACAAATGGGTCGCCAGTGGAGGTGACAGGAGCTCGTCGCGGACCTCCAGAGGAGAGGGAGGCAGAAATGATGTATCGCAGCGGCGACCTGGTTTCCACCCGCGACGCTGGGGGTAACACTATGCGGCGCGTGTGTCCATTAGGATTAGCTCGGGGACGCCTGAGGAGGTGCCGCAGCTACAACAGAGATTCTGATGGGACTCCGCGCCTGTCTTCACCTTGGAATGTCCACCACATACGCACTGGCACTTGAAAACTCGGATTCGCTTCCCCACACCTTCCACCCTTTTCAAACTGATTTAACATTTTTCTTTACATAAAATGTTATTCGTGCAGACTTTAGTTATTGTGGTGAGAATGTGTTTTTTGGCACGTGCTATTACGATCTTCTTTTGCATTAATCCTACATCCGAATCATTCACAAATCTTACTATCGCATTATTTATAGTCATCAATCCGCGTGGTATGTAGAGCGAGTTTAATGCTTTATAGCGAAATTGACGCGTGCATATTAGGTGTGCCTTGTATTTAGCAATATAATCAATGTCTTCTTGTGTTTAACATGAAAAGTACTAGAGGGAGATAGATAGAAGAAACATACATTCATTTTCTTTGACAAAAATTAATGAAACATATTTCATCTATTTTACTGGTCTGAGCCATTCAGTGCACTTACTAGTCAAAATATAACAAATAAATGAATAAAGATGCCGCTGAAACGTAAGATGTGCAAGATTACCCTCGCATCACCTGTTACAGAGAACTACTATACAGTACTCGTACAAGATTTATCGCTACTCCCCAGTATGTAGCACCATTGTTCTCCTCATACGACGTGTTCAGATCCCAGACGCCACCGCTCTGACGCATCAAGACCAGTACGCAGGGGATAAACAAGTGACGACAGGGAGTGGCGGGCGCCGCCCTTCGGCGTACGAGCGCGAGGGCCTTTCTCGGAAGGAGCGCGCTGCTCTTCCATTCCGCGACACGAGCGCCACACGCGACGACGGCGAAGCCCAGAAAAGCCTCGGAAGAGCGCGTGATCCTCAGCAGGCCCCATAAACTCTCCACGCGCCTCCGACGCGTCGTCGTCGTCGTTGTCGTCGTCGTCGCGGCGTCGTCGTCCTCGCTGCTGCTGATGCTGCCTCGGCAGCTGCTGCAGACGCTTCGGCGGAACCGTTTGCGGCGCTGTTTGCTTCAACGCTCTCGTTGTCGGTGGTGTCGACATCGCCACCGAAGTCATCTTAGCACGTGCTGTTGTGTGGATCTTCCCCTTACTACCCTTCACCTGGGGCTGATGTAGATATTCAATTTGGAAGAAGGTTAGGCAATGTAACCATATTAAATAATTTTCCGCATATGCTAATTTTTTCAATAATATCCATACATATATTTGTTATACGTCGTTAGTTAATTCACAAATTCCTTATTTCTAATATAAACTATGATTTTAATCTTTAAAAAAAATAGATTTTTTATTACGGCTTTTTTGAGTGATTGGATCGTGAGCTCTATGACCCTTGTCCTGGATTCGCTATTGCCCGAGGCTTTCTGTTTCCTTGTTGCTTCTTTTCTTCTTGATGCTGCCAATGTTGTCCAACTCATTCGCTATGTATTCTTCGTTCATATCATAGCGAATTCCCACTCGTCAAGAGTTAGATTCCTTTTCATCTTTTAGAAACGATCCGGAAACGAAACAAGCACATGCCCCTTCAGAAAACAGGCACCTGACACAATCAAATCTTGGTGCTCTCCCTTCGTCCTCGTCGCGGTATAGATGTCGATGCAGTCCATCCCCTCATTCACAGTTTGTTTCTAAACTAAAACTAAAACGATTAAATCATTTACACAGGCACACAAAAAACGTTGTCAGATCAAGACTTGATACATCCTTTTCTACGTACGTCAACGCGCTGAATCCGAAGCAATAATTGCGCCAAAACCTTCCAGTTATTTTAAATCACGAAAAGAACGTGAAATTTACAATTTTCGTGTTTTTTAGCGGTTTACAAAACTTGGAGAGTTATGGCGCAATTCCGGCTTCTCATTCGGATTCAGTGCGTCGCATACATAGAGGAACATGTGTCAAGTCTTTGGGTCTAACAACTAACACCGAACAAAAAAATCACGGTGGTTTATCGGGATTTACAAAAAACTGGAGATTAGTAGCGCAATTCTGGCTTAGGATTCGGATTCAGTGGGTCGATATACATAGAAAAACATGTGTCAAGTCGATGGATCTGTAAACTTTTTTTAAATTTTTTGTGCCTGTGTTATACATCTTCATATGAAATAGTATTTCGTGAATGTGATTTTGAATAACCCGCTGTATTTACGACGATCTCGGCTGCAAATGCATAATACAACTTTAAAAATAGTTCCTTTAAAGAAGAAATAAAGCGTTGTATTGTAAATGCTTATCGAACAGTATAAATTCTTTCCATTGCACTATTAAAAAAAAACATTAACGGCAATGAGTGCCCTATCATGTTTCCATATCCTGAACTAAAGTTTTGAAAACTTTGTAGGCATGCACTTTTCAGGCGAATTTTATTTGTTTTACATTTCCGAACAACAAAGCAAAAGAAGTGTGCAACATTTATCTGTTCACCCACGATGGAATACCTTAATAACTTTGAGAAGGATACACTGAAAATGTTTGCGGGGCGGGGCACGAGTGTTAGTTGCGTCACAGCTCTCTTCGTTGCCACAGATTCCGTCAATTTTTTTGTGTTTTTACATCTGCCGACGCCCCTCATATGCTTTTCCGCAGTCGCTCCTGCCATTTGCGACTGCCATCACCGCTGTCGTGTCTATGCAAGAGCGCCCGGCAAATGGCGGGGCGGGGGAAGGGACAGCAGACGCATTTGTGGCCGCGTGGCGTCATCGCGTACACGTGTACCGCCGCTGCGATGCCCATTACCGTTTGCCATGCTCGGTACAACGCAGCCACCGCAAGTTTCTCCTCTCGACGCTCATACGGTGCACGCCCCGCCGGAACATTCCGACATCTTACTTAGCGTGTTGTGAGTCGGTGGTCAGTTTTGGTGCTGTATGCTTTCTAGCGATGCAACAAACTGTGCACGTAGCTATAAAATATATGAACAACAAACATACACCACACACAAACACACATACACCAACCACACACCCATACGCACAAACACATAAGCATACAAACACACACCTAACACACACACACATAAACCGCAACACCACACAAACACACACAACATACTCAGACAAAACAAAATAACAGCAAAAACACACATGCGCGAGCGTGCGCACACACACTTCCTCGGCAGATTTTCCGAACTGTTTGTTCTGAAAATATTTTTGTTCACATTAACAAGGAGGACCATCCCATTAACAATAAGAGTACATTCTTCTGCCGTTCTATTCTCGCATGTTTTGTCACAATGATAATCTGTAAAACGATTTTCATCTTCCTAAGAGAAAATACAAATTGCGCGAATCCAAGCCGGGCCTTGTGTTACGTCACCTGGAGTGAGCTTCGCCAGTGTTCCCGGGCGGTGGCAACGAGGTGACCTCGACAACCTCCATAAGAGGCGCGCGGTGGCCAGTACGTGCACACACGCGGTTGTAGCCTCTGAACAATGGGACAAGACCAAAATATACTGCGGGTGTTGCCTGACGTGGAACTACACATGGTAACGGCTGTGATTCTCCACTAGCAGTGGACGAGTCAAAATGATGTGGTACACTTCGATACTTCTAACTACGAAACTAATAATTATGTAGGGCAATGAACATATTTTAATATATATCTATGCTACAGACATAGTTTTCATAGGTGATAATTAGGTTCATACGTTTTCCATAACCTAGTATCCTGTAGGTTTTTTTTCAGTTTTCATCATATCTTCTAAGGAAAATAACATAGAACACCAACAACTGATTGAGAATATTTTATAATCAATGATAGGCTGTCGGTTGTTGATAGATAGTTTTTGGGAGGAGAACATAAAAAGTGTAATTTGAATTAACGTTTTCTTCTTGAACAATACAATTATATTAAGAGTAAAATTTACATAACTGGTAATGCAGAAACGTGAGCTACCGGTTGAAATTAACAACTATACTTCTTTCCAAACAACTTTTGAGAAGTACGTCACTATTTTCAATCGATCATCAGACAATGTGCAAAGAATGCCCGTGATACATGAACGACAACATTGTCTAATCATCCATAAAAATTCATTCTGATAATTTTGTTTTCTTATATTACAGAAGAATTTGATTTGTCGAAAAATCGCGCAAAAATATTTTTATATAATAAAGCACAGATTTTTTTCATTAAGATGAAATTAATTTATGCTTTTAGATTCGACGCAACTTACAGATTTTCTAGATAGTTTATAAAAAGAAACCAAAAAAGTTATCATGATCGAATATCATTCATGTCACTAGCCTTTCACGTGAAACACCATGGCACTGTGTTATACACAACTTTTCACATACATAACACTCTTATTGAAATGAAACATTTTTGTCATTAAGGGATAAACGAGCGTAAACTTCGCCCAAAAGTATCAACTCCGATGAACTCTACGGATCAGAAAAGTAAATCGCAGCTTATTTCCCTCGGCCATATCTAAGTCCCTGCTGGTTCGCAGTTTGGGCGATCCGTGGAAGTGATGCAACTGGATATCACGCGAGCTTGAAAAGATAAAACTCCGTCTGTTTCCGCCGAAAGTATCAGAGCTTCCAAACGCACCGTAAAGAATTTCTCCCCCCTATTCGGGAGAGCTCAAGCGACACGGCTAAGTCGGTACAAATCCACAATAAATGGACCCAATCCGAAGCAAATATTTACCCGAACGGGGGGTGCGCGGCGGCGTTACGACGTAGCGGGCGGTCTAAGCGGCTCATCCCCCACGAGCCAGCATCCCCCTTCGCGACGCCACGGCGCGGCGAAGCCCCTTTCACGACGGCGCAGGGGGGGGGGCCCAGCGACCCTCGCCTCTCCCCACGCCCTCGGCCATCTTCGCTGGCGGGGATGATATGTGAACATTAGGGTATCCGCTAAAAAAATATTTTATTGACGTACGTCAAAGTACGACAGTAAATCATTTCGAAAAGACTTCGTTTTGCTTTTTCATCAATAGTGACGAGGCGTTCTAGGCGCTGGAGGGGGAAAAATGTCACTTTTCTTGGTTTCCTTTTTTGTATGTTCTAGAAGCAGTAACTGTCGAATACAATTTATTAGATTCAAATTAAAATGGAAATTGCATTTCATGTAATATATCGGTATTAAATCGATATTTAGTTAATAAGATTCGAGATATTGAGATTGGAAATATCAAGCTGCGTATGCGCATGCGCAGGGGCTGGGCTGTTCAAGTTACACATGTGCGAAAGTGGTATGAAGTGTTCGATCTATTGCTGTCGAATACTGTACATTACTCTGCACTTTAAGTCGTTGTTTATGTTATAATTTTGCGAGGTTTGAAGTATTGAGATACGACTCTACCACGCAATTCCTTCTAAGTCCAAGAAGTACGAAGCGCTTCTCGTTGCGAGTTAGTCAAGAAGGGCCCGTCGACGTATGCTAGAAGTCACTTGTCCCATTTAAAGGTATTTAGTTCTAAAAAATGGTATCCAAGATTTTCTTTTTTAATCGCTTTATTTATTGTTTAAAACCACATATTAAAAATAGAGAATGATAGCGGCCCGGCCCAAAAATTAAAGGTCACAAAAATAATTTTTTTTCCAAACATTTCGTTTTCTAGCGTTCGGAGGTTAATTGAGGTGATTACAAGAAAGAAAGTTTATGTCATTTTGTACAAAAATGGTTCTATTCATTTTTCACTTACGACCAACCGTTTTTAACGTAAACAAGCGGCGAAATTTTGGTGATTTTTGTGACCTATGACATTCGATATTTTAGGCCGGGCCAAAATCGTTGTCTACTCGTAATATGTTGTTTAAAAACAACGAATTAAAAGTATTGAAAAATAAAACCTTTGATACCATTTTTATTAAAACCGAAGGCCTTTTTTGGGCTAAAGTGACAGGGCTAGCGGCGTTCGCGAGCGCGCCAACTCCCCGACGCCAGCGCCCCGCGTGGCGCGGCGCGGCGGCCAGCGTTCTTTACGAGGGCAACTGACCGCGCAGAGGGCGCTGATCCCGGGGATCGCAGACAAATCCACCGGAGATAATGGAAAAACGACGGCCCCTCCGCGCCGGCGGCAGGGAGCGCCCATAGGAGCGGTCCAGGAACACAGGGAAGGAAGGGAAACGGGGACGTGGGAAGATTATAGGGAACTCAGGGCTGGAATAACAAAGAATTGTGGATGGGTGACGCGGAAGAGACATTACGCGACGGAATAGTAGGAACACCGAAATAGTAGGACAATAACAAGGTACCGTTGGCGTAGGAATGCTGCTTATTTGCCTCTTTCTGCTTTATGGTACAGCTTACGACCTTCGTTTCATCCCCAACGGTAACAAGCGTGAAGGAGTGGTTACAAGAACTTTCTTTAAAAGTGTTAATTTTCCACCGGCTATAGTTTCGTGAGCAATGTGTTCTTTGTGGCTGTGGCTATTGGTTTTCTGAAAAGTTCAGGATCGTTTTGGGAACTGTGATAAAGGTGCCTTTCACTTTGTCTAGTTGTTGGTACCCGCTCGGATATGTTCCGTAGATGAGGAATAATTCTTTAGGGACGAAATTAAATTTTCTGATCTATAATTGCTGAACAGTTTGAAGTTATCACGTTACCAACAGAAAATATATTTATCTTACTAGAACAGGGTTGCGTGTGAACACGACTCGGAAGAACAACACTTCTGTGACAGAATCCCCGTTCGTAGTGCCCCGCGTAATTTATGTGAGATATGACAATGTTTAGCTCTTATTCACGACAAATAAAGTGGTATTTAACCGTTAAATGTAAATAGACTCATAATTAAGAACTGAGATAATTAAGAACTGAGATAAATATGTAATCAATCGATATTCCTTCAGTGTTCAAAAGTCAGAAAGATCCTCTACGAACTTCTGTAGAACCAAACTCAAGAATTCCATGGAGTCCACAATCACAGAAGATATTACACGATGTTTCTTTCAGCATAAAACACCAGCGAAAATCAATGAATAAAAGGGATCAGCTTTGTTTACAGAAAGAACCAACCCGCAGTATAAGCACGTGCGCGGAAATAAAGCAACAAACACACACGTATATGCAGAGACGGAGGAGTGAGCAAACTCCGGAGCCGGGGCACAGGTGTGAACTCGGGTGCACCTGCACGCACGCCCTCGTATGCAAACGAACGCTCGCGTCGGTCGGCACGTTCCGCGCGCGCTCTGGAAAAATCGGGCACGGCCATTCTTCTGCCCCGGGGCCCCGCGATTGACGTGGAAGTAATTACTGCAGGTGTTTCCATGCAAATCCCCACGTGGACTGACTCTGACACCGCGCCCGCGTGCGCAAAAATTCGTTACGCGGCAATGACATCGGCCCGCGCGCCGTGTTGCGCGGCGAAATGAATTGATGGGCCCGCGTGGTGAACGGTCATAAACCTGTTAGGCACGAAGATGCGCAAGTCGTTCAAGCGTTCTTGCAGGTTGAGACGATTTCAGCTCACGCAGTTTCGGCTAATGTGAGCGTGCTCAAAATAACAACCTGCGAAGCGAAATTTGCAAATAAACAACTCCCCAAAATTCCAACTGACCTTCTGGGACATGTGGTTTATCTCAGAATCTACTATTAGCTTTATTGAACACTAAGCTGAAGTTGTCACTGAATAATATTCTCCTGCACTCTTAACATTAGTTCCGTTCGTTAAACTCGTTAAAAAGTTAACTCAAACGTGTTCAATTATCAATGGGCTCTGACGGCATGAAGCGCTCGGCAGCCAAATACGTAAGTATGTCGACAGGCGAAATTAAAACAAGTTGGAAGAGATAATGGCCTGGATTCAGACAGATGTTAGACGCTTAAGGACGCAAAAAGTCGAAACAGTCGGTGTGAGAAAAAGAAGAATTGTAAGTCCTGAGGAGGTTAAAACAATTGTGAGGCAGACACTAACTTTTCAAAAGAAGAAAGGTGAAACGCCGGACTATTTTGTTCAGGTATTGGTAATCTATAATTATACTCTAATATCCTTCAACTAAAATGAAAATGAAAACCAGAGAATACATGTACCGTAACTCAGAATGAATTCTCGCTTCGCTGAGTAATATATTATTGTCGATACTCTTTACATACACATTTAACATATTACCAACATAAACGATCTTCGTTATTCTTGAGATTCTTTAAACGTTAGAAGCAGAACAATGACAGATTACAAAGAATTTTAAAAATCTTAATACGTTATGTTTAATCATTTAAGAAAGCCTTTTATTGTACGTTTTAACAATAGTAATAATTGTTAATTATTTTAGATTCATACAACATTCAATTTCACCTTTCCAATCGTTACACAAACTCACGCAAAGCATGACAGCGTACAGAAGAAGTACTGAATTCGGCATGCGAAGACATCACGAGATTTCAAATTCTAGAACTGAGCATGGGGAGAGGCGCCTGCCACGACAGCCTGCTTATGCACAGCCTGCACTACAGCCTGCAACGCAAGCATAACCTGCAGTGGCACCCATTATTCCTGATTAGCGCTCTGCTGCCAGCCGCGTTACGCTGCCACTCCGACACGACGCCATCTGCACTTATCACTGCTTTCCCGCTTCACCCATTTTTGATTTTTCTATCCACTACATATTAGAAATATATCTCTGGTAAAATTATAAAACAGGCTTCTCATCTTTTTTTTATTTAAATCAATTTTCAACTGCTATGATCCTTTAGTGACCACTGTAATTTAACAATGGTTTTATAACGTTGGGGTGATGGTAGAGAAACACGTGTACGAACATACACTAACATCCACGCTCTGGGCGGTATTCGAAACCATGACCTTTCAAGCCAAGGTAGCCACGGCTTCTCTTATTTGTTGTTACTGTGGTTTTCTCCGATAAATCTCAGACTACGAGTCAATCCTACTTGTAGTAACTTCCATGTGCCCGTCCGAAACTCATGTTAGATCTCTTCTGGACCACAGTTTGGAGCAAGCAATGTGGCATTCGACGTGCATCTGCCACGGGCCATTTTTTATGCTTCTAAACTTTTTACGATTAAAATTCGTATACATTAAAATTATTTTAAAATTTTTTAAAGGATCGAAGACATGACACCAAGCTAGTCGAATCGTAAAGACGTGCAAAGTACTGCAGAAGAATCCTAATTAATGATGTTGGAACTCTGGAACTGCGCGATCATTCCTACCTCATCCTCATCTTTGCAATTCGGACTTAGTAACCCAACCTCTGTGGACAACTAAACATTCACACACATGTAATCGGGGGGGAGTAGTTTGAGGGGAGGGAGACTGTCCACTCTGGGAGCTGAGTGGATGGTGTACCGGAAGGAAAGGGAAGGAGGTAGAAACAGCACGAAGTAGACCTTGTCACTGCTGCAGGTGTCCTTCCTCGAGCGTGATAGCGAGATCTCGTGTTCACAGTGCCAGAATAAAAGTTCAACATTTCAACGATCTATAATTTCAAGACGGTAAAATACGCTAAGATATAGATAAGGACACCTGTGATCATGATGATGTTTGAAAGCTGAGAATTCATAATTTTTGCTATTTAAATGTTTTCATTTTCTCCCCTAAAAAACACTTACGCATAAAAATGTGTAATGAGTTCACAAACTGTTGGGAAAACAATATAATGCTCCAAATAGATGTCAGAGCAATAGCAGAATAAGCGGCAGGAAAAACTTGCCATGAACCCACTTTGTCTATTCAAATTACATATGAGTTTATTAATTGATTACTGGATGTTTCCGAGCATGTCAGTTCATTAGTAACGTTAGTGAAGTGAATGTTTATATCCCAGGAAGTGCTGGCGTTCCTTTCCGGCTGGTTGGTGAAATCCGGCAACAACGTACATGTCACCTTGCAGAATTTTCCTCTTCTTCCTTTCCAGCTGTCTTCCCCAGTGTGGCACCACTCCAGCCGTGACAAACCAAACTCCCGACTGGTTTCCTGTGATCTGTGCATATAGTGCATGTGACTGCTTGCGTATGTGTGTGTGTAAGGAGAGAGGATAGTGCAAAGAAGAGGAAGAAACGATCGCGCGCGATCCATGGCCCGTTTGCCAGGGTACTACTCCGGCATTCTCCAGGTACTGATGGAAAAGACGACGGAAAAACACTGATTAGAGCAGTCGTTCGCAATAATTCCTCCAGACAGAGGCTGACGTCGACACAACTAGTATGGAAAATCCGTCACTGTCGGGTCTCGAATTCCAGGATCACCAAGTCAGAGCGGCAATGCTGATCTTGAGCAAAATGTCCCGGTGAGTTGTATCAACATTTGAATCCCGCAACCCAGACCCGCAAGACATGCGCTCTAATAACTAACCTCTTGATTATTTGAATATCATATAATATACGAGTATCTTCATGATTTTATTTAGCATCACATTTAGCTAGTCAACCGAACGTGTCGCGACCACGGAACACGACATTCCCGCTACCCGATGGATCGGCTGGACACCACGAGCGACCTTAAACCATCGCGAAGGACAGGGACAGTGCTCACACCTTGCAGTCACCGTTGTCAGCACCTCCGCCCCTCCACCGCATCCCTCCAGCGCGGGTAACCACTACACACAGTGCGCTGCGCAACAGTGCACGACGTGGCGGTGAGGGGGGCGCCGCCCACCATCAGCGCAACACGGTGGAAAGCGGACACTCCATAACGACCGCCCAGCGACACACCCGCTGGATATTCATCATCAGAGATTTGGTAGTTTTTTAATAAACAATTTTCTTACACAGCGAATAACCGCTTTATACAAGAGTTTTGATATTAATAATATATAGCTAACTTAGAATTAGACTTTAGAATGGAAATACTACTCCCTTTGGAGTCCTCAATTTCCATTTTCGGATTATGTGGTTGGGGTGATTTGAAGGAATGGTAGAGGATTAGGAATTAATACCATTAGGTTAGAAGAAGAAATGGATTATTAAGGTAATCTGAATTTCTCCTTGGGGAATGGATTGAATTATCCTTTGAGTGTACGATTTTCCAAGTTGGAAATTACTTGCGGCTGAAAAAGGACGGTAAGGTTTGGAAAAAATGTATTGGAAAGTTTGGAAATGAATTGGTCCGTTGTGGATAGATCAAATTATTTATGCAATTTATTACGAAAAATAAACCAAGATGCTTTTACAGCAGCACGAAGTATTTTGTTTTGAAGAGTTTAAAATGGTTTTACTACAGAAGAGCAGGGGCAGTGCTCCCACCTTGCAGCCGCCGTCATCAGCACCTCCGCCCCTCAACCACATCCCTCCCGCGCGTGTAACCACTACACACCGCGCGCTGCGTAACAGTACACGACGCGGCGACGGAGGGGGCGCGCCCGCCATCAGTGCAACACGGTGGAAAGCGGACACTCCATAACGACCGCCCAGCGCTCCACGCGACACCCCCGCTGGGATATTCATCATCAGCGATTTGGTAATGCGAAGTGTTAATTAACGTCATTCAGTGGAACAGCCCACGCGGGCAACGAATAACGAGTTTTTCATCAGCACTTATCAAATTTATATCACATGGGCGCAGTTATAATGGGATATGAAAAGTTATTTGGGGGAACAGAGTTTCATGCGAGTGTCGTGTTCGCCGAGTGATAGAATAAATGAATTCTGACAGATTGATTGCAGTTGTGTCAAAATGGACTCATAACATTTAATATTAACATCAAACAAAAAGAATGCTGCAAAATGCATTTTTCGGAAATCGATGCAATGTAAAGTTAACATTACAATTAACACGAAATAATGGAGATTAATGAAACATATGTAATTTTTTGTACAGATTGCTGCTTCCGACGATGGTGGAGTTTAGCACTGCCGATGTATAAATGTCGGAGTGTTGAAAAGTCTATTAGCAAATGTTCTACGAAGAGATTTTAAATATTTTATTTATATAGTACTTTAAATTATGATATGGGATTCATGTGCAAGATCTGTACACCTAAGTAATGATGTAATTTCAATTTTGATACGAATGAACGAATTGTCAATTTTGAAAGTAGCAATAGTACGTTTATTTGACCTACAATGTTGATAACTTACTTGTGTTAATTGACTATTTTACCTTTTGGTTATCTATCTTATATAATTCAAAAAATAAGTTAAACATAGAGAACGACAAATATAACTTTCTGAGAAGTATTTATTCCCCTTAAAACGATTTCATACCTAATTGAGAAAGACAAAAATAAATGTCTATAATATTGCTTTATTTCATTTTATTAAAACTGAATGTTAAACTTTTTATTTTTAGAATATGTTTTACTACATACTATTCAATATTTCACTTGCATTCTATAACTAAAACTTTATTCGAGCCTCACATATTCTTTATATTAAATTTCTTTACAGCTTATTACTTTCCTACGTATCACTACTCGTAGGTATTACTATTATTTAAGATTAAAAGTCATTTAAAGAAGCACATCAATATTACAACTAGAAGTCACATTAGTTAGAGAAGCCACAGAAATAGTTCGGAACACAGGAATTCAAAACGCATATTGATATCAGCAAAAACATCGTTACAACTACTCGATAACAATAATTGTAGAGGCTACAACTATTCAGGTATAGCGGTCATGGGTACATCCTGATTATTAAAAAATATTATATTTTTTTTAGGAGTAACGTGTTTATCCCCAGCAAATCTCCCGAAACACGATGCGCAGTATTCAAAACTCTCAATCACTAACCATTTTAATGCAAAAAAGTCACTGTCTGTGTACTTTTAAGTACACAGATGGTACCGGCATCAATTAAATAATCAATTGAAATTTTCCTTCTTCGTGCTGACGATACTAAAAACTTTCAGATTTGCTTTCAATATTATCTGTTACAATAATCATAAATCTATAGTTTATTCACTTAAACGAGCTGAAATAATCTGTTTCGTGGGATCAATAATATTACAGTACCCACTACAAATATTTTATTTGCTCGCAGCAAGTCAAGCCGTATTTTCCGCGCAGAAATCGTAGCGTGAAAACACGAACTGTGGCCAAGTGTGAAATACTGCCAATTACGCAGCTGCAGTCGTATATTTCGCTCTCTGCACCATACACACACACGTCACCGTCTCGACGTAGCGGCGCCAGGATACTCAGTAAGCGATTTGAAAGTTGCGACGGCGAGCTAACGTAAAAACCGAAAGCCGCGCTTCGCCCATCGGAAGTATAAATGACGCTGTCATCTCTGCTATCGCGAGCGCCGCCGCAACGTATCTGCCAAAGCCCATCTCGAAGACTTCACCGCCGCCACCACCGCCAGCCCCACTGACCGCTGCAGGCGCCATCACACCATTGAAGTAGGCATGCGACATCGATGTCGATGTTTTCAAAACATCGATGTTTCTGTGTAAATATATCGATGTTACAAACATCGAACATCGTGCTCAATGTTTCTATGTTTTCAATATTTGGTTCCTGGGTGAAATATCCACATAATCAAATTCTGTAAAAGTTAAAATATGAAAAATAACTGATAGAATCACTATTTATCTGCTCCGAACCACACGAACGCGGGTTTGCACTGCCGTCATTGATCAGTCTGTTCCTCGTCCGAGATGATCCTGATACTCTGATAATCTTCGGCTTTCCTCGTATTTCGCACGAGGATGCGTTTTTAACTATTTTAAGTTAATTTTAATTATGAATTAATACTAGGTCTCTGTCAAAATTTTTGCGCCCAAATTTAATGTTTTAGGTTATTAAACTAGCGTTAATACATTGATGTTTGAAAACATCGATGCATTTTGTTCGATGTGTTATTAACATCGATGTTTTAATTTTCGACATCGACGTTTGCCAACATCGATGTTTTGTAGTCGTTTGTGTTAGAGCCATCCTCGGGACGCGGACGACAACCTGTGAAATCATTTCAGGTGGAATTTCTGGCGGAGCAGGTGTGCAGCGTAGGCCTTCAAGGGTTGTGTCGCTTTCCCTGATTGTAGTTCTACAATTTCTGAATGATTATTCATCTTATTATAATCTACTCGTCACCTCATGGACCATTCTCGGTAAAGTATAAGGTACAAAGGATCACAGAAAAATATTACCTACACCTTTGTCATAAATATAGCATAATTACAGAATCCAACATTTTAAACATTACATTTACAAGTCCTCTTTAACAGCAGTACTACTCTCGACATTTTACTCAACAACTTATTAATATTATTCAGTACGCAGATGATAATTCTAATGTGTAACATTACGACGAACCGTGATGCATGCAAAATTACTTTGCATATTTTTCTATGCACGTACGTTACATTTTCCCTTCTTCCAGTGCAACGGTCGAGAAATGTCAAGTTCATGTTTCCGATAATTTCTTAAATTTATTGAATTTAAGAAATTTAAGAATTTAAGAAACTTAAAAAAGTGTTCTTTTTTTAATCCTGTGTTAATTTATTGATGTATTTCTTAAAATCATCGTCATTCACGGAACAACATCGCTAACCACGAATATCGCTTGCACACCACCGCCACAGCGAAAACGTATCACCACCCCCTTCGCCGCCTCCGAACCGCGTCGCCGCCTTGACTTTCTTACGAGCTGCGCGTCGCACACAGAGCAGTCCGTGTTCCGTTTTTGCGGCGCGCAAAACGCGGCTGAATTGATATCTTAAATTTATAGCGCGTATTTCTTCGGGCGCCCGTCGCAGTAACGGCGGGCGAGCTGCAAAGTCGCCAGCTGTAGCTTACGTCATCCCGAATCGAGTGCGCACTTGCGCCAACGCTCCGACGGCCCTTCCTGCCCCCCCCCTCCCCCTCCATTTCGAGCCCCCCGCCTTCTCTTCCTCCGCCCCTCCCACTATCCATGCCTCCCCTTCGCCTCTGTACATCGATCTGAGAGGCGCTTTGCGGGTTCCTGCTTACGCGAGCTGTTCATCGTGCCAGGGGGACGGGGAGGGGGGAGATGAATATGGTGGGGTAGGTTCCAAGGGGAGAGGAGTAAATGCTCAGAAGGGGATCGTGATCTCAAAGGGACCAAGATCTGAAAGATATTTCTTGCATGTAAATTATACCAGGACGTTCACTTAAGAAGGAGGCTGCAGCGGTTTTCTCGTCCTTTCAGAGGATTTGAGCAAGGGAAATGAGGTCAGCAAGAAGCGGGCCTTTAGAGCTTCTTACAACACGACTCAAAAAGATGACATTTCATAATTATTTCAAATTACACGAGTTTCACATCAAATCAAGACATTTACGAGGTAGCAAAATTTTGCCGACGACAATCCATATTTCCAAATATTTCAATAATAATGAAAAATATACACAGGAATAAAATAAATTATTTCGGGGACAATATGACATTATATTGCGTTAAAATATGCAAGAATGCAATACACAAACACTAGTACTAAATAAGGCGAAGAGACACATCGTAGTTATACCGAATTGAATGGTGTTTGGAGCGTCTCCTAGAATGCTTCACCTTCTTCACTTCTAGCTGGAGAGGAAGTGCGGTGCTTAGCCAACGGTTCACGCATCCTGAGGAATCCGACACCTGAGGCGACACGACTTCCCTCTTACAGCAGGAAGCGCAAGCGATGCCGCGTGACATAGCAGCACCGCGCGCGCCACGGCCTCCTGGCGACAACGCGTCACTCTTCACTCTTCCAACAGCCGAGTTCATGGCTTCAATCCCGCCTGAGTGTGATAAAATTTTCGGTGTACCATGAAATGCTTGTGACTTGACGAGATCCATGGCAGATTTTTGGAAAAATAAGTCCCTACAATATTTGTCCGTCCTAATTCGATGTCACGGTTCCTCGACCACAGAGTTCGGGCATTACTGAGAGTAACTTCTGGCGGAGGAACAGAGACACTACTAGTGTTACAAAGAATGTTCCAGAATCCGCGCCTGCTCGAAAATTCCCTAGATCCACGACTGAAATAGGCTTCAATGGTAGCTTGGGTCGAAAAACGACGAAAAATGAGAGTCCAGAACACAACCAAATGACCCCAAAATAATCCCAAACACAAAATAAAAAATAATACTCTGCACTCACTAGAATTCTCATTGTAAACAGAATTCTCATTGGAAATAAGAATTTTCATTACATTTCCATTGTTAAGAGAAATTTTATAAGTCAAATAACCACACACACGAAATATAATATCGAACCTTATTTTGCGGTTAGTGTGCAGACCATCCAATTTAGGAGTTCCGTTTTTTTATTTCTTTGAAACACACACAGTAGAATGCATTTAAAAGACACTTCATATACTACGTTACAATTTTTAGTAGCTCATATCAGTCTGAAACTTTCTTCTTGTTACAAACATTTTAAAAGAAGACCCTTCTCTTTCCTAAAAATGGCATTGAGAATTACTGAAGCTTCTGATTTTCTATTTCACTTCTTTCCTGAAATCACTGACGTAATTATTTATCATAATATTTACTGCGACCAAAACCTCAGTCGAACTTAAAATTCGCTGAATCTTACATTGGTTTTTGTTCCACAACCCTCATAAAAATTCCTTGCAGAATCCAATAGCTCCGCATCACAATGAGAACTTTTGAAGCAGAGTAAATGGAAGTGAAATGAATATCAGAATTCCACAGGAACTTTTTCCCCGTTTAGAAGCGCGGATCAAAAGTTTGTTTATATTTCCATAGGGCAGGTCAGCGAGATATCAAATACCACACAATATTTTTCACCCTTTGTTGTTTAGCGGCAAAAGGGAAATGTATAAAAAAGGAACAAACCAGATATACATTCGTTTCGTAACAACAGGGCAGGAGAGAAATGTGAAAGAATTCTCTCGCTCTGGGTCGGTGCAAGTACAAAGCGTTCCCAACTGTTGGTCACACCCGCTGCTTTGTAGACAATAACCCTCGACCCAGACTCCTAGTCGTCACTGTTGCCGTCGAAAAGAAACAAGAGATCGTGCTATGTGGCACTGGGACATTATACTCTCTCATACACCAGGGACAACCCTGACTCGAGAATGAAAAATGGTTTCTCTGTGTATTGTCGAGAGCTTGTGGTATGTACGGAAAAAAAAATCTTGTACCAAATGCATACATAGAATATAAAATGTTTTTCTAAAATATTGCTCAATGAACTAAAGATTCTTGACGAGGTTACTGAACCATTGATTCATTTCTGACTCATTTCCAATAGTGGAACAAAGCAACATAAATAAAACTAAGTAGAAACATAAGAAAGTAAGGTGAAGAATCTGTGAGAAGAGATGTAGTTTTATTAGAATTACAAAGTTTCTAATACTATAAGAAGTGAGGCAAAACATATTCTGGACATTATGAAAAAAGTTAGAAAGATATTAACAGAAATAAACAAATTCTTATGAAAAAGTAATCGAAAACACATTGACCCAAACACAATGACTTGAATACATAAAAACGTAACAAGATGCATTATAGACAGATGTATGTAAACTTCTTTTTTTATATCATTAGCAATACCACTGATGTGGCTCTTGAAATACAATTAAGAAGTTTACATATGTCTGTCTATAATTCATCTTGGGGCTTCCTTCCTTCAACTCAAACTACAATTCAAGACAGGCTTATTTCTATTTTACAAGAATAAAAAGTAACACATTTTTAAAAGATAAAGGAAGTCATTGTAAAAAAATTATACGGAATGGCGACTTAGGTTCGAAAGGATATTAAATGACGGCCTCCAGAAGCACGTTCCAAGAACAAAGGAAGTTTCCCACAAAGAAAATAAAGCCTGTGGACCATAGATTGGTGCTAGAATAGCACAATGCGCACCGTGTGCTTGGATCGTCACCTGCGCCAGACAGCTCGGAATACTGAAGGCAACTGACGTATTGCAATAAGGTACAATCCTGCAAACCGAATTTCTTGGCGCACAGAACGCATTTTGAATATCCTGCTACTATTTCACGAGAGATTTGGTTTTCTTTCCCCTCAGAAAATGACTGGCTGAGTTGACTGAGAGCCAGCATTACCTCTATCTGTGTAGCGACTCTGACTCGTTGACTAATCGATTGATTGATTGTTAGTGATTCCGGGATCGTCAACTACTGAGGTCATTAGGCCCGTAAGTGTAGTGCACGTTTTGATCAGGATGTGGCGGTGATCCTTCCACCCCGTATGGCGAGATCCGGCGCCGACCAAACGTCGACTAGTGGGGTTTCCCCTACCAGGTATCACCAACCAATGGTGCGCCAACCCCAGCCGGGACAAGCTCTAAGCCCTCGACCGGTCTCCCGGCATATGCGGTAGTGTAGTGCATGTTAGTGTACGTGTATGTGTAAAGGGTGAGGAAAGGATAAGAAATCGGCAAGAAAGATCGCGCGCGGTCCGTGGCCCGTTTGGTAGGGTACTGCTCCGGCGTTCGCTTGGTGTTGGAGAAACCACAGAAAACTACCCATCAGAGCAGCCTGGCCGCTAGAATTCTCCGCCAGACAGCGACTGAATTCGATGCTGACAAGCTAGTGTCAAAACTCCCGCAGCCATCAGGACTCGAACCTAGGACCTCCCGGTCAGAGGCACTGCAGTGACACTGCATACCTCTAACGGGAGACTGACTAGGGGTCACAGTGTTCGAGTCCCATCGATACGGGTTTTTGACACTAGCTAGATAGGTCGAATGCATCGACCGTTTGAAAGAGAATTATAGGACCGGGTGCTTTGAAATATAGCTTTCCCTTGTTTCTCCGAATACCACCATAAATGTCGGAGTAGTACCCTTACAAACGGGACAAGGACCATGTGCGATATTTCTCTCCTCTTCCTTGTTCTCCCCTCTCCCCCTTACATACACTTACACTCAGTACCCTATTAACATCTGACGGGAGACAAGATGGAGGGGGAAATCCCCCACAAGTCGAATTGTAGGTCGGCGCCGAATTTCACCATTCAGCGACGGAGGAACACCGCCACCTCAGAAGATAAAACATTCACTACACTAAAGGGACCAACGAAATTGATTAATGTTATTTGACCCGACATCATCTATCTCAGAAAATGTTTCTCATGCCACGTGTTGCTTTTAGAAACCGGAAGACATGTACAATTTCTTGGGTATCTTTGGAAAGAAAGGTTGTTTCATTGCATTCTCTAGAACTAACATGCACCCTTCTATACTTCCCTGTCAGCTTCAGGCTTTTATTCTCGCTTTTAATTAAGCTAATATTCACCAAAAGTGCATTATTTACAATTGAGAATTTACTTGTTTTCATAGTCCATTTAAACAACTCTTCATATAAAAGATTACAACATGGAAATGCAGCTTGGCCTATTTGTTCTGCATTACACACACTTAAAGAAGATACTTTCATTAAAACTAGAAGGTTGTCCACAAAAGCACCTCCAGAACAACTACTTATTTCATGAAAAAGGAATCGTGATCTATTTTCTCCTAATGCTAAGAAACGTTTGGTAGTAGAATTTTCAAGGAAATCCTGTTCAGCTATTATTATTATTATTATTATTATTATTTAGAAATTGGAACAAAGCAACGGTAATTAGAAAAGAATGTTGCTGAGATAAAATCAAATACACATTTTCATTGTATGTTTTAATATTTTCTTTAATTAAATATCCCGATTTTTGTGAAACTAACTCCAGTGTTTGCAATTTTGCGAATACCCAAAAATCTGATTCCTTATTGAACGAGTCTTTTATGAACGAAGACAATTTTAAAATGAAAAAAGTTCGAAGGGTCTTCATTACAAAGGGAATTCTGTCGCAGACGCTAGTGTAATATTGTCGTGTTGCTTTTGATCTCGACTCTTGTGTGAGAAGGATTGTTCTGTTTTCTCTTTTGACACCCATCTTTTTTTCACATTTATTTCAGAGTTGCTTTTAAAGAATTCTCTTTTCATTTTCATTATTTTAAAATTGTGTTTTCAAAATTTTAATTGTTTGCTTCTCTTTTATCAATTCATCATTCACAGATTTCACTCAATACAAACCACAATTTTATCGTTGCACATCTTCCATGCAATATGTTTACTCCAAATTCCTCAACCTCTGTTCTACCAATGACAGAAGATTCTCCGTTTATGGTATCATGATAAAGACGTTTTTTCTTTCTCATTCAATTTTATTTTATCACTATTTTTCATTTAGTTAGTTTCATTAATTAGTTTGCAGTAATTTGCGGTTTACAGGGAAAGAACAATATTTGCGAATCTTATGATAGAGTCTTCTTTAACAACACATTACACTTTCTTACCTGTCTGTTACATCTCATATCTTACATCCACTCACGTTTAATTCTCACATTTCATAATACTTCTATTAAATCTTATTGTTCTCATTACCAAAAACATATTTTCACGTTACAAACTTCATTACACTTGTACCTTCTTTCTTTTCTTTCAACATTACAATATCTTTCTCTTCCATTCTCGTCCTTTGCTGTCCTCTATCTAGTTCTGAACGCTTCTTCTCTCCGTTCTTAACCATCCACTACAATCACCACATTCCTCTTTTTACTAGAAGCATGATGATGATGATGATGATGGTGGTGGTAAAATGATGGGAGCGAAGGCGATAAGGGAAGAAGGTAAATGAGAGTGAAAGGCAAGGGTCGCGGAATCAGCACGTGACAACATGCCGTGAACTTAGCTCGTCCATCACAAATTAACTTGAGACGGGTCCACCCAAATTTATTCAGTTTTAGTTCAACAACAAAGTAAATTAAATTTAAATCATATGAATTAATCCACAATCAATTTTAATATTTCATAGTTCCTGCAACGAGCTTGCAAATGATTCACATTAGAATATTCGGAGACTTTCGGTATGTTAAACTGTTTACTTCACTTCACATATCACAGGCTAACGCATTCAGGGAAAGTTGACAAGATGTGGTAGATGCTCTTCTGTCCACCATATATTGCTGGCAACTGGGTACTATATATATATATATATATATATATATATATATATATATATATATATATATATATATATAGATAGATAGATAGATAGATAGATAGATAGATATTGCTGGCAACTGGGTACCAAATTCCTCTCCTCAGAACAAATTTTCACGGTAACTGATAAGACTCAGTCCTCACAATTGATTTGACCCTCCACCACCCTTTAAACCCTCACATCAGCTCTTCTGCAACTCCTCCTATTTTGCAGAATCGTAGGATACTCTCTGCCCTTTTCGTGAGCAATAACCGCCGTGGCGATAAACGAGGCGACGAATGACAGGAAATTTGAGTCAAGGAAGGGAGAGTCTAGAACACTAAATCTATAGACTACTTCACTGCTTAAAGCTTGCTGCCCTTAGTTTTTCACAAAAGAAATACATTAATCAAGAGCGGATGCTGGTTTTCGAAGATTTAGTTGTTCTGTTTAAATGATATCCGTAAATATTTTAAATTCAAGTTGCATATTCCCACTCATCCAAAACAGTTCCCAAACATATGATATCCAAAATACGTTTCCACTAAAACTATGTTGAGGGGGGAAAAGCGTTCCCATGAGAAAAAAATGGGAAATAACACATTTTCCACGCGTTGGAGACATGACACTAAAAGAAAAACGAACTGTTTGTTAATAATGTTTTTTCTTTCTTTCCCAGATTCGAATATCTAAGTTAAAAATTCATACATTTAATGTTAGAATAAATCGTAACTTTCCAACAGCGTATTTTAAATACTGTATTGTCTCACTTCAGCGATACATCTTGGAACAAAAGAAAAAAACTTGCTATAAGATTTGTAGGAATTATATATTGTATTTCCCCACTGATAATTTATTTCTGAAAAATGGCGTATCACTAGTTAATATATAACAATTACTGAACAACCACATAAAACATACACAGCGAGCATTCAAACTAGCAAAATCGCAGTTAATAATACACAGCGTTCAAAAAGTCGCTTCGGAGTTGCGTTTCCTTGCTGCGCTCAAGTCGTACGTTTTAACATTGTGTAGTGCAACAGACGACAGCCTTTTGTTACTCACATGACAGACGTTTCCTGCGATTTCGAAAAGGCAAGTACATCAAAACAATAGGTTTATAACATTGCTATCTTCAGAACTTGGCATTGCGTATTTCTGTTGAAGAGACTTATCGATGACACTGCAGGATAAGAAATGTTGAAATAAATATCAACGAAACTAAAGATATATTAATAACAAATATACCCACAGCTTTGCTTAGATAAGTAAGTAACAAATATTAAATGATCCAATGAAAAGTTTGAATAAGTAACCAAATTACTGATGTTTTTGCTAAATGTAATACATTCGTAGTATTCTCGGATCCATCAATAACAATTCTTGTTACATTATTCCTCTTAAACGGGCTTATAGTCCACTTCAATTCTCACACTTTTTTGTTATCGGTTGGTAGATAGTGTTTGGTCAAACTAAAAATTTGCCGCCCTTCCCTCCAAAAGGCGAAAACAAAATTACCGAACCTACAAATCGGACAATGGTATTTAAACTACATCAACACTCTCTCGTATGACCGGACAAAAAAACTTTTACACCCTAAAGAGAAACCATCTCTAAAACCTCGCCACCCCTAGAAATAACTCTCTCATCATCCCACCATAGGTTGCACCACCGATCCGAATCTCTGACTGCCCTTTTCACGCTGTCTCTTTCCATTAGCGAAGTCGACAGGACCGGAGGAGACGAGACGAATGCAGTTAGCTCGCCTTGCGCAATCCCGCACTTTTCTATTACCAGTGGTTATTTTGGAATGAAGCTGCCAAACTCAAAATTTGTTGCCTTTCCATACAAAACAGAGAAAGTAAATTACCGATCACAGAAATCGGGCAAATGATATTTAGACACAACACTTTCTCGTAAAAAATCCTACAATTCTACAGATAATTCCTCCTAAAACCGTGCTACTGCTAGAAGTACCACACACATGGTCCCGCCACTGGTTGCACCACCGATCCGAATCCCTGGCAGCGCGCTCCCCGCCGCGCAGTCTCTTTCCATTAGCGAAGTCGGGGTGGGGCCGGGGGAGGCGAGACGAACGCAGTTAGCGCGAGTCGAGTCGCGGGGCGGCCGCACGGCCAGCCGAGACAAGGGCGGAGGAAACTCCATTGACCTGGATGCAGCGCCGCCGCCGCCGGCCTCTTAACAGCATTAACCCCGACAATACTCCCGGGCAGAGGGTCCAGAGAGCGCGTGGCGGGGCGGGGGCGACACGTACAAGGGATGGGATAGGTTCGGAGAGAGAAAAAAGAAAGCATCCGGGGAAAAAGAGAAGCATTGCTGGACGGGAGCAGTGCGGAGGGGGAAGTCGGGGGGCGGGAGTCGGGGGGCGGGAATCGGGGGGCGGGAGTCGGGGGCGGGAATCGGGTGTCGGGGGGCGGGTGTCGGGGGCGGGAGTCGGGGGGCGGGAGTCGGGGGGCGGGAGTCGGGGGGCGGGAGTCGGGGGGCGGGAGTCGGGGGCGGGAGTTGGGAATGGGGAAAAGCGGGCTGGGTTGTCTTGCGAGAGGGAGACGGGTGAGAGAAGCGGCGAGAAGCGAGATGCGAGCAAGAAGGACGAGAGCATAGGAGCGTGATGGTATGTAGAGCGTTGGACAGTAGGTATGATGGCAGCATGGTGTGGACGGAACATGGGAGTGGTGGGAGAATGGGGTGACCGGAATATAACGTGGAGGGAGAGTGACATGGAGAGAGCATGACGTGGCGGAGCGTAAGGAGAGCGTGGTGACACGGGATTACGATGGCGGGAGCGTGGTGTGGGGTGAGCGTGGTGTGGGGTGAGCGTGGTGTGGGGTGAGCGTGGTGTGGGGTGAGCGTGGTGTGGTGTGAGCGTGATGTAAGCGTGATGTGGCGTGAGTGTAGAGTAGCGGTAAATTGGCGTGGCGGGAGCTTGACGTGGCAGGAGAGTGTCGTGGCGGGAGCGTGGCGTGGGCATGGGGGCAGCGAAGTGGTGTGGAAGGAACGCAGCGAAATAAGGATTAGGCAGAGCGAGTAGAATCGAGACAGACGGGGGTGCGCTGGGAGGAAAAAAAAAGCAGCTGGGGCGAAAAGGGGAGGAGAGTCCAAGTGGGTGGAGTGGGGTTGGCGAGTGGGGAGGTGGCAAGGGGTTGGGGTAGCAAGAACTGCAAAAAGCAGCGGCGTGTGACCTCTCGGCACTCATTAGGTGAAACTGTGTTAGCGCGGGCCAGTCCCGCGCCCGCCCCACCCCCTAGCCCCGCCCCAAGCCTAGCGCAAGCTTTGCTTCAACGCGCTCTCGTAGACAACAGCCGCCGGGCGAGAATGGAATGCGAAAATCTGATTGCTGGCTAGACTTTCTAGTTTCCATAGTGTAGTGTTTCAGTAGAGTTGATTAGGAAACTTTTGAAAGAGAATGTTATGTACAGAATTAAATATTGTTGCACGCTCTAATTATTTAATTTTAATTATAAATTTAATTTGAAACGAAGTCTCTGTTTCTGCGATTGTCTGCAAAAATCTTTTCACAGAGGTCCACATTTATAACATGCTTAAATAAAGTAGAGAACATTGTTTCTGTATTTTTAATAGCGGTAATATAAAATGAAACATTTATTTACACTAATCATGTTCTTTCTAAAAGTGACCCCCTTCACATTTTACAAATTTAATAAATAATCGTGTAAAAATTATTACAATATGTGTCATTATCATGTTTACACTTTACATAACGGTTTAACGTTTTAACACAAGTCGATTTCATCGCAACAAATCTTTGTTTATTGAAA
Source organism: Acheta domesticus (assembly GCA_031308135.1). Classification (NCBI taxonomy): domain Eukaryota; kingdom Metazoa; phylum Arthropoda; class Insecta; order Orthoptera; family Gryllidae; genus Acheta; species Acheta domesticus. Next base: position 96,075,509 of record JAHLJT010002406.1, on the reverse strand, counting down.
TGTAAAAATGAGTTGAACAACTCGTAAGTTTTAGTGTTGCTAAGGAACTAAAGGTACCTGTAATTATGAATTAAAGAGGATTACTTTAGATTCATTGTAACTAGATAACCTTTGGATTTCCTTAGTTGAATACTCATTGGGTCTTTTTTGAATTATTTGACGTAGAATATCAAATAGTCTACAAGTAAATGTGTACATGTGTCATGTTCACTACATATAATATAAAGCAGATTACATATAGAAAACATTAGCAAGTGTAAAAATATAGTCTACAGCATTCCTTTGGCCCAAACAAGACAATCCTGTTTGAAGACATGTTCCACATCTTCTTGTATAAAATGTCGATTTTATCATAATTTTTAGACGATGTCCATAGATCTCCAGCCGATGTCTGTTGATCTCCAGGAATGTCGATTTTGTCTATTTTTCTAGAAGACAATCTTGTTTCACGACATGTTCCATACCTTCTTGTATAAAATGTCCATTTTGTCTTAATTTTGAGACGATTTCTATAAATCGCCAGCCACATCACTGAATTATCGTGAAAACATCCACTTTTCAAAATTATGAACGTTATATGTCTATTGAATTGTAGTGATCCCCACAATGAGCTTATAAGCATATTGACAATTAGACAAAAATATCATCTGCATTTTACTTCAATAATCATTGGCGTATTGTTTCGAATGCATTCAATGTTTAGGCTTTATGAATATGTATCAGTCAATCATATCTTTAAAAACATTTTTCTCTCATATGTCAACTTTATCAAACTGGTCATTAGATTCACTTTTTTCAGTGAAAATATTCGACATTTCGACGTTATTTTTTACGAAGCTTCATTTAAAAAGTGCAAAATTGTCGATTTAGTTGCAATGGAAAAAAATACTACACGCATTTACTTTTTTCAAACAGTAATTTACACATAATGTAAGTAAAATAATCCCATAATCATAATCAATATTTAAGAAAGAACACTATGTTTTTCGTGATAATACAAAAAAAAATTTAGTGAACAAACTCTATCCTCTGGGGACAATGGGCGCAATTTTCCGATAATATGAAAAAAAGGCGCGTTGCTAGTCCACTCGCATTTACCTGATTACCATCCCAGTTGTATACAGTGAGATAAGTAGCCAAGGTTGGCGCCTCAAATGTTGACCCAACAGTGAAAAGTATTAGCCTGATAAGTAGGTTAATTAATATTAGAGTCCCAACAGTAAGCAATGTAAGGAGCAGATACAGCACCAACCAAAGAAAAAAGTAAAGTATATTTCGCGTTATGTGCTCGGAGCGACTTGCCCCTTTTTGTCCCTCCTCCCCCGAGTCCTTCTAAGAACTACCCGAAGTGGGCCAACAGACAGACGCTCCTTTGTAATCCCACAGAGACTTCCGTGCAAAACATTGCATTAATGACCCTGCTTTATGGCTCTCGTACTATTACCAGTCCCATAAATCTCAAAGAGACATGGTTTTGCACCAACTCACTAAGGTGCTTTTCAGAACTTCACGATTCTAATGGTAAAAGGCAGAAGCAGCTGCTTTTAAGAGGCTTGCGTCGTGATTGTGACAATCTTTGTCATCGACACAAAACGTCCCTTGGTAAGAATAACTACATTAAAATGATTTTATATCAATTAAAATAATTACAATTTTGTGTGTATATCTTCTTAAGACTTTTAATGGCACTAGTGATATCAGAAAATGTAAAATTTTTACTTTCTCGTCATAGTACGTGATTATGTAGCAATAAGAAAGAATTGTAATGCTGCAGAGGAAAGTGGCGATTTTTCGTCTGAAAAACTCACATTATGTAGACCAGATATTGAAATTTTGAGTATACCTTATTCCTATATGCAGTAATGACTTCATCTAACAGGTTGTGTAGTCAGAATCCACATTTCTGGCCCTACATAGCGAAATATTGGTTGCCGGCAAGACATGCCTGAACGTGTGCGGTGAACGCTAGTGTCTACACAGTTAAAACGATTCTTACCAAAATTGATATTCCGCGATTAAAATGGCCGGACTGAAGACTTTGCGAATTTGAAACGAATATTTTGATTTGGGGTACTTTATAGAAGTGCTTAACCACATTTTCAAAATTTTCCCAAACATGACTCAAAATGTTTGGATTAATTTTTTGTTCGATGGAGCAAAGAAGAATTAAACAATGGCAAAGATCTCATTTTCGTTGAACTCTACATTTTTTGAATCTTAGAGAGTACAAATCCAAAATATTATGACGTATCTAAGAGCAGAACAATACTGGAGGACGCACGATGTGAAACGACATGAACAGTTGGAAAAATGACGTCAAAATCGCTTATTGTTTCCTAGTCTTGAACAGTTTTAATTAGCGTTTCGATTTCATTTAATAAAATACTACTATGTTTTAAGTTTCGACTTTTAAAGCCAAAAAAGTTCCGGTAAGAGGTATTTTTATTACATAATTTCGAAATTAATTGTAATACTATTAAATTTCGTTGTACAGAAATTTCAGGTTATTACTTCCAGGTTCAGGACAAAAACATCAATAAATTAAAATAAATAAGTAAATAAATAATAACTATCGAATTCAGCAAACACGTTTACTCCTAAAAAATTCAGTACTGAAAGAAAGCACAAACACTTGCGCCGACGAAATGCCTCGAAATAACACGAGTCGTCAGTGAAAGAAGGAAACAACGTCAACAACGGTGCAAAACAATTCCCCGGCTAAAAGAAGAAAGCGCAAAGTTTGATGTAGTTTTATTGTTCTCGTGCGCCGGGGGACAACAGGTCTGAGATGTCAGAGACACAAATACGCACATTGTCTTTCAGCATGCTCCTCGGCATTTAGCAGTGTAAACAGCTTCACTACTTTGAAAGAGTAGGCTTCCGCGACCGCTCTTACGCACGGATACCAAAATTTTGGCAGTCATACAGCGACTTTACTGAGGGCGAAATCCATTTAATAGTCAAGTAAATAGCTTCATTACTTTATTCGGCAGGTGTCGTTACGATGAGAAACTACAAAAAGATACCGCCGCTTGAAAAGTAATCATAATTATAGCATCATGTCCTTCTAATTCTAGTACTATGGAAATTCGCCTACTCAGCTAATTGTATACTTGCATCTAAAAGTACAGAGAAGGTAAACTTGTCATTTCTGAGCAAAAACTTTATGAATGAATGGTAAATGAGGTCATTGTAGAGCTACATGTTCATTGGACTTCTACGCCATAATCACAAGGTGAAAATATGGAGCCGTAGAGAGAATTCACCACAATAGCTCAGAACAGTTGCTTCGAAATCAGCGCAAATTACGTCTTCATTTTATTGCCCCACAGATTTTTCATCTACGCAAGAACTTAACTAGAGGTGCTAAAACAGCACGTACATTTGACGCAAAATTACGCGAAAAATACTCAAATTTTCTAGTAATTGTGCATGACCTTATTGAAAAATCTATATTTAAGGAAAAGGTTTCATTAAGGTAAAAATCGCCATCTTTAATATCTTAGTTGTAGCAAGACTCGAAAAATTTTTGAACTTTTGTAATTTTCAAAACTCAAGGTTTTCGACGAACATGAGACCTGCACCATTCTCTTAAACGTCCTTCACACTATCCAACAACAAAATTGAATCAAAAACGATGGAGCAATTTTTTTGAAACTTTAGGAAATGTCCCAGGTGCTTCGTGTAACGTATCTCCCAAAATTAAAATACCGGTTTCAAATTCAAGAGGCCGCGACATAAGCCAGATCAATAGGGAAATATCAATCGGCTGAATAGTGTAGCCGCGAAGGGCCGGCCGGACAGACAGACGTTTTGCTGTCATTCGAGTTTTCACTATCAAGGACCCATAAAACATGAATTCTCGCTACACCACGTATTAGAGAATTTGTTTCTAAATTTGGCAACTGGATTTATCTACTTTTTCGTTACCAGGGCCCTGTAATAAGAGCTTTTGTGCCAAAAATTTGCCGTTTTCGCGCAGCATCACATGATTTTTTTCTTACTCCGCTGCGAGAAAGTAAAAAACATGTGTAAATCCTTGTGACTCGGCAAGCCTGTGATTTTGTGGTCACTAAAATGTACAGGAAGATAATCTTTGAAGTAAAGGCAAATATGATACATAAATAATTTGGTCCCATATCATAGTTTTATGACGTACAAAATATCACAATTACCACACTTCGGTAGTAGGGGAAAGTCAAAGAGAAACTGTTACGGTTTTATCGTTCCAACTTTTAGAGAAGTGTCTTTCTCATAGAATTTGATTAATGGAAGCGTTTGGTTTAATAACATCGTAAGTGGTAAAATCTAGTTTGAGAAAAGTGGGCCTGTAACTTCAAAATCGGATGAGATGCTTTCGATCCTTACGATTTAGAAATGTGGGCCACAGGCAAATGAACTAATATGTTACTAGTTTGTATACAATAAATCCGTATAAACTATAAATATCTTGTAATGCAGAGCAAAATACGTTTTTATTTATAACTTTATTCTACAGATCAACGATTCTTATATTCTATCATTAACCATTTAAGTGCTATAATAGTTTTTTCCAAATACTAATTACTAAGTAAAAAACATGGTACTCGCAAATTTCATGTAAAAGTCAATATTCGTAATCAAAAATAAGAATATTGCCAGACATCTTCTGATTTTGAATATTTATTTCTACGATAGTAAAGTTATATTGGCTAAGAGTTTTGTGAGAACAACATTTGTCGACATGAATTACTATTTCATAGAGACAACATAACTCTCAAGAAAAAAGGGTAATTTTAGGTACATGAAAGAGCCCAGTTGTACAATCAGTTTTTCTGTATAACAATAAAAATAATGAATTCAAATTTATTTTCTACAATAACTGAAATCCACTATTCCATAAAAAATGAAAAACATCTAAATGTAATGTTACGCCATCAGAGCTTGTTAATTCGTACATTCAAGCCGTCATTGCTATAAGTGACGCTCCAATACATAAAAAGAGATTTAAATAACGATGGCACATACCAAATTCTCCAAACACTTTCAAATTTAGTTTAATTAAAAATCGTTTAAGTAGAATATTCATTCTTGTATCTTTTCATTCCATCTGCCCCATACCATTTGATAATAACAAGTCGTACTAACACTTTCCACTTTGACGTCCTTTTCAAGCTCCACTGTAATACCATCTCTAGTCAATGGCCTTTCACCGTGCGGGAGGTTTCGTGTTAGGTCAGGAGGATACTGTTCCGTAACTGCTGGACAAGGGCGTCGATTTACTGAAACGACAGAGGCGGTATTCGACATTGAAATGTGATACACCATGCGCATTGCTGTCTCTTGGAAATCCACATTGAACACGCTGCTCATCTAACACTAGCATCATTGTACTACGACACGAATGCAGAGAACAAATCAAGTTGTAGAGAGCAGTCAAGTGGTGGATTGGTACGTATCAAACATGCCAACCAGCTAAAAAGTTCATGAAAAATATGTTGGTGTGCATTCTAAAATTACTTTAATTTTCATCATGATTAGTAAATCTGATTATCAGATATTCGGTGAAGACAGAATGCATCCCGCATTACAGTAATTACAGAAAAAATAATCGAGAAAGAAATATGCATTTTTTAAATGTTTAATGCAATTTAGAATGTTTCCTTTTCTTACACTATGGTAAATGGTTTTCCAGATCTATCTGCAAACCAGCTTCTAGTTTATGAAAAAGATTAAAAAAATTGAAGATTGTTGGCAGCAATGCTGATCAGTCTATTATGGTAATGGTTCTTCAAACCATCAAAATTAGTTATCTAAGAAAGATTTCAACATTTCTTAGGGTAATAATGATATGTTCCTTGTAAAAACTTTATTAAATAAATATCTTTTTAAAGTGAATACTAGACAATAATGCCTACTCAAATGGGTCAAGATAAAATGTTGATAAAATAAAACACTTCATTGGTGAATCTAGAGAGTATTACGGACCAAGAGAAAGTAAAACAACACCATAATCTTCCGCAAGCTTTATTATTTTACTCGGCGCGCTTGGAGCCCGACAGAAAAGAATTCCCTTTATTAACATGTTCCATATTTTGGCGTCTCTTTACTTTACGTTCCCGCAGTGTCACGCTAAGTACACCGTAATCCCAGCTTAAGAACGCTACCTTCCTTTTCTCCTCCGCGCGTTCTCCGGTTTTTCAGGCATTTCAACCGTCCTCGCCGCCGCCAACGTCGCCCTCTCCTGCGACACAACCATCGTCCGGGCCCTCGCAGCCACAACCAACGCTTCCATAGCCCCTGCCGCGTCCCAACCCGCTTCCGGCCCCGCCGCTTCCGCTTCTTTCCGCCGACCCAGCCCTCTCATCCCCAGCTCCACGACCACCTCACCCTCGCCGCCACAACCCTGCCTCGATACCCGCCATCCCCGCCCTCACACTCATACAACACAGCCTGACCCTGTCTCTCACCGCCATTTCCTTCTCAGCCGCAGCAACCGCGACCTCGGCGGGCCCACCCGCCCCCTCGCCGGGGAAGAAATGAAAAGCGACAAGAAGATCCGCCCGCCACTAAATTACCCGCATTTGCTTGCAGGTATCTGGAGGCCGCCACCGCTGCGGCCGCCGCCCTCAGCCGCCGTTGCCGTCATACTGCCTCCATATAAATAACGAAGCCAATATCCTGGTGCTCTCGTCCACTACTCGAAGTGAATGTGCAAGGAGGACGTACCACACTAGGTGAAAAAAAATATCAGTAAGAGAGCAAAGAAACGCAAAATGACGGGGAGAAATTTCAGGGGAAATTGTAAAGACTGCAATGAGTCGGAGGACATGGCACGTTGCGATATTGAGGGAATTACATGAAAGAAAATGAAGTGATAGAAGATTCGAATTTATTAGGTACTCCTTTTTTCACGAATAATTAAAAGTCAGTTTCTCAAATTTGCGATAATAATTAAAGAATACTATTGCAATTTTGAAGTACTCCGGCATCACCTTATAATTCGTAACATTAGTGGTTCAGATTTTCGATTTTGAATCTCTAATTTTTTTAAATACATTTTGGCACCAATGTCCTGACTACCGAGCAAGATTGACTATCTGTTTGATTGATTGACTCATTCATTCATTCATCGGTTTATTTATTTTTGCTTCCGAGCGCGTCAATTACGATCATCAGCCCCGTAAGTGCATGCAGTATCCCTTGATTGATTGATTGATTGATTGATTGATTGTTCGTGATTCCGGGAGCATAAAAAAGAAGAGGTCGTTAGTCCCTTAAGTGTAGTGCGTGTTTTCCCTCGGAATGTGGAAGTGATCTTTTTCCCGCTGGATGGCGAGATCCGGTGCCGACCTATCGTCGATTAGCGGGGTTTTCCCCTCAGCCAGGTATCTCCCGAAAGCGGGGCACTGCCCCAGCCAGGACAAGGTCTAAGCTCTCGACTGGTCTCCCGGCATGTGTGGTAGTGAAGTGCATGTAAGTGTTTGTGTGTGTGTAAGGAGTGAGAATAGGACAAGGAAGAGGAAGGAGAGATCGCGCGCGTTCCGTGGCCCGTTTGTTTGGGTACTGCTCCGGCATTCGCCTGGTGCTGTTCGGAGAAACCACTGAAAACTACCAATCAGAGCAGTCGGCCACTAGGATTCTCCTCCTGACAGCAACTGAATTCGACCTAGCTGACAAATTAGTGTTGAAAATCCTGTCGCCGTCGGGACTCGAACCAAGGACCTCCCGGTCAGAGGGATTGCAGTGACATCAATTGATGCAATATCCCTGGACGTGATGGCGTTCCTCCCCAGTTAGAAGATGAGATTCGTTAGTAGCAGTACGTGATTTATAAAATTTTAGGTCCCGGAACGCGCCCCAAATTATTTATTATTTTTAATAGAAATAATTATATAATAATTATATATTAATTGTATAATTTAATGATAATTCCGGAGGTACCGGAACGCCGTTCCGTCGCATTCCCATTGAAATCAAGCCCTGGTTAGTAGAATATATATATGTTGTAGTCATTATCATCATCATCATCATCATTGGCGGCACTGAGAAGAGAGAGAACAGAGCACTTGGAGAGGCCATATGGATTTTATAGACAATAAAGGATATCGATGTGTTAGGAATAAATATGACACGAACTACGTTGTCCACGACTGAACTTGATGGTGTGGTTAAAATCAACAAACATTGAACTGGCAGAGAAAAGAAGAAATATTTATCAACAATGATATATCCTTTTTAAGTAAGAATACAAAATTAGTTGACATTGGAATTTCTTCGCAACGGAAGAAGAATGACTCATGCACTAGGGAATGCATAACCCCACATAGAAAGAAGAGAAATGTAGGGCACCACTGGGGAACGACCATCAAAGAGAAGTTAGTATACACAAATCCACTAGAAACCTTAATGCATCTCGAAATTTATGATTGTTCAGCGCCAAGAGAATCCACCTGCATTTCGTATGCTTTGCAACTGGCACAATATGACGTGAAATTTTAATCTTCATAATGCAAGCAGAAACGATGAGAAATATACCCTTGCTATTAAATTCCTCCCAGCAAAGAGCACCAAATGGTAACTCCCACGGTTCTGAATAAGTCAGGAAATTCATTTGAGCCAACAGCAAAGAGATCGCAGCGTAGTTTTCTCAAAGCTTTAACGCAGGTTAGAAGAGAAACTCTAACAAAAGGACCCGAAAAGTTATAATAAAAACAGATATTGAAGAACACATTAAAGCGCTAAAATCAAGAAGAATCTTCATTCAGGAGTGCACAGATACGTTGCATCTTCCACTGACAGAAACTATGTATTATTAAATTCTACTAAAATTCTAATTCTCTTCACAATTATTTTTGATAGCGTATCATCAAACATATCTGCTATAAAGATTCGTTGAAAGCAAGATAACCACTCCGAATTTCTGAGTTATCTGAGTGTTCCTTAATAGTTACTAGACAATTCACTGATATTACCATTATTTATATTAAATTCACAGTATACGTAAATGCAAATAACTATAATCCCTGTAGGTAAAATGTGTATTAACCAAATGCACACGTACTATATTTCATTCTATTTCGAAAGACAAGTATTCAGTGCCATTACAAGTACTCTTAAATAGTCCAACGTCTGACATGCACGTCGCAGGTCTCTTAGCTCCGTCTGCTTACCTGTCTAGGAATCTCACGAGAAATAAGCAGGTACACGTTTTTAAGCCACGATCACGAGGGTCTCTTCCGGCAAGCCTGCGCGACGAGATGCTAAAAAGGGTTTTGCAAGGCGAGGGGCGTGGCGGGGCAGGGCTTGGTGTGCTGGGCGTGGCGTGGCGGGGAGGGACGTAGCGGGAAGGGGCGGGGCGGGGAGGGGCGTGGTGAGGCGGGGCGGGGTGGAGCGGGGAGGCGCCGCTGGCACGCATTGTCTGCGCCCCGTGTCGCCATATTTCAACACCTCCGCCGCCGCTGTTGCCAGCCGCTCGGAGCCTCTGAGGGCATTCGTCTTCAGCGGAGAGTCGCTATAAAACAAACGCACGGGGCGCGTTAAACGGGCTGCTCCAGAACGGGGAGGCGGCGACAGCAGGTGACAGTGGCGTGGCGAGAGTTTGTGTCACGTCATTCCTTTCTCATTTCTTCCAACTTACATTACCTTTTTCCAACCTTTCTTTCTAGTGTACATTAAATGTCAAATTTTATTAGTATTGACTTTTCCACTTGTATTTCTGTAATCATATCAGTAAAACAAATTAATACTATGTAATTTTCGTTGTTTTTGTTAATTTTTTTGTTAATCGTGTTTCGCTTATTACGGAACTAGTAGAATGTATGTTTTAATTTTAGTTCATTTAACAGATTTTTCTTACAAATATGAATTAAACTGCAAAAAAGAGCAAATTAAAACAGAGTAAAGTATAATCGTTAGAGTCCCTCTTATAGTGGCGGCTTGTCTGATGACCAGAATTGTCTACACCATTAACTTTTATTACTTTCTTGTCAAAATCCAGTGCGTTCTTGGAAGGACATGGACTTACCTTCTCTATGATCACGCACTCAATGGGTAAGGTGTTCCTTACAGAACAAGTACTCACCTGAAACAGATAGAAAAAAAGTATTAATATACGTAGTCAGTGCAAATAAAGGACAAGAAATTTCCAAATTTATTGAATTAATTAACTGTATTTCAAAATTACGCGGATTAAAGAAATTGTAAATTAA
>JAHLJT010002406.1:96024917-96064319 GCA_031308135.1 Acheta domesticus | reverse complement strand
AAGTAAATTCAGCATTCAAACTTTTGGTTTGACTGTTCTTGACTAGAAAATCTCTGTAGTTATTTCCAAATCGACTGAACTTCCAATGTGTTGGCAGGCGTCACAAGAACCTTAGATAACGTACTCACAATGGCTGACATTACACATTCTGAGCAAAGAATCGAATAGACTTTGTACTCATCGAGTAGGTACTCAGGAATTCTGTGGAAAACATTTGTTGCATATCGTAAATATTATTTGAAGCAAGTACCATTGAAATGATATTAAAAATTAATTAAATAAGTGAAAATGCGTTAAAAATTAAAGGAAAGGGTAAAAAATGACTCAGTAGAAATCGACGAAAATGCAAATGAATGCCGCATAAACGTGTGCCATTTCATTTTGTCATATCAAATGAATTTCTAAACTAAACGGCATTTTTCTTAAGGGAAAAGAAAAAAATCTTCCCCGTAATATTGACGCAAATGCGTCAATTCTGGAAAATTCTAATTTTGAAGATTTCACTCGTGACGATAAAATAGCAGACCAAAGTTTGGTAGGAAGTTAACACAGAATTTTAAAAGTCCTATATGCCTGTGAAATTTTAAATTCGTTTTTTTGTATTAAAAAATTCTGAAACTATATTTTTTGATATATCGGCTGATTTCAGATACTGTTCCTTCACGCAAACATTGAAATGTTCAAAAAGAAATTAGTTCCAACCCGCACCATTGTGAGGGTCCTAAAAAGTGTCAAAATTTTTAAATTCATTATGTTCTTTACAATTTTGAAAAGCGTAATTTTTTAAGGTACATCACCAAGTTCTCAAAATTTCCCTTCTTCCAATCACCATCGGGTCTGAAAGGGATAAAGGAAGTGAACAGAACTTCAAGTTTATTATAAAAATCTTACAGCTACTATCTTGAACATCCTCTTGACATTCATACCCCCGAAATTTATTCTATCAACAACTTAGAAAATAACTGGTCTCTTATTGATCCCTTTGTATTCACGAACGTAATGCTTAAAAAGAATGAATTTTGTGACTGAGTGAAGAAGTTTTAAGGGACTATTTCTTATTTGACATTACTGCATTGTTCAACTTGTTTCTAGTATCACTCACTTGCGAAACATTCTCATGCATACAATGTAGCCTTAAAAAGTATTTTCACATTGTATTACTCATTTGCCTATGAGGAAGGCTATAACCAAGCCATTAAAATACATGTGCACGGAGAAACATAAAAGCATTTGCTTGAACAAGCTTTAGCGCGCCATCATAAATAAATGTTTTTCCAAACCGACACATTCTTTGTTCAACAGAACGAAGAACCTTATTTTTACAATGGATTTCCTTGTTCATGAAAAAATATTCTAGTCCTTCAAGAGAGCAATCTGGTTCCGGTACATGGATTGCCTGAGAAAGACTAAAATCGGGCTTTTCTTTTCAAGAACTTGCCCTAAAACTTGATTCCTATCCTCTTTATTTTCAAATATTCCGGTCCCTCCGACATGCAGTCATATTTCGGTACGTGGGATCTGCGTGATACGACACACCCAGTTCATGAACTGTTATATATTCACGTAGGAACTTGTTCACAAGTTTTTATTTTATAATTCCTTCGCCTCAAGATGTTCTGCACTGCTCTGAAAATGATCGAGTTTCGGCTGGTCCTTGTATGTCCTAGTCCTCGCAATTTTCCAAAATTTTCTTCTTTTAAACGTGTCCCTAAGCATCCATTTTCGTCTCGAAATATCCTAGTCCTCCTAGACAGCAGATCTGTTCCAGCACATGGGATGCAACATCGACATTGACCTACTAGTGGACCGTTATCCGCTTCTTTATTGTTTACTTTGGACTGCGCCTAAATCTTCCCCGTAAAGGGCCCAATCTCCTTTTCGTCCCAAGATAGGGTCCAGAGCCTCTTGGGACTCTTTGGACCTCCAGAGTCTCTTGGGACCTTGGCCATTTTTTGGCTTGTGGGGTGCGTCCTGGCGAGGAGATCCTCAGTTATCCCGTGATCTTTTTATCTTCTTTTCGTCAAAACTTGCTCCTTACATCTTTTCGGTCTGAAGACATTCTAGTCGTCCAAGTCCGCAACCAACTTTCGTCTCTTGCCAAGCGTCTTCGACAGACCTCCAAACTGTCGGGTGTAGTATATTTTTTACGCAGGGACTTGTTTTGAATACATTCAATGTCCCCTCTTAGTTGCCATAATATCCTGAGCATTCTAGACAGCCGATATTTTTCGTCTCGTGGCATACGTTCTCGTGAGGGGTCGCAAATGTTCAGTGATTTCTTTCTTTCACTTAACGCAGGGACTGGCTTTATGTCTCAGGACTGACTTCGTGTTTTCTCTCTTTTGTTTCAAATAGAAAACGGCAAAAACCAATGTTCCACATGATGGATATCAAATGATGTATATCAAATTCATCAATTCACTTCAACCTCATTGAATTGACAATTCCTTCATACTATCAAAAAACTGGATCTTCGTATCAACTATTTCCAATATTCCTTATAGACAACATTAAAAAGGCATATTTTAAATTTAGCACTTCGTCTCCCTTTCTACATAATATAATATAATTTAATACTCGAAATATATTGCTTGATATGTTTAATATATTAAATGATGAATAGTGTATGCATTTTTTAATAATGTATAACGTAATACAATGGTAAATAGTGCATAATGTATGTTTTCAAAACGTATTTTTCATGAATCAATTTTATATAACGCTTCACAGGAACAGATTATAAAATTACAGACAATGAAATAAAAAAAAGTTCCCCTTAGATAACTGCTGTGTCCCAGCTCGTGCCGTGTGTCCTCACACCTAGGGGAGAGCGAGTAGCGGCGGCAGCGGCGGCGGCGGAGACGGAACATGGATTGGAGGTTCACGCCGCTCCATTCACGCGATTATCTTCGCAATATTATGTCCGACACGCAGTTAGGTGTGTTCCATTCTCCGTGATAGGTTGCTTCCGACAACACAGGCTTATTTGCAGTTACAGGAACATCACACGGGACAAGAGCGCGCCGTCAATGGGCTTGCATGCGGCTAACTAGGAGCCCCGCATACAGCATCCCTTCCTCAACGAGTAGGTGTAGATAGGAACGCATTGGCATGAGAAATGCAATAACAATTACTGGAAGTATACACAGATCGCATTTGAACAATTTCGTGGAATTATTATCTCTTTGTTCTGCATTTTTCTGCAAGCTTCTCAATGGTACATTGTCACACAAATTACGTAATACAATGGATTTCAAAGATTGCCCCAGGAAAGAACGTTTTAATAATGTTCTAGTCCTTTTCAAAATACATGAATTGTTTTCACTGATCTCAATAAGCAAAAACTGTTGCATTAATAATTAATCCATTAAGACTACTGTGTGTCCGTATGGCCACACTAGAGTACAATTATTATCTAAATGTCATAAATGCTGTAATTTATGCCTTCAGGATTATTATCGAGACTATCGTATCTTCAAAACCGCCTTGAATGATCTTTTCTGTTAACTTATTGTAAGACCCAACTCTCCCCGTGTCTCTTACGCTAAATGTTATCAAATAAGAATTTCGTAGATTCGAAAAGCAGTACTTCGAATTGTGGAAGGCTTTATATTTTTATGAATCCATTTTTGATTGCTTGTTAAATAAGTTGAATGTTTAGAAGAACAGTTAATACCACTAATGCAAAAATCACAAAAGTTTCTAGCTCAAAGCATCGTGGGTGCTATTTTAATCCTGTATGTTTCAAGGTTACGCTGATCCTTGGGGTTCTTACAATTTTACATCAAGCATTTTTTTGCAAAACCTAGATTACTGGAATTGTCTCGAAATACAGCATTATGTTTGGCTGAAATAATAACTGAATTGGATTACGACAATGAAGGTGGTGTGTTCGTTATTTTCATTTCTCCCTCCATGAAGCAGCAACACTTGTAGATTAAGATACTGGGGGTCTAATAAATATTTGGAAAGAACACGAAGTTGACAGCATATGTCTCTCTACCTGACAAACAGATAAAAATTAAGTCCCAATTCTCTCCCCTTTCACACACACACACGCATCTTGTATATGCGCGACATTTTTTTATATTGTTTATTTAAGGTCGCCTGGAAACAATTTGGTCATTGGCCACCACATTTACAAAAATACAGATTCTTACAAATTTACATGTTTGTATGCTAACAAATTTACATGATTATCAAATTCATGAGGTACAAGTACATTAGAGCTAGAGGGTTAATACAGTATTTGTACATGAGATTGACAAACTATATATAATCAATTGCTAAATACAGTTAACCAGCTTAAATTTGTTAAGGAATTGAATGATTTTCATGCATCTAGAATAAGAATTGAATATACAGTGGAGATCATTATTAATATTAAGGTTTTTTCTGTCCGTCGTCATCACATGGCAATCAACAATAAGATGCTTTGTAGTCACAGGCAGTCCGCAGTTTGGGCACGGATCAGGAATAGTCTTTTTCAAAAGGTGGTTATGGCTCAAGTAAAAATGAGCTATTGGCAGTCTGGTTAGGATCACTATGCACGACATTATCACACATATTGGAAGGCAAATGAGGAAGCTTTCCTGAATGGGACGGTGCCCCGCTGGCGGAGATACCTGGAGCGGAAAACTCCATGCAAGCCTACGTATAGTCCACGTCGAATCTCACGTTCGAACGGGGGAGGAACACCGCCACCTCCCGAGAAAGAAAATACTCTTACGGGACTAATGATTACAGCTGTTAATGATGCCGGAAACAAGAAATAATCAAACAATCAACAAAGTTGGACACGGTAGGTCATGGTAGGCTGGAAAGAATTCTGTACAGTATGCTGTGACATAATGTGAGATACAGCTTGAAGGCAATGCAAAACGATATAGTGCTGCAGAAAAGAAAATTATAATATCACAAAACTTAATATATTCAAGCATATATACATTCGTGGGAGTAACGACTAGGTGGATGAAGATATTTCATCCCACAGAATTGATACTGTGATAAGCCAGAAAGCCCCTCACCATTTTTATTAATACGAATGGCATTGAAATTTTGTAAATATTGTGTCAATGTATGTATTAATGCATACACAATGCGACTAAGCCGAAGAATACAGTCCCGGGACATGCCGGAAAAGGGAAACACAGCTCCGTGTAATATATAACGAATACGTGTGTGGGAGGCGTGGTGAGAAATAGTAAGACGTTTCGATATAGTTTCTATGAACAATACTTCATAAGCATATTCAGCATCTTCATATGTGGGTGTAACAATATCAATGAAATTGTCACAATAAAAAAATATGCAAAGCCACAATCAGAAAACATCTTTTTTTCATTTGGTAAACTAAAAATACGAAGATTTAAGAAGCAGAACATCTCATTAACACCAATTGTACGAAGTTACTGCCGTGCCAGCGACTTACTTAGGTATTAATAAATGTAATCAACACAACGGATTGATTGAACAAAGGATTTTTACAAAACATCATTAACATTTCTATTTTTCAGATGTTTTCCTAACTTTTTCAAACTTAGGATATTCCAAGTTTAATAAATTTAACACAACTGACAAAAATGAATTATATTTTGAAAGCACTATTCGGTAAGGATCAGCTAGAAACCAGGAGAAACACAATTTGTAAAGTGATGGTCAGGACCGTGTAGAGGGAGATTATAAGAAGAGGACGGAACGAAATAAAAATTACGGAATTTGGAAAGTGGCCAAATAAATCTTTTGACAGGCACGATAGCGATTAAGTATTAATGTCAAAATCCCTGACCTGCAACCTGAAATGTTTTTTCCCCTTTCGAGTAAAAAAGAAGAGAGACTGCAGCGTGGATGTGCCATCCAGTCAGTACGCTCAGTTGTCCCACGTGCGAGCGCGTTGAATGCCTTTGCGGAGGCTGCCAAACGCTCCCACGGGAGGGAATCCAATAATCATACCGCGGCGGTTGCAATGACGCGCCGCGTCGAATCTCCATGCGTCACGCAAACGGGATTGCTGGGAACACGTTCGTCAAACTGCTGAATGTTAAATAGCGATAATACCTTCATCAGTGCGCCAGTGGCTCCAGGTGTCTGCAGAATGCAGCAGGAATCGGTTTCAAAGGGAGTGATTTCAATAGCAGAAGCCAATTCGCATGTGTGCGAACCTCACTAATGACATAAAATCTAGAAAGTTCAGGTTTCTAGGTAATAACAATTATTTTGTTGTCTCATTATTCATTATCCAATTCCAATAAATGTCCACTGTCATAACACATCGAAAATGAATTTCATATATTTGTTCCCTGAACAGTTTACATTATTTTATTGGGTTATATTTCATGAGTATTTATTCTGCGAATAGCAATATCAAGTTATGCAATTACGTCATTTTGTTGTGTTGAATTCTCTGTAAGCTATTTTGCACAATTTTGAAACTATATTCAATGGTTTACCACGATAGTTTCCTAGTTAATTTTTTTCTTACAATGCGGTCGGCATTTTAAAATTGTTAATGATTTACGGCCTTGATGTATGGTAGTGAGAATTGAATTCTCAGAAATGCCCTTCCTGAGTGTAGTGGGATATACTCTGGCAGGCCACGTTCCATGTGTTGAGATAAGGTCTATCCTAAAAATGTTTGATTTCAAGAAATACGTCATCGAGGTTGAAATAAAAGCCAATGGAGAAACAATTGAATTCAATTTTATTTGTAATTTGCTTACAAGATTAACCTATTACAAACTGTTGTGTGTACTCAAAACTTAAACATAAACTGGTTTCATTACAAATCATTTTCGATAAAACAGGGCGTACAGTAAACATTAGGTTTCTGTTAATAAATTTATTTTACAATTTTTTAATGTTTGCGGATTAATTTGAAACAGATCAGTTAAGATAAAACTCACAATTAACATAAAATACAAAAAAGGAAAGATAAGACAAAATACAATAATACAAATGCAATAACACAATTGACGAACCAATGACGAACAACATGGATCGACTTCACCGAAATAAATCGGAGCTGGGTGGCGCACTAACAAGGTCTGAAAGCAGCTAGGCGATGATCGTAGACAGGGGAAGGAATGAAATGAGAGCAAAATTATTTTTCACTGAAAGATAACGACTAGGGGACAAAGAAGGGGAGGGGTCAGACTCAAGAAAACTGGTACAAGAAACTAAAGGGTTAACAGAAAGAACTTGAGGAGGACTACAGCCGCCAAACGAGTGACTCTTCTCATGAAGTAATTTTAAACTTCAATAATACAATTACAGTCAATTCTTATTTATTACCAAGAGATAGTCAAGCTTCCTCCCTCAGTGAGGTCGAAAGAGAGACCTCTACTTGGAAAGAAGAGACAAAACGAATTTAAATTTGTATAAGCATAATTTTGTTCTTAAGTTAAATTATTTATTGAAATAATTGAACTTAATTTATGTAAGGGACGACGTTACGCATGCAGAACATTTAATCGGTTTTCTTCTTTTAAAATGTGTCGCAGTTAGATCCGATTCCTACTTTACAACACTAGCAGAAAGCATACGATTTAAATGTGTTTTACTTTTCAATAAAATTTGTCATATCATTAAGATGTTTTCGAGTGATTCAAGTAGTTAATTTATTCAAATTCATTTAATTTTAAATACGTATTATATTCACTATCATCATTAGAGCTGGGTAAGGGAAATAATGTGACGTATATGATACTGACTGTGTTTCATTAATCTTTATTGCCAATTTTCCATCGATGGTGTAAAAAGGAAACGACCAACTACACGCAGTCATTAAAAATATTCAGGGAAATCCTGTACTTGCCAATTCTCGGAACAGATGTACTGTTCCACGAGTAAAAATCTTGTAGCGGATTTGTCAACCGTCGATTCTGATTTTCCTACAATTAATTCGTGTATTGTTCGCACGTGACTCGACAGGCGACCTGAGCTAAAAAATGAAACCTGTCAAGGGACACCTGCCGAATAACGTGATCCACACTGATGACAACGATGAATGTTATATGTCGGAAGCAGCAATGAGCATTGGATGTAGCCGGAGCGATGGATGTACGTAGAAACAGCCGCCAAAGGGACGTCCGCTTTATCTTTTCATCCACTATGTGTTCGTAGAACAGACAAGAATTTGCCCTAGTAAATGCATCGATACAAAACAGCGGCTTTCCAGCAGTGATGGCAAATGAATGGTGGGCGTTACTCGTCTGGTAACGGTTTCAAGCAGTCCATTGAAACGATACTCAAATTATTTCAGATAAGTTTGAGTATAGGAGATAAGCTATTCAACCTCATAATATTTACTGAAATTCGAAAGAAAATCAAATTACGGTGCAACCACAAAGCCGTAATATTATTTTCCACGTACGTTATTTATGCAGAAAGGACCCAAAAACTGCAAATAAGATTTTTTTAAATGATAATCTTACGTCATACATTATTGAAAGAATTCCCACGAATTTTATTGCATGTAGAGTAAAAGTCATACTTCTTAAAATGGTAATGTAAAGGCAAAGAGAGAGAGAGAGAGCAATTAGTTTACATACTTTTCTAAATTCTTGTTAGAAAAGTTTGAATATTGAAAAATAATCTGGAAAGGACATATTTGTAATTTGCCAACTGTCAAAATTATTTCTTTATTAATCGAATCATTGCTTTTGGATAAATATGATAAAGGAAAATCCCTAAACAACGTGAACCTAAAAATTTTAATTACAATCCTAAATTCATACCAATGAGAGGGGTCACCAATGGATCCCAACCCATTTTTTCTATACCTTGTTTAGGAAGATTTACTTTGTCATCCTTTAAGACTTATCATTAGAATCTTTGGTGACAGAGTCTTTCAAAATGTATTTGATGTTTAGAAAAGAATCAATAGTCGCCATGCGAAATTCTTGTCTAGAAACTCCAGCGTTCTCTTAGTGCCAAGCTTGTCCATATGCTCTTACCAATCTTATTTTAGAATCTGTCGATGTAGAAAACGGAAGTGCAATCCAAGGAACATTGAAAATATTGAATGAGTTCTTCAAAGGAAGTCCAACGTCAACCGTAGAAAGGACCGCATGTACAGAAAATACTGAAAATACATACACTTTTTTGCCAATTTTTCTTCAATCATTTCACACTGTACTCTGGGGTCCAGCGTCTCCCCGTCTACGTGTTCTCTGGGAACCGTAATGTCATAGGAATGTAACTGTCAAACGTGAATCCACTTATTGAATAGCGAAGTAAAAGTACTGAAAGGCATTTCACGCATTCTGAAAGGATGAAAGAAATGCTTCGGTTCGGAATCGAACCCTGTGGTCCCATATCTGTCGCCACCTACCGACCAAAACCATCGGTGTGGTCGGCCTAAATTGTCGCCGCCCCACAAGGACTGAAGAAGCGAACGGTGCCGCAAGGGAGACGCCCCAACGGTTCCCCGCGGGCGCATGACACCGCGCGCGCCTGCACGTGCCGACACGCGGAGCGACTTGCCCGATGCCGGCCCCTTGGTGGGGAGACAGTTGCGGCGGTGGAGGAGACAGTTGCGGTGTCGATGGAGTACGCGATGGCGGTAGCAGTGGAGGAGGCAGTAGCATTGGCGGTAAAGGAGACAATGGTGGTGGTGATGGACGACACAGTGGAGGAGGCGATGGTGGCAAAGGTGGCAGTGGAGGCGGCGGTGGCAGCGGAGGTGGCCGGTGGCAGAGGCGGAGGCGGAGGCGCTGGGGCAGCAGGCCATTAGTGGCCATCAGGGTGACGTGCAACGGCCGAGTTGCACGTAGCAATAGCGGTGGTATAGTTTCATTTAAATAGAGTTACGTCTGAACTTTTGACCTGCTGAACGCGATTATCCAAGCAGAAGCTTCGTTACAACTGATAACCCGAAATTTTCGCTTCTGTATAAATGAAATTATGCAGAGTGGTTGAGTCAGAGTGGTTCAATTAGAAGCTTGGAGGTGCTACTTGTTGCTAGGACAACCATCTCCTCTACGTATTACGCCTTGCATTCCCAGGAGGAACACGGACGTCCACCAATGTTTTGTTTTGTTTTATAGGTTTCATTTTTTTATGAAGCTGAAAGTACTTGATATTGTTTCTAATGTGCTTTTTGTTCAAAATTTGCTGCAAATTATCACGTGTTGTTATAATCTGAGTTATTACAGTTTGATAATTTCAGTTATTGAAACATTTGTAGTATTCTATGTCTTGAGGCAACATACTTCAATTCATTAATGCACTATAAAGATGACAAATATTGAAATAGGTTTTGTCATTAAACAAGAATAATGATGCGAGAAATTCGAAGCCCGGAATCCCCCCTAAGCATTCCTCGGAACCTTTCATTCCTTGGCATTACTAAGATTAATAACAACGTCGTGCCAGGTCCTATTCAACATCCCTTCCTTTTCAAAGCTCTTTTCGACAAGGTTCGAACTAGTTTTTTTTCTCGTTTAAACTTGGGTCATTTCCTATTTCATTTCATTCTGTATCGTAATGTTGAGTGCGCAACTCAGACTTCAATGTCGACACAGTAAATGATATCACTTCCTCGTCTGATTTCCTTGGAATTTCTTTTCTTGAAGCCGAAAATTGCCATTTACAGCACGATCTAACCAACCTTTTTCTAATCTTGTTGTTGTGTCATATCCTTTTGTATACGCCATGATGTTTCCTTAACGTTTGTTAATATGTTCTATCTCCTATTCTGCTGCGTATATACTTTGCTGCAGACATAGTTCATTCGTTTTTGTGTTCTTTTCAGCCTTCTTTAATCTATATTAGTGAGACTGAGAAGTATTTATCACACTAAATAGTAATTGTACACTATTATTAGTATTTATTATCACACTAAATCTTGGCTGTTCATACTTAACTCTTTTACTTGCAGGTAGAAAATGGTTCATAATTCTCCAATTGTCCTTCCACAATTATAATAAATTTACAGTGAGAGAATTGTTTAATTTCTTCCTTAAAATTTGATCTGAAAACGTGTAGTCGGGTATGCACTCAGCTTCACCCGAATATACTCTAGTAGAAGAATGAATCTCCAATATATGTATGATTCACAATATTTAACTGCACTACTTATTTCATTTCATAACAGTACAACTTACTTCATTTCATAACTCAAGGTGTAGGTTTAGAAAAAACTTTCAAAAAAATAATGATCTCAAATTATTCCAATGCCTAAAAAAATTACTAATAAAGGTTTTAAGAAGAAAAAAATAAACATTAAATGAGATGCTAATATGTACGCGTTTCAATTGAACCATTTCCCTATGATTTCTTCTACATAAAAACAGTAAAACATCGTAAGATAGGTTTTGGTATTTCAAGACTGCTCACTTTCCTTCCGCATCTCGGAATATAAAGGACTACAGGCAGGTTCAGGATAATTGATTGTAGCAACCGGCTGCAAAGAGCAAAGCAAGCATAACTGGGGGGCCTCCTATCTCTCCGCTCGCAGCATCCGGAAGCCCTGCAGGAGTCGCTCCTGGCGCGAGTTTCATTCTCGAGATTGCTTCCGGGATCTGCGCGGGTCTTTCTTCCACTGCCCATCGCCACCCGGCGCGCTGCCACCCCCGCCGCCTATGCGCCCTCGATCCCAGTTCTCCTGTGGCCCTCGCGACGCCGTCATCCCCCTGACCCCGCCCCCACAGCCTCCTCCACCGGCACCCCAGTCCTCGCCGAACCTTCGTCCTCACCATCACTACCATCGTTACCATAATCGTCACCCCCGTTTTTACAGTCACCTCCGTCTCCGCCGATATCCGTACTCCACCGTCACCCTGTCTCCACCGATACACCATCTCGACCATCACCCCTACTCCACCGTCACCCCTTTCTTCACCGTCACCCCTTTTTTCAACGTAACCCCCTCTCCGCCGATACCTCGTTCTCGACTCCCCGTTACGCTATCACTATTGTTGTCCATGTGTTACAGAGATCCTCCGTACGTCGCAATCACTCTTCACACGCTTATCTCGATGACACTACTTTTCTCCCGATCCGTTCTCGTGCTCATGTCCCTTCACCGCCAATCACATCTGTGTTTCCGTCGCGTCGTCAGAACCGCCACTACCTCTTGCATGCCTGTTACTTTCAGTTCGTATAGTTTGTTTCTCCTAATGTATACTGCGATTTTTCTAACTTTGCTCCTCAAGGCCCGTCTTCACGATGAAAAATGTCACGTTATTTCGCGACGTTTTCAGTCGTTCCGCCAAGCATCACATGACCGCGACCGTACCTAGCATTGCTTGCAATCATGCGACTTCTAGTGGTACGACGGAGAAAGACGCGAAATGCCGTGTGGTATTCCATCGTGGCCATAGGGGGTTGAGGGGCAGAGTTAGAAAAATCGCACTACACATCTCTTCTCCGACAACTAACAGCGCACGGTTAAAATCTAAAGGGATCTTAAACACCACCAAAATACAGGAAAACTCTAAAAAAGAAGTGAAATATTGAACGTTGTAATCAAAATGTGTAAGGACACAAACTTAAACCATTGTAATTTAAAAATATATTAAGATATTTTGAAATATTTATGAACTGATATGTATGGACTTTGAAAACACTGGATCCCAGTGCCAAGCGGGGGCTGTAATTATGGGCTTCTGCTCTCTAGTAGACTTACCCTGCCACTAAACATGTCATCGCGGATTCCGTTGCGTTTTCCCCAGCTATCGGCCCTCCTTCCTCTCTCTCCCCCACCACCGACCAACTGATCGAGCAGACTCTTTCCACCACCGCCACTCCCGCTTCCGTCTTTTCTGTCTCACCCCTCCCACAGAGCGACCCTCCTCGCCACCTCTGCTCCCTCTGCGCCCTCCTCTCTGAAACTACTGCCGGGTTTTTCTCTTTTCCGCGCATCAATGTGCTTCTTTCACGACCCCGATCTCTCCTCGCTTCTAAAGGCTTCATTCCATCCAGTCCCCTTTCGAATTATTTGAGAGGATTCTGTATGACCTAAATAAGCGTTGGACATATCTTTACAGCGTCGTTGGAAGCAAACAAGGAAATGTTGGCTTAAGATTCATTTAAGAAATTGGGCAAGTAGATGATAATTTACTTTCTATTGAGTACTTAACTCATAGTATTTGAAAATAAACTGAACAACTTTATAAGAGGCCTGACCTATTCATTTTTCACTAACTCAACATATAACTTATAGTGCTGATAAAATATGAACATTCATTACAGTAGAGATATTGAATGATACAGTAGATATGTATTAACAACTTCTGGCTTACATGGAACGTGAGCTATCTCTAAGTCAACAAATCACACGCGTGACGTATAAAAAACTACACATCATCGAAGCCATGGCTTTTTAAAGATACGCTATACCCGAGTCCGATATCATTTTTGGTTGAAAAAGCAGCAATAAAAAACAAACATGATTTAAGCAGATAGTCATGAATGTTATTCAAAAATTCGCAAAATTATAACATTCGAAAAAATCTTAAAATTTTCTGTGCAACTCCCGTAAGCGAACGGTCGATACGTTGCATGTACACAAGCATGCACGCACGCCTACAAATTGAGAACAAAAGAGGCGTACAAAAACACGAAAGAGCGTAATTACTACGCACGACTAACCTTTCTCTCAGTGCGTGTCTTATCGTTGACTCCCTCCTAAATCCTAATCTCTTAGAAAACTTCGTGTTGCCCCACCTACGATGTTTTATTTACAAAAAACGGTGAAACTCAATAATTATTTTGTAACGAGCATTTTCTTCCAAAGGAAACGAGTTCGCTTTGCTATTTCAATTCTATTTAAACATTTTTTAATATCAATAGAAAGATACCACTGTTTTCAGTGTTACGAAAAAGTGCATCGAACCAAGCAACCACACGCACCAAGTATAAACGCTCTCGAGCATGTTCGCAACTACGCATTCTTTGTAACGTGAACACGTCTATTCGCTTCAGTTGTGGCCCGGTGGAACATTCTGCTGTGGAACTAAATAGCGAAAGATTTGATTCCCAAACACCTGCGAAACTAGTAACGTACGAGACTAAACCTGTAACAGGTATGGCTGAATGTACTGGGTTATTCAAAATAACTGTCTGGGTTTCGTAATTTTTTTTGGAGACAAGGGAAATAAATACGATTATTATTGTTGCTGCGGTTGATAGACAAATTCTGGAAGTTTTGTTATACGATTGTAATTACCTCAGTTAACGTCAATTAGCAGTTACAGCAATATTTAAAAATTGTGTGAGTGGTAAGGAGAAAACGTTTTGCACTCTTGAGTATCATCAACATCAATCCATTACGATAATCCAGCGCCATTTTCGAACAAAGGAAAACGAAAGGATCCTTCTTCCGACAATTCTATTCGCAGATGGTACGCTCAATTTGTGGATACGGGCTGTTTGTGTGAAGGGCGAAGCAGTGGATGTCCCGCTTTGCCAGAAGCGAAATTGAATCGGATATGGGAAACTTATTTCCGAAGCCCTAAAAAATCGACTACAAGAGGTAGCAGAAAAATTACCTGAGTTGAAAGACGACAGGGAGGATTCCCTACTACAGCAGAGTGGCGCACCACCTCATTTCCACAGGAACGTAAGAGCGTTTTTAAATGAGTAACATCGATGGATCGGAGGTGGGACGAATCGTGATCAGAATCTCTTACCCTGGCCACCACGTTCACCAGACTCATCAGGCCTCACTCCGAGAAATGTTTTCCTGTAGGGATATGTTAAAGATACAGTCTTATCCCTCCTCTTCCGACGTATATCCTAGAACTGATGCAGCGCATCAGAGCCAACTTCCTATGAATTACGGATGAGATGTTGGACCGTGTTTGGGAAGAAATGGACTATTGGGTGGATGTGTTTCGAGTGAGCAAGGGCGCCCATATTAAGCATCTGTAATGAATGTAAAAAAAAACGTAAGAGTTCCAGTTCACAGTAAAATAAGGTTCAAATTTGTAAGTCAAATACCCCGTTTATTATGATTTTTTGAAACCCCAACTATCATTTTAAATAACCCGGTTTTTATCGTTCAGTGCGTGGATCGCCCTATGAAGTATCCGAACGCGGGTAAGTGCATGTGTGTGATAGTCATGAATTGGTTCGGAGTGAAAATTTACATTGATATAACGCGAAAACGCGTTGAGCTTGAACGTTGATAGCTGCATCGGTAAGATGAGCTACCAAAATACTATTAGAACCAAGAAGTATTCAATTTTATTAATTACTCAACTGCGTCCATTTTTAAGCGTATTTTATTCTATTCGAGGAAAACATTAAAAAAATAGTTGGAGTTATTTTTGAGAAAATTTTGAAAACATTGTCACAGGCTTGATGTACAGTATCCCAAAATATCCCTTTTCAAATTCAAGGGGCGGCGACATTAACCAGATCGAACACGGAATATTAATTTTGGTGAAATTTCTTTTATCGGTTTAGCCGCAAACACGCAGGCCACGAAACGAGTGACCTTTCCTTCTAATACTTACATTCACATACACTACCACACGTGTCGGGGACCAGGGAGCCTAGAAGCGGGGGCGGTTCCTTACTTGGGGAAGATACCTAGATGGGGAAGTACCCCGGAAGCCGACGAGTAGATCAGTGGTGGATCTCACCATCCATCGGGGAACAACATTTTATCGCGGGTTCTCGCCATCTCCCGCGATAAAATACTCACTACATTAAAGGGACTAATCACCATCATGTTCACATGCTCGGAAATAAATCAATCAACGAACATCTGTACGTAGCTGATGTACAGCGCACGAGTTCGCAGATGAGATGTACAACAGTCAGTGAGCCCCCAAAATTGCATTACAGAGAATGACAATTAATTCAGATTTTGATAATAATATGTTTTACGATTACATCACACCCGTTTCACAAGAAAGAAAAAAAAACACGGAGCAGTCTTGAACTACGCCCGCAGCATTGTTTCCTAATTTTTATATTAAAGAAATTAGCTTCCGAATAGCTCCAGGCTAGCGTGACCGCTATCCATGAGCAATGCCCCAGGTTCGATTCCCAATGGAGGTAAGATAAATTATGTCCCAGTCTCTGCGGTAGGAGCTGCAAGAAAGCAACAGGGAGGGCAGATGGTGTTCAGTAAAGGCGTTCGGGCTCTGAAAGGTATTCCTCTGACGGTGGCCAGTTGCTGTGATAATGTTGGTGTGGATAAACACACTATGGATGGGTGAAAAAAGCGAAGGCAAAACTACCTACTTCATTTTCTCCTAATTTCCTCCTGAATAGTACGGCTGAATAGTGCTAATTCTCTATTGGACATTTCAAACATCTATTCCCAAAGTTTTGCCGTTGTTTCATTCTGTACAATGAAGGGACCTTTCTTTCATCGAGAAATGGTAAAAATGGAATATGGTGAAAAATGGAAATGGTAGAAATGGCAAATATAAAGTATTACCTACTTAGATATGATTTTAATAGAGTTACTACCTGACGTTGTGCTTTTAAAATATGCCGATGCAGTATATGGATAATATCTAAAAGAGGTTACTTCATTTACAACAGAGGTAAGATAAATATATGTTCAAGTCTCTGCGTTAGGGGCAGTAGGAAAGGAGCTGAGAGTATGGGTGGGTAGACATTCAGGCTGTGAAAGGATATGCTCTTAAGGCAGCCAGTTTCGGTGGATAATTTGTAATGCTGGCATGATGATTGAAAATAATAATTTCATTAATTGTTCATCAATAATACTGTATTTATATGCAATATAAATATATTTTATAAATGTATTTCTATGCAATACTGTTTCTATGCAATAAACTATATTCTGAACATTGGAATCAAATGCTATGAATACGTTCTGACTCACGACCGAAAGAAACTCTAAGAAATTAGGAAAAGGAGCATTCGAGATTAAGCTGTCTTGGATCTACAAAACTTCTAAAACATCAATAACAAGGATTGACTCTGAATATATTATTGGATACTACTAAATATTATATTTAAAAAAAGCATTCTATTACTCACTGATTACAAGCACATCAGACTTTCAAATCTTGGTAACACTCACCTGCAACAAAAAAGAAAAAAAATAATACTCACAATAAAGATATTAATAAATATTTATAAATATTTATATAAGTGACTTATAAATATTTATAAATATTTATATAAGTGACTTATAAATATTTATTAATATTTAAATAAGTGACATTGTCAAGCACAGAAATGGGTTATGGGTATCAGGACCAATACTTCAAGAAACCCAAAACGATAAAACTATATTTTACAAATAGGATTAATAAAATACATAAGAAAGTGTAAATACTCATTTATGTCTAAAATCTTCCAGGAATCGAGTAAAATGATTTCTATTAGTAAGACGATACATTTACCAAGCAGTGTCTTGATTAAACGGATTCTATTTGATGAACATGTTCATTTTTATTTCCTTTCGTTTTGGATCTTTTTGGAGCAAGAGAACCGTGAACATGCAAGCCCGAGGGTCAATCGCTGGGGTCATCATGGAAGTAATTATTCATAGGGGATAGTTTTAAGTCATCGCCACTTTTAACTAGTTATTAGCTCTAGAGTTCACACGTACACTTAAAAAAACACACAAACATCACCCATGAGGCGATTCGAACACGCAAACCTTCCATCCGAGATAGTTACGTCGGTTAACGTCATCACCTATCGCGTTACAGAGCTGCCGTATTCACAAATTTGTGTTTTCGTCGTTTGTATTCGAAAAAAGTAGATATGTTTTTCTTTTGCAATACTTTTAAATATCCTCAACGCTTCGACTCACTTAAAACAGAAATCTTCTGAATGACGTAGCAGATAAATACTTAAGAAACCGAAATAGAGTAACGAAGTATTTCTTAGCAAAATGGCAAGAGAAATATTGCTCAACTAATTGAAGAGAAAATGGTGTGCTTTCTTCACCTGAATTTACTCACTCTATGTATATTAATGTATTTGCTCGACACATTTTTAAACCTAAAATGTTATTACATCACATATCGATTACTCGACACTTACGATTGCACTTTACATTACATTATTACTTTTTAAATCCCATTACCTGGTTTTTGTTTCACTACGAGAGGCAACTTTGAATGCAGTACCAACGATGCACCTGCATATTGCGCGGCAGGTCCCGAGCGCATAAAACAGGGCGGGCGGCGATCGACAGCAGCGGGCGGAGCCGGCGCCGGCAGGTACAGAGACATTAGGGGCGGGAGCCACCGATAAATTGAAACGCAGTTAATTGAAATAGGGCCGGCTATTTTTTATTTCGAACGCAACTCGCGACACAGCGGCGACCGCTGGTTGTTTGCGCGAACGTCGCCCCATCCCTTTTAATTAAAATCATAGCGCAGACGCCGCCCCGATGTGGTTCCTACGCGCCGTCTGGCGGCACAGTCAATGATTTCCCGTTGACCGTGCCTTGGGCAGGGATTTCGCTATGAATGTAGCACTGGTGGGTGGGGGGGGGTGAATTTGCAGCTTACGTGGTGAGAACGTTATGATCTAGCAAATTCTCATGAAAGGACAAATTGGAATGAAGGTGAGCTAGGAAGAAGATTGGGGACGTTATTACTTGAACAATTCAAATACTTGATGTTGCAAGATATTTTATTCCCATTAAACATTCGAATATTCTCACCATTTGTATAAATATTTTCTATGCTATTTCCTGAGTAGATGAGGGATTCCGAGATTTCATTGCGTATCTAATTTGAAAATAAGCAGAATTGATATTTTGGATATTTGCAGGGTGTTCAGACAATTCGACTTATGACACTCACAACTCGTATTTGCCGAACCCAGTTCTTGGAAATTATTATAATTAGAAAACATATTTGAAAAACTGTGAAAACAGATATACATTTTATGTATTGGAAATAAATTCATACATTCCACTCGATGCCAGCTTCATAATATCACTATAAGTACTACTTTGTATCTTTGTAATTTCATGAATAATCGTAAATGGAGAGTCTAAAAGCGAGACATGTGATAAGGTAGACGGGTCTAATGCGGTAAAAAGGACTGCAGAAACGTGCTCTTGCGCCAAGAATGTTGGCACAACTTACTGATGTTTGTGTCTCTGCCTTCCCGACACGCAATGCAGAAAAAATCGCGTGCCAAATTGAAGTTTCTTTTAATGTCCTTGCTAGTAAGGGGTAGCAATGTTTTCGAATGCAGAGCGTGACGGCAGGTCTCGTTTGAGTCAACATTAACTGCAACCAGAACATTCACGACATTCTAGACAAACAAATCTGAATACTGAAACTCAAATAAAAGTATGTAAGTAGTAACAATAAACAGAAAAACAAGAAACAGTTACTGCGATATTTTGAATCTTTCTTTATTATCACAAACACTAGACTTGGCAGCTTTAGAAGACATCTAAGCTATTGTCAATATAGTAAACCTTGCATTAAGCAATCACTGATGTTTCATGAAAGACGTGTTATTTTAGAGGACTGGTTACCTAATACGGAAAATGTTATTTTTCTACAAAAACTCCATTATTACTACAGATCGGATCTTAAGAAAAAGTCAAATTTTCACTTTATGAACAGATTTAACGGCACACAGTTCTTGTGAACGAATTATAAAAAACTGGCAAATTTTATTTTACTTTTTTGGTCTATTTGATGTAAATGACTTTTCTGACATATTTACTATGTACTAAATGCATATTTTAAATAACTTCTTCTTCTCTTGGTTAAAAATACAAGTTTAAATCATTTTCGCTTTTATTATTCCCAATATTATATCTACGAGGGACAAACCTCTTTTTGTGCGTGTGGGAGTGTGTATATATATTATTCTTCTCATTTGGGGACACATTCTGTATCTAAGGAGCCCTAATACTCTCTTTTAACGCACTCCTTCGCAAAATTAAAACCAAACCATAAGTGGTGAGTGGTTGGAACAGATTCCGAAAGAAATCCAAACACTCACGTGTTTAGGGACTAAGTCGATAACCACTAGCAACATTGGCATTCTACCGTACCAGAAGCTCTGCTGGAAGGTAAGGAAGACACGTTAACTCAAAAATAAAACTTTAGGTCACTTTCATATGTGCTGTCACATTAGGAGAAAATAAACTAAAATGGAGCGAGAAACTGTGGTGCCATATCAGTGGCCACGATATATCGTTACATAATTCCCGAAGTCCTGTCCTTCCTCGATTTGCTCAAGAATTGAAGCTCAGACACAGAATACCGCGCGAATGCCATTTATAATCTGATCAATTTTCATATGATCTCAATATTCGGCGTACTGTACTCTCATAACGTCCCTGAAAGTGATCTCTAAAAAAGGGTAAATTATGAAAATTACTTTAAAGCAGCTACTCGGTGGTGGGAAGGGGTAGTATGTAAACAGGACTTCAATACAGTAAATGGATTTTAGTGTCTGTTCCGTGAAAAATCGGACGTTGAGAGGGATGGTCGTTTAATGGAGGAGGTGATTCAGGGAGGTTTCATTGCACTACGTTAGGCAGATATAATAAATGACTCTGCCGTTCATAGTATACTCCGACACACTTCAATATCCTCTTATTGTACTTCTGTGTATTCGCTTTGTTATATTTCATATATAATCCCTTAATTATTGACGCTAATGTGAAGTTGAAACTTTCTTAGCGTTATGAAAGTCTGTATGATTGGACGATTTCGTTTCATCTACCGTGCTTTCAACAATGGCAGGGGCAAATACTAGAAGTACTCAGACAAGTACAGACGGTGCACTGCTCAAGACCACGCGAATAAAGTAAAGATATGTGTGTAAATAAACATTAAAAATAGCTGGGAACTAATTAATCAACAGCCCGGGGCTGCTGTCATCCAGTGCGTTTGTTGATGGAGAAAACGCTGCGAACTTCCCAAACTTCATAGCAAAAATTGGGGTAACGTGTTTGACTCAAATTTTGCTGCAAACATTTTTAACAA
Organism: Acheta domesticus; assembly: GCA_031308135.1. Lineage (NCBI taxonomy): Eukaryota > Metazoa > Arthropoda > Insecta > Orthoptera > Gryllidae > Acheta > Acheta domesticus. The sequence goes on along the minus strand of JAHLJT010002406.1, from coordinate 96,043,410 downwards.
GTGTAATGTTCACAAGCCGAATTCTCATACATTGGTCTCATCTTCGTGCATTACCACAAATTATTACGACTTACCTTATTCATTTCAAACTATTGATGTACTGTATGGTAATAAACTGTCCATAAACGGATTATCTACCTCCAATCTTGGGAACGTGCAGGAGCACAAAAAAATTGAAGCGCTCAAAAACCTATAAACAAAAATAATACACGAAAGTTTACGCAATACGGATGGAAATGCTCGCCTTTATAGCTCGTTAAAGACCATGCGGGTCAGAGAGTCAAAAGTAAATATTTTCTTCCACACCTTCGTAAACAAAAAAGTTTCACAAAAAGTTTCATGAAAACCGGAGGTAAACTACTTTCTACGCAGGTCGACCTCCAATAGATCAACCGTTTTAATCACCCGCAGCTCCTAAATCAATCGTGCAGTCGATACCACCGCAGGACGCTCCTCGCGGATTCACCGCCAGCGATCTGTCCACCGGCCCCACTAATTCTCCGCGCGTCCGCTCCAGACTCCGCCCACGCCCACACCTCCGCCGCCGTCGCCCCCGCTCACGCCGATACTGCCACCACCGCGACCATCGCCATTACACCTTCCATTTTCATCACCGCCATTGCCGTCGCCGCAGCTTTCGCGGTTCAAGCCACCCTCACCGTATTCGGCACCGCCGCCTCCACTATCGCCACCATAGCCTCTACGGCCCCCAACACCCTCACCGCAGCCGTATCCACTGTCGCCACTACCTTCACCGCCAGCGACGCGGTACCCCGCCGCTGCTCCGCCTCCTTCTCCATTTTTACCATTGCCACTGCTGCCCCCACCGCCGCCTCCACCTCCGCCTCCACCGCCGCCGCCGCCGACAACGTCGCCACCGAAGCCTCCGCGACTCCCGCCACCCTCACCGCTTCCGCCTCCACCGCCACCACCATCTCCGTTGCCACCACCTTCGATGCCGCCCACATCGTCCGTAAATCACCGTTGCCCAAACTCCATCTCCACTTTCATCCCCGCTACGGGTGCCCCCACTGCCGCCGCCACCACCACCACCACCACCACCATCTCCTCCTCCAGCGCCGGCATCGCTGCCACAACCCCCTCCCCACCTTTACCGCTTGAGACCTCGATCGCCACTACCACCACCACGGGCCACACCTCCACTTTTACCACCGGTGGTGCTGCCGTCACCACCATCGCCGACGCCTGTCCCCCTCCCACCGCGTCGCCCGTCACCGGGCGCATCTCTGCCATCGGCAGCTGCTGTCACTCACTGTCCGGCGCCACGCCGAGCCGTCGGTCCGTCGACTCCACCGGCCGTCCCCCCGATCGATCGTTTGATCTGGGGTTTGCGCGCGAGGCGAGGCGAGCAGCACACGAGGCGAGGGGCGCTCGAGCGCGCAGGCACCGTCTCGAGAGGTGCCTCCCGCAGCGGAACAGTGCGCTGGAGCGAAGGCAACTTGGTTGCAAACAAGTTCGCGAAGCGAAAGCAAATCTACGTAGGTTATATTAGAGCGGAATATGGATTACTTCGCACATTATATACGGCCATCGAAAGTAATCTCCATCAATCGAATTCGGAGACAAAAATAAAATATTCAAGCTATCAAATATCTTCATATGATGGAAGAAATACGTATATAAAAGGAAGGAGAATGGGGATAGAAAAAATGTCGATTTAACAACGAATTCGAGATGTCAAGAAAAAAAACAAGTGATCAATATTTTGTAAGCTCTGCCGCGTCAGATAAAAATAGTGTGAAACGAGTTAAAAATACAGATGGACCCCTTGAATTCTGGATTTCTGGAAGTGATTGGCGATTTCAATGCTGAGATTCGTCATGAGCAACTAAAAGTTTGTTCTTTTTTTTCAACGAAGTCAAATTGGAGGACTAAAATCCTCTAAGACACCCAACAAAGATACTTCTCCTAATAGTTCATTAAATGTAATACTGCGAATCACAATAATTTGAGTTGTCAATTAGGCAAACCGCTTGGCATTGATGTTTTGTCTACTACCGTGCTGCATCAACTCGAACAATTTTCATGACACATGAAAATTATCACATTAGCAGAGACCCCAAGAAGCAGAAAAACGGTAAAAGGAAAAGCTTTCGACATCATTGAAAAATTGCATGATGTTTTCTCTTACCGAATGACACAAATTGCAAATTCATATTTCTTGTCTGTGAAGACCCACGAAGTCGTGGCTCCGTCAGCTAGCCGCATTAAAATAAAACTGCCACGTTATTTTAAAAGTAATCGCAAACTTCTTTAAAACGCAACGAGCGTTTAGGACGCTCAGGAGCTAAGTGGTGTCGAAAACGAATCTTCCACGGCGGCAGATAAAATATTTTCGCAGACGCTGCCTCTCGCCGCTGTCCGCAGCAGGGGCATCGCGGGTTATTTTGCTTCCATTTGCGGGCGTTATTTCAGTTTGGACGACGGCGGCGGCAACGGTGGCGGCTACGGCGGCGGTGTTGGGGGCGACGGGGACAGGAGCGGTGGCACCTGGCACTTAGATCCGGTACAGGACTGGGAGGTTGGAGATGTCCACACTGGCAACCATACCCGCGTAAACACGCAACACTTGTAAATGCTTTAAAGGAGAGTAAATACGTAATTATAAATAATGAAATTGCTCTTGGGTGCAAGATGCCCATTTCGTTTGTGGATTTCATCTTTTTCCAAGGAACCTGAGTGCGATTACTGAGATGGTCTATGTTTCCTTTTCGCCTGTAATTTTTTTCTCCTTCCCAATCGTCAGGGTAAGTTACATTATTTTTTTGACGTAATAGCTTTTTCTCCTTCTTCTTCTTCTTCTTCTTCTTATTATTATTATTACATTTTGTATTCGTTTTTACTCTTGAAAAAACACGAAGTGTGATGTAGATAGAGAACTGTGTAGAAAATAAAATGGTTCACAATTTTTCGTGTTAATATGTCAATTAATATATGAAATTTGCAAGCATACTTTTCAACAAAACTTCACCACCAAGACGCATGTTGAAATATTCAGTTCCGCAAAGTAAATGTCGTCCATGATATGGCCTTGTTACTGCCTAAAAATAGAATTAATAATTTAAATTGACATCCCGACCGGAATTGAGTCGAGGTAGGTCAATGGTAGCTTGGTAGCTGTAGTTTGATTGTGGTACAACTGGGCGACAGGAGACACAGGATCGAATTCCGGTCGAAGATACTACTGCTTTGAACAATTTGACTTACTTTAATCGTATGAGCTTCTCCAGAATTTTGAAAACCATCCGTATAAACTCCCCTTACTATCGGTTATACAACCAAAATCAGAAAGCGGATTAGCTTTTCGGCTCATTCTTATTCATACTGAATCAACTGATGAACCATTTTCCATTACCAGCTCAAACTTAGATTTAAATTATGCTAATCGGAGTTTCTTGTTTTCTTAGTTTGCAGATACTTGCTTTCGGGAATGTTAAAAATTTTACCAACATCTATTACCAACCTAGACCTAACAAATAATGTATATTTCATAACATGTATAACTGAATAATCATCAATTTTCCTCTCTACGAGTATATTCAGTAAATATTTTCATTCCTTCGAAACTTCTGATCCTGAAAGTTAGAAAATAAGTTAATCAACGGTACATTTAATAAATTATCCTTCAATCACTTTACAAATTTCATAAACGTTGTCCAAATTGCACGCGATTCCGTTTACTCCAGAAACCACATATTCATATGTCTATTCATGTAAAAGATATATAAAATTCCTCCTCTCATATTAGATCCAAATTTTCGAAAAATATGCACGCACCAAATAATTCACACCCTCTCTTTTCTGCTCCAACGCAGAAATTCTCTCTTTAATTCAGCATTATCAACTCTCGTGGACGTAAAGGCTGAAATTTACACGTCTATTTCCCCAAATTCTCTCTCGCTCTCTCTCCCTCTCCCCCAACACGCGTAACTCTCGCGTCGTCAAAACACCGCAGCGGCACTCGCGTAATCTCTTTCGACGCGGCAAAAAAACCTCGCGGGATGTACTCGTGTGTTTATCGCTCATGCGAGATCGCATTAATATCGCGTTCGCTAATCCCAGAACCTGACGCTGCGTTCGGTTGGACGCCCATCGCACGTCGCGCTGCTAGTCCCAGTGCCGCACGCTTCTCCCGACTGCCAAAAATGTGGCCAAAAACGTTACGACCAGGACTCGGATTCTGATGACTTAAAATTTTATGAAAATTACCTATAACAAGACTTAAACATAAGGGAGAAACTACCTAATTTTTACAACATACCACAACATTTGTATTAAAAGTACTTATTCAATGAATTTTACAATTTTAAATAAATATAAATTCTCGATTTTCGGAGGAAATGTAGCCCTGGCTTCGAATAACCGTCAGTTTTGAAAGGTCAAGGAAGTTACCTAAAATCCGTGTCATTTGAGATTTCGAAAAGCAGAGTCCACTGCAGTAGCGAATTTCGCCATGAACTGACGATACAATATTTTGTTTTTGTTATTTAAAATCACATCAACATCTAGGTCATTAGCTACCACTATTGGGTTGAACTGTGAAGATGACTTGATATTGTGATGATAGGGGGTGAAATGACACAAATACAACCATACCTGAGGCGGAACTCAAACCCGCGATTCTTCGGTCAGAGATTGCTCCTGCCTTAACGAATAGTCTTTGTTTTAGTATGTCATTGTAAATTCATGAAACATTCACTAACAAAAACACGAAAAGTAAACAAAATGCGTAAAAATGACGAAAATGAAGCATAGGTAAAAATGACCTAAAATTGAAAAAAATTTTTAAATGACTCAATTACTATACATTTCTATCATCTTTATGTCATGATAAATATTCATTTACAAGTTAGCCAGGCTTGCAATGCACTAATGAAAAGATGACGTATCAGAATCCAAGCCTGGATCTATATAATAAATCTAGACATTTCTGATCTTTCTAATAATTTGCAAATTTCCAAAATTGTTAACATATTTGGGTTAGTGGACTTCGATTTTGTTAAATGGGTTTTTGAAGTTGATGATTTTGAATTTGATATATTAATAATCAAGATATCAAGAAATATCCAAGGTGGGTGATTTTATAACTATCTTAGCATTCTTTATTAATGTGATTATTAATTCACTTTCTGTTGGAACTTTTTGTTACACTATTATTTATAAAGATTTGTATGCACTAAATCATTCATAAAATGGCATTTTATGGCACAAATCGTTATGTGATGTTTCTCTCTCCTGGAATAATGTCATGTTTGTTATATGTCACGTAACGGGTTTGTTCTCATGAACACGACGATGCCGAGCTTTTATTTATTGTTATTAACAACGAAGTCAGTATAAGTGAGTACTGAAAATATTAAGGCCACGTGGCAGATTACACGATTTCAATACGTCACCTAACCATTTTAACACACTTTAGCTTCAGTAAGTATAGGATATATAATTAACTTACTTGCTTTGATATATGGTTAGTTAGCCTTGATATATGGTTTGTTAGCCTCGCAGATAGAATTATAATTATTTACTTTTCATCAAATGAAAAAGTATTTTTATTTACATAAAACTCTTTACTTTTCGCACATGATTTATTTAACATCTAATGTGTCAGATAACGCAATTATACCACTAGTAGGAACGAATTAGGCATACCAGTCAAGGCATACACGTCTCAAACTTCAGGGCAACGTAAAGTTTTAAGTTGGAACTGAACTCCTGAACTACAGTAATTTGCCTTTCGTATTTTATATTGAAGTTTCCCTTCGCCATCCTCTTTAAGGTATTGTTAATAATGAGGGTTGGTCGACGATGAGGAAACAATGATTATAAATAGAATCATTTTCCAAAGGTTTACATTCTTAAAAGTCCCTCAAAACAAAAATTCAATTTAGAGCATTTTGGCGCCCATTTTGGCAACAAGACCAGTGTGTCAGCCAGTTGCGCGCTTTCGAATGGCTTGGGATATATCCTGAAAATGAAATTCGGCGCTAGCGGTCGAATACGAGCAGTTGGCGCGGGGGCGGAATAATGAAATATTCTGGACAATAGAGAAGGCGGTGGAGCCAGGCTGCGAATCGGTGAGCGCCGGTGGCGTTTGTGTAGTACCGTGCAAAACCGAAAGGGTGACTAGTTCCATTCTAAAGTGGACGTTAATAACGTGTGGGCGTGATGTGGACATCAATGGCGGATGGCGTACCTTACTAACGTGCTTAAGTTGTTACACTGTCATTTCATTCCGCTCGTAAAGGACATTACCTTTCCATCGGTTGTTAACGGAAATCCCCAATGGAGAAAAAAATGACCAGAACTTGTATTTCACTCACCAAAATTGTAAAAATGCGGAACAAAATAGAAACTGACGTAGAGTATACAATTGGCCAATTTTCAAAAATTGATATTTGTATTTCGATATTATCAACCAAAACCGAAGTTCCCAATTTGTACAATATTAGTGTTACGAAATGATGACAATAGAGTACGAATGACGACAATATAGTTCGTATGTCCGGATTGAGCTACGTTTATTAGCGTCGTTCACGTTCTCGTAATTTCTACGATTTCTGAAGATGTGGACCCAAAAATGACTAGAAACATTACCTTAATGAAAGATAATAACCTTAATTTTGACCATTAATGATAGAACAATGTACGAAAGCACGCTGATTAAAATGTTTAAATAAAAACAACACCGTATTCGTCTATTATTTCCTGAAACTATAAATTATCTTTCAACTAGTAATATTTAATGTGATATTTCAACCAAGTGTGTAATATAAAATTAACTTTAAATCTCTTAACGTCTATCAATTTAATGCTATTAGGAAACGTAATGCGTCATCACATACAAATTGCGTTTTTTGATGAATCAATTTAATTTCCGATTTTTGGTTTGGCAGTCCTCACGTTATTTCTCAATGAAATTTGGTTTCCGATTTTTAACATAGATGAAGTTATTTTTGAACAATTACACATTTGAAAACTCACAGGTGAAATATTTCACATCTCTATGTCATCCATAAACTTTACACTTTCTGCAAAGTTAAAGGCTCTCACCGGCAACGCAAAGATACACAAACACTTTATAAAAAATAGAAATAGGTGTAAAAAGTCAATGAAAATTTCAAAGTCATTTCAATTGCGACAATATATGAAGAACAGTTAACTAGTAGTTAAAAAGATTGCAATACAGAATAAGGTGATATTCCAAGGCTATTTTTCGTTATCTATAATATGGATGGTACTGTTATAGAACTCATCATCACAGCTTCTCTCAACGTATCATTCTATAAAGCTATTTATTTATTTATTTATTTATTCATTTCACAGTTTACATTGTTTTAAAAACAACTTTCTGTAACCCACCATTCTAATAAATTACATAATTTTAATTTTATTTCTTAATTTGTCCCGATCTTCTAAATCCTTGTCTGTTAAGTTCTTGTGCTTCAAAATTCCCTCAATTTCTTTCAACTAGCTGTGTTTAGGTCTTCCCTTTTCCATTCTACCCACCGGAAACCACTCTAAAATTATTTTGGAATTCTAGTTTCTTTCATTCTTTTCACAAGACCAAACCATTGTAATTGATTGAATAGTTTCTAATATTTTATGTACTTTATTAATTTTTTTCTTGTCTTTAAATTTCTTATTTTTTCTAATTTTGATATTGTAGTGATACCGAATAGATTCAAGTTTATTCTGCCGCAAAATAACTCCACGCAGGGCGGCGACGCGAGAGATGCGAGGCGCCACGGGGGCGACCCGAGGGCCAGGCGAGGCGCCACGGTGTCGGCACCCTTCGCTCCATAATTCGTCGCGGACACGTGTGCCCCAACTCTGGGTAGCCGCTCTGCACACGACCCCTTCAGTATTTTTCCACGACGCCTGGAACTCTTCCGTCAACCTCCCTAGAGATTCCTAGCCCCTCACACCCCCCCGGTCGTTAATAACTGCCCCTTTTCGACGCAAAATTAAAGCGAGAGGGAGCGATAACCAGCCCCTCTCTCACTCTTTTCTCGGCCTCGAAAACATCCTCTGATTGGGCAGAAAATATCTAATGCGCAGTACCCTTTCGCCAATAGCAACCAGAATTCGGGTTTGTTCTAGAATATTCCAGAGTCACAGGGATAATTTTGGTAGGGGGAACGAGGTTTCCTAAAAACTTGGAGCGACGAGGCACAAGAGAGAAGCTGGGGAGCTGTGTTCAGAATCGGACGCAAGTGGCGGCCGCAGGGGGGGGAACCTGTTATATTCTGTTGTGGCGTTCGGTTCGATGGACTTAGAAAAATTATTAAGTTTCTTGTAGAGTTTGGGTACAAGACTTCTGTGACGAACGCAGGCCGCAGAACAGTATTATGAACATTTGACAGCAATTCGTATTATATTACGTCCGATTTACGTGCGAACTCGAGACTCTCTTTTCCTTAGTGAATTTGTGCGATAATTCACGGGCTCATTAGTATCAAAGTATTGTGAGATCGACCGGGAATGAACCGACCGTGTCAGTGAATGAACTGTGCTGACCCATTCACCGCAGCGAGCAGACGGCGCTTTTGTGTTCCGGCCGCCTTGGCCGCTACCCTCGCAAGTACCTGATCTGACCTACATTTTCCGAGCGGCGCCCCTCGCTCGCCACGAACCTCGCAGCCAGCTGACCTGAGGTCGTTCAACTTCAGTGGGTGGCGCAGGCCGCCTAACAGAGGTATTTTCTGTTTGAGTGTCTTATGTCGTACCCGCGATCGAGAGGTGTGAACAGTACATCAGACAATCAGTGTTGACTTCCTCTCGACCGGGCGACGAAGAGGAGTTCCCGGCCGCGCATGGCCGTCAAGCGGGAATTCGCGCGCGAAGAAGAGTTTCATCTGATTGTAATCACTTTGTAATTTTTTGTTCTCTTATGTGCATGACATTTCATTTTTTTGTTTTATTTCGATTTGGGGGCATGCTCGCCAGAGTTATCATCACCAGACCATTAGCGTTTTCTTTTTTTAATGAATAAATTCAACTTGTTCTAAATTCACATGTTTGACTTCTCATTCAACCTAGGCCACCGGCTTCCTCCATCTTCGCCGTTTCAGGTAATCTGTCGACTGAGCGGGCCGGCTACCCGTCTGAGGCGCCCAACCGAAGACCCGAGGGTAGTTGCAATTGGCTTTCCCACCGTGGGGCTCGATTAACGCGAAATAATCGTAATTTTCATTTTTTAATATCCCAGATAAGCGCCCTGAGATTTCTCTGCCTAAATTATTAAATTGTTTAAATTATTAAGATGATGGATGGAAGCACGGTGTAGAGAAGTTAATAACTTATGGTCTGTTGAGGATGTCATTTTGTACTGTGTTTTCCTTGTAAGTGTCATTGTCTTGTGTTGTGTTGTGTTGTGTGAATACCGTGTGCGCGTACTAAAACAAGTGAAACCGCGTAACATTGTAAAAATGCAGGACGAATCAGGTATTGACGTGACGGGTGAAGACAGTTTTGAGGAGCCGTCGACGCAAGGTCCCACCTTAAGTGAGATCTTGCGCGTTATGAGAGAAATTTCAGATAACACTGTTGCCAAATTTGAGGAGAAATTTTCAGACAACGCCGCTAAATTGAAAGAAATTAAAGACCAGTCAGATAGCAATGTCGCAAAATTAGAGGAGAAAATTGCAAATAATGCCGCGAAATTAGAGGAGAAAATCTCAAATAATGCCGCGAAATTAGAGGAGAAAATCTCAAATAACGCTGCCAAATTACAGGAAATGTTAGATGAACGGTTCACAGCACATGAGAGCAAGTGTGAGGACAGATTTAACCGAATCGAAGTCATTTGGAAGCCCAAGCAAATAAATTAGAAAGTCTCGAGCAAAAACTTAACCATGAAATAGGGATTTTAAAGAATCAGGTCGAAGGCAGATGCGGGGAAATAGAGGGGAACGTAGAAAAACTCAGTCAGGAGTTGGGAAGGGCACAAGCGGAAACTACCGAAAATTTCAAAATTTTTAAAATCGAAATTCAGACCAAATTACAGGCATGCGACGACAAAGTAGAAGCGTGCTGTGAGTCGGTTACTGAAAAGATCATTGAAGTTAAGCAGGAAATGGGCGAAAAATTTAATAAAATCGGACAGAAACTCCATTCAGAAGTGTCGCATATCCACGAAAAGTTCGCGCAAGTAGGCAATATTAGTGAGGAAAACATCAGGGAGAGAGAAGCCAAATTAAAAAGGGAAATTGATCGTACTGTCCTAGAATTGGTAAAGGAGGAAATTGAAAAGGAACGCGAGAATTACCCAAATCCGAATTCTGGTGGCTCAGGCCTTCGCTTCTCGTGGGCTCCACCGCAAAACCTGTATTTTTCCGGAAAACCCGATGAAAATCCCAAAGTTTTCCTTGACCGGGCGGAAAATTACATGAATCTCACGAAGGCGGTACCTTCACACTTGAAGGCTAAATTTATGCAAGAATTGTTGAAAGGCAATGCATCTTATTGGATTTCCGCTTTAAAACCCTTTCCCTCAAAATTATGAAGAGTTTCGGGAGAAGTTTCTGAATCGATACTGGGGCGAACAACGGAGATATGAGTTCGAGCGGAAGATTTTAGAATCGCGATGGGAAAACCGCCACGGGCAGTCCTATTTAGACTACGCCATGGAGAAAATCTCCGCCATCAAGCTGTGTGACCCGCAGGCAAACGACCGAAAAATCATCTGGTTACTGACAGCTCATTTCCCAACGTATGTACAGAATATTGTCAACAGCGTGGAGTGTAGAGATTTAGAACGTTTCCAAGAACTGTTGGCACAATTTGATAGAACGCGGGACAACTATCACAATGAGAACCGCGACAGAAATCGCAGGCCCGACGGAAACTACCAAGGCAGGCCGCAGTGGCATAGAGATAATAGGGCCGGAGGGAACGAGGCAGATGATCGGCGAGCGCCGCCCGAATCCCGTGAGAACCGTGGACATCGCGATGAGAGAGATGGACGGCAAAATTCATCCCGGCCGGCTTCAACAAATTAGAAACGTCCCAGCTGTCTCGGTATCTGGGTGACGGACGAGTTTCTTTAGAGATACCATTTCATGCGATCATATCAGTGAATTATGCCTTTTTTGATTTTAACGAAGACGAGGATGTGACTATCAAAGAACGTGCCAGAAAATGCCCTATTATTGAATCCTTTATGGGAAATTTATGTGTCCAAGCTCTTATTGATACTGGTAGTGAAATTAGTGCTGTGTCAAAGAAATTTTATGCGCGACTTATAAGCGAGCGGATTCCAGTACCGACATTACCTACCGTCAGATGCTATGTCATAGGGGTTGGGAGAAAACGAAGCAAGCCAATTTCAATGCAGGTCCTGATTTCAATTAATATAGGAGATATGTTGTTTGATGTGCCCTGTCTAGTAATTGAAGATCTTAATCATGATGTTATTTTGGGGGTTGATTTTTTTAAGAGAAAACGGTGGAATAATAGATTTTTCCAGAAATGTTATGAGCTTCGGTGCCGGTAAAGAAATTATTATTCAAGATGACGGGGAAGATAGGATTGATCTTAGCATTTCTAGTGCAACTTGGGAAGGGGGGGAAACGACGAAGGGGGATTATTTGCCAAAATGTGCAAAAATGTGATTTTTTGAACTATGATGAACGCTCCCAGTTGCAGACAGTGCTACTTGATTATTTACATGTCTTCGGTCGCCCCGTTCATCCAATTAAAGACTTTTGTTTTCGAATTAGGGTTACCGATGACTCGCCGTTTAAGATGAAAAACTATCCTATTCCACAAGCTTTAAGGGGGGAAGTTGATGAGACCGTCAGAAAAATGATTGACGAGGGCATCATCGAGAGATCAGTGACCGCCTATCTAAATCCGATTGTCGTTGTAAAAAAAGAAAGACGGAGGGGTCAGAATTTGTTTAGACGCTCGCAGAATTAATGAAGTGACCGTTCCAGAAAATGAGGCGCCGCAGAATATTGATGATATTCTTTGGAAGTTTAACCAAACAAAAATTTTCTCAGCTTTGGATTTTTCTAGTTTCGTACTGGCAAATTGCTATTCACCCAGACGACAGAAAATTTACAGGATTCTTTTACAACGGCCTCACTTATGTCTGGAAGCGGATGCCTTTCGGCCTAAAGAACAGTGGCGCAGCCTTCATTCGATGCTTAGATGGAAAATTAGGTGACGAACTCAAACTCTTCGTTACGCCTTATATTGACGACCTTGTGATTTCATCTCGAAATTTTCAGGAACATCTTTGTCATTTAAGGCGACTGTTAGAATGCCTTTCTACCAATCAAATGAGATTAAATGTAGCTAAGTCACAGTTTTGCACACGTGAAATTTCTTTTCTAGGCTATTGTGTTAATACAGAAGGTGTTCAAATCGATCGGGAGAAAGTTAAAGCAATCGATCAGATTTCGCGCCCGCACAACCCAAAACAGTTGAAAGGATTCTTGGGTATGTGTGTTTACCAGTCACGCTTTGTTCCGGGGTATGGGATTCTTACGGCCCCGTTAGTGAATTTGTTACGGAAAGGAGTAAAATGGCATTGGACCGAGGAACATGAACGGGCATTTGAACAAATTAAAGCGGCTTTTAGAAACGCCGTTATGATGAATCATCCAAATTTCGACGAGCCGTTCTTTCTCCAAACAGACAGTTCTAATGTTGGCATAGGTTGCGTTTTGACACAAAGAGATGATGAAGACCCGGGATTTTTTTCAAACCGCCGGAACATACCGAAAGGTTCTTAGCGATCACGCCTCGCAATTTACCGGAACTGCCTGGAGGCAAACTTTAGAAAGTGAAGGTGTTTCGGTCATCTTTTCCTCGATTAGACATCCCCAATCAAACCCAAGTGAGAGAGTAATGAAGGAAATCTCACGTCTGTTCCGCGTTTACGTTGCTCACAACCACAAAGAATGGCCTCTGCTAATCAAAAACATCAACGAGTGGATTAACATGATTGAACACGACTCTATTGGCATGTCACCTTATGAAGCCCATTTCGGGAAGAAACCAAAGCATTTGTTCCCATTGTTAGCAAGGTTATCGGGGCAACCCGTACCAAATTACGAAACTCGGTGTAGAATTATCATGGACAATCTTAGTAAAAATGCCAGGAAAAGGGAGGCACAGGTCAAAAATCCCTATCAGTTTCACGTAGGCGAGAAGGTGTTGGTTCGAACCCGCGAGTGAGTGATCAGCCTGCAGGTCTTTCCATAAGTTTTTTCCATTGTTTACTGGACCATTTATTATTGAAGCCATTCCGCACCCTAACGTGTGCCAACTTAAAGATGCAAACGGTCTCCCAGCAGGCAAATTCAATTTTTTTAATCTGCGACCCTTTAAAGAATGAAAACTTAATTCCAAACTTTATTAATCTCTAAAATAAACTCGCCAGAACCGTACAGCTTACCGAGTAGTTCGTGATAGCCGTGCCTTCACTGTTTAAGAAATAATATTTGTAACCGTAGATTAGGGAATTCAGATTTTCTTGTAGTTTATTAGTTTATTTTATTACTCCACCATTATTAGGGTTAATGAGTTTAATTTAAGGGTAATTATTTGAATAAGACCTTTTATGTAATTGTTATCACAGAAATTAGTCGTTAGAATTCGGTACCACTTTTTTAAATTTTTTTTTGACGAGATAAGCATCTCAGGTTTCAAAACTTCTCACCACGCCTTACGAATTTTAAAACACGATGCATATCTCTACTGCGGGAAGGGAGGCCAATGTAGTGATACCGAATAGATTCAAGTTTATTCTGCCGCAAAATAACTCCACGCAGGCGGCGACGCGAGAGATGCGAGGCGCCACGGGGGCGACCCGAGGGCCAGGCGAGGCGCCACGGTGTCGGCACCCTTCGCTCCATAATTCGTCGCGGACACGTGTGCCCCAACTCTGGGTAGCCGCTCTGCACACGACCCCTTCAGTATTTTTCCACGACGCCTGGAACTCTTCCGTCAACCTCCCTAGAGATTCCTAGCCCCTCACACCCCCCCGGTCGTTAATAACTGCCCCTTTTCGACGCAAAATTAAAGCGAGAGGGAGCGATAACCAGCCCCTCTCTCACTCTTTTCTCGGCCTCGAAAACATCCTCTGATTGGGCAGAAAATATCTAATGCGCAGTACCCTTTCGCCAATAGCAACCAGAATTCGGGTTTGTTCTAGAATATTCCAGAGTCACAGGGATAATTTTGGTAGGGGGAACGAGGTTTCCTAAAAACTTGGAGCGACGAGGCACAAGAGAGAAGCTGGGGAGCTGTGTTCAGAATCGGACGCAAGTGGCGGCCGCAGGGGGGGAACCTGTTATATTCTGTTGTGGCGTTCGGTTCGATGGACTTAGAAAAATTATTAAGTTTCTTGTAGAGTTTGGGTACAAGACTTCTGTGACGAACGCAGGCCGCAGAACAGTATTATGAACATTTGACAGCAATTCGTATTATATTACGTCCGATTTACGTGCGAACTCGAGACTCTCTTTTCCTTAGTGAATTTGTGCGATAATTCACGGGCTCATTAGTATCAAAGTATTGTGAGATCGACCGGGAATGAACCGACCGTGTCAGTGAATGAACTGTGCTGACCCATTCACCGCAGCGAGCAGACGGCGCTTTTGTGTTCCGGCCGCCTTGGCCGCTACCCTCGCAAGTACCTGATCTGACCTACATTTTCCGAGCGGCGCCCCTCGCTCGCCACGAACCTCGCAGCCAGCTGACCTGAGGTCGTTCAACTTCAGTGGGTGGGCGCAGGCCGCCTAACAGAGGTATTTTCTGTTTGAGTGTCTTATGTCGTACCCGCGATCGAGAGGTGTGAACAGTACATCAGACAATCAGTGTTGACTTCCTCTCGACCGGGCGACGAAGAGGAGTTCCCGGCCGCGCATGGCCGTCAAGCGGGAATTCGCGCGCGAAGAAGAGTTTCATCTGATTGTAATCACTTTGTAATTTTTTGTTCTCTTATGTGCATGACATTTCATTTTTTTTGTTTTATTTCGATTTTGGGGGCATGCTCGCCAGAGTTATCATCACCAGACCATTAGCGTTTTCTTTTTTTTAATGAATAAATTCAACTTGTTCTAAATTCACATGTTTGACTTCTCATTCAACCTAGGCCACCGGCTTCCTCCATCTTCGCCGTTTCAGGTAATCTGTCGACTGAGCGGGCCGGCTACCCGTCTGAGGCGCCCAACCGAAGACCCGAGGGTAGTTGCAATATCTACAGCTAAATGTGGTAACAACATAAATAAAATGTAAGCTTATTACTGCAAAATATAGAAGCAATGCCTTTCTCTATGTTTATTTAACTAGCCATTTCAAAGCCTTGACTTGTGGGGAAACGGTAAAATTCTATTGAAAACCGCTACGAAAAATATTCCAATGATTGTTGATCAATGAACCCATGAAAACAGTCATTCTTCACGATTATACCGTAAATAAATTTTCTTCGGTGTGACAGATTTCGTCCTTCTCTACAATCACGACACTATTTAAAATGCAAATGAACCAACTATTCAGTGAGCGTTCCGTCATTCCAGTGACTGAGGCAGAACATCATACAGCAGGCACGGTTTATGAGCACCTATGCTACGACCACAGTGGCAATAAGCAGTACAACTGGCGTCGCGTAACTCAACCCTAGCGGCACGTTCCACGGCCATCTGCACCAGCTGGGGCCCGTGACGCAAAGAGAACGGTGACATTGCGCATCTCCCAACGGTGTGGCCAATAAGCAATCGTGGACCACATGACGCACCGAGAGAGGGAAATTTAAAAACGGTCATAGAGGGGGGAGGACGACAGAGAGAGAGTTACATTTGTTACTTTAAAATGCAAATAGTTTCCATTGGAATTCATTATTTATTGTGGATAAATATTTATATTTCACTAAATGAATTATTATTTACTACACCAGTGTACATTTCCCGTACTTCCGAAACAATCAGTGTTTAATCAGGTGGTGAATAATTTGAATGGCCTTGCAAAGAAATTCGTGCACATTCGAATGATCACTGCGGTAGCAAATGTTTTTTTCAAGACCGCAATAGAAAGTTTCGTAGATGGAGAGGTGCTATAACCTAGTTCCCAGTTCCAACATAAGGGGATTTTCGTCAGTCGAGATGGTTCGAAGCGGGTCAGAGCTTCTGCCTGGGTAAGAATTCTAGAGATCGACAACTCTAACCTCTCGTCTCCGTTATTTCCTATCAATTACTGAAGAATTCATGAGCAGTAACTTACATAACGGGGCACGAATTGAGCAGGGAAACTCACCCTCCCATCCTTTACGATCCTTAGGTTCGGCGGTCAAACATCCCCGCCCCCCAATTATTCAAGAGTCAGTGAACATCAAAAAGGTGACACAACTAAACCAATGTGGATTTGCTGGTGGTTTTATCTTTAATTTTGTAGTTTGTTTCGTGTCAAATAAAAAGTTACTCGTTTTACCAATCATCTTGGAGAAATATTTAAGACAATTTTGCTAGTAACAGTATACTATTTTCTAAGCACGTTTCTTCACTTAACTAAGAAAGCGACCATAAATGTGTTAATATTTATGCACTCCGACGACAAAGGCAATCCTCCCAAAAACCGACGATTTCGATAAGCTCGAACGACGCAGATATCAGGCCTTAACCTGATCAAAGGTGGCAACACTATCAGAGACAGAAGCAGAGTGGGGGTAGAGAGACAGGCGGAGGGAGATTCAGAAAGGTAGAGAGGACGGTTAGAATGACCCTAATCTTCGTATTATCCGCGCACATTTTCTTCAGCCCCCATTTCGCTAGATGGAAGAGAAGTGCGTGGGGATTGCTCATTTCGACAATACTATTCTATATATCAAATCAGTAGTTAGTTTTTGTTTGCAAAATAGTTTTCTAATATACCGGTAGCAATCATTTCTGGAAATTATATTTTGTCAACAACGCTTGGTCGCTAAGATTTATTCTTAATTCAACTAATGTTTGTAAAGGGGTGGGGTACATATTCCGGTACTCAAGAAAATATCATGCTGGTATCAATCTAGGGTGGTTCTTGAAGTGACTCTGACCGGCAGGTTTGAGGATTCGAGTCCCGACGATGACAGAATTTTAGACACTAGCCAGATACAATTCAGCCACTGTCTGGAGGAGAATTCTAGCGGCCAGATGCTCTGATCAGTAGTTTTTCGAGGTTCCTTTGAAAACCATCAGGCGAATGCTGGAGCAGTACCCTAACGCAAGGGCTACATCGTGCTATCTTTCTTTACTCTTCCTTCTCCCTATCCTCACCCCCCTTACTTACACTTTCACTTACATGTTGTATCCTACCACAGTTCGAGAGCTCTGTGTGTTTCCGGCTGGGGAGATACCATGTTGGTTGAAACGCTGCAAGCCGTTGTGGAGGTTGGCGTCGAATCTCACCGTCCTGGGAGGAAGAACACCGCCATCTCTCGTGATAAAAACATGCTTTAAAAATACGTAACTAACAACCATTGCAACTGACGCCCCGGAAACACGAAACAATCAATAAACCATGCTGGTATCCATCTTGAGACTAGATGCCAAAATCTCTCAAGCCAGAATCAAGTTAATACAATTAAAGCCATGATACACAGATCCAGCCCATTATCGTACAATTCAGTATTACAAATACATAAAGCAATAATAAGACCCTTGCTACTATGCGCCGGCCCAATCTGATTAAACTCAGCAAAAACCAACCAAAGAAAACTGCAATAGTACAAAATCAATTTCTCAGAATTATTTTCACACGCTCCCTGGTATGTCACCAATAAACAGTTACATAAAGAATTCGACCTAGGGACTATTGGCCATGATATCAACTAGCTAACAACTTCTTCTCAAACATATCCTTAATCCCTTCCCTATCGGTTCTCAGATTCGGCAAAAACACATCATATAGAATCAGAATACAAAATAAGTTTCCCTTTCACACTTTCCTCAAGAAATTCTCCGAACTAGATTCCAGTAAAGAGCCTGATGGTAACCTCAAACCTCTGCATTAGTTTTGTTTTAATTTAAGTTAGCTGTTAACCTCCAGCATTTATTTGGAAACAAAGCATTTCAATTTGAACGATTAGTAGTTAAGTACTCCAAAATATGTCATAAAGCTCAATAACTAAAACAGCAGTAAGAATTCTAATGGATAAAATACGCAAATATTATACTTATATGGACAAGCGTGTGTGATCCGGAGCGCCGCAACTGTTGCAGAGTTCGAATTACTACTAATGAATAACAGTCGAACGGCAGTGTCTAAAATTGTGATTTGACTGTCATCTGGTTGAAAATATAATGAATGAAGAATAACTATGAGCTCAATAGTCCGACACCAATTATTTACACGAAATCAACAAAAATGTAAGAATGGGGCACTGAGTGCCGCTATGCGCCCGTAGGAGGGTTAAGCCATCCAACATATGTATAGTTAATATAAACTGAGCAATGAATTCACCATCTTTTATTTATTTATTTATTTA
>JAHLJT010002406.1:95805652-96023917 GCA_031308135.1 Acheta domesticus | reverse complement strand
TTACTATCGGTTATACAACCAAAATCAGAAAAGCGGATTAGCTTTTCGGCTTCATTCTTATCATACTGAATAACTGATGAACCATTTTCCATTACCAGCTCAAACTTAGGTTAATTATGCTATAATGCTGGGGTTTCTTGTTTTCTTAGTTTGCAGATACTTGCTTTCGGGAATGTTAAAAATTTTACCAACATCTATTACCAACCTAGACCTAACAAATAATGTATATTTCATAACATGTATAACTGAATAATCATCAATTTTCCTCTCTACGAGTATATTCAGTAAATATTTGTCATTCCTTCGAAAACTTCTGATCCTGAAAGTTAGAAAATAAGTTAATCAACGGTACATTTAATAAATTATCCTTCAATCACTTTACAAATGTCATAAAACGTTGTCCAAATTGCACGCGATTCCGTTGACTCCAGAAACCACATATTCATATGTCTATTCATGTAAAAGATATATAAAATTCCTCCTCTCATATTAGATCCAAATTTTCGAAAAATATGCACGCACCAAATAATTCACACCCTCTCTTTTCTGCTCCAACGCAGAAATTCTCTCTTTAATTCAGCATTATCAACTCTCGTGGACGTAAAGGCTGAAAATTTACATGTCTATTTCCCCAAATTCTCTCTCGCTCTCTCTCCCTCTCCCCCAACACGCGTAACTCTCGCGTCGTCAAAACACCGCAGCGGCACTCGCGTAATCTCTTTCGACGCGGCAAAAAAAACCTCGCGGGATGTACTCGTGTGTTTATCGCTCATGCGAGATCGCATTAATATCGCGTTCGGCTAATCCCAGAACCTGACGCTGCGTTCGGTTGGACGCCCATCGCACGTCGCGCTGCTAGTCCCAGTGCCGCACGCTTCTCCCGACTGCCAAAAAATGTGGCCAAAAACGTTATGATCAGGACTCGAATTCTGATGACTTTAAAATTCTATGAAAATTACCTATAGCAAGACTTAAACATAAGGGAGGACACTACTAATTTTTACTACATACTATAACATTTGTATTAAATGTACTTATTCAATGAATTTTACAATTTTAAATAAATATAAAGTCTCGATTTAGGAGGAAATGTAGCCCTAGCTTCGAACAACCGTCAGTTTGAAAGGTCAAGGAAGTTACCGAAAATCCGTGTCATTTTGAGATTTCGAAAAGCAGAGTCCACTGCAGTAGCGAATTTCATCATGAACTGATGATACAATATTTTCTTTTTGTTATTTAAAGCTGCATCAACATCTAGATCATTAGCTACCACTATTGGGTTGAACATTATGGTAACTGTGAAAATGACTTTGTCGTGATGATATGGAGGGGAGGGAGTATGTGACGGGAGAAAGACGAACTCTTGGTTGGCTATTAACAGTGGTTTATTGGAAGCCCTGGTTTCAAGTACATTGTCACATCCTAACAGAGGCTACGCAGTCCAGCACTCAGTCGGTCGTTGCCATGAGGAGGGTGGGGGAGAGGTGGTAGGCAGAGGCGGCAGCGGCGGCAAAGGCGGTAACGAAGGCAGATGCTGGCGTGGGTCGCTTGGTTCAGCCTTGCGTCGATTCCCGCCTTGATCAACCCGAGGGCAACCGTGGAGTGGGGACGTCGGCGATCACTACCATGCTCACGAAAAGCGGTAAACAAGCTACAACTCGGCGGCCGTACGCCGCCTTTAAATACTGCCGGGTCAGTCCATCCCTACGGCAGCGGGGGTGGCATTGCCCTCGTTCGGGTCACTCACAGGGGGGGCGGGGGACGGGCGGTCAGCCCGCACATCTGGAAGCCATGCCTGCTCGACCCGGGCGAAGTGAAAGCGGAAGCGTCCAAGCCGGCGTCGCTTCACCACAACTTGATATGGTGATGATAGGGGGTGAAATGACGAACACAAATACAACCATACCCGAGGAGGGACTCAAACCCGCGATCCTTCGGTCAGAGATCGCTCCTGCCTTAACGAATAAAATCTTTGTTTTAGTATGTCATTGTAAATTCATGAAACATTCACTAACAAAAACACGAAAAGTAAACAAAATGCGTAAAAATGACGAAAATGAAGCATAGGTAAAAAATGACCTAAAATTGATAAATTTTAAAAATGACTCAATTACTATACATTTCCATCATCTTTATGTTATGACAAATATTCATTTACAAGTTAGCCATGCTTACAATGCACTAATGAAAAGATGACGTATCAGAAACCAAGCCTGAATCTATATAATAGTTCTAGAAATTTCTCATCTTTCTAATAATTTGCAAATTTCCAAAATTGTTAATATATTTGGATTAGAGGACTTTGATTTTGTTAGATGGGTTTTTGAAGTTGATGATTTTGAATTTGATATCTTAAGAATCAAGATATCAAGAAATATCCAAGGTGGATGATTTTATAACTATCTTAGCATTCTTTATTAATGTGGTTTTTAATTCACTTACTGTTGAAGCTTTTTGTAACAATATTATTTATGAAGATTTGTATGCACTAAATCATTCATAAAATGGCATTTTATGGCACAAATCGTTACGTGATGTTTCTCTCTCCTGGAATAATGTCATGTCTGTCATATGTCACGTAACGGGTTTGTTCTCATGAACACGACGATACCGTGCTCTTATTTATTGTTATTAACAACGAAGTCAGTATAAGTGAGTACTGAAAATATTAAGGCCACGTGGCTGATTACACGATATCAATACGTCACGTAATCATTTTAACACACTTTAGCTTCAGTAAGTGTACGATGTATAATTAACTTACTTGCTTTGGTATATGGTTTTAAAGTTTGTTAGCCTCACAAATAGAATTATAGTTATTTAATTTTCATCAAATGAGAAAGTATTTTTATTTACATAAAATTCTTTACTTTTCGCACATGAATGATATAACATTTAATGTGTCACATAACGCAATTATACCACTAGTAGGAACGAATTATGCATACCAGTCAAGGCATACACGTCTCAAACTTCAGAGCAACGTAAAGTTTTAAGTTGGAACTGAACTCCTGAACTACAGTAATTTTGCCTTTTGTATTTTATATTGAAGTTTTCCTTCGCCTTCCTCTTTAAGGATGACGGTAGTGTTAATAATGAGGGTTGGACCACGATGAGAAAAGAATGATTATAAATTGAATCATTTCCCGAAGGTGTACATTCTTAAAAGTCCCTCAAAACAAAACTTCAATTTAGAGCATTTTGGCGCCCATTTGGGCAACAAGACCAGTGTGTGTCAGCCAGTTGCGCGCTTTCGAATGGCTTGGGATATATCCCGAAAATGAAATTCGGCGCTAGCGGTCGAATACGAGCAGTTGGCGCGGGGGCGGAATAATGAAATATTCTGGACAATAGAGAAGGCGGTGGAGCCAGGTTGCGAATCGGTGAGCGCCGGTGGCGCTTGTGTAGTACCGTGCAAAACCGAAAGGGTGACTAGTTCCATTCTAAAGTGGACGTTAATAACGTGTGGGCGTGATGTGGACATCAATGGCGGATGGCGTACCTTACTAACGTGCTTAAGTTGTTACACTGTCATTTCATTCCGCTCGTAAAGGACATTACCTTTCCATCGGTTGTTAACGGAAATCCCAATGGAGAAAAAAATGACCAGGAGTTGTATTTCACTCACCAAAATTGTAAAAATGCGGAACAAAATAGAAACTGACGTAGAGTATACAATTGGCCAACTTTCAAAAATTGATATTTGTATTTCGATATTATCAACCAAAACCGAAGGTCCCAATTTGTACAATATTAGTGTTACGAAATGATGACAACAGAGTACAAATGACGACAATATAGCTTGTATGTCCGGATTGAGCTACGTTTGTTAGCGTCGTTCACGTTCTCGTAATTTCTACGATTTATGAAAGATGTGGAGCAAAAAATGACTAGAAACATTACTTTAATGAAAGATAATAAACCTTAATTTTTACCATTAATGATAGAACAATGCAAAGAATGCACGCTGATTAAAATGTTTAAATACAAACAACATCGTATACATCTATTATTTCCTGAAACTATAAATTCTCTTTCAACTAGTAATATTTAATGTGATATTTCAACCAAATGTGTAATATAAAATTACCTTTAAATTTCTTAAGGTCTATCAATTTAATGCTAATAGGAAACGTAATGCGTCATCATATACAAATTGCTTTTTTTGATGAATCAATTTAATTTTTGATTTTTGTTTTCTGGCAGTCCTCATGTTATTTCTCAATGAAATTTGGTTTCCGATTTTTAACATAGATGAAGTTATTTTTGAACTACTAAACATTTGAAAACTCACAGGTGAAATATTTCACATCTCTATGTCATCCATAGACTTTACACTTTTCTGCAAAGTTAAAGGCTCTCTCCGGCAACGCAAAGCTACATAAACACTTTATAAAAATATAAATAGGTGTAAAAAGTCAATGAAAATTTCAAACTCACTTCAATTGCGACAATATATGAAGAACAGTTAACTAGTATTTAAAACGATTGCAATACAGAATAAGGTGATATTCCAAGGCAATTTTTCGTTATCTATAATATGGATGGTACTGTTTGAGAACACATCATCAAAGCTTCTCTCAACGTATCATTCTATAAAGCTATTTATTTATTCATTTCACAGTTTACATTGTTTTAAAAACAATTTTCTGTTACCCACCATTCTAATAAATTACATAATTTTAATTTTATTTCTTCATTTGTCCCGATATTCAAAATACTTGTCTGTTAAGTTCTTGTGCTTCAAAATTCCCTCAATTTCTTTCAACCAGCTGTGTTAGGTCTTCCCTTTTCCTTTCTACCGACCGGAAACTACTCTAAAATTTTTTTGGAATTCTAGTTTCTTTCATTCTTTTCACGTGACCAAACCATTGTAATTGCTTGAATTGTTTCTAAAATTATATGTACTTTATTAATTTTTTTCTTGTTTTTAAATTTCTGTTTTCTAATTTTGATATCTACAGCTAAATAAAATGTTAGCTTATTACTGCAAAATATGGAAGCAATGCCTTTTTCTATGTTTATTTTAACTAGCCATTTCAAAGCTTTGACTTGTGAGGAAACGGCAAAAGTCTATTGAAAACTGCTACAAAAATATTCCAATGTTTTGTTGCTCAATTAACCCATGAAAACAGTCATTGTTCACGATTATACCGTACATAACTTTCCTTCGGTGTGACAGATTTCGTCCTTCTCTACGATCACGACACTATTTAAAATGCAAATGAACCAACTATTCAGTCAGCGTTCCGTCATCCCAGTGACTGAGACAGAACATCATCCGGCAAGCACGGTTTATGAAGCACCTATGCTACGACCACAGTGGCAATAAGCAGTACAACTGGTGTCGCGTTACTCAACCCTAGCGGTCGTTCACGGCCATCTGCACCAACTGGGGCCCGTGACGCAAAGAGAACGGTGACGTTGCGCATCTCCCAACGGTGTGGCCAATAAACAATCGTGGACCACATGACGCACCGAGAGAGGGAAATTTAAAAACGGTCATAGAGGGGGGAGGACGACAGAGAGAGATAGTTACATTTGTTACTTTAAAATGCAAATAGTTTCCATTGGAATTCATTATTTATTGTGGATAAATATTTATATTTCACTAAATGAATTATTATTTACTACACCAGTGTACATTTCCGTACTTCCGAAACAATCAGTTTTAATCAGGTGGTGAATAATTTGAATGCCCTTGCAAATAAATTCGTGCATATTCGAATGATCACTGCGGTAGCGAATGTTTTTTTCAAGACCGCAATAGAAGTTTCGTAGATGGAGAGGTGCTATAACCTAGTTCCCAGTTCCAACATAAGGGGATTTTCGTCAGTCGAGATGGTTCGAAGCGGGTCAGAGCTTCTGCCTGGGTAAGAATTCTAGAGATCGACAACTCTAACCTCTCGTCTCCGTTATTTCCTATCAATTACTGAAGAATTCATGAGCAGTAACTTACATAACGGGGCACGAATTGAGCAGGAAACTCACCCTCCCATCCTTTACGATCCTTAGGTTCGGAGGTCAAACATCCCCGCCCCCCAATTATTCAAGAGTCAGTGAACATCAAAAGTGACACAACTAAACCATTGTGGATTTGCTGGTGGTTTTATCTTTAATTTTGTAGTTTGTTTCGTGGTCAAATAAAAAGTTATTCGTTTTACCAATCATCTTGGAAGAAATATTTAAGACAATTTTGCTAGTAACAGTATACTATTTTCTAAGTAAGTTTCTTCACTTAACTAAGAAAGCGACCATAAATATGTTAATATTTATGCACTCCGACGACAAAGGCAATTCTCCCGAAAACCGACGGATTTCGGTAAGCTCGAACGACGCAGATATCAGGCCTTAACCTGATCAAAGGTGCAACACTATCAGAGACAGGTAGAAGCAGAGTGGGGGTAGAGAGACAGGCGGAGGGAGATTCAGAAAGGTAGAGAGGAAGGTTAGAATGGCCCTAATCTTCGTATTATCCGCGCACATTTTCTTTAGCCCCCATTTCGCTAGATGGAAGAGAAATGCGTGGGGATTGCTCATTTCGATAAGACTATTCTATACATAAAATCAGTAGTTAGTTTTTGTTTGCAAAATAGTTTCTAATATACGGTAGCAATCATTTCTGGAAATTATATTTTGTCAACAACGCTTGGTCGCTAAGATTTATTCTTAATTCAACTAATGTTTGTAAAGGGGTGAGGTAGATATTCCGGGACTCAAGAAAACGTGAGCGTGTAATATCATGCTGGTATCAATCGAGGGTGGTTCTTGAAGTGACTGACCGGTAGGTTGGAGGATTCGAGTCCCGACGATGACAGAATTTTAGACACTAGCCAGATCACTGTCTAGAGGAGAATTCTAGCGGCCAGATGCTCTGATCAGTAGTTTTTCGAGGTTCCTTTGAAAACCCTCAGGCGAATGCTGGAGCAGTACCCTAACGCAAGGGCTATCTTTCTTTACTCTTCCTTCTCCTATCCTCACCCCTTACTTATACTTTCACTTTCATGGTTGAACCCTACCACACGTCGAGAGCTGTGTGTGTTCCGGCTGGGGACATACCATGTTGGTTAAAACGCTGCAAGCCGTTGTGGAGGTTAGCGTCGAATCTCGCCGTCCTGGGAGGAAGAACACCGCCATCTCTCGTGATAAAAACATGCTTTAAAAATACGTAACTAACAACCATTGCAACTGACGCCCGGAAACACGAAACAATCAATGAACCATGCTGGTATCCATCTTGAGACTAGATGCCAAAATCTCTCAAGCCAGAATCAAGTTAATACAATTAAAGCCATGAATACACAGATCCAGCCCATTATCGTACAATTCAGTATTACAAACACATAAAGCAATAATAAGACTCTTGCTACTATGCGCCTGCCCAATCTGATTAAACTCAGCAAAAACGAACCAAAGAAAACTGCAAATAGTACAAAATAAATTTCTCAGAATTATTGCACACGCTCCCTGGTATGTCACCAATAAACAGTTACATAAAGAATTCGACCTAGGGACTATTGACCATGATATCAACTAGCTAACAACTTCTTCTCAAATATATCCTAAATCCCTTCACTATCAGTTCTCAGATTCGTCAAAAACACATCATATAGAACCAGAATACAAAATAAGTTTCCCTTTCACACTTTCCTCAAGAAATTCTCCGAACTAGATTCTGAGTAGAGGAGCCTGATGGGTAACCTCAACCTCTGCATTAGTTTTGTTTTAATTTAAGTTAGCTGTTAACCCTCCGGCGTTTATTCGGAAACAACGCATTTCAATTTGAACGATTTGTATTTAGTACTCCAAAATCTGTGTCATAAAGCTCAATAACAAAACAGCAGTAAGAATTCTAATGGATAAAATACGCAAATATTATAATTACATGACAAAGCGCGTGCGGTCCGGAGCGCAGCAACTGTTGCAGATTTCGAATTACTACTAATGAATAACGGTCGAACGGCAGTGTCTAAAATTGTGATTTGATTGTCATACGGTTGAAAATATAATGAATGAAGAATAACTATGAGCTCAATAGTCCGACACCAATTATTTACACGAAATCAACAAAAATGTAAGAATGCGGCACTGAGTGCCGCTATGCGCCCGTAGGAGGGTTAAGCCATCCAACATATGTATAGTTAATATAAACTGAGCAATGTATTCACCATCTTTTTTATTTATTTATTTATTTATTTATTTACATAGATGGTGAATACATAGCTCAGTTTAAATAAACTATACATATGTTCGATGGCTTAATATCCAACTTAAATTAAGACTTAAAACTAATACAATGGTTGAGGTTACCCATCGGGCTCCTCTAGTCGGGATCTACTTCGGAGAATTTCCTGAGGAAAATGTGGAAGGGAAACTTATTTTTTATTCTGGTTCTATGTGATGGGTTTTTGCCGAGTCTGTGAACTGATAATGAAGGGATTTGAATTCACCATCTGTGTAAATGAATGTAAAAAGTCCATCCCCGGTGGTTCCGTTGGCCCGGCCCGGCCTTCGCCGGTGGCCGCCCGGTGCGGTGCGGCGCGGCGCGCGCTGCGTCCGGTGGCGAACGGTACCTGGGCGGACAACGCCGCCGAAGGACGCCGCAAAACCTTGACTCGAAACCCATCTCCGGGAAGCACCGTTGGAATTTAAGGCAGGCGAAGCGAGTTCACGGCCGCAGGATTTCTCGGGACCCCCTTCCGCTCCTGCACTTCTCTCCTCGTAGCCCAACAAATCCTTCTCATGCCAGCTTCTTCATTCACACATCATCACCCATGTTAATTAGTTTGTTTTAGCTTCATCATTAGGGAGCGGATTTCTAAGATTTTGCTTTTTTTCTGTTGCTGTAGAGCATATATAAGTGAAATATCTCGAGATTGACTTAGAACTGGATGCTATTTAGATTAATATGTTAGTGCATATTTGGCCGATTTTTCCTGTTGGTGCATATTCGTGTAATTATAGAAGCACATTTTTCATGTCTTTAAAATAGAGACTATCTGTAAAATTTATGTTTTCATTGAATCTATTTGTGAGTGTTCATTGATTAGAAAGAGCTTTTCACAGTTAGAGGTTTTTTTCTTTTTTATAGATGATAAAATTTTGTGCAAATGTAGGATATAGTATATTGATATCATATCTTTTAAGTCAGAAAAAAATGAAAAAAGACATACAATGTACTTCACTAAGGTGCATAATTATTTCTCCCATGAAGTAAACTGGGTTATATTATGTTTGCACAAAAATATACATTTTCATTCCAAGCATGCTTCTCCTGAATTTTATCAAGAAAAGTTTGTACAGGAAATGAAATATTGTTAATTTCAATTAGTTATTTAAGTGCATATTTTAGAATTTTTAGGTCATAAATGCATATTTTTTAAACCATATTTCAAATATATTTTAGGGCACAAAAATCCTCTCCCTACTTCTCATTAACCAAGTGCGTAGGTGAAAATAAGACAATCGGAATTACATCAGCAGAATTAGGACCAATTTTACATGTTATTGGATCGGTTGTATCCATCGATTGGGCAATTCGTTGAATCTCTTACTACTACTTATTCGAAAAATCGACAGAGGCGTTGTATTTCTCAAAGGTAGTTCTCATACGCAGTTTTACTGAGACATCAACAAAAACTCTTGACTAGGAACTGCACTGCACAGCACCTTTTCACTTCGCGAGGTGCCGGAGTCAGCGCGGCAGCGAAACGAACGCCGTCGGCCTAGGAGTTGGAGACTGCAATGCCAGAGCCTGCGGAGGCGTCGCATGGTAGCAGTAAAAGTTACTCGACCTTCCCTCCAGGCACGAGTCACCACAGCTGCCAGCACAACCTCCTCCCACATCGCCACCACGACCACCGTCGCCACCCACCCCCGACACCTCTTCCTCCGCCGGTGCCGCTTTCGCATCCTCCTCCAACTCTTACCGTCGCCACCTCCATTAGCGTCTCAAATGATCCATCACTATCAAATTCGCCGTCACCACTTCCACCGCCATCATCACCTCCACACACATCATTACCTCCAGCGCCAACGCATTCTCCTAGTCACTACTGGACTACCTTCACAGCCTCCGCTACTGTCAGCGCAAACGCCGTGTCAAAACCTCCGTTACCAACACTGCCGTCTCCGCTTCCACCGCGCCCTTGGCAGCGTCTTCACCAGTCTTCTCAGCCGCTATCATCATCATCGCCATCGCCATCATCATCATCGCCATCGCAATCATCATCATCACCATCATCGCCATCGCCATCATCATCGCCATCATCATCGCCATCGCCATCATCATCGCCATCTTCACCATCGTCATTGCCGTCGGATTTGTCACCATTGCCGTATCCGTCGCCGTCGTCATTGCCATTGCCGTCGGCGTCATCGCCATTGCCATCGGCATCACCGCCATCGCCGTCGCCATCATCGCCATCGCCGTCGCCATCATCGCCATCGCCGTCGCCGTCGCCATCGCCGTTCGCCGTTGCCGTTGCCATCGCCATCGCCATTGCCGTCTCCATCGTCAATGCCACTGCCGTCTCACTGGCTATTGCCTTAACCGTTCCCGTTGCCGCCACCGCCGTCGCTACCACCTCCCCCCCCCCACAACGTCTTCCTTCTCCCCGCCGCCGCTCCTCTGCAGCGCAACTCCGGAGTTTCCGCCGCCACGTCGCACGCAGGTACGTCTTTGCGGCACGCGAGGGGTTTGCGCGCGCATTGTGGCGCGGCGCCGCGCCGCCCCGCGCGGAAACGCCACGCAGCGGCTAGACGGCGTCGCACACACGCGACGGCCACGGGGGGAATCTCGCTTCTACACAAAACTTTGTCATTCTATTTCGTCTTTTTCTTCTTTTGGTTTACCCCGCTTTATTTGACTTACTTCTTTTTGCGTTTCTTTGCCTCTGACAAGGCTTTGCTCCACTTGTGTCAACATTGCGTAGTTATTTTTTGTTTTCCCCCTTTTTTTTCCCTTTTTTGTTTTCAATATATTTTCTCTTGCTCTTACTTTATGGCCTTATATGCCGCATTTCTTTTATATTCCCATCGTATTTTTCAGAAATACTCCTTCGCCCTTCCAAGTTTTCCTAAATTTCAAAGTATCACAAAACTCTTTTATATATTTCAATTAAATTGTTACCAGAATAAATATAATTAAAATGTGTTAGAATTATTTTTATAGGCTTGTACTAAATGTACAAATGTACTAAATGTACTCCATGTATGCTCTTTCTAGGTATTTTAAAAAAAAATCATCATGGTTATATATTATCTCTTTGTTTCGTTAGATTTTCTACAAATTTCTTTCAACTTGTCTGTTTCGTTGTGGTTTCCTAGTATTTTTACTTCCGTTTATTTCTACACTACACACATAATTTATAACGTTTTCTGGAACTACGAATAGTATGAATTTTTGCAAATCTTTGGTAAATGTAATTTTTGTAAATATTTTTCATAAGTATATTATCAATAATACACTGCAATTTGCATTGTTATACATTTCAATCTATTATTGCACGAAGAATACCGCCTGAAAACTGAAAAAAAAACGTTTCAATAAATTTCGTTTAACTTCCAGATGCTAACTTCCAAATCTTCGTTTCTTAGGTACAATGTAATAATATCAAGATTTAATTATTTCTATCAAATTTTATGTGAGGAGAAATATATTACACGCTCTCATTTGTCTAAGTAAGAGAATATAAGTTTACGGCACTCTGAGTCACCGGGTTGCATAACCTACTGTTGAAGTTGGTGCGCTGGATGTAACGGTGGCAGGGGTTGCAGGGTGACGCCGAGAGTCATAAGGAGGGAACTGTGACGGCGTGGCGCGTCCGGTCGTTTGCTCTGAAACGACCGCGCTCGCCTTTGCCGCATTGTGCGCAGAGATTTCAGAGAACCGGTTGAAACACGCTGCCCGACAAAATACAAGTACAGAGTAATACTACAGGCAACTACGGTGACACAGTTTGGACAGGCCGTAAGATGCAAAGCAGTGCGTGAAATTTGAACAATTCCAACCTGGAACAAGCTTTTATATTGTTTAGTATCTCTTCACGTTCTGATCAACCGCTTAAAATTACGATTATTCGGAACTTATTAGCAACGTTTTGTTGCCATTGCAGTTGAATTTTTTACTACTTTATTTTAAAATTTAACAGACATAATGGTTGAAACAAAAGAGACAACCTAGTGGAATTGATTTCTAAACAGAATTAACTTCACTAGACTTGTTCCCTTACGACATATTACTGCCAATAAATTACGATCTCTTGTGATATGAACATGTAGATGTTTGTTAACAATGCTCTACCTGTAATCACTCCTATGAAATATTCGATCTGTCACGAGGCAACTTTCGGTTACAAAGAGGCGGCGGAAAGATGCAATTTGCGTGTCGAATCAATAACTAGAGAGTGCAGGATGACAGACCGCAATGCGGTGGTGAGGAATCTGTGCTGCCGTGAAGTAACAGGTGTAGCGAGAGTCCAGTATAGCTGCAATGGTGACTTATTAACGGTCGCATTCCGATGCCGTTGAATTACCCAGCGAACACAAAAGGTGGGGGTCAACTCGTACCCCAGAGTATACTGCAAAATAAGTAACTGAAGATAAATTTTATAAGAACAAGTGCTACAAGTATTTCGCAACGTATAAAAATAATTGTCTGCAAGTTTGTATTGAAATATTTTCAGTTTGGGAGGTACAGGAAAGTTATAAATATTTTGAACATTTTCTGTACAAGTACTTGTGGTCCTTTCTGTGGAGGCACAGATGACTACATATTTTTTCCAAGAACTACTTCAACTCAGTATATACAATCTTTCTCAGATTGCACAACTGTTAATAATTAGTTTACTGTTTTAATATCGACCAGATACTAAAACGAGTAAAGTAATTAGCCGCAGTTTCCAGGGAGAGACGGTTTTAATTTTTTTCAAAATATCCGTGAAGCATTGACAGATGAAACTATTCGCTAATAATGAACAAGTGGCGCTGAACCAGCACATACTTTCTCGACTTTGGTAATGTTTACGTAATACTACTATTTATACCGCAATTTCTCTCCGAATTGACAATTTCTTAGTCCTTTTTTGTAAAACTGAAATGTTCGAAAATCGACCTTATTTCAAAATTTATCTATAAGGAACAGATTCATTAAGGGGAAAATCTCCCTCTGTATTGTTTTAGTAGTAGGAAGACGCCGAAAATATGTTGAACTTTTGCAATTTTCGAAAAATCAGGTTTTTAACGAACTTGCGACCTGCATCATTCTCTATAACGTCCTTTACACTATCCAATAACGAAGATTAATCATAACGTTGGAGACGATTTTTTAAAAAATTGAAAATGTTCCAGGGGCTTCATGTAAAGTACTCCCCTAAACTAAAATATCAATTTCAAATTCAAGGGGCCGTGACATAAGCCAGATCGATTGGAGAATGTCAATTTTGGAGAAAATCGGTTGACCGGTTTAGCCGCTAGCATTGTTCACAGACGGACGGTTGGACAGAAAAACCGACAGACAGACGTTTTGCTGTCAATGAATTTTTCGGTATCCAGGACCCACAAATATTCGGGCTAAACCATCTGTTAGGGGATTTTTTGTCTAAATTTAGCAACTGCATTTATGCACTTTTTCGTTACCAGAGCCCGGCATTAAGAGTTATTCTGCTGAAAATTCGCCGCTTTTTCCCGCAGCATTACGTAACTTTTTCTTCTTAAGAAATACCTTCTTAAGGGTGATTAAGTAAAAAACCTAAACGTTGAAACAATAACTCCTTACCTAAATAAAGAGGAAAATCCTACTCTGGGTGCAATGTTGACCTCCCTTTGGTATGCGTCTGTTAAACAGAACGTAATCACATTCCTGGATGCATAAATAATATACATGCCAATTGCAGATGTCAGAAGTGGAAAAACATAAGTAATCAGATACGAATGGTGACCCCATCAGTTTGATAGTCAATGACGAGACTTCAAAAATTTAGGCCACCTGCCCGAAGTGGGCAAAGCATTAGGTTAGAAGATTGGAGTTCGACTTCCCTACTTTACATGGGACGCAAAATTCATTTTTGGAATGATTAATTTAAAAGTTTTGCGATTGGTTTAATCAGTGGTCTGTGCGTCGTAACAGTATATAAGGTCTACCATGGAAAAGGACTCAAGCTGAATAGGCATTCAGGAGTGAATAAAGATGCTGCTTGCCGCCCTGGATAGCCGAGGTCCCTAAGGCTGAAGAGCCGTGACTGAAGGGTTGCGGATTCGCATCCCGTCCGAGCTTGGATGGTTGTGTCCGTTACCTTTACCCCCAATATTACTTGCAGTGGTTGATACATGACCTGCGTAGTTGAAAAGAAACTTTAACAAAGAAGAAAAGAGATTACGCTTATTTTGGAGATATCGAACTATTTTCAAGTAATACCCCAGAACTATAGTGCTATTATAGTCATATTCACTGAAAAATTACTTCAACGTTAAACATCACTCAAAGTCGAAATGAAGTCAATATGGAACCAATGAAAAAAGAAACTTCGTAAGAGCAAGGAAGTAAGAAGGGACAATGGTAAATAATGAACATTATCACGTGAAGGAGGTTGAAGGAGGTGGAATGAGGTGCAACAGCCATTCCACTTCCACCCAACGGCTTGTCGCAATACCCCATACCCAGGGGATGCAGCAAACCTCACATGACCGTATTTCCACCTCAAATTCCAACTGGAGAAGCTTAATTTCGCCTTTGGAAGAAGATCATGCTGGTCCACATTGGCAATATAATGCATGTTGAATGTACAGCAGCGTCGATACGGCCAATGTCAGCGGTTGGGACACTTTATGCGAGGTCAATAGAAACGCAGGAGCGAATAACGCGGAATTCTAAGTTAAGCTGAATTTACTTAGAAAGTATGAGCAAATAACAATCGTGTTAGAAGAGATCAGTTATTTTCATTACCCACAATTAATGCTCACAGCGTTAGCCCCGATAACGGAAAGATTGGTGAATGAAAGAGCGATGAACGGAAATAATGAATGATAATGGAGATCACTTGAAAAAGAGCACAGAATAAGTTAATTATACCGCGTCAATACCTGCCAAAAATCCTCATTGATTTTTTATGAATTTCACATGAAGTGCCCACCACTTGACACCAGATGAAATGCTGCGTAGTTTATCCCTGGGTTCCACGTTCCTCGAATTACACGTCGATGAGAGAGGAGTCGAATTTGCAGCGTCGACTGTGTCTGCCTACGACTGAAATTACGGGTTCCCGACAGTGCTACTGGTCGAATCGACAATGTATATGGACGAGATAATGGTGGAGGAGACTCACAACAATGCTGCTTGCAGAGGCTGTGGCATTTACTTATTGAGAATGATGTGAAAAACGGTCTAGAACAGATATTCCGATCCTAACCTGAAGGCTGAGTGGTACAGTAATGAGACGGAATGACTTAATTATAGAATGAGTAAGAGGATAAAAATGGTCATGGAAAATGGTAATACGAAAGAACAATATGGTAGTGCCTAGAAAGAAGAAGCAAAGAAGTTTTGATTCACATTTCACAATTAACTCCTGACATCTAGGTCCAGCTGAAGAACGACCGTAGCAATTGATGCGAAATTCACGTCCAATGTAGATGAGGAATAGCGGCGTTGAACGAGGTCGTGTCGGCCAGCGGACGCGGGTTCCCGGCGGCCTCGACAGTGGAGATGGACGCAGAGACGACCACATGCAGTCAGTGCAGGAACAAGCACAAGCTCCGCTACATGTAGACACCGCAGTAATGTATTAACCGACTGTGAAGACTAACTCCAGCAACGTTTTAGAGTTTCTAACACAATAACTCAATTGAACAGTGAAAAACGTAATCACCAGAATTACTTGATTAGAGAATGAAGATGTAGCTATGGCTGCTGCTGCCGTGTTAATAATGACGATGGAAAACGATAATTAGAATGGTAGAAGTAACCCAAGGGAAAACCTTGCGATGTTGTGTTTAATTCAGTTTCCACAATTAACTCCCGACATTTGGCGCCAAATGAACGCCTCAGAAATTGCTGAGAAATACACGCCCAATGGCGTATGAGATTCAACGGCGCGCGCAAAGCTGTCTAGGCCAGCGCGCACGGGTTCGCGGGGAGAGTCAGGGCGGAATCGACAGCGGAGATGGAAGCAGTGTCAAGGGAGAAGAAGCGGTGCAAGAAGAAGCAGAAGCTACATTACACCGCAATAATGTACTTATTGGCTATGAAGACTATTGCCAGTAACAGTTTTACTTTACGTTTTTTCTAATCCGAAGGGCTTTCTTGCACAGTGAAAAGCGTGATCATTCGAAATGGCTTGATTAGAGAATGAGGGCGTAACTGCTGCTTGTACTGCTTCAGATATTAATAATGGCAATGGAGAATGATAGGTAATATGAATAGTAGAAAAGAGTAGTACCTAGAAAATACCTTGTGCAAAGAAGTGTTGGTTAATTGAAATTCCATAAGTATCTCCCGACATTAGGCATCAGATGAACGACCTCGGCAACTACCGCGAGATACACGCCCGATGGCGATGAGATGCAGCAGCGTGGACGAGGCTGTCTAGGCCAGCGGACGCGGGTTCCCGTCGGGACTCGGGGCGGAGTCGACAGCGGAGACGGACGCAGTGGCGGGGGCGGGGGCGAGGCTTGTTATGGCGGCCGCCGCATGCCCATAATGGTGTCCGCTTGTGCGGTAACAAGCGACCACACCCACCTCTGCGCCGCGTCGCCACGAAGAACGGCCGGCGGCGGCGGCGGCCGGGCGGCGCCTGGACGTGAAAGCGCTCGGCGCAGCGGCCGCGCGGGCGAAGGTGACGCGAGATTTGGGGCTTCGTGCACTTGACAGGCCGAGCGGTAGATCGTATCTGCATCTGGCGGAAGGTTAAGCGGACCATACACAGGCAAGTGCGGATCGAGAGACTAGCAGACCCCGTTCATTTATCGTCGTTGAACTCGTCGGTGACCAAATCGACGAGTTTCAGTGAACGAAAAAAGTGTTTGGAAAATAGTAGATTTTGTAATAGTAAAGGAAATAGTACATCTAATAGGCGTGTGAGCGGCGCACACATCGGCAAGTGCGGATCGCGAACACCTATATGGTGCCGTTCATTTTGTAAATTGTCAGTGATCAAATCTTCATGTTGGAGTTAACGAAAACTATGTTAAGGCAAAAGATTTCTTAAATGATAATTGCACATACTAATTCACTAGGCAACCAATACACTGCACAGTAAAACTCTTTGACTTCGGGCACGTAATAAACGACGGCTCAGGATCAAGCCGTTGTTTTGGAACTTGCGCAATCATGGAATTTCGTTGCCATTGTTTCAACAATGAAGCAAGTAACGTCAGCACACAGATTTATTACAACAGATTTATTACCAACACGGGTCAGTCCATAGAGTCGGTGAATGGCCGCCACTCGCTCGGATATGGCCATCATTTCGGACCACAGAGAAGTATGCATAAAACCTTTTGTTTATTTGATGTAAAATATATATTCGTTTCGCTAAGATCAATGCAAATTCTTCAGTGTGTAGCACATTAGCTAGGAATCCAAAGCGCTGCAATTTACAATGAGCATACGATTGTTTATCTCTTTAGAATAAAACAAATGCACTGCAAATCTAAATGTGTGTGAAAAGTGAAGAAGGTGAAGCAAGTTACGTATGACACACGGTAGACGAATTTCAGAATTCAAAAGGATATTGTTTGCTGCATGTTTATTCACTGGCACAGGATTCTGTACATTAGCTGCAGGTTATTCCTTTTTTATACTTATTCGAATTTACTACAGATTAACGTCTTTTTGCTGAATGAATTATTCAATATATTTAAAATGTTTGATGTCTAATTGCTAAGATTCAGCTCGACATTCAGATTTTTACTATTAAGAGACATCCTTTTAGTACATGAAATAAGTAACTGTGAAATCATACGGTGAACATAGACGAGTACGTGCGTACACTGGCGAAACATCTGTCAATCCTTCGCATTCAATGTTAGCCCACTACTTTTCTGACACGTGCTAAGATCATAAAAAGCCCAAAGCAAACCAGATAGCTTTCGTTGAAACATAGATGCCGTAGGTATGTACAATATAGAGATAACTATTATATGAAAATATGAGAAAGTACGTTGAAATTAAGTTTTATTGTGACCCTGTCGAAACATCAAACACGGGTATTGGAATTCTACCTAAAATGCAATATTTGAAAGGTAAAACTACGGACATAGAAATTGCACAGGAAGGAAGCTAGTCATTAGGCACAAATTAACACATTCTGCAATTATAAGGCTATTAGTGAATGTAACAACCACATCCCCTGTCCGTGAATTACAAATTGAGGATACAGGGTTGTTTATTTCAATGAAGAGAAGTCAATTTAAATGCCAATGTGAATTATTCATCCACCCTGGAAATGCGAGCGAGTGTGCCATGCTGGCTCGGTTCTGTTTCAAATTTCGTTGATTATATTTTAAGTAGTTCCATATTGTTCATTCGCATTGCGTCGCAAAAAACCTTGCATTATGTTGAATCTAGTCGTATAATTGAGGAACTCTCATGAGCGCCAGTGTCTCGAGTACGGTCAACGCAACAACTCTTTTGGAAAGTTTGTGTAACCGCTCTCAGTAGTTTGATGCACTACAACAAGGCTATATAACTGGCGGCCCGATGCCATTTATGGTGACCCGCGAAAGGTCATTAGACAAAATGTTAGTGAAAATCACTTACATCCATGTCGGGCGACAATATTGCGCCTAATGCACGCGCCCTGTCGGGGTCAACACCCCTTAATGTAAACGATGGTTTAGTTTAGATTTAAGGAATTTTTTCTACTAAATTCAGAAATTCAAAATCATTCCAATGTGTTTCACTGCGTTATGAATGCATGATGCGTAAAGCCGGATATCATGCATGGTTCCTCCCCCCTCCCGTTTCACAGCAACTGGGCGAACTGCCGAGATCAACAATACGGGGTCACGTGTGGATCACCCGAGTAATGCAAATATAGCCCACAACCATATTAAGATTTTAATTGTAGGTCTTAAGGGGCTTGCAAGTTGAACATCTCTACACAATAACAAACAAACTACTGCCCTGTTACAGGCTACTGAATAGGGTAACTAACAGCAGCTGGAAAAAAATCCCATTATAAACAAATTACTTTTGTTACAGAGCCGTAGAAATGATATTTCTACCGGTCAAGAAAATGTTGTGCAATGTGGAACAATATCATTTTAGGGGACGGTAGAAGAAGCCATGTGGAGCTCCGGGTCTCTGCCCTTGGACGACCGCTCGTGGCGCGACCGCCCATTTCGGCACGAGGCCCGAGGGGCGGGCGCCGAAGCGGATGTGCGCGGAGTCTGCGGCGCCTGCAATATTCATCAAAGCGCCTGAAGCGACGCGCTGTCTCCGGAGAACGCGCCACGTTCCGGCCTAACAGCGCCGGCCGCTCCCCTCGTCCCGCCCCGTGCCCGCTGCCCGCCCGCCCGCTCAATCCTCGCTTGACGAGCTTCGCCCGCCCGCCCGCCCGCCCGGTCGCTCGCTCGCCGCCTGACCGCCCGCTCCGCCACTCTGTCCTCCACACTATTCCATGTTATCGCTCGTCTGTTCTCCGTCTCACTCGCCCACCCAACTGTTCCAAGCTCTTCCGCCCGTAGTCCGCCCGCTCAATCCTCGCTTGACAAGCTTGGCTCGCTCGCCCGCGTTCTCTATCACATTTACCCACCCGCTCTCTCGCCTGCTCTCCAGCTTCTCACTCGCCCATTCACCCGTTCACATGCTCTCCCACTTACACGCTTGCTCTCTCTCGCCCACTCGCTCGCTCTCCTGCCCATTCGCTCGCTCTTTCCCCCATTCGTTCGCTCTCTCGCCCCCTCGTTCGGTTTCCCGCCCATTCGCTCGCTCTTCTGCACCCCAGCCCACTCGTTTGCTCTCCATCCCACTAGTTTGCTCGCCCTCCAGCCCACTCGTTTGCTCTCCAGCCCACTCGTTTGCTCTCCAGCCCACTCGTTTGCTCTCCAGCCCACTCGTTTGCTCTCCAGCCCACTCGTTTGCTCTCCAGCCCACTCATTTGCTCTCCCGGCCACTTTTCGCACTCCCACCCATTCGTTCGCTTTCTCGCCCACTCATTCGCTTTCCCGCTCTCTCTCTCTCACTCTCTCGCCTCCCTCCCTTCCTCTAGCTCGTTCGCTTGCTTTCCCACCTGCTCGTCTGCCAGCCCACTCATCCCCACCAGATGGGAGCAGGCTCAGCGAAGCGACGCGGGTCCAAGATGCTGGGCGGCCACGCGCTTCTGAGCAACTTCTCCTCGTGGCACGAGCAGCCGGCGCTGACAGTGAGAGGAAGGAACTGTCTACTCCACTCAGAAGCTACACTGCCCGAAGACTTTGATTGCCACACAAAGTGACTCTGTCGGCGAGTTCTAACTGGAGAGTCGTTGGAGGCAAACTATCACCAGACTCCGTATTCAGAACAGTAGGTACTACAGATGAACCATAGAAATCGTCCAGTGTGCGTACGCAAGGGCGTCAATTGCGGGGCATCAGCTCACCGTTGCATAGCCCTAAGAAGCCGGCCTAGTAGTAAGAAGTAAAGGGTTCGAAAGCCATGCTCCGCATTCAAAGTTTTTACTAGTCCGTGTAT
Organism: Acheta domesticus; assembly: GCA_031308135.1. NCBI lineage: Eukaryota > Metazoa > Arthropoda > Insecta > Orthoptera > Gryllidae > Acheta > Acheta domesticus. Next base: position 96,003,246 of record JAHLJT010002406.1, on the reverse strand, counting down.
CTGTTATGAAGCTTCCAACTGCATTTGATCAATATAATTATATAACATCAAAATCGTTCAATTAATGAAGTAATTCTATTCCGTTGTGAAGACATACCTTACTTTTCACTTTTAAACATGAAACGTCTCTCGAATATCATGTCTTCGTCGAATCTCTTCGCCTTATTAATACAAATTGGCGATAGTTTGAAAGAAGACTTCTGGCATGCATTCGAATGACTTCTTTCTTAGACAATCATTGTCATTAAAAAAATGTCAACACACAGACACTGGGTATACCGTTCGAACGCATGGTCAGCTGACTATGCAAGTAGTTAAAGAAGTATCTATAGTGATATGTATAATTGTTAAAAATATTCTTGGGAACAACAACGGTTACGAGCATTTCCTTGATTATTAAGCGCATTAGATGCGACAATACAAAACGAAATAATGGTTACGTCTTCCTATATTTTTCCTGCCGCAATAAATGCAATATTGCCCTGCGACAGCACCGCATGTAAGGTTGTTCAGTACTGTTTCGAAAGGTAACACACTTTGGATTGGTAGAGAGCAAGTTTGAACGAAACATTTGAGATGAGCTTATCAGATCAGCCGTCAACTCCAGGCGAATGTCAAGTAAGTTGCGTAAAATACAGCGCGGAAAATGAAGGGAACGCTACCGAAAATATCAGAGATCTGGAACTTTTATTTTTCATATTCTTGTATTTAAAATGTTATATTTTCGGACAACGCATTAAAATAAACATTAACTTGATAAGAGAAAAGAAAATGAAGACATTGACAAAATCAGCATGTGAATAGTTGAAGTAGAGTGAACATCGCGTTTATTTCTACAGATTTTCGTTTTTACTATTTCAAATTATTATTTCTGCATCTCCGGAAATACTTGAACATTCACACTTAAAGATGTATCGCTTCATTTAATATTTAGAGTTTTCAATGCATCGCGAGTTTTCGATGCATCGTTGTGAAACTTACAGAAATAAAAATGCCCCGAAATCACAAAACAATAACAAAGGTAGTTCGAATAGCATGCAACCATTTATTTGTAAATTACATCCAACCTCAGTACGAATAACAACAAATTTCCGTTCTTATCCTCCACAAACCTTTTCCAAAGCACAATGGTGCGAGATCACAAAACACGCTACTCAGCGGCGCCCTGGGTCAAGTGCACTCGCCAGTACACCACGAGTCGCACCAGTCCTCCACCAATTCATATTCATTAGCGTCGCCCTGATTTCGCGCGGGCAGAATAATCGAGTTGTCTGAAACAGCAACCCGCGGGGACGTGCGAATCCAATTACAAGGAACACACCGTCTACTCGGAGCGCACTCAGCGTCCGCCGAGTTAGCGATGAAGTGCGCGGCGACTATCGCAGCGCCCCGAGTGGATGCCGATGGCGGTGGACGCCGCGCCGCGTCAGAAAGAGGACAGCGCGCGTTGCCACAGCGGACGAAAACGTAGCGAAAACCTCAAACGACTTCACGCAGAACTACGGTTGACTCTCCACATCCCGCCCGTGTGTCGTCGTGGTTTGAGCGCGACTGCAGCGATACAAACAAGTCCCCGTGTGTGGCGACTTGGCGAACTGTGCCCGTCGCATTAGTTGTGATCACATGGTGGAGCCTGCTCCGTACACCACACAAAGCCTTCGGAGGCGTCTCTTTTCCTCGTCAGACACCCGCCGCGCGGAGCCGGCGCGCCCACGGCCGCCGGCCTCCCCCTTCCCCGGCGGCCACCCACAGGTCACCGAAGGGCCTGCTACCCCCTCCAAAAGGCCCTTCCCCCCGTGTCTGCCAAACAGCCTAAAACGGGACATTCCCCGCGAGACGGGACTTGTCGACACTCCGCCAGCCGGGAACTACGGTAGTGTGCGCTCTCAGCGCGTGATCGAGCCAGTGTGCTTCGCGCGTCTCACTAAGCTGCCCTCGGCAGTTGTGAACCATCAGGTTCCGAAGTGGTTATTGCGCTTCGCGCAACGCGCAAAGCTGCCCTCGGCAGTTGGGAACCATCAGGTTCCGAATTAGTTATTGCGCTTCGCGCAACGCGCAACGCTGCCCGCGGCAGTTCTGCACTATTCACATTTGTCGGTGCGGGTGCCATTTCGCGTCGGCGTGAGCTTCGCCAAACGGTGCCTCTCACACCTGAGGGTGCCTTGACCGCCCACACCTGAGGGTGGCGCATGACCGTGTGGGACTCCATGGTCTTACCCACCGCAGTTGGGCCGCGTGCGCCGCATAGAGGCTGCTTCCGAGCCCGATAAGTGGGACACTGTGCGGGACCTGCGTTCCTGCAGCATCCCGGAGCGGCAACGCATATCACGCCAGCCAGGAGAAGTACCTCACACCACTGTAATTGAGCTCAAATAAACATGTGCAATGTCAATATCATTATTACTTCACCCTAAGTCAAACTCAGATTCCAAACATCCATTCTACCAGCGCAATCCCTCTACCCCCGTCCCGGGCAGCACGGTCCGGCGCGGCGTGATTTACTTTGGATAGAGAAGGCCCCATCACAGTCCTCCGCATCACCACCCCCACTTCGCTATCCTCCCCCTTCTCTAACCAGAGCCATGTCGTTAAAATAAAACACGTTACATTAACGTTAAATGTTCTGATGAAGATTAAAAAACCTTTTGAAAAATATGCCAAGTTATCTCATTTGTGTAAAGAGTACCGTGTTGGCCGATCAATACCTCACGGCACAAAGCAGAACAAGGACAAAATAGAGCTGTTTACAAAATTAAGAAGTCACTGTCTAACTTATAATTCTCTATAAAATAACTATATGCATTAAACTAAAAGTTTGTAATATTTACTCTTCAATAGCCCAGCGATTTTTGTAATATGGTTGTATATAGAACCGGCTAAATGGGAATAAACAATACAAACCGAAGTAATGTCAGCTTTTATAAGTGATGTCGATATTATCGATGTTTTCCAATTGTTGCGTTTCACTTCTGTGATAGGCATGTTCAATGTTGTAGAGATGAAGGATGGAGCGAAGGCAGGGTAGACTCGGTGGTGACACACCATTACGCCATGTTTTTTTCAGCCCCTAAATCGATTGTTTCCGGGCATGTCAAATAATATGGTCATTCGTGCCGCTAGTATAGCGAGTGTTTTATCCAGGGAAGGGGCAGTGTTTTCCACCATTGGGTGGTAAGATACGGCATCGAGCTGCCCATCGGCCTGCGAGTGATTTCCCTCTCCAAGTATCTCTCCCATCAAGGCACCGCCCCAGCTGGGACAAGGTCACAGCTCCCGGTCTCGTGACGTGTGTGGTTGTGCATGTGTGTGTAGGGGGTGAGAATAGGACACGGAAGATGAAAGAACGATCGTACGCGGTCCGTGGTCCGTTTGTTAGTACGATTTCAGTATTTGACTGGTATTGATAGGATAAAACCACGAAAAACTACCAATCAGAACAGTCGGCCGCTAGAATTCTCCTCCAGACAGCGGAGGAACGTCAATTCGATCCTCGCTGTACTTTCCACCATTGAAGGTGTTCACTGTAGAAGAGGATGAATCATTTGGAAAGCATATTTCCAATAGATCCATCAGCTCGAAAATATCAATAATAGAACTACCAACTGTTTTGTAAGACAGTTTGGTCGCTGGTTAAAACCCTGATGTAAAAATAACGAAAATACACATTCTTTATGACGACCAATTATATTTTGATAAAATAAATTAAAATGTATTATATACAGTTTCTAATTTTTCACTCATATTGATAAACGTCATCAAAGTTGAAAGAATACTAGCTCGACTAACCTTCCATTAAACATTCTAGATTAGAAACACTGTTCGCAGGAGATTTTACTCGAGAAGAGTGGGAAGTTAATTGAGGAATATTATTAGAAAATTAGTTATCGATTCCCACTAGCGGCTCTACGCTGCCTTGTTTTACTTGAAAGGCAATTAGATAATCTAAAGGATGATGTGAATTTCGAGACTTCACACGATGTAATAGTCAATTGCTGAGTATTGGACACGTTACATCGTTACACAGTATATTTATTGCGGGATAACGGCATCTAAATTAAATTAATGAAAATTTTTTTTGGTAACCAAGAGGGACATTCATTATTGAAAAATGCACCAAAAGCATTTTTGCTATATAAACTGTTGCGCGATAGCACCACTTAATTTCACGTCGATCGCTACATATGCGTTCTATTGGTGTCCCTTAGCTCCTTTCAAGTACAATATTCGTCCTACTATCACAAATACTTATCCCAAACATTCCTACACAAACATGGAAAAACTGAATTCTTGCATTCAAACATAATAAAAATGCTTCAAAAGAATGATGAAGGCCTGCTGTACTCGGTTGCCAACCATAGTATGACTTCATCTTTTCCCCTCTTCCAGCCGGATGATCAGAATAGTTGTTTTGCAATTTCCTCCATTACTAGATGGAGGGGCGAGAGAACTCGAAGAGTGAATGATGATTACAGGGAAGCGATGCTATTTAGATGAGATATGTGGTGCCATGCGAACGATACAAACATACACGATACAAACACGATACCATCTGTGCTTATGTGTATTCGGGGCTAGAACCTGTAACATTCGGATACAGTACTTACGCGCGGCTCTTAGCAACTACACCACCGAAAAATAAAACAAAACTAGTGATGCTACAGAATGGCACAGATTTTCTCGTAGTAAAGTTTTCTAATTTGCTTGGTGAAGGCTAGCTTTACTGTCTCATCCTCTTGCCAGCCACCATCTATCGTCGCCCTTAATACATTTCTTGAAGTTCGCCAATTATTCCGTTTTCTATTGGTAGAATTGAAATATTACTATTAGAATATTGAAGAAGAGTAAAACCTCGCCAAATATGGCAATTTTCAGTGATAAATTTTAAGCCGCTTTTAAGAATATGGCGTGTAATAGTTACTGTAAATGCGAAATTTGAAGCTCTTTCGTGTTTTCGAAAAACTTCATTTTAAGACATTTCCACTCACAACTGCAAAAGTGTTTTTAAAATATCTGAAAATGTGCATATTAACGGCGTGAGAGATGTTTAAAAGAATTAAATTTGTGTAATTTTTGAAAACAAATGAATACCCCTAAAAAATCTTTACTGTCATATTAAACAGTGCAATTAGCACAAGAATGAAGAAAAAAGTGGAGCCATTTTTGAGTAAATGGCGTTTAAGTATTTCTGAAAATGCGAAATTTTGAGCTCATTTTCACAGAAAACTTGAGTTTTCAAGAAACTTTATATAACATAACTAAAAGCACATATAATCATAAAAGCAATAATGTGAACAAATCGACGCTAATGTAAATATTAACGATACGAGAAACAAGTACAAAAATACATTTTTATACATTTAAAAAAAACTAAAGAATAGAGCAAACTGCTGTTTATCTCATCTAAGAGAGTACTTTTAGCACTATCCTTGCCAAAAGTCTAAAGAAAAAATTTGGAGCTGTTTTTGAAAAAATTCTGTTTTTGTACCCTAAAAATATGACCTATGGCCACCTTAATAAGTGTATGTTTCTCTAGTCTTATTATTAGAAAGTTATATTTTATATTTTTCTCTAGTCTTTTATTATCTAGTCTATTTTTCTCTAGTCTTTTTATTACTTATATTTTTCTGTAGTCTTATTAGAAAATTATAGAAAAAATTTGGAGCCACTTTTGAGAAAATTTTGAAAATGCAGTACTTCCAAATTTTAAAGAATGTTTTTCAAAATCGCAAAATTTCGACTCGACCCAGATCGACCGGGGAATATCAATTTTGGGAAAACATCCTACGTATGTATACGAGAAAGTAAAAATTGGTGGCGTTCCGGGTACAGATAGCTAACTCAACAAATACCAGACTCCAGCGAAAATCATGACAACATTTTTCGAACAGAGCGAACTCAACAAAATGATTCTATGGGAAACGATTTTTTTAAGTCACAAAGAAGAGAGGATTCCTCCGTATCTTCGAGCCTTATCAGTGTCACTGGTGTATTTCACAAGGGTGGATATCTGCGTTGTCAATGTCGATGCCACGAGTGGGACTCCGTGGCACGAGTGGCACGACGAAATCGCCCCTCCACGCAGACCATCACCCCGCCACAAGACACAACGCCATCACTACTGTAAAATGGCGCGGTTACTACTAATAGTTTCCTCTCCCGACGCTAGTTGCGCAGAGAAGTCCAGGGCATGCTACGGTGCCACGAAGCGTGCCACTACCACCAGTAGAAGACCTTGATAGCACTGGTGTATATTTAAAACAATATCGAATATTGAGTTGGCTCTTACTACTCTGAAAGGTTGATTTATTTAGGAGCGATGGGCCACTTCACGTGATTCGGTCCCACCGCACTGGCGGCGAGGGCCGTCCTTGCACGCGTAGCGTCGGAATGCAATATCTGCGAAGAGTGCGTCGTCGCGGCGCATCGGCGTTGTCGGCGAGATTTAATGAAAACTGCGATGTAATTTACTCGGCAGCTACCAGACGTCCCCGCCGGACCGGCATATTGAAGCACGATCGGATCACTTTATCCTTTATTGCGTGGCGTTTTATATCGGGAAAGGCTTTGGAATGTTCGGTATCTCCGCTAGTACGTCTTGGCTCTGCTCAAGTATTTCGATGCTTCACAACTATTCTGTATTGAGAATTGGATCCAGTTTAACACGATGCTTCTTAATTTCTGTCGCTGAAACTGGTTCTTCTACTCGTGGCGTGCTCTTACAGCTAAGAAGGATAAATATTTAACGGGACCTTAAGGAAACACAACAATTTGAGGGTTCCTATTAATAGTATTGAAATATTTCACAATTGTAATGAAAACTAATATGAAAATAACTTTTACTTTTTAAGAATGTAAAATCACAAATATTGTTTTTATTGTCTATTATATTAAAAGATTAATTGAAGGTCCCTATAGAGGTGCCCATAAGCACTTATTTAATCAGCTTATACTCGTATATTAATCGACCCTGGCTAGATATTTTATTAAATTAATATAATGAACAGCATTATTGCGAAGGTATCTTCAACACAGAATACCAGTGCGAAATAGATCCTGCATCAGATAAAGACCAAGTTTTTGAAAAAATTATGTTAGCCCATAAATTCAGTACCTTGATCTTTATCGCTTATACCGATTCTTTTGCGTCTTATACTAAGTTCTTTCTGGGATGCTTAAGACTTCAAACTCACTAGCCAGAGCGATTCCTGCTACCTCTACATAATTTAGTTGACCTAGCACTTATTAGAGCACACTCAGAGAGAATGAGTATTGATTCCGGGCGCGTCACATGGTGTTAATAGCCCCATAAGTGTAGTATATGTTTCTCCCCTTCAGAAACGTGAAATCCAACGCACGACTTATGAGGTGTCCCCCTCTAAGTATCTCTCACCAACGGTGCACCGCCCCAACCAGAGCAAGCTCTAAGCTCCCCACTGGTATCCCGACATTTGTAACAGCAGAAGTGCATATACGTAAGTGCAGTGTGTTTATGAGAGGAGAGAAGAGACTAGGAAGAGGAAGTATAGATCGCGTGCAATCCAATAGGCCGGTTTGTGGAGATACTCCTCCGGCATTCGCCTGGTGTTGATCGAAAAACACGGAATACTGCCGATTAAGATAGCCGGCCGCTAGAATTCCCCTCCAGTCAGTGGTTGAATGCGACCGAGCTACAGGAGCCGAGGTGATTAAAATTCACCATCGTGAAGACTCTAATCTCAGGATCTCCCAGTCAATGATGTTGCAGAGGTAATGTTGCCAGTGAACTTCCGCAAAGGATTTAAAACATTGGACAAGAACAAATTCAATGAAGTCCCTGCCAGGTTGGTAATATTCTAATAAACTATAAAGGGATCTGTATTTGCGCAAATTGTATTATGTTTATTATGTCTCAAAAATAGCTTGTTACTCGAGTTCTGAGAACGAACACGTTACACAGAGAACGCACTGACCAACGCGAATTATATGCTGCGAATAAAAAATATGCGATAAAAAATATGCATTTGTCACGAAACAAACCTTTCCTCGCGTTAGGTTTTCATTTTACGCATTGTCCGTCAGTGAATTCTCATGGCACACACACACACACACAAACCACTTCTAAAAATTCTCTGCTTAGAATTATCTTATCACAATGAAATCAGAACAGCAATCCTGGAAGGGTGGCGGATATGATTTCTCAAGTTCTGGATTTCTACATTCTCCTTGAACACCATATTTCCATAGTTTTTAGACTTCCGATTTTTATGCAAAAGCCTATTATTCTGTTAAAGTTCTGATAACTCTGGCTGTGTGTGTTTTACAGTGTTCCAACAAGCCATCGGAATTTAATATACTTACAAGTTTCCTCCCCTTGATTAGCGTATCTGACTCGGAGTTGGCTTTCCTCGCATATTAGTGCCCCAGTTTATCTACACAGCACAACAATTTAAGCGAGTGATAATCGAAGCTAAAGCGGTTCCCCGGGGCTTTGGCAATCTCAAGAAGCGCCTGGAGGCAAAGCGGTTCAACTGCGGGTAGGAGCCGGGTCAGCGAGCGGGTCCGTAATGCCCGGCCGATGACAAAAGGCAGCAATAATAGGAGTATTATCGGCGGGCGCGGTGGCCGTCGGGTTGGGCAGGGCGGGGCGGAATGGGCGAGAGTGATGGGCCGATACGGAGCGGGGAAGGCGGGGCCTTGAAAGGAGCGACGGGGCCGCATTGAAGGGCGGGCAAGATGCCGGTGACACGAGCCCCCGGGCGCCGGTGCGGCGGTGGAGATAGCGGGCGCGCGCAACCTGCGCTGACCCATTTCACGTGGGCGGCTGCGGTGAGGGACGGTAGAGCAGTAGGTTGGGGGAGGGGTGACGCTAGAGCCGATTAATATTTTAAGGCAAGATGAAGGTATTGCAATGGCTTAACATTTCGCAAATCAGCCTAACCACATAGTTAAAAAGAACTGCGATTATATATATATATATATATATATATATATATATATATATATATATATATATACACACACACATGTGTAATAATTACCTATTAAATAAATAAAACTATTTTAAAGAATTCTGAACACGAGCAAGCAAAAGGGCCCCTCTGTTTCCACCATTCGTCCGTGACTGTGAACACACCGGCACGTATTCTGTACTACTTTAATGAATATGTTTACGTCTGTTGTCTTGTTTATTTCATAGCAATGATTTTTTACCTTAACACAGCAGACTCAGTATTTTTTATAACAATTTATTCATATCATCTCCCAGATGTTGTTTACCACTTGACCAGGTTGTTATACCACTGACAATTCTTTATCAAAATGCTGTTTTCTTATGATGGGATGTCAAGAAACCTGGACAATAGATTTTTGAAAAAGATCCCAAATTGGGTTGAAACGTCAAAAAATAAATTGTCATAAAAATGACCTACTCTGTTTTACTAAGGTAAGAAAACTATTCTGCACTACACTGATCCCAGTTCATTGATTTCAGAGATTCTGGCTCATTGAATTAACACGCCACTTGCGGAACTTATGTATCTAGGTTCCAGCCCTGCCAAACACTTTTTCGGGTTCAACTACAGTTATAATATTACGTAAAGTACGAGTAAGTATGCGCTGTTTTAGCACCACTAGTTTTTCTATAGTATTCTAGTTGCCAAGGTCCGAGTTCTTTCTATCAAGACATCGCGTTCATTCGGATACTCTTATTTCTATTTATTCACTTTCACCTTCCTCATACACTGTTCGAATGTTCGAAATTCTTGAGACCAAAACATTCAAAATCTGGTTTTCATTGTCAGCCAGATTCTTCTTACCTACGTTTCACAGCGTTTATTTTTACGGTCGCTATTTCCACTTTTGGTTGAGGGTTTAGTATAACGAAGTGCCATTAAGATCTTAAGATTAAGACTGAGCAAAGTTGATAATGACCGAGTGACACGTTAATCTTGCGGCATGAAACTACTATGACTACAGGTTCGATAACAGTAATTTCTGCAACAACTCCCGCTTCAATCCCATATCCGTTAGGCAGGAGAACGCCTCAAGATCGGACACGAAATAGTTGATGGACCTGGAAATATCTGGTGTTGGCAATGATGTCAATGTTGCGAGTGGAAGAAGCTAGAAAAACCAATTACAATTAGGGATTAAATTGAAATTTACAAAAACGTAAGAATCACCTCGATGTTTCTTCGCGCACTCTGCCTCCGTCTGATGAAGAGGCAATTTCACACAGCCAATAAAATGTCTTATAAATTAAAGTGCTACAAAATTTCTTTAGCTAACGTACCAAACACACAGTCCATGTATCGCCACAATCACTATCGCTGTCATCTGGATTTCCCTTAACCACTAATAGCAATGTCTATTGCATGGCAGTACGACATGTAACACGATTTGATACACTTTCTTTTACCGGTTATTCAGTACACCAAAATACACGAAAAAAGTGGGAAAAAAAACTAATGTCGACACGAGACGTTCCCGCTTGTCTACTCACGAGCGATCCCAACGGGATAATGGCCTCCATGGCAAAAACACGAACAAGTATAATAATTACAGGAGTCCCCCTCTTTGATAGCCGCATCACCCCTGAGACCGCTTTATAAATTAGTGAGCATTTTCACGCATGATTGAGAGTTAAGCACGCGAAGAAACATCGCTCTCCGAGAAGATTGAAAGCCACTGATATCAATTGGGAGCTTGTTAAACACCGACATTATTCTAAGAAAACGGAATGTCCCGGGGCAACCTTCTAACGCTATTGAACGTACTTGTACGTTGGAGTAAAAATAAAACACGAAATATCGAAGAAGACACAGGTTAGCAGTTGCTTTTAGTTTTGCCTGATCAAATACCTGAGCAGAACGTAGATAAATTATGTTTCCCAGAATCTGTTAAATAAAATGAAAAAGGAGGAAAATAAACAACCGTTTTAAAATTCGAGTAATTCGTACTTAAGCGCTACCCAGCTTTGTATTTATTTAGGGTTTCAAATTTTATAGAATTCCTTCATAAATCAAACATGTTCAAAAGCGACATTTAATTTGATCTTTCTTCCTGACAACTACACAAACCAACTTTCATTTCCGTTCATTTATTTCGTCAAGCAATTACAGCATTAGATGCATGATATTGATCCTCGTGTACTGAAGAACAAGCACAGAAAACGAGGGGCGGCAAAAAAGAGGAAAGTGATTCGCCAACCACTCGGCTTCCGTAGATGGAGAAGCTGTCGAGAAGGCGAAAGTCTTCAATTGCAGAGGCTTAACACTAGAAAGTGACGTGATAATCATCTCAAGTAGCTCTACGTGCAGTCGCTGTGAACAGACCACAAGAAATGCAATGGCACGGAATGAAATGGAAGTTTCAAATTTTTGTCCGTGATAATTTATAAAGAATAGTACAATATCAAAAATTAGATGTATTGATCTTCAGACTGAAAATCATTTATTGAATCGATGACGCTCAACACCAATATTTTTTGATACGAAAATATCGGGCTACGAATGAAGTTTACGTAGAGAACCGTTTAATTTGACGATTTTTTCTTTTTAAGGCATTTATATTTAATTGTCCTTATTAAACAAAATTCAAAATTTGTTATTATAAATCATAGATTACTAATGCTGAAACACGTCAAATATTTTAAAACTTATTTTATCATAAAATCATATTTTATAAACTAAAAAAAAACAGTTTAAATGTAATTTTTTCATTCCACTTTCAGTAAAACGAGTTACTTCAGGAGAATAGTATATTTCACAATTACTCGGAAATACTTGCTACTCCATGTAGCTCTGACGACCTCAGTTCTCTCAACATAGCGTTCCTTTATTGCCTATCTACAATTTCTGTGTTTCGATAAATCTTTTTCTCTCCCACTAGGTCTGATTTTCAAATAAATCTCCAGGGAGCGACATTTAACCAGTGGAAATACTGAAAAATTGTATAGCAACTATAGATACAAATAGTAGAATTATGCAAACATTTGTTTTGATTGCCATAAGCCGTTCAACAATAATTGAAGGAGTAATCACGAATGTAAAACGAATCCGAAGAACATCCCTTATTTGTTACAATTTTGATAATCTACTTGTCCAATTTTCTCTTGAATGTATAAATTCATTCATTAAAACAATTTCTCAAAATCACATGCTGATTTACACAATATGAAAACATCTCAAACCAAGAATTTTCTAGTTCATAAATAAAGATAATACAAGCTGAAAATCTTTTACACAGAAAATAAAAACAGGAAATTATACATTGCACAAATGAGAATTATATGCCGAAAAGATAATAATGAATGTTTATAAAAAAGTTAGCTGCATATAAACATAACAGCAAAACTAGCTATTGATTTCAGTTTCGTCCACGAAGCTTTAAAATATCACGCAAATTCTGCTAATCAAAGCGCGAGCAGAAACTGGCCATTCCTCGAACGTAAAGTACTCGTAGCGAACATAAAATAAACCTGTTCTTTTCCCGTCATGAACGCTACCAATTACACCATCTTTCATAGTAAAACACTTCCCTTTCCACTGAAAACTATAAAAGTTCAATTAACTTCTTCTGCTACTACAAACGATACATTTTTCTTCGCTCAAATACAACGAACTTGGCTAATCTAATAAACGGCACTGGAAGAGCAGCGAAGCGTTCATTTCCTTTGTTTTACACATCAAAAACTCCCGGTTTTGAAGCGTTGGCAACAGCCTAGCAGTTGAATGGACCTCGCCCTTTTTCATGAGAATTCCCGCCGGGGCTTGGTTACTGGGCGGACACTGGACTGGCGGCCGTTTGTAACAAGAATGATTAATTAGCAGTTTCGCAAGGAAAAGGCTTTAGCGAGTTTCAAGGGAAGCGGCAAATGTATTCGTTACTCGTATAATACATGATAAAAATGGGAGAGGCCAAAAGGAGCATCGTGAAAGATACAAAATACGCACCGAATTTAGTCGAAAAAGTTCTGTACAACAATTCAGCAAAGCGCGTGATTTACGAAATTGCTGTGTCCGCGCAAGTGACAAAATGAACACAAATACGAGCGTGTAAAAATGAATAATGTATTACATTTGGGAAAAGTAAAATAACAACATTGTGTAAGCCCATGACATAAAATCAAAGAAAGAAACTCTCAAAATTTGGAGAGGTACGAAAGTTAGTCAACTTGCAGTAGATGTCCCTGGACTTAAAGTAAAAAATGGCATTTACAGAAATAAAGCAATCAGTAAATAATCATTTTGTAATAATAATTAAATAATATTTAAATACAGAGGACACATATTTACCATTCACTTCATTTGTACTTCATCGAGAATTATTGTTCATTTTATTTACTACCTTTTATTACTTACCAGTAGTTTTCGTTTGAGATGAAACCGAGTATACAAGCAGAAGTCCACATATTCCTCTGTGTCTGCCTTCTTACGGTCTGTCGTACTTCCACATGAGTCACAGACGAAAATACCCGCTTCTCCTCTCTGTGTCAATGCCGCACCTCAGGTGGATGTTGTCACGCGCGTGGAACGGGTAACCGAGGAGGACCTGCAGAAACTGCTAACTCAAGTTGCGACAGGGGACGCGGAGCTGGAGTCAGTTTATCTTCTCACTCTGACGTATCCTTAACCCTACAGTCGTCAGGCCATATTTTGTAACGTTAATATTCGCGGCGGACAATCAATTCGCAAGCAGCAAAAAGTGAATAAAGATCATGCAAATAGTCAAATAAGTATAGATTCCTCAAAAGAAAGTTACTTACAATGGGTGTGGAGTGTTAAACATTTTTAATGAAAAATTGATAACAATAAATTACTAATTTTGTAACTTATATGTGTGGAGTATTTTTTCAAAAGGTCACGTACTACATTCGTAACAAACATTTTTAACATATCAAACAAGAATGAAATATAAATGAAAATGGCATGTCACGTAAGTTTACACATTTCATTCACTTAATTCACAAAACTATTTTCCTTATATAAACACGCTAAGCAAAAGATCCGTCAGTAATCGCCCCTTGTAGAATAATGGAATTTTAAACTTTTAAAGCACTCTACTGAAAAATCATCTTTTTTTGAGTTACAATACTTTTCTACTGGGGGTGCAATGACTTTCATGAAAAGTAGGCCTATCATCGAGTACATTTTCTATTTCTTAGACGTCTTTCTAAGAGGCTGATACATTTCTCACTGTGCGGAGGAAATAAAATACTTAGCAAAGACAATTTTAGGAAGATACAAACTACTTTTTGTTAAAATCGCCAACAGAATTCGTATTTTTAGATTGTTATTTGTAATTTGAATAAACCCTGAAACAAAAGCTAGCGGGATCGTAGCTTTAATCTGTGGGCGTCTGGCGGTGTGCAGCAATATTTTGACACCGTAGGGGCGCGTCATTATTCTTTCTTGATGGGAATCCGCTTACTATTTCGCATGAAGAATATAACACACGACTTTTCGAATCGTAACGCAGCTCACTTTCAGAGATTTTTTGAAACACTCTGTATAAATCATTGTATTCTTCTGCGATTTAACATCAACGAAATGGTGATTACTGATTTGAAAGTTTGTTTCGTTTCCACTACTAAGAGAACGGTGACATTGATAGAACAAAACGTAGCGAAGATGGCAACGTATTAAATGACAAGAGTGGAGGTTGTGGAGGTTGGCAAAGATGCAGCTTTGGTGATAATGGACCTGTTGCGCGCAAGAAAAAGTTCCAGATCGTTTATTTCTTCACACATGCTCTGACCCCTTTGCGCTCTTGGCTCATAAATAACGGCGAAACACATTTTACCAGTAGTAAACACACATGACGAATTATGTTGTGTAAGATTGTTCCACTGAATTCTTGTGGAATGAGAGGTGACAGTGACGAATAACAGAGATGATGGAAAAACGGTGATTTTTGTAAATACTCATAGCAAGTAATTGCGCTTTCATGATGTTCTATTAATTTTTTCCATTAAGAACATTTCATAGTAATTTATCACTCGACTATACTGTTGGGATACACATTTACGAATTTATATTTAATTAAAAGGATGTAAATAGCTCCGACGTTCGAATGACATTCATTACGGAAGTACCGTAAAATGTGAAAATATTTTAAAAAATTCGTATATTAGACCATGTCAGTTAAATGGGTAATTTTAAGAAACTCTACTAGTCATTTTCTAAACTGATTTACCTTTGATTTTATACTTGAATATGTAGGTCGTTAAAAGTGTATATAAAATGCTTGATTCTAGCAATTCCTGTGTTATGTCACTATTGCATCATCGAATATAAAGAAATATCTCTAGTACACGCATTCTCAATATACAAATTTGTGTGTTAGTGATTTTAGCCTGGTAAAAAAGAAATTTGGAAAGTGGATAAAATACCTTTATTTTCTGAAATAATATGCAAAATTAATAATCGAGTTTAGATTAGAGTTAGAGTTTAGAAAATTCATTTTGAAATGAAAATATGCAAACCAAAAGAAGTGCTACACTTTAAGGAATGTTTGCCCTAGTTTTAACACAGGAATGCTATTCCCGCTGAAGGGCAAGGTCAAGCAAGGGCTGTAGACAAATAAAGAATGGGGCTTTCGCGTGACACATTCCATACAATTCTGCTACTCACATGAAACTATTAAATCACTGATTGATGTCGAAAATGAACTCGCATTTCAACTGTGTGAACCATCTGCAATTCCACCAAGTCGTTTGATTGAGTCTTATTAAAATGTAAGTGTAAGAACTGTAAGACTTAAGTGGAAAAAGAAGCGTGACCTAAGGCGATTTCAAACATTCCGACCAGAAGAATAAATCATCCACAACTTCTACTCCCACAAATATAATTGGACATGAATCAAATAAATAAATAAATTTGAAGTACATAAAAGCGGATCCAAGTTTCATTTTAGCTCCTTGTCCCCAATCTCATTGACCTTCACAGACTCCATTCACAGTTCTACTTGAATCGTAGATATTTTCCACACATCTGCAGTTTTACGTTCTCGACAGTCCACGCTTTTCACACGTTGGAGGAAGCGATAAAGAAACGCCGCCAAGTGGGAAATCCATGCCCCGGCTCCAATTGAGCGGAAGGGTGACCAAAATGGGAGGAAAGTCGAAGTGTAGCGGACCGGGAAAGCACGGGTCAAACGGGACGGAGTTCAAATGGGGAGGGAGCGTAGGATGGTGATGAGGGTCGGGCGCGTGTCGGGCGTGTGTCGGGCGCGTGTCGGGCGCGTGTCGGGCGCGGTTCGGGCGCGGGTCGGGCGCGGGTCGGGCGGGATGGGCAGACACAGTGGACAAACGCTAGGATGAGGACGACACGGGGGCAAACATGAAAAGGCAGAAAGTGGAAGCAGTGGACGGACGCGGCATAGAGTGGACGGCAGGGCACGCGGATTTAGACGATGCGATGAGCGGTTCCTCTGCACCTGAGCCGTGCGGAAGCGGCGTTAAAATTAAACCCTCCTCTGGCGCCGTCCGACGCCGCTCTTGGAGGCGCGTTTACTCGAAAAAAGCTGAAATATAAGTCCGCTTGCGCCGCCGCCGCCCCCATGTTAAATTTAATTCCCACCAGATGCAGCTGCCGCGCTGCAGCGTCCGGAGGTCTGGGAGTGAGAGAGGACGGAAATACGCGCCTCTGCAGTGTCTTCCAACGGATGCCGCTGACAGGTTCAGGTGGCCGTAACTGTGGCTGTGAGATGCAATAAACTGTCTATTGAAGATGAGTGAAATATTTTAACGAGTTCTGTTGCAAAGACAAATATTTATAACATTATTGTCACATATCCAGTCGTATTATTACTGTGGTAGGCAATTCAAGTGTATCGACTGGCTTTTAACTGATGCTAGTGAGATATTTGTATTCTTTCTTTTGGTTTATATTACATTCATGTAGCTACGACTATTGATTGGATAAGCAATAAATAACTTTTAAATCTGTCAATTAGTGAAATATTTATAAGGTTTTTGTGATACTCATTCGTCATAAAGGGGAACGTAAATCCTATTATTGTGCCAAATTATCAGAGGTAGATAAAGTTACGTCAAGTCATCAAACCGATACTATTGTCGAGTTCAGTTGATGAGAGTATGGACGTTGTTGATATGTGAAAGTGTATTTCATTCATGTGATTTTGTCTCGAAAGATACAGTCTCAACAATATTCCTCCAGTAAAATTATCGATTCTGAATGCGTTTTTGTCCCATTACAAACGCACATTTTCTCGAGCTCTGGATTCCACATCCCCCACTTGTTTTTCAACGTAAGTTGAATTATGAATAAAATAGACCAACGAATGTTGTTGACATCTGATGACAATAAATGCCTCTTGTGTGATAACTATTTTCATCAACCAACGAAGTACACTTTTAATATTATAGTAGTACCTTCTAACTTCTCTAGCTAAATGGGAGCTCAAGAAAACCCGTGCCGAAGTGGGGATGCGATCAAATGTTTTTGAATGATGTGTGTTCAATTCAATCGTTGACGTGTTTTTTTTTCACAGAACTCCAATAACCATATTCGTTAACAAAAACAATGGTATTATCGAGTTTCAATGACATTGTCACATGCATGTAATGCAATTTACATAATTTCAGAATAACAAGTTATTATTTAGTCCTCACTTTGTTCTTGGGTCTTTATAAATAGTACTACTCGAGATTTTGCTTTTCTCAGATCAATTCACTTCCCGCTAATGGACTTGTGAACTCATCAGGAGGCGACTTGTAAGATCCTCTCGAATGGGAATTACAGTAATCTTCATTGTTTGTAGTTTTTTTTGCAAATAGCGGAGCCTTTTGGACAGCCATAGTTGAGCTGATTATTTTCGATTTCTTGAATATAGTACATTCTACAATATTCTGGATGGGAATAACTGTTTGTTTCTTTCTGTCTTTACAGCGTTGCAGGCATTTCATATCAGTGCCAAGTACATCATTTAGAACTTTTAAATACTTTTACATTTTTTTTCAATTTATATGGCAGAAAAATCTGGAATACATCATCATAGCATCGCTGCAGAATTGTACTTTGTAAACCAAACTACGAAAGATGATTGGACTTCGGCCAAAATGCCCTGGCAAAAATTAATAACAGAGCTTTTCAGTTTTAATCTTTCTACAACTGAATCCGTTTCTCCGCCGACTCTTGCTTCGATGCAGAATGAAGAAAACTGAACCAAGCCAGATTCTTTCAGAAGTTCCAACAGACCAAGCAGATACACGGAAACGAAACTTAATCCCAAGAGAAGAGCGCTCTACGGATTTCAAAACACCCGGAGAGGAAGAGTCGCGTCAAGCTGACGAAGAATTTACAAGAGAATTCTTGCCCGAAGTTTGTAATTCATGCAAAACTATTCCGTTTGCCATAGAAGCGCTTGTAAAATACTTTGCGCCGTCGCCAGCTTCTGGAGGCATCTGGCGGCCATCGGCGAAATTCTTCGCACTTCGGGCGCAACTTTTGTCCCTCCGGAGCGGAACTGTATGCTATGTTTCGGCGGCAACACCGTCACATCTGCAGCGTTGTTGATAAGGAGGTTTTGCAGTTCGAGCCCCGACGGTGGCATATTTGTAACACTAGCCACACAGAATTCTAGAGGTGGCTGCTCTGATCGGTTTGACCTCCTGCTCTTACCGTGATTTCTCCAATCAGTACCAGGAGAATGCCGGAGAAGCACTCTAACAAATGAGGTTCGGAGCGTGCGCGATCTTTCCTTCCGCATTCTTGTCCCTTATCCCTTACAGCCTTTTATATGTATTATGCTCTTACACTATAATACACATATGTCGGGAGCCCAGTCGGAAGCTTAAACTTCCCTCAGCATGGAGGAATACATGGAGAAGGAATAAGGGGCAAGCAGGCATGTACGAGTAAGTAGGAAGGTAGAAGATGGATGTCACCTCCTACAGTACACAATACTGTGAATATGTGATATAAAGCGCTATAACGTACACTTCACTTGCAAGACTAGGTTATAGAGTTGACTGGCCCGAAAACAAAATATACACCCATCCACGAAAAAAGCAGAACTGTTATCTTCTGCGTAAGAGAACAATCGGCGGAATGTTTTGTTATTTATGGAGAATGCCCTATTTTTTCCACACGATGTCATTCTTTCAGAGTTCAATTGAAGGTTTAGTGAAAAGATAACCATGTAAACTCATATTTATTGTGTGTAAACAAAGAAATTGACACAAAGAAAGTGTCAATTTTAATTGATTTTCAGGGTGAAAGGGGAAAATTTGATGCCGAAATTTGTTTTTTTGTAGTAAAGCGCGCGCGGTCGCGAGAGATAGTGAAAGTGCGCGGCATGGTGCGAAATTTGGCCATAATGGGGGAAAGAGTTTGCGCGTAGTTAATGTTTGGATTTTCTTTGATTTAAGCTTGAAAGACTTTCTTTATTCAGACAAGCAAATGTGTGGGAACATATTCTGTGATACCGAAACCCTTTTCAGTTTTACAAATTCGATCATACAGAAAACTAGTCACTTCATCAATAAATACAATCGTCATTTTTTCCACTTCTACTTTCTTCACAATAATTTCGCTTGCAAGAAGCCTTTATATTATGTGTAAGTTGGTTTGCAATAAAACGTTTCTGTAAGTATAGCAAATCCTCGTTTTAACAATTTTTCCATAGCGCAATAGAGCACATTTCCGCTACTTTCCTATTAACCTTCAAAATTCTGCGCGACAACTTCATCGATCGTACGTCGTCAAAAAAGACATGTAAAACCGAACGCCGACGAATAATTTCAAAATTCAATTTTCCATATGCTTCTCAACTCAATCAATTCCTGTCCTTCATCTGCCAATCATTGCGACCGAAACTTAACAGGATTTTTGTAATGTTCCGCGGCGATGGAACGCGGCAGCGGCAACGTTCGTAGTGCCCCAGATGCCCCGGAGGCAATGACGCTGGTCGGGACTCTCACAGAATTGCAGTATTTCTTGTTTTCGGGCTAACATCAATAGCCCCGTACGTGTAGTCAGAGGCGGATCCAGACCATCATTTGGGGGGGGGGGGGCATTGTAGTTTTTTCTTAAATAATAAACATATTTGTTATTATATTGTATTTTATTTACGTAGATATGATACTGTACAATATTTTTGTTTGAATATTTACATAATTCGAATACAAATAAACATTCTAATAAAGTTTGCCAAATAAAGGAAGGCCCTCTAATTCTCTAATTCTGGCCCTCAAGAAAATGTGCGCAGGTAAATCTCTTTCCCCACATACACAGTTTTTACTGTTTTTTTGACAAATAAAGAAATAAATAAACGTAAACTCCAGGGCTTTTGGAAAGGCCACGGCCCCCATGACCCCCCCCCCCCGGATCCGTCAGTGAGTGCACTACATGCTTTATCACGGGGGGTGGCTGTGTTTCTCCCCTCGCTGGATGTTGGATCCGTTGCCAACTTAGCCATCAACTTGCGGGTTTTTCCTCATCCAGGTATTTCCCACCAGCGGAGCACCGACCCATCTGTGACTAGCTCTGGTCTCCCGACATGTGTGGAAGTAGTATATTGCTCATACTTGTGTGTGAGAGAGGTCTGGGAGTAGGACGAAGAAGAGGAAGAGAAGATTGAATTGAATTGAATTGAACCTTATTTTACGTGGCGAGACTCAGGCCATGAAGCCTGCTCTTCCGTCTCAGGCCATGAAGCCTGCTCTTCCGTCTGACCACGCAAATTTCGCTACGCTCCTTTCACCAACTAGCGGAGAAAGAAGGTATGCCTTGGGCGACGAAACAGGCGATTTTGAATTTTATCTCAGAGGCGTCATTCAGGCTTGAAGATCTTTTACTGACATGGGACAGCCGGCTTTACTTCCTCTCCGAAGGAAGGCGTATGAAGGATTTTTTCGCCCTTAAAAACCCATGGCTTCGATCGGGTTTGAACCCGCGAACTTGGGTATAACGGTCCGATACGCTAACCGCTACACCACCGCCGCCACAGAAGATCGCGCGCGGTCTGGGTAGTGTCCATTAGCTCGGTATTGATCACAGTAACCACAGAAAACTACCGATCAGAGCAGCCGGCCGCTAGAATTCTCCTCCCGACAGCAGCTGAATTCGACCTAGCTATCAAGCTAGTGTCGAAAATCCTGTCACCGTGGAGACTCGAACACTAGGACTCCCTGCTCCGAGGCACTGCAGTGACATCGGTTGATGCCCTGAGCCACCTCCGTCGGTCGCGAGCGGAGGGAGTTTCTCCGGTTTCTCCTGAGAGTAAAGGCGCGGCGCCGCCATTTGTAACGCGTCACACTGGAATCCGCCGCCTGCGCTCGTTTTTTCCCTCTCCAGCTGCTCTTCGCGGGACGGCGACGTTCCCTTCCGCTACCGCAGACATCCAAATGCTGTTCTCTCTCCGCGAGAATCCGCTGACACCGGACATATTCTCCTCACAATAATCGATATTTCAATATAATTATTTTCGCAGTTCAAAATGTTACCTCCATTTTTACTTTCTCGCATGTTACTCTCTATAAAGAAATTATATAAGTGAAATTATATAAATTATATTATATAAATTATATAATTATAATTATAACTATGAAGTGGAAAAAAACGGCGAATTTTCAATACAGAAGCTCGGTTTGTGTGTCCTGATACCGAAAAAGTGGATAATTCGAATTCCTGTACGTATTAAATTACGTCCTCTAAAAAGCGACGTTATCAGAATCCACCTTTCGTATGTCCTTGATCCCGAAAAATTGCAAAAGTTTCATCTGAACAACACTAGCGGTTTAACCGTAAGCAGCAGTTTTAACAAAATTGATATTTCCTATCGATCTGACTGATGTCGCTGCCCCTTAAATTTGAAACTGGTGTTTTGATTTGAGGCATTTTACATGAACTCTCAATGACATTTTCAAAATTTTCTGAAAACTGGCTACATTTTTTTCTTCAATTTTTCTTGGATAAAGCAAAGTTCGTTAATAAAAATGGCGCAGGTTCGATTTTCTTTGATATCTCTGAACTTTAGAAAATTGTAAAAGTTATAAATAACAAGATAAAGCATGTGGTGGTAAACCACCACTAGAAAATTTAGTTTAAAACAATCCCCAATACATCTGTTTGACATTGTTTGAGGGCGTTGCCATGTGACGCGGAGCGGGTAATCAGCTGTAATATTATTACATGGATTTCCGCGGTGACGGCACGTTAGTTGTGTTTCGAAGTGAAAATCACAACGAGACATTCAATGGTTCTTCTTGGTAAGGAGTTTAAGTTGAGATGTAAGGATTAGGATAATTATAATGATGATGATGATAATGTGAAAGAAGATTGCGAAGATGCCGGAAAGAAGGCACGAGAAACCTGAAGGAAATGTTCTGCAAACGCCCTTTTTCCACTAAAAGTTACACCAGGAACGGTAGAGGATTAGATCTGGTCACGAAGATGGAGAAGTCTCATTGCTACACAAGATTCACTCCATAATAAGTTCAATGATGTATGAATTTCGGACCACAAAATAAATAGTTAGGAAGAAAAATAGGAATTATCTGAACACCGGAAATATCCCAGAAAAATTGGCCAATTCCTGGATCAGGATGGAGCGGAAGTTGAAGCTTCTAAGATTTTTTTCAGGTTGAAGTTCAGTGTCGATAATTACTTTTCAAATTACAAAATAATCATATGTGAAATAAATATTACCCAAAGATTCAGTAAGTTTTACACAGGGGTTAAATGAGTCCACAGACTGCATATCGACCTTTAGCTTTATCACCAAATACATGATCCAGAATCAAAGAAGCTGAATTCCTCTTCTTTATTCAGTGCAGATTTCGTTACCCATTCCAAGATCGTTTAAATCCATCCACCTACAAATCCATTCACCATGTTTTTCTATACTTTATGAGAACCACGTCATGTTAAACTTCCTCCCAAATTTTTAACTCCCAACGTATCTTCACTGCTGCAGAGTCACCAAGTGTTCCAAATAACACTACCACTCCCCCAAAAAGGGTGAAGGTTGTCTAGAGTGGTCAAGTGGAGTGATATACAGAATGAGAAAATTGCCATGTAGTGTCGTGAAGTAAAGTGTAGACCAGAGAAGGCTAGTTAGAAAATTTCTTGCTTAATGCATTTACATATTTATATACGGTAGTCATAAACATTTACACTTATTGTTATTAATTTTATTATTGTTATTCACATTGAGTAGTTATCTGTTATGTTGAGTATATTACTCTTATTAAGTAAAGAGAAAATCACATATTTTTATTTTTTTAAAATATCTATAGGGTTTTCTTCAACATCTAGCATTATCGATCTGGACTGTCTGGGTGACACCGCGTAGAAGTCTGAGGTGCCGAGACGGTTGAACCAACATATCACTGTTCTTTAGGCCTGTAGTGCAGGGCTGTACGACATCATTGGTGTAGAATTACTGTTGTTGTTATTATTATTGTCAATATTTCAAAACAATTTTAAATTAAATAAACGTGCAAATTTGTTTTATTGTAGGATTACAGTGTTCTGCCACCAGGTTACAAAAACCCTATGTGCCGAACAAAAGAAGATCTAAGAAGACAACGCGTACAATCGTCACAAGCGTGTTCCCCGCTAGGCTAGCGGCGCTAGCTGTGCTGCCGCCGACCGCGTTCGGAAGCGGCACACGCATCGGGCGCCGCGAAGATCGATCGGAGAAAGCAGCGGTTGCGACCTGATGGCAACTCCTCAGCGCGAGGCAGCGGAGAGCGACGAGCTTCCAGGTGCTCCGAGCGGACGTCAACTTTCGAACACGGATTCCAGACGGAAGTGTCTGCGCACAGGAAACGGTCCACGAACCTTCCTTGCTTGGAATAGCAAAAATAGATTGACGGCAGATACGTGAAAGGGTTGGGTAAAACAATGTGTTATATAATACGAGGGCAGATCGGAAAGTAATGCACAATAATTTTTTTCTCCGCTGGTATTGCAACTGGAATGGTAAAATTGCACGACGAGGTAGTTTGAAGATCGCGCTCTAAAGGATATTTTGTTTCCATGTGCAGCTGTAGCGAGTGTAATCTGAAATATGAAACAAAAATGACGTGCACGTTACTGTCGTCAACTTGTGAAGAGGAGAGAAGTGTGGTGCGATATTTGTGGTCCTAAGGGCATAATCCTTGCGAAATTCACAGAGACATGAGGGACGTGTATAGAGACGACTGAATGCTCTGGAGCGATATCTCCAGGTGGCGTGCATTCTTCCAAGAGGGCTTATCTAACCAAACGGACTTCTACTAACAGGGGACATTGAAACTGGTAGCATGCTGGCAGAAATGTGTTGACAAACTTGGCAACTATTTAGAAATGTAGGTCAAAGATGTAAATTCTTTTGTGATTTTTGTGGTTTGGTACCAATTAAATTTTTGGTAAAAAAAGTATTGTATTTTTTTCGATCTGCCCTCGTAGTACGTATATGTAGCGTAAATTATAATTTATGTAATATATTATCAGTTGTGCATCCAAGGGTGGGGGACAGTGGGACTGCAGCTCTCCTCCCATCTAGAAGCAATGATACTATATTAAAAATATAGCTGTCAGTATTTTTTTAACGAAAGACATTCAATGTATCAATTGTTTACATTGTAAATATTAACTATAAGAAAAAATTAAAATAATTTTATATTCAGCATAAATGAAAAACCATTTATAAGCAAGTCGACTGATCAACTATACCCTTAGCTACTCCTCTCATCTCCCGAGAAAAATTCTTGAAGTGCGCTTCTGTACTGTAAATATGCACTTCCATAAATACTAGCTCCTATTCGTGTGAGTAAAATTATTTGACAGTATTTTCATTCATTATTATGAGACCAGTATTTGTGAGCTCTTGTCTCGATGGGCCTGACCTGGGCCTGCTTGCTTAGCTTAATGATATTTAAATTATGGTATTAAATGGTGGAATGGAGACCCAGCGACAAGCTGTAGCTAACCCGTTTTGGCCACCTCAATTTTCACAAGAACTGCTCAGGATACCTGACTGGGAGGGACCAAAACTGGGAGGATACAGTGTCCTGACTACTAGGATACGAACCGCCTAGTAGTATTGTCCAAAGCAAAAATGTTATTCTTGACACTTAAGTAACTCTGTCGATAGTCTTATAGACACCGTAAATGACCCACACAGAAATGATTAACTTTAATCACGAGTAAAGAAATTATAAACCAACTCTAAACCAACAGTTAAACAAGCCTCTCGAACCTGCTTCGAGATTTATAAAGTAGTAGAGTTTTTACGTCAATGACACATACATTTTATTTTTGGCGAATTCCAAGCTACTGATAAAATATTTAACTATTTACTAAATCTTACAAATATGGATCAGACTTCAAGCTCAAACCCTTATAAATGCCCGTGCAATCCGGAGTCGATCTCTAACTCTCTTCGGTCTCGATGAACCTCTCTCCTTTGGAAGCCACCTGCCAGCAGGTGGAAGGCAAATTCGTCGCCGTAAATCCTCCCCTCTCCTCGCGAGGCTCTTCGCTTCCCTGCAGCTGCTCTACAAATCACGCGGCCACGCCCCCTTTGCCACCGGGACCGCCCCCCCCTCTGCCACTACTGCGCCAGCGTCCCGTCACCCCTGCCACCTGCGTTGCCGCCAAAACCTCGGTCGTCGCTACCACCATCCCCTGTGCCAGCAACGCTTGCAACGCCCTCGACGCCTTTAATGCAAGGATGTTTTAAGAGCCTTCAACGCTGCAATTCTATCACGCTTTACACGACTTCATCGCCAACACCTGCAGCATTTGCAAAACTTACAACAGTGTTGTCTAGGTCGATGCCATGAGCGGGAGTCTGTGGCACGATTGCCACGACGAAATCAACCCTCCATCCAGTTCATTACCCCGCCACCAGAGAAAACATCATCCCTATTATAAAACGACGGGTAACTAATAGTTTCCTTTCCCGACGCTAGTTGCGTAGAGAAGCTTATGGCATGCTACAGCTGCCACGACGCGTGCCACTGCCCCCAGTAAGAAGACCTTGACACCACTGACTTACAATATCCCGAAACCTACAATGCATTACGAAGTCTGTGCCGTTTGCAACGCCTTTAAAAGCTTGTGACGTCTACAATGCCTTAGAATACTCATCTCACAAGTACTGTTCACTGCATAATTAGCGGAAAGTCAACATGAACAGATGCGAAAACAACTTTTAATACTTTTAGCAAATAGTACGGACAGGAAACGTTGTATAAAAACAATGTCCTCCATGGCTACTTTTTGTAATGAACTTATGGGGAAAAGTCAAAGATAATTTTCAAGTTTACAGAGCTATTAATGCAGTGATGTTTATATTTACCTCCTCGTTCTACAATGCGACAACCATGATATACCAGGATTAAATAACGATACCAAAATTGGGAGGGCAGTGTCCTGACCACTATGCTGTGGGTCGCCCCAGTCTTCTTCACAAGATTAGTAGTGTTGTCGAAAACGGACATGTTATTCCTGAAACTGAAGTATCTCTGTCGATAGTCATATAGACAATGTAAATCACCCATATAGAAATGATTAACTTTAATTACGAGTAAAAAATTATAAAAAAACACTAGGTGAAACGATTATCGCATTATATTCACACATATGATGAGAGGTTTGTGAACAAAGCATGCTCGTGGTAATATTGTAGAGGTTCTACAATTTTTCTCGACTAATTATTTCCCTGTATTATGAAAAATGTATCACCACAAATGATAAATTCCCCAACCAATACTGGCATAGAACCTAAAATGATACATAGAAAAGCATTTATACTATAAAGACTATACTTAAGACTACTCAGATTACTATTATTATTATTAATAATAATATAATAATAATAATAATAATAATAAAACCCTTACCCGGAGAGAAGATACCGCGAAAACCGTCAGTGTTGCCAACACCCAAGTTTTCGTTTGAAATAATGTTTCCAGGAACACCACCATTATCATCACACTCGAAAAAAAAAAAGTCCCTGCCATCAATGCCCCACAATGTTCACCTTTCTCTTAAATCGCCTAATAGCCTGAGTCATTAACATGAATTTCAAAATACGCAAGTCTCAGTTGTTCAGGCCATACTCTTCATAATTAGCTTTCTCTTGTTAATAAATATTAGTTTGGTCATAACGCGATAATGGCGCATAATTTACATCGAAAGGAAATCGCTACTAGTATCTTGGTTTCACCACATCACCACTATAGAAACACTGTAACGTAAACCCACACGGTATTTGTTTGAAGTTGTAACTTTTATGGATCGTTAATTCTTAACGGGAGCAACAAACCTCTAAATGAGTCTCTCTTAACCTTACAAAAGCGTAAAGATCCTTCTTGTTAATTTGAATATTTTACACCGTTGTCTTGTGTAAACTGAAAATGCCTGAAGTAGACAAATTAAATGAACCTAAAATAAAAATAAATGCCTTCATTCATTGCGAGACTCAGGTAGAAAGTCTGCTCTCCTGAGTAAACTTTTGAAAATGTATAGGGGAAGGTCGAGTAAATCGGAAGTGTAAAAAAAATAGGGAAATGCCTTACTTTTTGTCATATTGATGCTATTATGTTCGTACTTGGTAATGTGCCATGTTGGCAAGAACCGTCTAAAGTTTTTCATAAAACTTTGAAGCTACCACAAGTATTTATAAATCTGTTATCAATATAGTATTAAAAATAGAACACGACTTTCCGATTTTTTGTACTGGCTTTTGAGCATTGGTAATTCTATAGTTGTTCAAATATAAAAAAAACGTTGGCTCGTGAAGTGTACGTTGAAGTGTTATCTCTTATCGTGTAAAGGTATTTTACAATAACCATACATTTGTTGTTAAAACGCTTATAGGGAAAAATGATGTCAATCTAGTAAAGGGGAAAATGGCTAATCAGGTAAACTTGAGAATTTCAAAATGTAGTGATGATACGTTATTTGGCATTTACGAGGGAATAGAAAGCAACATTTAAACGCCGTAGAAAAGAGATGAACTCTAAAACAAGTCAAAAGCGGGAAGCCAACAAGCTTAGGAAAAAAAGAATAACGACAAGCGGCAAAAAAGAACCAGCCGCAATGGAAGTAAATAAGAAAGCCGACACTTAAGTTCGAACGAGAATTTGGATTTCTGAATATTTTTTTTTTTTCGGAGTAAATATCCCAACACGTGAATCGCAACTATTGAATTGAGTGACTATTGAAAGACTTACAAACAACCATTTTACTTGATAAGTGTCTTTTTTTCTGGCGTTTTCACATGCAATTGGCTACAGGTTTACGAAGAGCAAAACTGATTTATATATTCGTACTTTTACATTTTTCAATTAATTTTTTATTGATTTTCATTTCTCCAATTGTTTTTCAATGTATTTCATTAAATGTTTTCTTGATTTACCTGTGTGTACTTCTTACAACAGAAAATACAAAACCAATTATTAGACTGATATCTTGTGATCATATTTTTTTACTTTTTTGGGGACTTTTCCCCGGCCAGTTTTTGAATAAGTCGATTCTTCACATCCTTTCAACAACTACAATGTAATAAAAATAATGTTTTACCGATCCATTCCGAGATAATAAAATCTAAGTATCTTCTCATCACGTTAACACTCTGGAATATGTCATAAACGGTTTTACTATAGGGTTTATGGAGTTAAATCAAAACATTTTCCCGGTTTACCCAACCTGACTCTACTAAATAAATGTATAATATATTAATAAATGAAAGTGAGGGTACACATTAAAAATACCAATTTATTCGACTTTGGAAATACATATTATAATAGTGGTACCTGTGAACAAACTATCTTGAAATATAATCCCTGGAAGCCATTTCAATCTTTTATGCATCACATACTGTTCACAGATAGTTGGTTTGATTGACTGTTGTTTCCAAGCACTTTCCGTGAACTTCTATAATTATTAGTCTCGTCAGTCTAGGGAACGTTATAGAGGAGGGATCGGTGGTCTTCCCCCATAAGAACTTCAGATCAGGAACCGATCTACAAGTATATATCTGATTGCGTAGGGTTCGACGTCCAGATATCTTCCCCCAGTGGGGGAACCGCCTCAGCCGGGGACAATTTCTATGCTCCAAACTGGTCTCCCAACATTCGTGATAGTGTAGAACATGTAACTGTATGCGAGTGTGTATGTGTAAGGAAGAAGAGAAGGGCGACAAGGATAAAAAAGGGTCGCGCGGGTTGTGGCTTGTTTTATACTGTACTGCTCCGGCATTGGTTAGGCAGTGACCAGGGAAACCACGGAAAAGTACCCATCACAGCACCCAGCCACCTCCCAACCGCAAATGAATTCAAACTAGATTACTAGTTAGGGTTGAAAACCCACCTTCTTCGGCACTTGTATCATTGGACCTCCAACTTAGAATCGCTGCACCGGCATCAGTTGTTGCCTTGAGCCAATCATAGCAGCACAGAGCTATGTCGCTCCCTGCACGGGGCGGCGGCGCTCTGGTCGCAGGGACGCGGAGCACCGCACCTCAGTGTCGAAAGGCAGCATTCGCTGCGCGCTCCAGGCGCTGATAACGCGCCCTCATTTGCGGATTCGCTCTGCCCATCACACCCTGGGCGGCGCCCCAGTCCGCTTCACCTTTCTCTACTACCCCAACTCACTCCGCTTTGGTTCGTCTCGTCCTGTTCTGGCCCGTCCTCTCCTGGCTTGTTACGCACGATCTTCTCTACTCGCCCAGTTCCGACCCGCCCTGCCCTCTTTTCTCCCAGCTTCATTTCATCCCATCCCTCCCACCTTCATTTCATCCTGGTATGTCTGTTATCACCTCTGTTTCTTTATGCCCCGTTCCTTTCTCTCTGTCCCCGCCCAGACCCGCTTCTGCCAAGCCCTTTCTCTCCAATCCCATCCCCGTTTGTTCCATCCCGCTCGGTTTCGAGCCTCGCCCGACTGCGCCCCGTTTCCCCATGGCCGCCCCAGCTTCTATCTCGCCTCGCCAGGAACCCGCCCCGCCGTTTGCTCTGCAGAATCGCACATTCCCACTCACAGGCGCGAAATATGTGCAGTGTTTGACACAGCGACCCCGTTCCATTGAATTGGAAGTAATGGAATCAATGACTGGTCGTTTTAGTCTTTTTTCTGTTATTTGTCATAAAAAACGAAGTTCGTAAGTTCAAATTCGAATAGATTCTGTCACACCTTAAAGTAAGATCTGGCTTTTAACGAGCTACGTGACTTATTGTATTACCCATGTTTCAGTGCAAAGCATCTGCTGGGACTGCACATTGTAAGGACTCAAAGTTCGGTGGCGATTTAGATCGGGTTCGGTCATTCTCCTTACTCCCCTTACCACCCACTCAATAGTTCGTAAATTTAAATAGACATGAATCACAGTATATTCTTTACTCACGTCATTGGACGTTATTACGTTGTATTAGCAAATTATATTCTTCGTATAGTTTCAGTACTAGATAGAGATGCCGAATACAAAGAAATTGATGCACCAATGAACTTGTTTTCACGGGAAACTAATAAGTAAAATGATAGTAATGTGTTGACCCTATCAGCCCGACAAAATGCCCTAGTTTATAGTCCGCCCAACCATTCCGGTCACTCTGTGTCGACATTTTATCCTCCGTAACATAAGTGTTTTTATTCTTTCTTTTAATCAAACCCAGGTGTATCGCTGAGTCACGGCTCATTATTGAACAGTTTCTTAACACAGTCTTACACAAACGAATGTACTACCACATAATTATATACGGTTCCACCCATCTACATCTGTTATTGTATTGCTTACGCATGTCTTAATATTTATGTTTTGTTGTTCTTGTTGACATTAGGGTGCTTCGGAGGCAGCTGCAAACGAACCTTTTGGATTGTGTCAGAGGTTGTCGAGGGGACAGCGTTTCTATGTATAATACGAATAAAACATGTATCGATGTACGGAAGGTTTTAGAAGGAGAATATAAACTCGATTGCATAAACGAATGTCTTGTTTCGTTATTGCATAACAAGTATAAAAAAGAACATACATAACAACATCCATCACTTAGTATTTCTTACTACTATTTCCTTCTCATCACAGCTCAGAGAAAATCAAACCTATGTCAATGCCCATCACATCAGGGTACAGAAATCTCCCCTCCCACACCCCTTTGCCCGTGTCCGCACCCCAGCGTTGAAGTCCTTTCCTTTCCCTCTACTGTCCCCCACTTCCATCCTTACCGACAAAGCACAGGTTTTCCTTTCAAATACACCAATTCCGTCGCTATCTCGCGAGCACTCAGCAAACCCGCCTTTCTTCGGCGCCGCTCCGACGGCGCGGCAACGCTACAAGAAGCCCCTCTGCTTTCGCCGTTCGTTCAACACGCGCTCGGATGAATAAAACAAAACATACTGCGCGGGCGCGCGCTGTCGATACAGTTTCCAGAAATTTTCGGATGAAAAGCGTCGAACAAGGGGAGGAAAGGGAAGTGCGGTGCCGTCGGACAGGGAAGACAAATATCTCGTCGGGGAGAGAGACTTTTTGTTCGTGCAGTTTGAAGTGCGCGCCTTTTCCTGTTGAGCGCGTTGTCAGTGGAATTTAGGTCGAAATCCCGCCTTCGACATTTACGACCGAAAACGAAAGACAAAAAAGGAACGAGACCCGTCGTCTTTTCGGAGGCCAACCGGCTGCCTTCGCGACCGCCGCTTCCGTCGCCCACTGCCTCCCGCAGCCTCCCTCGCCTGCAATGCAATGTAAAAACTGCAGAATACGTTTTTCTTTGCATACTCGGAATGGGCTTAAGTGACATACCAATAATATAACATTACAATCGTTTTTTAATGAAAGTAAGTACTTTGTCCAAGAATGACTGTGCCGATCGTAGTGTGCGAGGTCACCAATTTTCTTTCGTTTAATATGCCAATTATTTTCAGTGGAGTTACGCATGTTCTAGTGTGCAAAATTAACAATAGTAGATTAATGAATTACGCAGGTAGCAACATCATTGTTCAGATTTTTAGACGACGTATTAAATATTATGGAATTATTATGGAATATTATGGAATATTAAGGACGTATGGGATCAAAAATTGATTTTAGTTTGCCAATTTTGTACTTAAGACAAAATGCATATCAAGTTACACCTGTCTTTAGCTGCATGACTGTAGGCTCATTTATTTTGGTTTACACTTTTCCCCCAAATCTCTCTGCCAACAGTTTGGGTCTGTTTAGATATTAAAATTCTAGAAATGGGAGGAAAATAATTTCTTGATTTGTCATTCATCAGCGTATTTTCTTTCTATTTAGCTCTCACTTAGATTTTATAATTAACATTGATAAGTATTATTAGACGATCATATGACGCAGACATACATCAGTGAATTTCGAAATTTTCTCCACCATGCGAATGCTGTAGAAGAAAAATGCAAATAAGAATGCTTGTAATGTATCGATGAATTCTTGTCAAAAACATAATCACGGTGAACAATCTTCATTAAAATGGTGTAAACATGAAGAGAACACTCTACAATCGGTCAACCAGTCCCAAATACCTAGCAGAGAGCTGTACTGTTCATCAATAAACATTAGAATAATCAACAAATAATTACATATCTTACACTTTCAACAAGACGCATTCAACCTTGTATTTCCTCATGCCCTACAGATCGCTTTATACGCGTGTAGAACAGTGCAAAAATCCACAGCTGCCTTGGGCGGTCTCATTTTCCAATAATTAAGTCCTGTCACAACACCCAATGTCGCGAGGCCAGAACAACAGTGGCAGAGCACCGTGGTTTGAAGGACACAAATAGAGGACATGTTTTCTTTCAGTCTGTTCAGTACACAATATTCAAGCATTCCTGAAAGAGAGAATGTTCAGGTCTTAATGTTTAACACTACCTTTTCATATTTTGTATTTATTACTATGTAGGAGGTCCGCAAACGTGATTTTTTTAAGAATTGTAAAAGAAATGTAAATAAAATTTTATTTAGTTATTCTCCTACACTATACAACAAAGTCGAATAAGCTAGGAACATTTGCATCTCATCACTTAAAAAACACATATTTCATGAAATAGTAAAACTACTGCTACACATTCGTGAAGGTTTCAATTCCATTCTCACCAACAATGACGAACTTCATACTATTGAGTTTCGATGTACTGTCCATGATGCAGAAAATAATGTAAGAAAAATTGCGCCCCGTACGTGGAACGTTGTTTAAATTATTGCTCCCGCATCACCCTGGAATTAATCGCAAAAATACGATAACGACTGCACAGAGTACCCGATCTCTACAATAGTCAATTATTACGATGTGTTGGCTTGAATTCAATTATTTAGCCGACATCGATGTCCTCCACAAAGCGTCACGAGCCTACAACCCCATAAGCTTCGTACCCCTCACAGTACGAACCATGAGTTTTTGACATTAGATAAAGTGGAGACTATCGATGCCAAAGGCCCTCGGACTACTTGTTGCCGCTCGATCATTAGAACCAATTAACGCCCATGGTACTTACATGATTTCACATTTTCACCTAATTTTATTTATTGGCATTTACTAACTTATGTATTACCAGGCGATAACTTGTCTTGGTTTGCCTTTTCATATTTTCCTCCCATAATTCCCTCCAGAACAGAACATTCAACTGTTTTCATATTTCTTTCATAACCACGATCCTCTCGATTCAGTAAGTCATGCAGTGTGCATCGAGCTCCGTATCGAAAGCAATAACACCCAAAAACGTATCAGTAAGAAATGAACTAATATTATGAAATTTTTTGTAGTGAAAATATACAATTTTGTTAACTAAGACAATAAAAAAGTGACGATTGTGAACATTTGTCACTTTTCTTGTGATCCAATGTTGTGAGTCGCATTTTTGCCAATATGGACCACTGTGCAACGCGACGACGACGACGACGGCGACAACGACGACGAAGACGACGACGATGGCGGCGGCGGCTGGCGCGTGTCGCGGGGACCGGCGTGGCGGGGCGCGGCGCCGCGTCTGCTCTAGAACCGGTTTCTAAGCGCACACCGCTCATGCGACCTCGCCACGCCCTCGCCAACGTCCCCTCCCGTCCCTCTTCTTCCCCATTCCCACCTCCAACTCACTCACGTGTGTCGATTGCCGATGAATGACTGCAAAGTGGAAGGGGGCACTCTGTTCTAGCTCCCGGTGTTCAGCGTTAAGTGTCGTACACGAATTCAGAAGCAGACGTAAATGAATAATTCATAATTATACTAATTCAAATGCAGTTGAAATATCGCCAAAGATAATTACAAGTCAATATATTCCTACTATCGTTTACCAAATCAAAGTTACGTGCAAATACCTGCGTCTTAGAAGCTTTATTTTCTTCAATGAATACTCTAGCTTTCTAATTCCTGAATATTCATTCTTAGAACTCATCAATTCTTAGAACTCATCAATGTTTTATAAAGAGTTTGTATACAGAGCTTTTCTAGATTTGGTAATGTAACTACACCAAAGCTACAGCATTAACAATAGAACGTGTAACTTTGTTATTGAATACTACGTTACTACGTTATAACTGCAGTGATAACTACGTAACTACGATGTACAATGGTTTTTCACCTACAAAGAATGTCTGGTGGATAAGACTAATCTTGTTTCACATTTTAAAAGGTAAAGATGGCAATTAATTATTTTAAGTGAATTAGAACCAAAAAATAGACCCCAAACTCAATGCTTTTAATGACGTTTTCAATGCGAAATATTTGAAAATCTATCTCGCTCACATGGTTTCACCTTCTTTGAAAAGCCGTTAGCAGAGCAAATTTACATATTTAATCGTCTTTTACATTCTTGACTATGTCAGCGAAGAAAAATGTGACTGACGTGAATATTAAGCAACGCAATGTCTCTCCGTCTACCGCCCACTCATCGAGTACCAAAATAGATATTATGGAAATTCTTTTACAAACATCAATATTTTTGTTTTATTTACAGAACAGATGCTCTGCCTGCTTTATCTGGTTTCTTATTTTCGGAACTATTCGTGCTCAAACTTCAGCAAATGTTTACCTCGTAAACACCCGAAACCCCTCCAATGCGGCAACACCTCATAACACCTCATAGCAGCCGTGGGTTTGCCCGGCTCGACTTCGACCGCACGAACGCCGGGTTCTCTGGCCGGAGGTTCCACGTGAGCCCTAAGAGAAGGTGATGCGAAGACGGAAGCTCTGGGGGCTGGAGCAAGCGGCGTCTGGCGACGTGCGATAGGGGACACCTGCGCCTCCACCCACGCCTTCACCTGTAACTCTGTCGCCATTGCCGTCGCTTTTAGCCATTCTCTACCACCGGGAGAGGTGGATCAGTGCATCAATGGATGTTACTGCAGGGCCTCTAGCCGGGAGGTCCTAGGTTCGAGTCCCGACGGCGGCAGATTTTAGACACTAGCTTCTAAGTTAGGTTGAATTCAGTCGCTGTCTGGAAGAGAATTCTAGCGGCCGGGTGCTCTGATCGGTAGTTTTCTGTGCTTTCTCAGATTAATACAAGGCGAGTGTCGGAGCAGTACCCTAAAAAACGGGCCAGGGATCGCACGCGAGCTTTCGTTCCATTTCCTTGTCCTATCCTCACACACACACACACACACACACACACACACACACACACTTACGTTAACATGCACTACAATACAACACATGCCAGGAGAGCAGTCCGAGGCTTAGAGATTGTCCCCGCTGGCGGGGAGATACCTGTATGGGGAAACCTCGCTAGTCTACAGTAGGTTGGCTCCGGATTTCGCCATCCAGCGGGATAAAATCACTGTCGCCTCCCGACGAAAAAGCACACACTAGACTTACGGGACTAGTGACTTCAGTAGTTGATGCGACCGGAATCACTAACAATCTTTTGCCACCGTCTGAGCGTCCATGTACAGTTCCAATTCCGCCGTATCCCCCCTCCATCTATTCCTCCTTTGCCACCGACTTTTCGTCAAACATCTTCGTAGCGTTCGGCACCGCCTTCTCTTCCATTTTCTCTTACATTTCCACCGCTTTCGCCTCTTCATCTCTGGTGCATTTGCTCCCTCTTCTCCTCCTTCTTTGTCGCCATCATAGCCTTTACCGCAGCTATCACCTCCATCTCCGCCACCTCTGTAATTACCACATGCTCCTCCTCAGTAGCTTCGTCCAACCTGGCGCCCGCCAGCGTCATGGCGCGCGTGCAATAATTCTTTGGCGCCGTCGATGCCTTTACGATTTCAATTGTGCCGATAATTTAGTCTCGAACGATTTCCACTGGAAAACACTGATAAGATTCTGCTGTCGTTTGAATGTGATCAGACACTTCCTCTAATCATCTCCAAGTCAATATCAACGTGGCTGATTTGATATTTTATTGCAGAAATGATTTCTGGAATGCAGAAATATTGCGCTTTAGCTGACTTATTTAAATGGTCTCTACCCCTTCCTCGCGTAATTCCTACAGCTTGCGGTCTCCATCAGCCAAGGCCTGCATATACTCCAAAAGCCCCTCGTAAAACTCCGTGATTCACTCCATGAGCAGTTACAGCCGTTAGCGTAAGTATATCCAGACGGACGGATATAACCATAACCACAGCTACGAACATAAATTTGTACGCCATAAAGTCAAACACAGGAAATTAATAAGCGACAAGACTTGTGATTCACGAGGTTGTTTTTTGTTTCTCCTAGAAAACATGTTTATTCTTCGCGACAAAATAAAAACAAATGTCTCTTCCACGCTTTCCCATCCTACTAGCACATTCTAGCATTTTTCTTTTTTGTAAAAGTTGTCAAATTGTGTTTCTGCAACTTGCAACTGGGTGCGACGTCTGATTTCCTCGTTTTTATAATTGAGGTTGACATTTCAATTCAAAATGCCTGTTTAATTGCAACTGCAGGCTTTTTAATAATGTTTAGTATTTGTGCGCTCAATATTTGTGGTAAGTTACCAACTAAATAATAGGTCATCTACATCTTTTGACACTGCAGATGACAAGGAGCTCAAATAACTTTAACAAGGTATATTAACAAGGTATATTATTTTTGGGGTCAATTGTTAACGAAACTGGAGATATCACGTAGCTGTAAAAATTCAATGGTTTAAGCTTTATTTTCATACTTATTGCGAGCCACGTATAAGGTAAGGTTTGTGATTCGGCGAGATTCATTTTAAAGAGACTAGAAGAGATAAGTCAAAACTTTCTTAATTGCTGTTTTATAAATCTCAATTATATTTTCACTCTAAATATCCCCATTACATTAATTTCAATTACAAACTTAAAGGTACATCAACAAGGCGCAAGTATTGAAGTTGCCTAAGCAGGAAATGAGGATCTCATTGCTGTTACTTGATTGATTATACGCCTAAGTCAACTGCTAATGTATTGCATGCGTTTTAATCGCGGGAACGGTGGCGGTGATCTTCCCCCGCTGGATGGCGAGAACCGGCGCCGACCTACTCGTCGGCTCGTGATGTTTACCCCCTCCACGAATCTCCCACCAGGAGGGCACTGCTACGGCCGCGACAAGCTCTCATCTCTCGTCCGGTCGCCCTTCGCCCTTTTATGATTGATAGTGTAGTGTATGTAAGTGAATAAGTAAGGTGGGAAGGCAGGACAATGAAGAGGAAGAAAAGATCGCGTTTGGTCCGTGGCCCATTTGTTCGGGTACTGTTTCGGCATTCGCCTGGTGTTGATGAGAGAACCATCGAAAACTATCGATCAGAGCAGCCGGCCGCTACAATTCTCCTTCAGACAACGACTGAATTCAGTCTAGCTGTATAGCTAGTGTCGAAATTCCTGTCACTGTGGGAACTCGAACCTTGGGACCCCCCGGTCGGAGGCACTGACATCAATCGATGCCCTGGACCATCCAGCATTGCCCTTACAATTCGCACGCCATTATATGATGAGGAAATTCATATTTGGTGAGGAACTCATTTTATGGTGACAAACTCTCTGATTGATACACTCATATTTCGTCAAAATGTGTGCATGCGTGTAAGACTGTACCATATCCACGCGTTTATCTACCACATAGTTAATAAATATTGCAATTGAGTATGTCATGTATCTTACATTTGGCAACCTTCGCAGATATGACATATTACGTCCAAGCATTGTTATTTTTGTAAAAGTATATAAACTTATTGTCAAAGCAACAACAAAAAAGCTTAACTAAGACGCAAATCTTAATTCAGTTGTCAAAGAATCCCCATCGCCTTTTGTGCAACTAAAAAAAGCTGCGTAAGAAACGCTGCGTATCTATATAACACACATCCCCTGGAGATAGCTATTGCCTAGGACTACCTTGAACGCCATGACACTATGTCACAAAGTCGGTGTGGAGGCTTTCTATATCCAAGGGATGTTGGTCTGTAGCGATTTTCGGTAGATCGCGGTCAAGCACAAGGTTGGCTAAACTGGACTTCTTCTACAGAGCACAAACAATTACAGAAATAGATTCATTGATGAACGTTTGGACAACATTTGAATGGCAGTCGCGGTCTACTCCCCTAACATAAAAAAACTAACTTGATGACAAAAAAGAGTGCCTTCCTTCTCATTACGAAATCTAATGAAAATTCTGTTCTTGCATTTCTAATTTGTTAGTATCTACACTTCAATTTTTTTTTGATTTAGAATTTATTTTTCTTGTATACAGTTTTACTAAAAATGTTTCATATTTAACAACAGTGTATGTTTATAGACAATAAACAAATGTTAAGATTTCAAAAACAATCTTTCTGTCTTGGTTTCTTAACAACTCACAGAGGGTTGAAAACGATATGGTGCTCACAAGCTTGATAAGTTTGGC
Source organism: Acheta domesticus (assembly GCA_031308135.1). Lineage (NCBI taxonomy): Eukaryota > Metazoa > Arthropoda > Insecta > Orthoptera > Gryllidae > Acheta > Acheta domesticus. The sequence continues at coordinate 95,964,506 of JAHLJT010002406.1, read as the reverse complement.
AACCAGTGAACTATAGGAAAGGGAGCGCTCTGGAGGAGAAGGCGAATCTCGGGAGTTCGAGACTGGAAAGAACAGAACGGCGGCCACTTGAAAAATGCACGACGTATTGACTGCTGCCATTTCCGAGGAAACACGCGATTCAGTACTCACCAAAGGGAATGTTCGACCACTTTCTGTGGAAGACAAAGGACAGGTACTCACCTGAAACAAAATAATTCACATTACAATAGAAGAATCGTATTTAAGAACAAAAATGCTAATGAATGAAAACAATACTCGAGACATGCAATTCACAATTCGAAAAGAATAATGAAGCTAAAGCTATTCAATTCTCATTCACATTGGACAACCTTTAATTTTCAATCACAAAAGATCAAATAAACACAGTTTTAACTCAAATGAATCGCTTGAAACCGTGAACACTACTATTCTTCGAAAGTTTGGATGACCACCACTATTTCGTCGTTGCCTATGTAACATTGTCTATTACAGTGATTACAAATATTGTTTCCGAAAAATTAAATACTTTATTAAACTCGCACTTTATTAAGTCCGAGGGGAATTTTTTCAAGTTGATGTTGAATTATAAATATTTCTCTAAATTAAAATTCAAAGTGCGTTTCACGAATAAATTAATTTTCTCATTCTCTCACTCTCTCTCTCTCTCTCTCTCTCTCTCTCTCTCTCTCTCTCTCATATATTTGATATCAATGTTACCTTTATATCCATCAATAACATCTGTAATTCCTGGATTCCAAGTAGACCACTTAGATAATTTTTGTAATTATTTTTTTATTAGTTCAATGACATGGCAAAACTAGAAACATTCATATCAATTAATATTGCATAATTTATTAAATGCCGTATTAAAACAAAGATGAAATTCATGAAACTTCAAATACTGAGTATTATTGGATGTGATAGGGTGATGATTCTACTTCTGAATCTTGTATCTACTGATAACTGTTGCAAATTGGCTGCCGAAGCTAACAACATATCCTTACATTTTTAACTTGCATCCACAATTCAGTGGGTACTCAATATACACGATGCAGTTCCCGTTCAGCTTGTATTCCGGCGAAGTTTTCATTTTCTGTTTTGGAGCACTAAACTTTCATGAGCGGGAAGCGTTTGTAGCCGCGTGTATATTTCAGGAAGCCAATTCGCGAGATGTGTTTCGAAATGGGACGGGTAAGAGGGGAGGACGAGAAAGCAAGGTAGTGAAGGGATGGGAGGACGGGAAAGAGACAGAAAGAGAATTGGAAGGGGAAAGGGGGGGAAGTGGAGAGGAATGAAAGAGAAAATATATGGAAGGGGAGGGATGGAAGAGGAGGGAAAGGGAAAGGGAGGGAAGGAAAGGAAGGGAGGAACGAAGTAGAAAGGGATGAAAGGTGAAAAGGAGGGGAGGGGCAACAGAAAAAAAGGAACAGCAAAGGAAATAGAAACGGAAAAGGAGAGAAAGGGAAAGAAAAGGAAGAGGAAAGGAAAAGAAAGGAACAAAGAAAAGGTAAAGGGGGAAGGAGAAATGGAAGCGGAAAGGGCGGGGAAAATTGTGGGTAGCAGAAACGGAGAAAAGAGGAAAGGGAAGGATGCGGAGTGGGAGGGTGGGGGAAAGAGAAAGAAATGGAAAGGCAGGGAAGGGGAGAGTGACGGGAGATCAAAAGGGAGAGGAGAGCGGGAAGGACGGAAGGGGAGAGGTAAGGAAGAAGAGGAAGGGAGGGATGGGGATGGATGGATACGAAGAGGTAAGTGAAAAAGTGTTTAAGGGAGGTACGGAACATGACAAATGACATTAAATCTGAAAATCTGTATCTCAACCCAATACTATGTTCGAGGGCTGAAATATTCTGCGAGGACTGAAATAATCAATTTCTTGTTTATACAATAGTTCCAAAGAGGACCGTATCCACTGCTCTTACACCTCGCATGATCAGTGCTTTGTTCATGAGTTTCCCATATACAATTTGTATTTAATTAAACGAAGTTGCAAGACTTATAGTAATATCAACACTTCTCACCCCATTCAATTCATTACTTTAATATTTCCTCATCATTCATTACTCCACTCGCTAGACTCGCCACGACTCTAAATCATTGTTCCCATACCGCAAGATACAATACAAATTCCGAGATATTCCAGAGAACTCGATTGATAGACCTGGGTGGGCAACAATAACCTTTCTGCCGCTTCCCCACATCCACATCCGGCACTAAATAAACACTCAGCAAGCGCCTCCATTAGACCAGCAACAGCCGAGCCGATACGCCTGGGTGCTGCCCTCACATGACGCGTGCTTCTCCCGGAGTATCGAATTCCCTTTCAGGCGCGCACCGTAGGCCGAAGCGGACTGCTTTCTCCCTGGCAGCGCTGCACCTCGCGCTCCATAAACGAAGACGACTGCGGCGAGCACTTCCGCCGAAGTTGATAGGCGCAGCGCCCGGATTCGGAAGCGGGCTTCGGGCGCGAGGGGGCGCGCGCGGGGATGGAATTTCAGCTGCCGACGCTCACCGCACGCGGCGCGCCGGTTCCGCCCCCAGTCACTTGTACCCCCCGCGGCGCCACTTCTCCATGGCCATGGCGATATTTGTATTCGTATTTAGCTGTTATATGTCCTGGAAAGGCCAATTGGCATCGGTGCTGTTAGAACCTGCGATGGTTGATTGATTGTTAGTGATTCAGAACGCGTCAATTGCTAAGATCATTAGTCCCGTAAGTGTAGTGAATTTTTCCTCGGCGGCGGGTGGTGGTGATGGTGGTTTTTTCCCGTTGGATGGTGAAATCCGGCACCGACTTACCGTCGGCCAGCGGGGTTTTCCCCAACCAGGAATCTCCCACCAGCGGGACCGTCATGTGTCGTAGAGTAGTACGTAGAACATGTTAGTGTGTGTGCGTGTGTGTATGTTAGGAGTGAAGATAGGACAAGGAAGAGGAAGAAAACTCGCGCGCGGCCCGTGGCCAGTGGCCCGAATGCAGGATACTGCCCCGACATTCGTCTGGTGTTGAACGGAGAAACTACGTTGTTCTTCAGAAGAGTCAGCAGCTAGAATTCTCCTCCAGAGAGAAACTGAATTCGACCTAGCTGACAAGCTAGTGTCGAAAATCCTGCCACCGGGGGGACCATCGAACCTAGGACCATCCTGTCAGAAACACTGCAGTGACATCAGTTGATGCCCTGAGCCACCTCTCCTCGTTGAACCCGCGATGTTCCGAATGCACTTAATCTTCGTGAATTCACGTAGTTAATGAATTCATCTAGCGTCGCCGGTTTCGCGGTCATGACCTCAGTAGAACCATCCCAGCATTCGCCTGGATGGCCGAAGGAAACAACGAAAACCCAGGTGAGGATGGCTGGCACGGGGATTAAACTAGGGTCTCCAGAATGCGAAGTCGCGCCTCCACAAAGCGCTACGCTCACTTCGCTCGGTCCATGACAATTACCTACCGGTTAAATACGAAATGTTTTGTTTTGTTTGATTTTTTCGCATCGGTTTTGCAGCAGTTTTCGCATGATTTTTAATTCCAATAATCCAGCCTACCTGACTCATGAAAGGAAATAAATTAATGCACCTATTACCTAAGTTTTTTTAATGTGGTTAAATTGATATTACTACATGATAAGGAACAACGCTCAGACCTTTAGTGTACAGTTTTGTGTGTGCGTCTGTATTTTACTGCTCAGTAATTTACCTACACGGAATGATAGGCGAACTTCCAATGCACATTCACTAAAACTCTGATTGGCAGTTGTCCCCCCTCAAAAACAATTGGTTGCCGGTGGGGAATTTTTTCTGTCGTTAAACGTGGTGAGACCGGGTGCAACTGACGGAGGCAACCGTACTATATAACCAACCAATACTCTCTGGTGACAACTGATCTTGAAGTACTATCGGACCAGGCGCATTGTGCCTCAAAACAGAGAAGCAGTTGGTTTTGTATAGCCTCAGACGATGTTCTTCCGCCCAACAATTTGTGGTTGGGAAAACGGGCAAAGAGAGATGCGATTTGGAAGGTAACGATTCTCTTAAGCCTCGCAATACACGCATCGCCCTTGAGTGAATATTTTGTAAACAAAATTCGAAAAAAACCTCTCTTTTCTGTATTCAAAATTCAACTAGAATATGGTTTAGGATAGAGATTACAGAATTATGAAAACGTGCACAAAATTCACTTCTCCCCATAGCTCGTCACACACAGTTTTTAACTGTTTTTGACGTAAATAAATAAATAAAAATAGAAGTTATTTTTCTTTTTTTATTACCTCATTCATGTATAGACTTACGGACAATAACTCCTCCTTTGGCGTTGCCTTAATGGTTCAACGATCCTGAACCCTTTGACAGCCGTTTTCTTTCTAGCTCGAATTTAGAGTTATTTTTAATGCACCTGCATGCAAGAAGACAATGTACGAGTACGTACATCCAGGTGTGGCGAGGCCCAGGTTTTTTGCACTGGACACCAGTAATTCTGTCTATAAATTATGGATACCATTTAATCACAATAGTCTTTCTGGACCTTATTGTAGTTTATCATGCATACATTCCACAACTGATCCTTCATAAAATCATTAGGTGTGAGCTAAAGGGATGAGCCATCAGGCGGCATGACCCAAATCGCATTTCGATACGTCTGCAGGAAATTGTGAAGAGCATCTCATGCTCCGTCATGTGTGTAATGTTTGTGTAACTTTTGACTATGTGAATAAATGATTCATTATCAACGTAAAGAAATATATTCATATTTGACGACTGAATTATTGGTATTTCGTTTCTGAAGCACAGTAAAACTTAATATTTACTAAAATGGCAATTTACTTACTTTCTGCAATTCCTCAGTATACAACTTATCTCTTTTCGACACAAACACGATTATAATTTCAACCAACATTTTTCACAATCTTAACTCGTAATTTTTTATTCATCTCAGTGTATCTGCAATCTGATTATAGTTCCATATATTTGTGGCCTATGCAACAAACATAAAACGGAACCTAGTCCTCTTTTTTTAGTTTATCCGAGTCCCTTTTCTGTAGCGTACCTCAGACTTTGACTTTCTGTCCGTGCTTCTCCGACCCCCCACGCCTCTCTTATCGTTTCCTCTCGCTCCCTTCCCGACCACGTGTCTGACCTTCCCTCTTCATTACTTCCTGACATTCTGCACCAGGGGCGGGCCGCTTTTTCTCGCTTTCCGCTCCATCTGCGCTCTCGTCGGCGCTGTACCGTTGCTCCAGTTTGCTCGCTCTACCGCAGCGGCCACCGCCGGCGGAAGTCATCCCCCGCCGGCACCGCGGGCGGGGAAGGTCGAGAATTAATGACGCGCTTACACTTTCATTTAGCGCCCGCGGGGAGAAGGTGAAAGGCGCCGCGTGACGGAGAGCATACATCACGCCACCGCCGCCGCCGCCAGCGTTACCTTGGCTACTTCTCTATTCCAGCCTTTCCAACCTTTATCTTTCCACTTCTCCCCCTTTTCAATCCCATCTCTATCTCTCCTCCTCCTCCATCTCAGTCTCTCCTCCTCCATCTCCGTCTCTCCTCCTCCACCTCCGTCTCCGTCTCTCCTCCTCCACTTCCGTCTCTCCTCCTCCATCTCCCTCTCCGTCTCTCCTCCTCCTCCGTCTCCGTCTCTCCTCCTCCTCCGTCTCCGTCTCTCCTCCTCCATCTCCGTCTCTCTTCCTCCACCTCCGTCTCCGTCTGTCCTCCTCCATCTCCGTCCCCGTCTCTCCTCCTTCACCTCCGTCTCCGTCTCTCCTCCTCCATCTCCGTCTCTCTTGCTCCATCTCCGTCTCCCTCTCTCCTCCTCCTTCTTCGTCTCTCCTCCTCCCTCTCCGGCTTTCCCCCTCCATTTCTGTTCTCCTCTTCCATCTCCATCTCTTCTCCACCATCTTCGTCTCTCCTTAATCTCTCTCTCCTCCTCCATCTCTGTCTCTCCGCCTCTATCTCCACGTACACCTCCGTATCTCCACCATGTCTGTTTCTCACTCCCACTTTCGTCTCGCCATCACCATTTCCCACCTCCATCTCTTTATTACCAACTCCTCTAACTTTCGAAACTGAATCAACACCATAACTCACTTTCCGCAAAGTAATTTTTAACACAGCTGGCAACTTACAAAATAGCTACAAACTACTGAGTACTCTAATGAGTATGGGTTATTGAAATATGACACGGTACCTGTGCTAATTTTCGTTGAGATTTTTGAAGGAATTAACATAATTTTGGGAGAATGACGAAAGTGTAACCAGGAAATATTTATTTATAGAAATATACTAGAAATACGGAATAGTTTTCTGAAACGTAAATTCAATTCGAAAGTTGACTTCAATACAAAAAAGAATTCTTAGTGATTTTCGTGCAGTTGTTTTAAAGACAACGATAGCCCTCATCCCACAAAATTACAAGCCATATCAATGCGAAGAGAGGAGATTGTATTGGAATGTTCGTTAAACTGTTGCGCAGAATATAAAATTTATTGGCCTCTCTGACAATTATTATTTTCCTTAATTTTTTCTATGTAAAATAAACCAACTTAAGCAAAAATTAATCAACAGAGGTCACAAAGTGTCGTTGACAGTGAGAAACACAGAGCGAAATAAGCAGTATTGAATTTGTAACTAGACAAAGCGGATTCGTGGAGCAGCGAATTGTGATTGTCACAAATCGCCGTGATGAGCCGACAATCAGCACACTGCCATAACGCGCAGCTAAACCGGGCGTGCAAATGGCCAAATCGCGAATGGCGTAGCGTTGATGGATGTTTCCGGGAAGAAACAACATTCGGAAACTGAACAGGAAAGGGAAAGTGTCATCATGTTTCGAAATCAACCAATAAACGTCACGTCGTCACTGCTTTACTAATGAGCAAGCATTTCACTGATTATCGTTACCGACATGTTCGGTCACTCTTCAGAATAACAAATAACGGGCAATGTTCAGTTAGATTGCGTCGAAAACGGAAGATTTATTATCCAAACCTTACTAAAGTAAAAGGAATTTCATAGAATTTTGCACATTTGCAAATTTGACGAATGCGACACGTTCAAAAGTAACATTGCAATCAAATATAAAAAGTTGTTAACAATTCCAAGGGTTTTGTAAAACTTTTTCAAGCAGGTAAAGTCGAAACAAGCTAGCGGCTTTATCCACTCGTTCTACATCTTGTACTCGTCGTGACCGACCAATGGCCAGCTAAGGGGTCCAATACACTCAGTGTACGTAACAATTTTACAGGTTGCTTTTAACCAGTTCGTCGTGAGCGTCTGTGGCATTTAAATCAAAGCGGCAGATAAAACTGTCACCAACAAAATCTATCGGATCCTAATTCCATTATTTGGGATTCGTAGTTGGCTACATTCTGAAGACTTGTTCGCGTAACCCAAATGACGATAGTCTCCTATAGGGAAAGTTACTCGCCCAAATAAAGCATACCCTCACACTATCAAAGGCGAACCGGGAGTGGGTGTACGGGAGAGGGGACCGCGAATCTGGCACATACAAGACGTAATATACTCGGTCGGGCAAAATTGGGTGTCTGTTAAGCCTCGTTTCAAAGACAGACCATCTTTTCAAATGAAATAATGGGAAGCAATCTTGCAGTAAATGTTATCGCCTCTCTTGAGACAGTCACATCACAAGCCCATGATATCTGTCACCTCTTTTCACACGTTTCAAACTTCATTGGGAAGCAAAAATAGTACAAAACGATTGTTCGACTCGTCCAGAGAGAGGCAAAGAAAATCCAGTTTACGTCATCTTTACATCTTGTATTCGACTTACTGTGGTAAATTAAGCGAACGAGGAACATGAAGCGGAATGAATGCAGCCCTAGAAATCGAGAAATATAAGTTACCTAAACAAGAGTTATCAGTTTCACCTGTTTTGAACTTCATTTGTGAACAAGAGACGGCTTAAAAGTTTTCAAAAAACTGAAAAGTGATTTTTTTAAACTCAAAGTAAGCCTTTTGTTCACAGGTTAACTCTAAATGAGGACGTTAACAACACTGTAACGACAAAAAAAAGCCAGGATCTCCACATGTGGAGATGGGGAGCGACACATTCACAGCCGTAAGCCCTCGCACAGGCATCACTCCATGAGCCGCTGGGGCCCCGGGGACGGGGTGGGTGGGCCCGCCCATGCAGTTCGGCAAGAGCGAGCGCGCGCTGCCAAGTCAATTTTCGAAAAAGCGTCCTAATTTGGAATCTCATTTGCGAGCGTAAATGGCCGTTCGTGTCGAGGCGCGGCGTTGTCCGAGTGTCGTTTGCCGTACTAAGTGGGAGCCGGATGACGCATGGGAAAAGCCCAGGGCGTCCTCCCCGCCCCCTGGACCAAGCGAAAACGTCGCGCATCCCGTCGAAAGAGGAAACTGACGAGGCATCGAAGCCCACTATGCGCGTAGAGATGGTGCGTAACCTCCAACGCACGGATACTAGGATCAAATGTACCAACCAAGAGAAGATATCGCTGCCTCAATATATTCTGGCATCTAAAAAACCTATCAATATCGGTAACATATCAGTTTTCATTACTGAAATTTACATTTTTTTCTTGACCAACAATTCATCTTAGACACACTAAATTTGAAATTGTATGCGCGTTCGTGCATGAATACGAGTGTGAAATGCGTAATATGTATGTACGAGCATATCTGTGCGAGTTCGCGAAATCGTGATTGTGCATGTGTATGATTGTATGGAATGTATAATGTGCAGAATGCAGGCTGGAATACGAGTAATTACGAGCATACAAATTGGCGATGAAACTTCTATGTAAGGTGAAGATGATGGAAATTGAGGGGCATTGGCACGTGGGCTTCAGATTCATCAGTACCTCTTTTATTTCATTGTATCGACTTAACTTATCAAATGATATGTGTATGATATCGAAACCTAGGTATCGATGTTAAAATACCCGGTATCAAAATTGGCATAGAACTATCGGTATTGAAGGATCGGTATCAGTAACATATCTAGTTGTGCGGGTTCATGGAACTCTGTGGGCTCAAGAATGGAATCACACCAGTATTGGAATAATGAAAACCAATATGAAATTGCTGTAATGAATCCAAAATAAATTTCCTCGAAACACGATAACAACTCCATCGTTTATTACAAACAAATTTAATTCCAAGAACCTAAAAATAATAAGAGAGAGAGGGAGAGAGAAAGAGAGAGGGAGAGAGAAAGGAAGAGGGAGAGAAAAAGGAAGAGGAAGAGAGAAAGGAAGAGGGAGAGAGAAAGGAAGAGGGAGAGAGAAAGGAAAAGAGAGACAGAGAGAGAGAGAGAGAGGAATCATAGGAAGTGGGTATCTGGTATAATAAAAACATTATTGGAATTATGTCTTCATTATAAAGGAGAACATCAGTTCTAGAATGCGGCAAGACAGAGCTCAAGTGAATAGATTACACCAGTGTTGACAGACGGGAGGGTCGCAGAGCTCACAGCAAGGTGGCATCGCGCCGAAACAAATGACAAAGGAGCGACAATGGAAGACAGCGGCGCAGCCGGGCCGGGGCTGTCTCGCTAATTTCGTTTCTCGGTCTCCTGCTCGCTGGGATCGTGATAGCTTCCTGGCCGCGCCGCGCCGCGCCGCACCGTGCCCCGGGACTTCTTTTCCTTTATTTCTAGTCCCGGGGACCCATTATGTATTCCATCTCGTTTGCAGAGCGCTCGTGCCGCCGCTGAAGCTGCCGCTGGGACGGTTGACACCGCCACTACTGACCCCGCCGCCGTCTACAACGCCACCCTTCCCCCTGGGATACACCGCCACAGAACCGGCGCCACTCTCTCTATCACCTCCTCCACTTGCAGCATTTCAATCGTTTCCACCATGGAGACTAAGTACTAGTAGTAGTAATAGTAGTAGTAGTAGTAGTAGTAGTAGTAGTAGTAGTAGTAGTAGTAGGAGGAGGAGGAGGAGGAGGAGGAGGAGGAGGAGGAGTAGTGGAAGAAGGAGAAGAAAACGGAAATTAAGAAGACGGATACTAACAAGAAGACGGATACTAACTAGAAGACGGATACTAACAAGAAGACGGATACTAACAAGAAGACGGATACTAACAAGAAGACGGATACTAACAAGAAGACGGATACAAACAAAAAGACGGATACTAACAAGAAGACGGATACTAACAAGAAGACGGATACTAACAAGAAGACGGATACTAACAAGAAGACGGATACTAACAAGAAGACGGATACTAACAAGAAGACGGATACTAACAAGAAGACGGATACTAACAAGAAGACGGATACTAACAAGAAGACGGATACTAACAAGAAGACAGACGGAAATTATGAAGATGAAGAAGACGGAAATTATGAGGGCGACGAAAAAGGAAGAAGGAAACGGTCTAAAAAAGGTGAGGTTAAATAAAAGACGAAAGTAATGTCGATAACGAAGACTTAGAAAACGACGAAAAAGAGAAACGCTACGGAGACTAAGTAAGAGGACGAAGAAAACGAAAAAAAAGAGACGGTCGAAAGAGACGGATCTTCATCTACGCCACCAATCCCACGTCCCCAGAATCGTCCGTAATTTGTTGTTGTTTTCGGTTTTCCTTCGGGCGTTCCGCCTTCGAGGCGCGGGGGCGGCGGAGTGCGGCGCCTAAATCTGTCGCCGCGCGCGGCGTGCTTCCGGTGCGTGTCTCCGGCGCCGCGGCGGGGGCGGGGGCGGGGGCGGGGCCGGCGCGGACGGTGTCGCTTCCGGCACAGAAAAGATGCCCTTGGAGAGTCGCTCACTCGCGGCGACGAGCTCAAGGCGACTCACTCGCCGGGAAGCCAACGGAATGAAATTCACCAGCGACGCGTCGTTTTCTGTAGATGGGTGAACCAGGGGCGGATCCAGCCGATCATTTTGGAGGGGGGCATCATAGAGTTTTGATAAATAATAAACATAAGTTTTTATATTGTACATTGTTTTTGTAGCGTATGTATGGTATTACTCAATATTACTGTTTACATAATTACATAATAAATTTCAAAAATTCCATTCTAGGTTATAGAAAAAAATTTTTAAATCAATTTTGTCAAGAAAGGAAGATAACAAACGAAAACTCTAGACCATTGGGGGGGGGATGGCCTCCTGTCCCCTCTGGATTCATCACTGGGGTGAATCTTTGTAACTTCTTTTGGTTGTAAGTTTGTATCTGATAACTCGTATCTGCTTGTAGGTAGCAAATACAATCAGTAAAATTATATACAAAAAAGATTTTCGAAAGTATTTTATTATTGGTACCGGTTTATTTTGAATTTTTACCAAATTAATAATTACTTAATTAATTTAATTTGGCTGTCACATAGTCATGTGTCTATTAGATGCTAAAAAATACACGACACTAATAATACAGGAAATATTATAATAAGTATTACTATTCTACTAAATCAATAATTATTAAATTCATTTTTCCAAAACAAGCTGCTACGAAGTATTAACTTTGATTTCAGTGAGATAATAGAAAATTTTTATTCAAGACGTTAAAAAGACACTTTATGTGCGAGTGGATGGCATTACGTCATGAGCGACGATACGAGGTATCTTTCTCAAGTACATAAGTATCGTCATGTGTAATATTTGATTGCATATTATTCCAATTTTTAGTAAAATAGAAAATACAGATTAGGCAAGGTCACTAATTACTTTTCTGCCTGGCTTTCAGAAACGCGTCGGCCGCCACCTGGAGGGACCAAGAAATTTAAAATATTTTATCATCCGTCGGTGATAAAATGCTAGTGTAGCAGCATATCACTGGTATTATTGGTCGTGGCCTCTTTACACTTATGAATAAAAGAAAATATATCAATGTGTTTTCTACATTGAGAGTGTTTTTCAACCCTGCATACTTAATTACTCGTTCTTATATTAGTGCACCTCATGTTTGCACTACAACTGGCTGTTAATCTAAATCGTAAATAACTCACTTCTCAAGACCTCTTCAGCACAAGTCTCGATATTTCCTTACGTCAACTTTATCTTCGTTTCTCACACAATTAGTACATTGTAAGGAAATTCAGAAGGAAAATAATTAAAGTTATTAATTGGATCCGAGCCAACCATCTATACTTTCTAAATTATCTTTTAAAATTCAAAATACTAGAATCCAACTTCCAACATCCAGACCCTAAACTGAGTTTATATCATTTAGGCCTATAATTGTTAGTAGGTAAAATTCTAAAACTGCTAAGACGTTATTAACATACAAAAAGGTTTACACCTCAGATATATATATATATATATATATATATATATATATATATATATATATATATATATATTCTTTGTTCTCAAACTCTCACATCTAGAAGCATCTTACCTGCAACTGAGAACTTACATTTTGCCTCTCAGACAATTTTTTCACACGTAATGTACTGAATAGTGACTAAAATTTCTTTTGTCGAATAAAAAATCGAAACTATTCTGAATTTTTAGGGTCGTTAACAAACGCGAAAAAATACTTACCAATTGGATTACAATCTGGAGACTCAACGTGCTTCCTTTGGTCAGTCATCAAATGTGAAAAAATAAATTGAAAATTATTTATGCGTGTAATAAAATTCTTAATATTCTCTCAGTAATTGTAAAATTAACTAAAATGAAAATTCTAAAAAAGATCAATTTGTGTATAACTGTTTACGATGCAATGAGAATAAATCATATTTTCTGCAGCATGACGCGCCACTCCGTCGCATGCACAATATTATTTTATTAAATGTCAATAACCATGCATGAATTGAGAATATAAATGAAATCTAAAGGTCATGTTAAAACAAATTACCACAAAAGTGATTACATTCTCGAATTTATTACGTATATTTTCATGCGACGTGCATGGGAGTCTGTGTTTATAGCTCATAAATCCATTCGGTTGTGGGCAACGAATACAATAATTTTCCATCCCAAACAAGTGGCAATGCATTTGGACGATGGGGGAACGCTTTGTAGAGGATTAGGGGAATGAGACAGTATCACAAACCATGCTTTTCATTGACCAAACACAAACTACCAAACTTTCAGAGTTGGGCATCACAGTAATTGAGACTTAAAGCAGATAAGAGATAAAGGATAAGTTACATTTATTAAAAATACTTTACGCTTCCAAAATTCAATTCATGCTTATTTAACACACGCTTATCTGAAACTTCTTATAATTACGTCAATCTTTTAGGCAGGTTTACCTGGCAATCTGAATGTGCCATAGAAGCAATACCCAACCCGAAGTTAAAATATTAATAAGGAAATAAATTTTTTCAGTCATTTCTACTGTTTATTTAATAATGGAGCAATTAAAATATGAGCTAAGAATGTAATTTTGACACTCATTCCACTATACATTCACTTATTTGTAACAATAAACGATGTTGTCCAGATTATATTTATCACAATCAAGGTCATGGTCACCACCAACATCCGCAAGGATTAGACTTTTTAATCTGTTCGGCTCCTTGAATTGCTCGCTCCATTTTCTTAATGGTCTTTCCAAGTTTCTTCTCCCTCTTGGCTTATAATTGACAGCCATCCAAATTATTCTTTCTTCGGACATTCTTAGTATATGTTTTTTTTCCATTTTACTTGCTACTGTTAAATAATTTCATTTTCTTTTACAATGTTTAATTCTTTTCTAATTTCTTCATTTTTAATGAAGTTATTATATTGACAATTCATATTTCGATATTCATATTCAATATTTTTCTTTGAGAATTAATATGATTAACAATATGCCTTCCGTGTATTCCCTCTTTGTAGAACTACAGAATGTAGTTAATCAACAGAACTCATCACGTAATTAAATTCAACGAAATCACTGAAGGAGTGTTTCCTTAACTTTTTCATCATAGGAGGCATTTACTAATGTTCGCATCTCGAGCATAATTTGCCAACAACCAATAATTATTGACAATACTATGTACAGTATAAATACATCAAAACCACGCAGGAACCAGATGGCATGGACTGCCGATTTCCTGAACGACCATCCTGGGCAGACTCTACAGCGCCCCGGTGTCCTGCCGACTGGCTGAGAGCCCTTAGGAGGAGAGCAGGGAGCCATTTCCTGCAGGTAGGGCTATTTAGCGCCCCTCTACTCTGCCCACATCCAATACCTCCGCTGCCAACAGATTAATGCGATATGGCAGGCCCAGCAGTTTCGTCTTCTCCTTATCGCGCTTTGGAGGGCTAGCGAAGGACGTTTGGAGCGTAAATCTGATTAATATACTACCAAACGCCCATACTAATGACCTTCTAAATGTCCACGATAATTTCTGAAATCCAATCGGCGCGAGGTCATTCAATTAAAAAATGCAAAATTCAATTTACTAGGAATAGTATAATAACATATTAATTGGTTCAATGTTATTTCATATTTGGAATATTTATTTGAATTGTAAATGTATTTCGTCTTACAATAATGTTACCCACAATATTGAAAAATTATTCCAGTATAAACTGTGCAATACGGTTTATCAATTGTCTATATTTGCATTTAAAAAATTTTATTTCAATATTTGCATGGAATAAATACACATGTGGGACTTTTCCTCTTATAGTCATTGATTTCCTGCGAAGTTTCAATGAGATCAACTGTAACAAATTCGAAACAATATGCGGAATTAGAGTCGTTCAATTCTCTTAAAGGGAAAAGTATGAAAGGATTTTTGCATTAGGAATTCACTGTGTAAGAAAAAATAATTTAATTACATAACATTACATATGTCACTTAAATTTTAATTATCCATCCCAAGACCTAAAATCTAAAAGCATAGTTTGGTATGTGTACCTGTATGTGAATAACAACTCCGCTTCACACCTGCTGAGGAGGCTCAGGGCATCGAATGATGTCACTGCAGTGCCTCTGATATGGAGGTTCTAAGATTCGAATCTCGACGGTAGCAGGATTTTCGACACTAGCTAGATCGATGGATCTAATTCTGCCACTGTCTTGAGGAGAATTATAATGGCCTGTTGCTCTGATAGGTAGTTTTCTGTAGTTTTCTCCGATCAATACCAGGCGAATGAAGGATTAGAACCTTACGAAAGGGTTAAGGACCGCGCAGGATCTTTCCTTCTTCTTCCTTGCCCTATCTTACACACACACACACACACTAGGGAGCTTAGAACGTGTCTCGGTTGTGACGATACCCTGCCATGCTGTGATGGGAGGTACCTGCATGCGGGGTAACCCCGCAAGTCGACTTGCAGATTGGAGGCATAGGTCTTGCTATCCAGCGGGGGAAGTACACCGCCACCGCGAGTGATATAACATACCCTATAGCTAAGGGATCATCGCCGCTGACGCGCCGGGAATCACGAAAGAATTCATCAATCTCAATCCCATACCGGAGCTCTCCGAGCGAGAGAGAGTACCAGGTATGACATCTTGAGGCAAGGTTTGATCCTCTATGGGCCCGTCGCAACTATGCTTCAAGAGAGTCAATCAACTGTCCCTAATCCCGAACGCGTTACGTCAAGTCGAACAACGGAGATGATGTTGCCCAGCGGCAGCCACTTGTTAACTTAATTATGCAATACAACATAGTTTGCAGCATTGCAAGCGCAGGGCAAGTTTGGTTTTAACATGGTTCACGAACAGTTATGTGAGCACACAAGGAGTGCTCTTGCACTAGGAGGGGGGGTGAGGGTAATGGTGTCGAGACGGGAGGCATGAGTGATGGGAGTGAGGTTGAAGGGCCTCAGCAGCGGATGTGGGCCGAGCAAAACAAGTACGTGATCATCACCGTGGAGAAGGAGGAGGAGGAGGATGAATAAATTGCAGGAAATGAGATAATCTAAGGGACCTTCCTGCCCTGAGATTTCTTCCCCGCCTCCCGCACTGACTGCGAGGTTGTCAAAGGCAGGGAGCTTGCCCTAGGGGCGACTGCGTGCTACGGAGATGGCCTCTGGAAGTTTTTCTTTGCAAGGAATGTAAAATTACAGAGCAAACCAATATATATTCAGAAAAATATGCAATGGCATTTACTTGCCTACAAATTATATTTCACACAACAATGATGATCAAAATAATAGTAATAATAACCTACATTATTTATTAACAACATACACACTTAACATACTAAAAATATGACATATATGATATTTCATTTTATTTATGATATTTCATTTTCAGGGTTCAGTCTTTTCTTAGAGGCAAAAACACCCAATCCAACTTACAATAATATTGTTTTAATGTTGTCTTTTCTTCCCACTTCTCGTTTTACTGTAAACATGCAAATTCATCATAATTATTAGTGAACAAAATCAAATTTATAGAAGAACAATTAATTTTTTGTTTCTGAAACTAACACATTTTTTATTAAAAGACGGTTTAAAACAATTTCTATTTGGAAATAAAACAATAGATCGAATGCTCTCTTCTTAATTCCTTACAGAATACAAAGTATTCAGACCGCGAAAAGCTAGGTTCAAGTATTTTTTAGTTCTAACTACAAGTTTACATTTCGTAGGTACAATTTCTCTGCATTAATATTTCAGACCACATTTTCTAAGCAAAAAATACTAACATCCAGAGGCATCCCAGTTGAGGAGGCTACCGTATACGATAGACACATCAAAACATTTGAGACGTTCATCATAGTCTAGTGAGTAACAAATGTCTCTACTGACAGGGTTGAAAACAAATCTTGCGAGTGGTGATTGCTTGTAAGGAAAAACACAATCAAATGAACACAGGATGGAGGAATCGAGCTAGAAAATTAAAGAAGAAGAGAAGCGGAGGGAAAGGAAGGGAAGGAGGTGATTGGCGAGGAAGAAAAGGGAATCATCCGCTGCCACTTCTGAATGGCATTATTGAGTAGAATTGCCGATGTTCACAGCGAGCTCATCAGAGAGGATTGTTCGCATCGTCGAAACCGTGAATAGCGCACAAAAGGGATGGAGGAGAGGGAGAGGGGAGAACGAAGGGAGGAGGCGCCGCCTGCGCACTAGATGCAATGCTAGAGATGATTGCAACGCGGGCTTTCAAGTGAGTGAGTGAATATCGATTCCATGAGCGTATTTTTCTAAAGTCACTATTCCCGAGAGCTCCTCAGCAGGATCGTAAGATCCGGTGCCGATGTGCATGCTACAACGCGGGTTTTCCCTCTCCAGGTGTCTCCTTCAGCGGGGAACTGTTCCGGACGGGACAAGATCGAAGCTCCTGATATGTGTGATAATATAGCTTAGTGTTCGAGTGTATGTAAGGTAGAGGCGTAATAGGAGGGGACGAAGATGAAGAAAATATCGCGCGCGATCCATGGACCACTTATCAGGGCACTGCTTTAGCAGTCCCCTAGTGTTAGGAAAAAACACGGAAAACTACCGATCAGAGCAAACGGTTGGAAGAATTCCACTCCAGACAGAGGATCCCTTCAACCCAGTTTTGTTGCTAGATTCGAGAATCCACCACCGTAGGGAAGAACTTCCTGTTGTCAATGATGCTGCAGTGGCGTGCACTCGAGGTAAGAGAGATTCCAAGCTCAAACTGAACAGTCGATATTACAGATATTCGCACATTGTATACGATATTTTGTATCAATAGAAAGTGTTGTTGATACAGATATTTAAGCATTTAGAGGCAGTGCCATCATGGTACATAACTAAAGAAGTCACGCTTTTCATGCTAGCCAGGGGATGAGACACACCTGAAAGCTTAATAAAGAAAGTATTGCAAACATGACTCTTCCCTGGCAGTGGACATCGACCGGGCAGACGTTCTTTAATCCCGAGACACGATCGCCGCAGAGTAGCTCATTCCCGACAGTCAGTTCGTCTGGTGCCGGCCTTGGGCTGAACCGCGTCTCACTAACCGAGAGGAAAGGAGCGTCCGCCAGCGATTCGCCGTGGTTGCCTCAAGGGTTCGACGCCGGATGGAACTCTGTTGGTAGACCGTGCGCGATCACCGTGTGGACCGCTGTCGTATTTGTCTGCCCATACGCCATTTTATGACTTAACCGAGACTGGAAAAGTGCATTACAAAAATGTTAGTAATGAAATTACTAAGTTAAGCTTCAAAGCCTCTTCAAAATTTCTAGTTTCAAAAGTCGAATCAACGACTTTACGTCTTTCTCATCAGTACACGCATTAGACCATCCGTTATGAAAAATTTCTAAGAAGTGGAATACCGGTCGGCTCCAATAAAAGTGAAATGGGCATCCAATTTTCAAATATTGACTACAATTCTCTTTATCTGAGTATTTGACACCGATGAAGACAAAGAATGATGACGAATCAATAATGGAATGAGAAGCCCAGCAAACGGGAGAACTTCAAGAAAACCAACCGCAAATACATCAACCCATTCTACATGGATCCAACAAAAATTGAACTCTAGAACCCAGAGAGGGAAACCTAGTAGTGTTCTGGCCGCTACGCTATCGCCCTGATGAAATACGCACAAAAACATTCATTTTTAAATAAAAATTCTTAGTTTCGTCATCACTGTCCTAACCTCCACCCCCACATCTTTATGCAATTCTTCGCGCTCCTCGCCAAACCATTCCTGCGACGCGGCGATCTCGCGCAGCCGCCGCTGAAACTGCAACAATTTCAATTAAAGTGGGCTGGCTGATGGGCAAAGCTCCTGGCTCAGCCCCCGCCAATTACGGTCTTCAATTCTTTCGGCGCGCGCGGCGGACGCTCGGCGAACCAATTAACCACCGCCACCGCCGAGCACACCGCGTGCGCGGGAACCACGCACCGCCCACGCACTGTCCACGCGGCTGGTGCGCGCACGGCTATTGGCCACGCTCTGCCCGAGTGGGACTCACAGGCGTCTTCCTTGGGACGTCACGGCGGGATATGTGCTCCAGAGGTCGTATCGCTCTGTAGTGCTGCGATTTTTCTAACTTTGCCTCAAGGCCTTGTCTTCACGATGGAATATGTCAGGGTAGTTTTGCGTCTCTCAGTCGTGCCGCTAGATATCGCATGATCGCGATCGTATCAAGCGGTGCTTGCGATCATGCGACGTCTAGCGGTACGACGGAGAAAGACGCGAAATGCCCTGTGATGTTCCATCGTGGCCAGAGGGGCTTGAGAGGCAAAGTTAGAAAAATCGCACTTATGTGCAGGTGCTGTATGCGTGGACCTCGGCAACAATCAATGAACTACGCATACGATTATAGTATGTTCGTAGGATATTTGCGTTAAATGTCTCACTACTCCCCCTCAAAAAAGACTTAAAGAATAAACATTTGTTACCATTTGCATTTGCCAAAATTTATTTAAATAATTAAGTTAGACGTGTAATTATTTTATTTAAAAATTGTATAATATCATATACACACTACAAAAATATTCAATATAATAATAAATATGTTTATTATTTAAGAAAATGTACTTCCTGCTTCCTAAATGATAGGCTGTATCCGCCCCTGGCCCCTCCTAGGTTGTGAACTCTAATTGCATGGGCCATTAAGCACAGTAAGGAAATCATTTTTCGAACGATTTTGTTCCCTTCGATTTTTCCGCTTATTGAATACCAAAAAAGAGGTACATAGTTGTAGAGCCAAAATAGAATAAGCCCATGACGTTGCGCACTTAAATATTTTAGAGTACTCTTTGTACTCTTTGATAGTTTTATTCCACATAAATTAACTGTTTTAAAGTAACCGGTATAACAGCCCGTCTTGGACCACATTTGACATTTTTCAAAAATAACGTTTTTTTACACACAAAAATGCCATCGAAATGAGCCGCTCGTAAAAGGCTATTTGCTCGTATCACTAACGGCGATTTGATGTACAATCTTCATTCTCTAAAAAAATAATATAAATGCCGAAGTAGCTCTATAAAATATCACGTACTCTACGGCAAAGGTTGATGATGTTTTATTTTTGTTAACATGTGACCCTTTAATTTTCACACTTTAAATATATATTAGCGGGGGACTCACAGTTCGCCAATATAATGATCGACTACTACACATTCACAGTGAGAACGAGTGTCTTCATAGGGATGCCTTGCGCATCAATTCTACTTGAAAATACTTACGAACATTTGTTACAAATCAGTTACTGCGTTCCACTGCATGTTCCTTGGAATAGTATGTGCATTACTTTATTTGCTACAAAGATATAACTACTACTCGCAAGTTCTATTCTTCAATGTGTTCACAAATACGTCACACATCACGCACCGTCACGACGCCAGTAAATTCTTCAATGCATCATCCGCCCGTCCCAATATCCAAATTATTTGCTAGAAATGTCTTCCTGCTCTAACTAGGTTGCGCATTTTTAATGCAACTTTAATGGTTAACAACTCTAGTTATCACATAAACAAATAGTAATTGTACGTGTTATTAATTGCTTCTTCTATAAAATGTCAACCGTACTACCACCTCCTTTGAATAGATGTCCGAATTCACTATTGATTAAGAGGTTAGGTCCGGTTTGAAACGTAAATTGGAAATATTGTCTTGATGGTTAAGTGGGAGAGCCGTTTTTTTTTCAGACAGTTTTATTGAGATTAGCTGCTTTCTTTGGTTTTGTAATAAACGGTTCTGTGTACAACACTATTTTTTTCTACCTAATTCATTCAGGGACTAATTTAGGGACATAATGTTATTAGAATATCTAGCTTGATGCAACAATAAACTAAATGCATATTTAATAGGTTTAAATTGAGTTTAAATTTTTATTTATCATAAGCACATTTGATAACAAACGTACTCTCTTTTATTTCAAGAAATTATACAATAAAATGAAGTATTAATGAATTAAACATGAAGGCAGTTACATCGTCATCAAAAATATTTAGAAACTGATTGTCAGAAATATAATGAAATGAAATATAAATTATATTTCAAAACCTTAACTAGCACAAAGAAAATAATAATTTGTACATCTTTCTAAAATTATACTTATAAGAAGAAGGATAAAATATATTTAAAGACACTTCGTTAAAAAAACTAACAAACATCAGCACACACAAAAATATAGATGTTTCCGAAAAAAAGAGTGTTCTAATCGTATGATTTAACTAAAGTTTAATTTTGGAATCTGTCCAGGAGAGTAAAATTGGCAACCTAGACGAGTTCACTGGTTTTAGAGCTTCCTTCACTCAAGAAACTGAATTAACATTGGAAAACTAATTTCAAATCTCACCTCGATGAATTTTTTAACTGAAGACACATAAAAAATATTGACAAAGATAGTAATTAGAATCACATAAGCGTTCTCTCATCCACTTACTTCCAACCGCCAATTCTCTTCAAATGTAGAACTGCGTTTCCCATATACTCACCTGCAACACACAACAGAAAAAAAAAGTATTAGTACAAGATAAAGATTTTAATAATTGTAAGTTATCTAGCTACTGAAATAGATGGCCCATTTGGCGTGCCCTTGCCCAGTCCTCACCTGCGGGCCCCGGTGTAGTTAACAACCCAGTGGGAGGGTACTCAAATGCAATAATCTTCTCTTGACACTTGACTTTATTCAACTCACGGAAGGAAAAGGAAGGCGCGGGGGTATAATGCTGATTGGCATGCGGGCTACAGCAGCAGGCCAAAGCTGCGAGCCACTGCGAGCACTCAATTATTGCATGAAGAGCTCAGTGCCACGGCGGAAGATCGCATGGTCTGTGGAGGAAGAGAAAGAACAAAAGGGGAGTTCCTGAACTTAGGAGATAATTTACTAGGTTGGCCAGAGGAATGGAAGTTCTGATTTATGTTCAAGCCTTCGATCTCTTGCAAATAGAGGTGGACGCTAATAATAATCACATTTACCTACAGCTTACAAAAGGTCACCCCACATCAATGGATCAAAAAATTATTGCTTTCATTTGTTATGGTAATGATAAATCCCATATCCTTCTCTTCCACCAGTCAGAATGTCGACGTGGCATGGAGAGGCCCGGCATAGTGTGTGGTAAACCGTCACAGGCTCTCGCTGCCATTGTCATCAGCACGTAAATCGAAATCCGTTCCCCTTTTTCAGCCTACACAAGGGCGTCGCCCCCGCTTCGACACGGGCACAATCCCCAGAGACGCGAAAGTTCGAAGCCGCATTAAACATTCACAAAATCCCGCATGCATGCACACCAAAACGCGGCAGAATGAGCAGATGGGGGCGTGCTTCAGTTCCTGCTTCCCCGCAACCACCCCGCTCTCAATCCGCTCCCACCCTTCTCCCGCCCCGCTCTCGCCCCGCTTCCGCCCCGCTCAAGCTCACTCACGCCCCGCTTATACCCTGCTCTCGCTCCGTTCGCGCTTCACACTCACCCCTCTCCCGCCGCGTTCCCTGCCCGCTTCGCTCTCTCCCCGCTTCCGCCTCGCTTCCGCCCTACTCACGCCCGCTCACGCCCCGCTTCCACCCTGCTCCCTTTTCGCTCCCGCTCCGTTCCGCCGCGTTCCCGCCCCGCTCCGCTCTCTCCCCGCTTCCGCCCCGCTCCTGCCTCGCTCCGTCCCCATTCATAACCTCCACTGCGCTACACATCCGCTCCGCACCCGCTCCGTACCGCGCCCGCCACGCCCCCGCCTCGCTCCGCACCCACTCGAACCCACTCCACCCCGCTCCACTCCACTCCGCTCCCGCCTCTGGCCCGCCCTGCTCCCGCCTCCGCCCCACCACGCCCCCTGCCTGTCCTCGTCCCGCAATTTCCCTCGCCCGCCACGTCCCCAACCCGCTCCTGTCCCTCCCCATTCATATCTCGTCCCACGCAGTCCTATTCCAGTTACACACCGCGCTTGTTCCCGCTCCTTCCCTCCCATCCCTATCTCACCCGAACCCGCTCCCATTTCGGACTCTCGTCCCGCATTATTTATGAATGCGGGCGGGAGGGCGGGGAGCTGGTCCGGGCAGCAAGGCGGCGGGGACGCGGCGGGAGGACCCATTACGCGGCAATTAAGAGACAAATCGCAAATAATACATTACGCGCGGGGATGCATATAATTAATTCATAAAGTACTGATAGAACGGCGTAATCGCCGTGAGGGGATTCGCAATTAAAACGATAAACGGCCCTTGCAAAACATTGCGCGCCCGTAACTCACCCTGCAGCGCCGCGGGCCTTTCCCGGGTGAGTGTGAAAGAGTGAGAGAGTGCGGGGGTTCCCCTAACGAAGCGCACGTGGTTAACGGTGGAGGAGGGGAGGCATTGGGAGATGAATGGCGCGTGATCAGAGACCTGGTGACCAAGTGCCTTACTGGAGGTGCCGTGTTAGGATTTAAGGCGTCCTGCATGGAGCCGATGGTGCGTTTTGGAAGACAAGGTGTAGTTGTACGGAAAATATATAAAAAATTCAGGGATACATTTAGTGCGGGTGGAAACCACAGACGAATGGAGAAAACCAGGAACATGTGGTACATACAATACTGATGATGAAAAGAATAAAACCAAGTACAAGGATCGTTGATTAATTGACTTATTGTTTTACTAATATTAAGAATGAATGATTGATAAATCTCGTTAAAGAAATATAGGAATAATAATCACCGCGAAAATATAAAGGAGAACTTAAAAACCTGTTGCAATGCCCATTGTGTACAACTGACAATAGTACACGAAACAATATTCGCGAGTCGAAAGTAGTATTTATTGAAGAGTGAGATATTTTTCAAAAATGTGTTTATTTTTTGACTTATAGTTATATATAACGTATTCACTTGAGAAAATGAATGATTTGCGTTAGTATAGAAAATTACTAAATTTATATTTTTGAATGCGTCTTCAGCTTCTCGATTAATGAGTTTGCAATTGCAAATGAATATAAAAACAATTAGTCCTCTTCACATGAATTTTAATAAAATTATATAAAATACATAAAAAGAATCAGTCAGTGAGAAAAAGAATTCCTTAGTCTAAAATAGTGAGTAAGCAAAACAGGTCGTCACTTTTTTCGGTATAATGCTGTGCCGGACATTAAACAATCTCTTAGTACCAAACTTCCAAGAAAAAGAATTTATCTCATAGTTATTAACTATTGAACACGATCTAAGATCAAAACGAAAATACTAATATTGAAATAAAAACAGGCACAAAAATTTCTCTCCCTCAATTCCAACCCGAGAAAATTACAGCGTGGAACCCACTGGACTGAAAAATTCATGCACAAACAAAAAACCTCCTTTCTGGAGAGCTTAAGCGCCCTCACGCGTCCGTGGACATAGTCGTGCTCTTGCGAGCATGCGTGCGCCGGGAGTGACGCAACGCGGCGCGCGGCGAGCGGCGCCGCGGGACGAGAGAGCACTTTCCGCGCATGCGCAAACTGCGCCTGCGCCTGCACTGGGAAGTGGAGCGCACCGGCCGGCCGGCGAAAGGGCTGCCTCGCGCCCGCCCGCGCTACGCCAAGTGACGTCATGTGAGAAAACGAGCGCAGTGACGGCTCTCAATGTTCGAGTCGTCAGGACTTTCTAGATCGCTCCACTCATTCACCCAGTCACTCACTCGCTCTATCATTCACTTACCCACTCGCTCACTCGCTCGCTCAATAACTCACTCGCTCACTCACTAAGTCACCCGCTAACTCACTCACTAAGTCACTCGCTAACTCACTCACTAAGTCACTCGCTAACTCACTCACTAAGTCACTCGCTAACTCACTCACTAAGTCACTCGCTAACTCACTCACTAAGTCACTCGCTAACTCACTCACTAAGTCACTCGCTAACTCACTCACTAAGTCACTCGCTCACTCACTCATTCGCTCACTCATTCGCTCACTCACTCATTCGCTCACTCACCCACCCGCTCTATTTATATTTATTTATTGTTTGCATTGTACAGGCTCGGCTGCAACCAGGTACATAGAAGTATTTTGTGTCACATCCAATGGAAAGGGCTTCTTAATCCACTACGCCAATTTCGATGTTCCGTATTGCTATTTTTAGACAGCAACATACAAGCCTAACTACTTTTAAATGCTTATTTTGCCAAGGAAACATTTTAAAGGGAATCGTGCCTAAGGGATTTTAACAAGCTTACATTGCGTAGCATTTACAATACGCATATTGTATGTACTTACAATTGAGTGACATCAATTTGCACGTCCAAAAAATCCGTCAGTTTCAGTAGGGAATCGAATTCGTGAGCTTAGGAACATTAGGTGTTGACGTTTCAGGAGTTCTTTCAGAAATATGGTGTATAACAAAAAAATCAACGATTACTTGATAGTAACTCATGTCGTAGACTACGTATTCATTAAAATGAAATAGTGTACGTAGCTGAAATATTAAAAATATTTAAGATAGAATCTCTCCAACATGTTTACTTGGAATATTACTTAGAACACCAAACATTCATGTAATAAGCACTGTAATTATTAATAATTATAGCGTAATTATGAAAAGTACTTACGGACTCGATAAAACAGTTTATGAATAGAAAGTGGTTCATTAAATAGTGCACCAATGAAGCATTTATTATCTTTGTACGAGTAAAATATCTTTCACTGATACAATTTCAATTTAGTAATATAATAACTTTCAATAAGATTCTTGGGCCAAGGTTTGGCACATTCATCAATATTAAACATTTTGGAAATATTTTCATTTTACTTACGTATTCATCTTCACCACAGAAATTTCTAAAACTCTAACAAGTGCTAAGACGTTCTGTCTTTGGTTTGTCAGTGAATGTGTCATGGGCAAGGCAATTTTTCAATTTCGAGTCCTGCACCTTAAGCTGATATATTAACCTGACCCTTTCCCACGTATTAACTGTGCATTAAAAGAATTAAGGTGCCCGACTGCAAGCAACTCGACGGCTACAAGCATACGATTGTTTTTATTTTTTAATAACGGATAGTAAATACGATCGTATAATATCGTGTAATAAATACGATAGCAGAGATTTAATGGCTTACCCTAGGCAATACCATTTTTTCAGTGTATCCGCATTGTTTCAAATGCAACCAAGGTTTCAGAAACACAACAACAGTGTTAGATTTAACCACGGGTTAAATTAGTTTCAAATCTCTTTACTATACATTGGTACAATTAAAATTAATTCGTAGAGAAGTATCAATTAAGTATTTTCTGCAATTACACAATAAATGTTTTCTTTGCGCGTATTTCCCGTCCTTATAAGTAAAGGAGATAAAATAATATTATTAACAGTTAACATTTTATTACATATATTTTTTAAAACATGTTCCTAATTTACATTCACATTATTACTCTTGTTTGCGATTGCCTTTACAGTTCATTATATGTACCATCAAATTTTAACTGTTCGCGAGTTGAGCGATTTTTCGATAATAAATCCCGCACTAACGATAAAATATGGTAGAGTGCGTGTTTTACCAATTATAATTCATGAATAAATCATTACTCTTTTAATGTTGCACCGAGAACGATATACGGTTGCTTCAATATTGATACTTTGTTTAGCGAGAAATAATTAATAGCATGAGGGTAATCGAAAATCAAAATGTGAATATTTTACACTATTAATAGAAATGTAAAGATTATCGAGTTCTGCAATTATTTCTATTAATCGTATTATGGAATTAAGTCTTCGTGTACACTGATTTCTTGTTAAAACGGATTTGATATTATTTTCAAAGAAAGCAATAGAAGTCTGGCGGATTTCTTTGTTAAAATACATTATTCGAGAAAATGTTTTGCTCTAATAGCCCTTAAAAAATACGTACAGTAAAATTATAATACGAGTAGTAAATAAGTACAATCTATACATTTATGACACTGAAATTTACAGAGAACATTTACAACTAGTGCGACTTGTATTATTTATTCACGGAATTATTACTTAAACTAAATAGTTCAAACATTTTCGTTTGATCATTCACATAATTTTCCTGTAAATTACCTCATTACTTATGAACTGACACTGGGAACGACCTCGCATCCCTTGTTAATGAACCTGCGCAGTGTTAATTTGGGTTCAGTGGCAATTACTAATTAGCAATTCTATACCCCACGGAAATAACATTTTATTCGCAAAACAACGTATTTATAATTCAAATATGGCAGTTCACAGATACATTAGCAAATTTTCTACTATATGCGATGTTGCGAGAGTTAAAATAGATTCACAGATTGCCCGTCTGCATTCCAGATTTAATTTTACAGTGTTCCTCAAAGAGTAGCCCACAAAGGCTGTATTATACCGCGCACTGTTTTAGAATAGTACACAAATAAATAAACATTGAATGATTATGTGTGAAGCACTACCGCTTGAAAAGTACTGCATATTTTACGACGAATGTGAAACATAAACATAAAATAAATATAATTTTTAAAAATAAAAAAAAAATATAATTTTTAAACTTTTATTTCAGGGAATTTTTAAATAAAGAATTCTTTAGTATATCTGTGAGAAACATATGCTATGCTTCTCAATCAATATCTCTTCAAATCAAATTCCATAAATTTACAATAAAATGCTGAAAAAATGACCTTTAAATATAGTTATTTATGAACTTTTCATTTTGCGCGAAACAAAAAGGATACTGCTCAGAACTGAGCAATCAAATACGACAATAATTCTCTATAGAAGTAACATCAAAGTGTTTTTTTAAATGTGATTAACACTTATAATAAAATATAGGGAATGCCGAGTGAAATGGGAAGTGTGTTTGTTCAACTCCACAAATCGTAAATAAAGAATCCTTTTTGACAGCCTCTAGTAAAAGCCGTTACTTTTAGGGCATACAACGCGTGCTAAATATTTATTTTTGGCATTAGTGTTAAAACCGAGATGATACTAAAATCTTCAGATTAAAGTGTAAACATAAATAAAGAAAACAAAATACTTTCATCTGGTGGTATCAGCAACTACTGACTTCAATGAAACATAATAATTTGTGTGTTTCACTTATATAAAATTAATGTCAGTAATTTAATTAGTAGTCGTCAGTTATTTTGCTCTTATGAACATTTCCTACTCGCAAAACAAAATGCCACTTTTACTTCTAGTACAATAAACTACTTTTTTACTTTCATCCCTATACCAGATAAACATTAAGTGCGAAATACCAGTGTTTTCGTAAATCAATGTAAGAGTATTCTAAAATTCCTTAATACGATACCAAAAACTTTTTCTTTCCATCACCTATTATTTACTCTTAAAAAATTGAATTACGAAGTCCAAAAATCAAGGGGAAAAAGTGGAAAGTAGCATAATACATTTATATTTTTCATGAACTTAAACATACATGTGGTCACGTCAAATTGTCATGAAAAACCGCTACATTCATTACCAAAATGGCATACTATAAGGTATGAACATGACAATATCAACAAAACTAAAGAAGGTGCAGCACTTTCCGATTTATCCGACATTCTCCGACTATTTGTCATGATTTTATGACTAAATAATTTGAAAATAGTAAATTTATTAACTTTGAGTTATTTCTCTGAGATTTTATTGTTATTGTAATCGTTATTAGCGATATCAACAATATCACTGGATAAACATTATTTTTCTCTTAACTTGCGTAACTCAAAATTCACTTTTCTTACTTTGAAACAACGTTATTGCGTCACCCAAAACGTTTGCAAAAGTTAATACGAAACGCTTTTAAATTTTCCAAGCCCCACATTACAGAATTATTTACACGTGAAAGATAATTTGATACATTTATGAAAAGTATTGAACATGGTAACGTTTTTATTACAAAATTTAAATAACACCATAAATGAATTTGGAGAATGTTTTGGATTAAATAGGGAGAAGAGCGATGGAAGTCTCGCTGACAAGCTACTGGTAGGCACATGTACCTAGATGTTAAAATATGAAATGTGATATTTTCCATTACGCGGCCCTTCGAAAACTAAATTCGAAAAACGAAAACAATTACTCACAAAGCACACACATTTTATCAGAAAGGTCAGTGTTTAGGAATTTTCTTAGAATTTCTCCCTACTGGCGTATTTGCGGGATATGTCCGTTGGAGTAGCCAGTTTACTTGCTGCTGCTCGCTGCGGATTGGTCCGCGATATGCAGCGACGAGGTGGGCGGACACGGTGTGAGGGCAACGGTGGGGATCAGATGGAGGCGGGGTCAGGGCACAAATAACCTTTTGGGGGCGGGGAGGGGGCAGGTGCAAGATGAGACGGGGCTGGACAGGATTGCTTGGGGGGTATGAGAGGACTGCTACAGGGAGGCGAGGGCAGAGACAGTGGAAGGTAAGAGAACAGTGGAGGACACGATGGGGGAGGCAGGGCGCTAGGGCGGGGGCGGAGGCGCGATGCGAGAGAGGTGGAACGTACGGGCAAACGTGGGGACGAGGACGAGGGCAGAGGGCAGATGAGAAGAGACGTAGAAAGAATGCTGAGATCAGAAGCAGAAGGCACAGAGAAGAAGAAAAGTCAGGAGCGAAGGGGGCGGCGGGAGGCGAGGGCGGAGAGGGGAGCAGAGGTGGAGGCGAGAGCAGAGACGGAAAACGAGGGTAGAGGCGCAGATAAAGGCGGGAGGCGCGGGTGGAAATGGTGAGGGCAGAAGCAGAAGGTCTGAACAGGCATTGAAGGCGAAGGCAGAGACAGGAGGCGAGGACAGATGCGGGGACGGGGCAGAGTCGGGTTCACGACTGGGGCGAGGGCGGAGGCAGGAGGGGCGGGGTAAGAAGAGCGGTTAGCATAATGCGGGCGCGCGCATTAGCATACATGGGCACGCGAGTGCCTGCGGCGCGGCGCGTCTTGAAATCGCTGGCCCAGCAAGTGGTGCCGCTGCGGCAGGCGCTCTCTACTCAGGAGAGTGCTGTCGCGGGGCGAGCGGACGAAGAAAGGGTCTTAGTGAATGGATGGGTACGTGAGTGAAAGGGCGAGGGTAAGTGAGTGGGAGAGAGAAGGTGAGTAAGAAATAATGAAGGTGAGTGGGAGAAGTTCAGATGAGTAGGGGGGGGGATGTGAAATTTGCGGTAACTGGGGGAGGGGTGAGCATTTGGATGAAGTAACGGGTGGTATGTAGGGTTAGAATCTGAAGACGTTTTTTGACTGGGATAGGCACAGCACGCTCTGGAAGATTAGTTTCGCATTTCGAGATAGCATTTTTAATGAAATTATGGCAATGGTAAAGTAATTGATGTCATGATTCCTCCGATAATGAAACAAGTGTAGCAATTCACCAGCAAGTAGCATTGAGTCATTCCGATAGTAATGTACGATCTTTGAGTTTATCACATTAATTTGTTTGAACGATATTTTTTTTTAATTTTTGTTCTATTGATGTTATTCGTTTCGAAAAATATTGAGTAAGCCCTAGCTATAAAAATGATATCTTCACCTTAGTTAATTTTACCTCGTTTTTTGTTGTCAAAAGCAATGAAAATGATCTCGGGCACCTAACTCCTCTTTTCCGTTCCTCACAGAACGTATGTACTCAAAAACAAGACAAATCTCACTTTAGGTTGGTGCAATCTTCTTTATTTATTCGTAAAATAAACCAGATAGTGTCACGGATTCCCAGAACAAAATTAATTTTGGGAGAACAACATTTGGACACCAGGACTTTGAATAAAACGAATAACCTAGAGTCCACTCCAGGTGTTCTCTAACATTCATTTCAGCAGTGAAGTGCTGAAGAAGGCACAGAATAATACGAGATTAAAGAGGACGCAAAATATGGTAAATATTGCCAAGAAAAGAGCAAAGGAATTCGGCTAAATGAGATGAAATTTAAACACGAATGTCTGATATGAGCTTGTTGAGATCCTCTCAAACGTAATTTTATCGCCGGTAGATTATGACTGTATTAGCATTGCCACTGCACACAAGTTTACCAAGCATCTAGTTTGTTTGATCATCGCAGAGAGAAAACACTTACTGTCAATAAAGAGTATAATCACGGGTGAAAGCACCACAATGATAATAGTATACGTAATTCCTGTATGAACGTACTTCCAAATGCAAATCACAGCAACTACACCTGAATTTTCTTTCGTGTAGTTAATTTATCTTGAATTAAATGTCTTTAAATACGGACATAGTGTACTGTGGTAATGTACACGAGCGTAGTTACAGAAATTGATATTTCAAGGACTTTTTTTTAGCAAGATAGTCATTAAGATAAATAACAGAAAAAAGTTAGCCAAAATAAAGTTATCGTTATTTGGGCTAAATTATGAACAGAATGTCTGTCTGGGATTTTTTTCCAAAAATAGAGTTTATTTTTCACAAATTTTACCTCCTATCAACATATAAAACCAACTCAAAATTCCTCATTTTCACAACTGCATGCTACGCTGTTTAACAGGCAACTTCAGCAACAATGAACTTTACACACTTTTCCAGCTCATTACCTTCCGCCAGTCACTGCCTTTTGTTTCAACACGCGTGTCATTTATTACAAGCAGTTCGCGTCCGTGGCAACGAGCGGAATATTCACAGTCAGAGCCACCCAAAACTCCCCCTCATTTAAAATGAAACGCACCAGAAATCGCGCGTTCGCGGATCCCAGGACACTGTGGCGAGAGCACGGAGTGCTTGACGTACATCCCACGCAGATGTGTTGAACGTCATAACAACGGTCAGCGCACGTCGCGTCGGAAACGGTTATAAAACGCGCTGGTAATTAAAGCGAAATTCCGCAGACGGACAGTCCGGGGAGAACTTAGGCTCAATTTAGGGATGGCGGCGGTTGCGCGCTTTTGTTTATTTCCCTCGTTTAATATGGAACAGCGCTCCCCTAATATGGAAATTCCATCCATTTACCTAATTTCCCCCCTCTCTCTCTCCATTTGACTCTCACTCTCTTTCTCTCTCTCACTCCCTCTCTCTTTATCTCTCTCCCCTCTGTCTCTCCTCTCACTCTCTCTCTCTTTCTTTCTCCACAGGGTGGCTGAAGGAGTGGTAGTTATCCGCTCGCAAATGTTTGAGCCGCACGGCAAACGCCGGGAGGAATTGCGGCTCGAAGCCGCATATTGCCACGGAGCGGCAAGACATAGCGACGGGAAGGCAGTTAAAGGGCAGAATGGACGCTGGAATCTGTGGATGAACCACACTGTTCCCCCGTGGATGAATCCCATTTGATAATTACAGAAAGTAGTTGGAAAATAAAGCAATGTTTAACTGGATTTGAGAATTTGTAATAATAAACATTACTTTTCTGAAGTTTGGGAAATGTATTAAATTTTTGAAGTTATGAATAAAAGTCAAAAATTAAAACAGTTTGGAAACAAATTTCTTCGCCATTCACCACATGTTGCAAGGGAGCGTCTCTTCTGGCAGACAAAACTGGAAAATTTGAATAGCCAAAGTACCCTCAAGAGCCAAACCTCCAAATATGTAGAAGAATGGCCCAAAATAACACATGGAAATCAACAGCCAACGTTTCTGTACACACATACCAATGTTGACTTTCAACCCTGTTACGTTTGAGATTCAACCTTGTTTTCAAGAATGTAGGTTGTTTACCGAGTTATGCGATGGTAACGAGTCATGCAGTGTGGCGAGTGTTGGGAGTGTAACGTCTGTGGTGTCTACTGTTTTCCTTACATCTTATCTGCGAACGGCTACATTTTTCGACTTAAACCTGTTTGATGCATGTCTGGAGGGTAATTCCCTATCCAGGAATAAACCACATACGGTGTTTTTTATGACAACGATTTCTTAAAAATTGTACGTTTTTCCCTCAGCGAATTGTACACAAGGATAGTAAAGCAACACATTTAAAATATAATATTTGATGCAAAACAAATAATGTTTATTGAGAATCTTCAAGTGATCAAAGTAGTCGTGTCCAAGGAATGCTGACCATATCTATGACGCAGCGCCCCCCAGACTCAAGAGTCAGTTGGAATTGCACAGAAAAACACGTCTTTATTGCCTTTATGCCAATATTTTACATTATATACAATCATTCCCGGGGCATTCTTTCTCTTTTCTAAAGCATAAAAACGGCGATTTTAATAGTCGTCAGATCTCAAGGGTCGAATTAGATTACAGTGACTATAAATAATTTTAGTTCAAATTATTTTATTAAAATTATGATTGAATAACGTTCCTCTTATCTCTCGCGCAATTTCGCCTGAAAGGAACTCTCCCTCTCATCTCATACAGCATGCATTGATGCAAACGTCCTGTCACGAACATTACGAACACATGGCATGCACAGTATACATTGTATAATACTCTATGAATATTCCCCACCATGAATATTCCTTTGCAGATGAGAATTTTGAATACTTGCATATATATTTCGACACGAATCTTCATTGGTGAGCAAAAAATCTGCTTTTCGTAGGAGGTAAAACCACAAGGCTTCTGTGAAATTATCCAACTTTTATTTTAAATATGTTATTAATGATATTCCTTTAATTCCAAATCATTATTGTCCATTCACAAGGACGATTTCGTGTGCGTAGAGCTCCGTAGAGAAACATACTAGTTTCTTCATAGTAGTTTGTGACCCTGCAGTAAACTCCCCAAATTTTATTTTCTTCGATTCAACGTAAGGGCTTTTTTCTCATATTTTGTAATTCTTTTTCTTTCAGCAGTATTCTTTATAATGACAAATTCCATTTTGTTCCTAGAAAGATTTAAGAAATTTCCGGAATCCTATTTCTCAATCATATTTGCATGATTAGGAGTATTCTGGTTTCATTGTATACATCTGTTCTAATTTAGCCTTTTGGTCCAATGGTGCTCGTGCATTTCAATCACTTCTCAATAAATTTCATAATTGTGAATATTATTATCGTTATTACTTTCAAATGCGACGAAAGTGTAGAAAGGAATATTGTTCATAATTCCCATACCTGTACAAAAGCGACACAACTCAAAATGTCAGGTTTTCCATAAATCACGAAAAACTTTTGCAACAATTATGAAACATTACAAAGACAAACAATTTATTTGTACTACTAAGAACGTATGTAAAACCAGAATTAAATGGTGTTTCAGTTATTTCTAGCATTAACCCGAAAAAAGCTGACCTTTGTTTTAGTTATGTCTCTTTTAGGGTCTTGATCACTCATATAGCCGTCCACTACCGGTGACCACAAAACCGCCCACTACCGACCATATTATAAAGTTATAGAACCACACTTTTGCTGACTGGTCAAGTTAGACAACGTTGGACCCGGGGCAATGTTGAAACGCAGCCTCCCACTCCCCCACGAAAGAATTAAAAGTGTGAAAGTCGTATCAAAACAAACTATACGAGTTATTTTATTTCAACTAATGAATAAAAATTACGTTTAAGCCAGAGAGAGTTTTTGAAAATGTAATTTAAATAATAGTTTTCAGAAAGACTATTTAGTGATCAAATAATAGAATTTCCACGGTCGGTTTAAAACGCAAAAAACTATTTGTTGCAGTTTAGTTAGTGTTTAATAAAATAACTTGTTAAATACAAGAAATAATAAATATTAATTTCAATAGAACCTGTTTGAATGTTAGCGTCATTTGATTCAGTTTCCTAGAGTGTTGCCTCATAAGTAATTACAATAATTAACTATTTAAGATAAAAAAATAATTGAAAATTTTATGGAATATCAAACTACTGTACCGCGACTTATAAAATTACGATACCGATTTCTATCGAGTTATGAATTGCCTTTACTGCTTGATAAAGTTTTCAATTTATTTTTGTCGATCAGTCTCATCATCGGGCCCCTTGACTTGTGAGGGCCCCGGGCGTATCGCCCGGTCTGCTCATGCCTAGCGCCGGCACTCTGTGTAGCAAGGGTGCGAATTGTGACATTCCACAGAGCCCTGCGTCCCGTTATAGCAGGGGCCTCCCCTCTAGTTTCCTCTATCGCCCAATCATCGACAGCACCTCGATTCCCCCACCCCACCCCCACAATATCGATACCGCTGAGCGTGGACCATAGCGACACGAAGCGCTACGTGCCTGTAAGTGCTCGGCATTCTCAGCACGGCCGCTCGCTCGCGGAGCAGCTGCTTCTCAGGCGTTCGCTCTTTAGGACGCCGCGGAACCGCCAGATGCCGCGCAGAGATTTCGACTTGGTTTACATTTTCTCTCTCAGCCGCGTCTGAGTTGAAACGGAATGTGTGGTAACTGTGTTGTTCATCGGATAAATTAAGTTTCCTGGCCCGGGAAAATGAGCTTCTGCACAAGACAATACCAAGAACTGGTGTGTACACACATTAAAGAAACTGCAAATTATCAGATAGTAAATTTCTGCCACTCTCTGAAATGAAGCTGCAAAGTGAACACTTGAAACATAAATAGGTCTGCTTGTATATTTGGATGGCTATAATTTTGCTTTAGTTCATGTACATGCACAGTGAATCGGGAAAAGTGAAAAGAAATATCACGTATTCTAGAGACGGCATTAAATAATGTACGAATACACGTGCATTTTTATGATTCGAATTAGTGTGTGTTACACTTCACGCCAAAGTATTAGAAAAGACATATGTCCGTAGAATCCACGAACTACGAGGTAGTTTTTCTAACACTGAATAATATATTGGTATCTTGGTAGTCAGTGCTTGGCTCCCCGGTTTGAACACCAATTCATTCATTAGTACGTAGTCCACATGAATGGGTCATGCCAGCTTGAGTGACGCTCAGAATTGGAATAAGTATGATGATTGTGTAATTTTCTACAAACAGCAAGGTATGTGTCGTATGCATTTTAATTTTAATATTAATAAAAAAATAATTATGGTATTGGATTTATATACATAAAATTGTGATTGGTAATGTGTGCTTCGAGCACACTTGCATGTAATTAGTTTTTATACATTGTGTAGTTTTGGTTGTACATAGTGTAATATGCAATGAGTGGGACATTGTGTAATTAGTGTATACATTTAACCGTGTTGTAATGTATTTACCCCTTAGGTTGGAGAAATAAAACTCCGAAACTTCGGGTAACTGACAGAAATTTCAATTGTTGGACCAATACCGATGAACCACGCAATGGATTCCACTACAGATGGTCATGAAACACAGCAGACTGAATAAAAAAGGAATTCCGAGTCTTTCATATAAAAAACACGCACTTTCATATATCAGTCGTGAATATGGAATCGTGTATCAGCAAATTTATTTCGCGCAGTGGATTTTGAATATTATTTCACTTGTATGTTCCTCTCAGTTTGATCCCAATTCATTAATACAATATAATTTAAAAATTGTCACGCAATGTTCTTGGTAATTTGCGATTTTATAAAATGAAGCTCATTAGAATCGCGTGACAATCGAGTGTACAGAATTTTCATTAAACAGTGATCGGATCGTGACTTCATTCGCTCCACTGTATGAGTAGTTTTGCCTCTCCAATTTTCCTGTATTTACATGTTCAAAACGACTCTCCAACCAATTTCTTAACGTACATTAAAATTCACTGGTACTTGGTCAGTTAGAAGACACTGTTCATCGGGAGTTTCAATTTCAAAAATTCAATTAGTACTCAATTTTCAATGTTTCAATTGTTCAAATTTTCAATTTTTGAAATTGAACTTTCCGATTTGATAACATCGTCTCCTTTCCCAACTCTCCAGAAATAAATTTTAATCGAACTTCAGAAGAATTACTGTTATAAAGAGTACATCATAAATGTGACGGAAATTTCAAGCTCTATCCACCACACACGCTCTACAATCAACGCCCTTTGCCGATTTGGAACGAGATTCTTTGCGCAAAGCGTCCACCGCACAGAGCAGCACCTGGGAGCGCCTGTGATCCCATCCTCTTGAAACAATTCCTTTCGGCGCTTTAATGGAGCCTGACTTCCAGGCGTCAACACGCGCGCGGCGGCCACCACTGCACACGCGTGTCTGCCTTCGCCGCTGCCGCCGCCGCTGCTTCTACTTCCGCTCCGCCGCCACGTTATTTTTAAAGACAACGGCGGCGGCGCGGCTGTGACTGAGGGGAAGGCGGCTGAAGCTTTGGGGACGCAGGAAGAAGCGTTGGCAATAGCGAGATGGTGGAGATTGAGATGGTGGGCGTGATCCTCGATGTGGTTTTGGTTATAATGGTGCTTGTGAAATGTATAGCGCTGCCGGTGGAGCTGATGGGCTGGTGATGCTGATTAGAGGAGGTGAATGGAGTGGCGGTGGTGCTGGTGAAGAGATGGTGTTGGAGAGGATCGTTTGGTGCTCGCTTTGGTGATTTCGAGGGTGGAGATGATGTTGGTGATGTTGATGGTGGTGGTGGTGCCTGCTGATGGTTCTGCTGGTGATGGTCGTGTTGGGGGGGGGCTTTACCGCTGGTGCTGCTGTCGCAGGTATTTGCGCTGGTGACGGTGATTTCAGGCAGTGGCATTAGCGACGGCGTGGGAAGCGGCGGCGGCGGTGGTTTTGGCAACGGGCAGGGGGACGGCATTGGGAGCTCGGGTGGCGCGCCGAGGGGGGGCTCAAAACAGCTGTCACATTTCTCCGGCCCGCGCCGCCGGAATACTGATGGCGCGCGGGCGGAGGGGCGCTGTGCGCGAGGGGCCCGCCTCCGGCGGCGGAGGAGCGCGTGGGTCGGAGCGCGGGAAACGCAGGTGACGACGTCGAATAACCAGGAACGCGATGCACGCGACTGGTCGAAGAGAATCAGAACAGAATTATCAAAAGAGGCCTGGATACTAAAATAATTAAAAAAAGAAAAGTGACAAATGAAGTGGAAGAAAGGTGAAGATAAAAGGATCATAGCGGATATCTGAAAAATACTCTGAAATAATACATGAAAAAAGAAATACGTAATGAAGAAAATACAGAGACAGGAAAGAAAATAATTACTTTTAAAACAAAATTCAAAATTAAACATCACGTGTCACAAGTAAGAAAAATTAGAAGAATTTAAGATCGAAGTATAAAAGAGAATAAAAAATAGAAGTAAAAGAAAAAGAAGTGAAAAAGAACGTACTTGACTGGTTTATTTTCAGAGCACATTATTCTTCGTCGCACAACAAACCAAGATGTTGGTATGCTGTATGCGGAGTTTGAACTTCCAGAAATGACAAAGGAAAACGCATTACTCCCATTGCACCAGACAAACACGAAAGATAAGCAGAAAATGCGAAACGAAAATAAAGACAGAAAAAAGCTTGTCCGCTGTATGAAGCCAGAAATCAAACCCAAACTGAAAAAGCAAATTAATCTTCCTTGCCAAAGCAAAGTGCGCGGAAAGCAAACGCGGGGAGACAGAGAAGAATTTGTGAGGACGTTCTACGTGAACAGTGATTCATGAAGTGAGTAGGAGAGGGTGGTAGGGGAGAAAGGGGATACAGGGGTGGGGTGGGATGGGAGAAACGGAAGAAGGGGAAAGGATAGGTAGTGTATGAGAGAGAGAATGGTAGGCGAGGAAAGATGTGACGGGAGAGAAGGATGTAGGTTGGGAGAAATGGGGGAGGGGAGGAGAAGGACCAAGAGGATGGAACGGAGTGATGGAAAAATTGAGGGAGGAGGGCGAGAGGGAGGTGCGGTTAGGATAGAAGGAGTAGTGGAAAAGCAGGGAGAACAATGAGAGGGAGAAAGTGGAGAAGGGAGAGGGGAGGGAAAGAAGGAAAAAAAGTAGAGGGTTTCCACGAAGAGCTGGGGCGTGGGAGAGGTCCGGCTGGGTCCCGTGCGTCGCCGCGGGCGCTGTCTCGCGGCCTGGGCCGTCTCGGATCCGCCTCTGGGCCACCGCGACAGTTTCCCTCGAGATGTATCATCGTTCGCCTCGCGCACCGCTGCGCCCAAAGTACTGCAAAATCCACTTTCACACGTCGACGCATTTTCCATTAAGTATTCCGCCGACGTCCCTCACAATTCGCCTCTGCATTTGTTGAGCGCATGGGAAGAAAACGCGCATAAAGGCTCATGTTGATGTTGGCGCAGTCTCACATCGATGTGGACAACACTTCTGTGAATGCGGTCACAAGGGACATCAATATACAGGTCGATCAGAAGTGAATACTCACAGGGTGTCTCTGTTTGGCAATATTTTTGTGATCCTCGACGTAAAGTTATTCGTCTTACTAGAAAGAGTTCTTGTTTCAATTGTAAGTATTTGTGGCTCTGAAATGTGAACTGAGGATCGTCAACTTGCAATAATAGTAATTTGATTCATGTCATAAGAATCGCAAAAAACGTTCCTTCTTTGTAGAACAAACACAGAGAAGGATTTTACAGAAATTATTTCAGAAGGCTATTTGAGCCCTCTTCTATTAAGCCTTTATTTCTTGCGTTAAGAAAGGAAGTTCTTCTTCAAGTTTGGTAAATTCACGTTAACAAAATACAAGAAATAATCCATATTTAAATAAAGATAAACCTTATAAACACATTTTATTAACACATAATTTACGTAATTTTTTAATGTAGTTCAGTTAATTCGTATATAAATGGAGGGAGAAAATGAATAATATCGCCAGATTCACTACAAACAATAAAACGTGATGTTCAAGTCAATATCCTAGGACTTTAGAATCGATAATATTTAGAGAACATGTTAAAAAACTAATTCCTTTCATACTATTAAATCAACACATCAGTTCGAAACGGAATACAGATAGACGCTAAAAATAATTGAAAACTCAAAAACGTTGACGAGACTACGTTTAAATCGCATCACCGGAAAAGAAAAAGAGAACAGCCTTCTTCAGAAAAATAAACGATAACCGATGAAGTGGATAACATCGATCCCTAACGACAAAATAAATCTCACGCTTCTCCAACACTCGAAAAAACAGATTTGCATCTCCAAACACGCGGCCAGACGCGAAGTTTGCCACACGGCAGGACAAAACGACCACGCGAAAGCGAACTCACACAAGCGATTTCATCAGCCGATAAAAACTCGCCAACCGCAATAAGCAGAGCTATCTTGCCCCCTTGCGCCTCCTGCAGCCGCAGAGGCAAGAGAAAGACAGACGCGTAACGAGGTACGAACTGCGAGCTCGACCGCAGCGCCGCAAGAAGCAAGTGGCACTGCAAGAACTTCCTGAGCCGCGAGTGCGACCCGGCGGGGGATGCGGAGGCAGCGGCGGCCTAGTTGTTCGCTTGATGCCGAAGACGATGGGGACGAAGAGAGAAACGGCGACGTTGATGAAGATGTGGGGGGTCAGCGACAGCTGGCCAAGGGCCGGGTTGAAGAGCCGAGGAGCGGCAGGGAACACATGTGGCACGCACGATGAAAAATGGCTGGGGTGGCGGTGGTGGCAGGTGCTGCGGTATCAACGTCTGCCCGCGGGATCAAGCGAAGGCGGAGGTCAATGTGGAGGTCATGGGAAGAAAGCGAGACAGAAGTGAGGTAAAGTAATGCGCAGGGGATATAGGGGTGCAAGAGGGCAATGAGTTTCAAAAAGATTTAAAAAAGCGAAGAGAATAGTGACGCGCAGGTGAGGCATATATCACAAGCAAGTTATTCACCATAGGGGAAGCACACACAAGCGTTTTGTTTACGGCCGTAGAGCAGTGGGGCGGAAGAAATGACGGAAACTGTGGATGTGGTGATGAGACTTGAGAGTGAATAAAGAATGTGAA
The DNA here is from genome assembly GCA_031308135.1 of Acheta domesticus. Lineage (NCBI taxonomy): Eukaryota > Metazoa > Arthropoda > Insecta > Orthoptera > Gryllidae > Acheta > Acheta domesticus. Next base: position 95,924,198 of record JAHLJT010002406.1, on the reverse strand, counting down.
GTAAATAAGGATAAGTGAAAAGAACCGGGGGTATGTGAAAAGGTGAGGTGAAGGGGGCTGTGATTAAAAGAGATGGAAAGCAGACGGAACGATGAGAACAGTGGGAAGAACGAGGAATGATCTTGATAAAGGAACGAAGAGGAGGAAGGGAGATGAGATGACGTGAAACATTGAAGGATTGGGGGTAGTGAAATAAGAGGAGAGAGCACATTGGGAGAGGGTAGCAAGGTAGGAATTGGTATAGGACAGGGTAGCAAGGCATGGGTAGCAAGACCGATGAGTGGGTAGTGAATTAAGGTATGTAAGTAGGGGTTGGAACGATGAGAAGGTGCAACAACAGAGCAAAGAGGCGGCGACAGTTGAATGAAGAGAGAAGAGGAGATGGAAGTGATGGAAGTCGTAGCGAAGACAGCGAGAAGTTAGTGACAGCGGCAAAAAAAATATGAGACAGAAGGATTTGGAACGATGCGATGAGATGGCGACAGTTGAATGAGGAGAGATAGGACGATAGGAGATGGAAACCGAGACAGCGAGAAGTCGGTGACAGCGACGTAAAGACAAGAAAGAAGGGTTTTGAAATGATAAGAAAGAGCAGCAAGAGAGCGATGAAATGGTGACAGCTGAATGAGGGGAGGATAGGTCGATGGAAGCTGTTAGCCAAGACAGAGAGGAGTTGACGGGCAGCGGCATGAAGACAAAAAAAGGGGTGAGAACGATGAGAAGATTGCAGCAAGAGAGCTAGAAGGCAGTGTCCGCAAATTGCGGAGCAAGGCAGAGCAGAGAACGCAAGAGGATAGCAAGGACAGCGAAGAGGCGGCAGTGGAATTAACAGAGAAAAGAGAATAGGGTGATGGAAGATGGTAGCCAAGACAGCGAGGAGTTGACAAGCAGCGGCAATCAAAACAAGAAAGAAGAGGGTTTGGAACGATGAGAAGTGCGCAACCAGAAAGAAGAGACGGCGACGTCAATAAAGCGTGGGAACAGGGCAGGGCGGAGAACGCAAGAGGGTAGTGAGACAGCGAAGAGGGGTGTCAGAGACGAAGTTGAATGAACAGAGAAGAGGAGATAGGGCGATGCAAGACGGTGGCCTAAACAGCAAGGAGTCGACGGCGGGCGCCATGAAGACAAGCAAGAAAGAGTTTGAACGATGAGAAGTGAGCAATCATAAAGCGAGACGGCAAAGTCAATAACGGGCCGGGGGGGGACAAGGCAGAACGGAGAACGCAAGAGGGTAGCATGACAGCGAAGAGGAGGCGTCAGTGGGCGGGTGGGATGGGAGGAGGGGCGGGAGGGGCTTGAGCTAAGTGGGCGCAACGGAGGTCGCCGCGTGTGGCAGATTGTGGCCCGCCGCCGCCGCCGCCGCCGGGGTGAAGGGGCCGCGGGGCGACATGTGTTGGGAGGGCAGCTAAATTGCGCGTTTTGCGCTTGGCGCGGCGGCTGAGTGCTCGGAGCCCCGGGGCGCTGCCAGGCGCTTAGCGCGTCCCTCAGTACGCGTCGCCCGCAGTGGGCCTGCTCACACACGGGCACAGGGGAGTCTCTCTGCTGTAGCAGTAATAATAATAATAATAATAATATAATTAATAATAAATAATAATTATTATTATTATTATTATAATAGAAAGAGATACCTTCAGACATGAAGTGGACAAGTGGAAGTTGCACCAGAGCAGCCAAAACAAAAACAATACGACCAAAGTGGTCGGAAGAACGTAACAAGCTTCTTGGAAAGAATGAAAGTCTACTGGAACAATAAGAAGAACCCAACGAAAAATTGAGTCTCTTGCTTAGCGACTTCCATCCATGGGGAGAATTCGCCTACAACAACAATAATAATATAATAATTATTATTATTATTATTATTATTATTATTATTATCCTCTATATCACGACTAAAGATGTTATGAGTCGGCAGGATATAAAATCTACTCCCAGGTTGCAACTAGCTATCTAAGGAGCAGATCTTGGGACTGTCGGTGCCTCTACAATACTTTGCGCAAAAAGTGAGCTGTCCCAAATAAAGCAATTTCCTGCACTTCCAGTCTTTTGAATGACCTGGAAGTTTAGCCAAGTTCTTACACAATTTTGCGGAACAAATTCCCGAGCTCCGATAACTATCGGTACGATCTGTGCTTTTTACGCCCCACATTCGGCCGATGGTAGATCCCGATTTCCAAACTCCTGTATTTAAGACGTTTCTCTGCCTCCTTGAGTACGTCATTTTGATCGCAGGACACAGCAACATCTACAAGTAGACACATTTTTTCCAAATCCCGGATAAGAATATCTGGTATGTCTGCTGCTATCGTGCGATCCGTTTGATGTTGCTGGTCGTACAATATTGTATAGAATCCAACAGATGTCACCGGTTTTGATGAGTGTTTCGTACCACATGGGGATTTGTTTGGAACTTCGATAGCGTACAGATCTGCCAGTGGAGGTAACTATACACCCTGTCGTGTTTTTTCAAGTATTCGGTATTTGGTAGAATTGGACAAGGCTGAGACGATATGATCAATGGTTGCTACTTGTTCTTGGCAAATGCGGCATTTAATCATCTTAGGAAATTTTGAGAACCGCTTTATTATAATGTCGTGTTCTCAACGCCTGATCTTGAGCAGCTACTAGAACTGCTTCCGATTCTGGCTTCTTTCTTCCCTTTTTAAGCCACACAAATGATTGATCTTTGTTGATCTGCATTTGTCCATTCTTTTTAGATATTGTCCATGGAGTGGTGTATCTCCCCACGATTTCTTTAACATTTTTTGTGGCTCACATTTCATGTTTAGCAGCATTAGAAGTTCAACGTCTGTGTTATTCGGCGTGTCTTGCGTAGTTTTCTTTGCAATGCTTCTTGCTACATTAACAATGCGTCGGTTTCCCATTCTTCAGTCAGATTTCATGACCTGTCTCATCAGAGGGTCATCTTTATGACGGATTACATATTATTATTATTGTTATTATTATTATTATTATTATTATTATTATTATTATTATTATTATTATTATAGTGTCTCATGTAGCTCATGGGCAGCGATCCTTGATTCGAGTCCTTATCGAGACAAAACTAAAGCTGTAGATATCTGTTACAATCGACTTAGTTTCTACAGCTGAGTGGCGAAAGAAAATGCTCAGGCAGGCCAAGAATTCTAGATACTGTGAAGGGAATACGTCATGCTTGCCATTTTTCTCCTTTATTCCCATTCGTGAATAATAAATAAACATAGGGAGGCAGGCCTGCGAATACCGCTAGCTGGCAAAAGTCAGAGTAATGCAAACCTAAAATGCTAAAGATAAAAACAACAATAATAACAAGAATAATAAAAATTATGGAATAATGAACAATACTGGTGGCATGTGATGCTATACATGGCGTCAATGCGGGCATGCTAGAACATGACACAATCGCGGAAGATCTTAATTATTTATCTATTCTATAGAAGATTCCTGGAAAAAGAATCATATACATGTAACATTTATTGCTTACGTTTAATGTCGTGAGGCTCGACAACACTGCATTTTGTCTGAAATGTGTTGACTCCTTACTACGTGGGGATCTCTGACCTAATTGTTTTGCGGTGCTACGCTCTACCACTACGCAGATTTAACACCCGAGCAAACATCAAAAAGCTTTTTATAAACTTCTATACAATGTACTTCTTCTATACACCTTTTTAAAAGATTCGTCACATCGCAACATGAACATTTAGTGAGGCGTTGGCGATGACCCCCGACGTGTTTACATTAGAATAAAATATTTTGTGCATGTACGGTGTATCGAAAAAGTATAAGGATTAACACCATTAAAGAAAATAGCCATGTTAATATCACTTATCACAAGAAATATTTATTTACAAATATAGTCATCATTTCTTATAGCAGTCAATTTTACGTCACATTTTGCTTCATTTTTACGGTGAGTATGTTTCAACCCTCTGTGTTATATTTTTTTCTTTTCACCTACATGTCCTGTCCATGTTTTGTTCCGAAATGGACCTAAGAATGACTTTTATGCAAGAAATTAAAACTAAAATCAGTTACTCGGAAATCCGAAGAGTTGCATTAACCGAAAGACCTCCGCAAGTAGCTACATCAGTCGTTCGAAAGACTCCGTCCGCACGGAAAACCTATCGTGTACCATGATTTTGCGAGCTCACTGTGTACACTGTGTCTCCATAGGGGCATCTCCTCGCACCTCCCCTCCCCCTCCCCCTTCCATACTACCAGCTCCCGGAGGGCCCTTGCGCGGGCGCGCGACCTCATTAAGAAAACAAAGGCGCATTAATGTATTACACGCAATATGCGGCGGCGGCGAGGGGGGAGGGGCAATGACGACGGTGGCCGGGAGAATCTGTGGGGGCGCTGGCGACAGTGAGAGCGGTGGGGGTGGTTGAGGTGATGAAGGCGATGAAGACGATGGGGGCAATGAGGCGATGGGGTCGGTGAGGGCAGTGGGGGTGGTTGAAGCGATGAAGGCGACGTGTGCGATGGGGGCGATGAGGGTGGTTGGGGCGGTGAAGGCGGTGAGGGTGGTGGGAGGTGGTGAAGGCGGTGAGGGTGGTGGGAGGTGGTGAAGGCGGTGAGGGTGGTGGGAGGTGGTGGGGGCGGTGAGGGTGGTGGGAGATGTGAGGGCGGTGGGGGCGGTGATGGGCGGTGGGGGTCGGAGGGGGCGGTGGGAGCGGTAGGGGGCGGGGGCGTCGGTGATGACGGTGGAGACGATGTGAATCAATGACGCATTGTGAACGGTAGGGCTGGAATGAAGTGGGGTAGGGATGGGTTCGGACGAGGTGGTATGGGACGGAGGCTGGTGGGAGCGGTGGTTGCGGCGGCAGAGATCGCAGCGGCTCCCGTTCAATGGGAAAGCGAACGCCGCCGTTTACTGTGCCGAGGCAACAAAGGCGGCAGCCGCCGCCACCGCCGCCGCACATGCCGCAACAGCGTCTGCTGGGAAAGAGCATCCGAGCTGGGAGCAGCTGAAGGAAGGTTTGAGGCACCACTGGAACTCCCAGCGCAGATGCCGTATTCTTATGCAACTGGCTGCATCCGCATATGTATAAACGTAGTTGAATTTCAGTTCCGCCTTTCCTCGTGGGAGTTACAATCTCTTGAATATGTATCACAAACAATTGCAAGAGAAAACGGATCTAAAAAGAGACATGGTTGCAAAATATTTTATCTAAAGTTACCAATACTGCATCAATTCCTGATCAACGATGAAATGCAAGAAAATAAAATGTTACCAACAGTATTTCACAATTTGGAAGCAAAACGCATAAGATTAATTGGATGCTTCAGATGGTAGGATGAGACCTTTGCATTGTTCTTGTGTGAATTCTAAACGAAAAGTCACGTTAAAGATTTGTGATATTAGATATCTACTATGAATATATGCAAATATCTATTGATATTACATATATTACTGGTATGTGAATAACGTAATAACATTTTTTATGTGTGAAATTATTTTTAATGTAAGTTTTACAGAATGGAAGACTTTTGGTCAATAAAGTATCAGTTTTAGATCCGTTGGAAACTGCCACTTGATAGAATTCACCGGAGAAATGTAGGATCGTTAGGACAAAATTAGAAGCATATTTTTAAAAAGCACTAAATAAGTCGTTTAACAGTTTAATTTTATGTCACACACATAAGTCAAATGTTCCAAGGGTACTAATATTTTAGATCTAAGCGTGGCTTCGTTTGTCCGTAAGAAAAGAAATAGCTTAGGGAATCTTATTGTATAGTTCCTAGGAAACTGGTACGATATACGTAAGAAAAGCCTGTACGACATCCAGAAGAATAAACAAGTAATCATATGAGATAAGAACCGGCACCGAATTCAATAAAACCTTTTAATAAACAAAATGTGACTAAATTCTCTGACAAAAATTAGATATAACAATATATGTGATTACTTTCAGAAATATTTTTGTACATTTAATCCGCAATACTTTCAGGAGTTTGTTTAATGTCCTTGTTGGAAAGAAACTAATAACTTTAAATTTAACAATGAATAAGGTTGGCCGAATGAAACAAAACAAATTTAAAAACCTCATCAGTGGTCAAGGAGTAATTCACGACTGCATATTTTTATATCTATTTAAATCGTGCAAAGAGATTAATGAGCTTCAATATCAGTTTCAGACGTTTAGCAAAGAAGCTCACTCCTACTAATGAGATATTATTATTATTATTATTAATGATGTATTTGCATTAGCATCGAAATAAGTCAGAATGTTACCGTATCACATTTTAGATGACCAAATTGGAATTAACTACAATAACCAACACAAGAATACAATAATAGTGCAAAACTGACGACACCGTTTTCTACCTACAAAAACCGTTTCGGCGAATCCTACGCCAGAGGCAACCCTTGCCTGAAAGTAATTTTGTCTTAGCTGACAGCGCTGACTTCCTTGGTATGGCGCACCCCGGCTCCCCCCTCCCCGCAACGCCGGCTCCTCCGCGCGCCCCGGGCCCTCGGAAGACGCCGCAAGGCGGGGGGTCAACAGCCCGAGTCGCGCGACCAACAGGCCTATTTTTACGCGGCCCGGGTAAATTTAGCCGTACAAAGAAGTGGAAGAAGACGTCTGTCTGCGGCTGCAGCAGGGGCGGTGGCGAAGACGCAGGTGGCGACGGAAGGGGAGGAAAGGACGGTGACGGAAGCGAGAGACCATGACGAGAGCGAGGGCAAAGACGAGAGTAGAGATTAAAGGGAAAGCGGTGGCAAAAGGCGGGAAAGAGGGTGGACTACGAGGCACAAGTAGAGGTTGAGTCTGAGGTTCAGTGGGTGGTTGAGTAAGATTTAGAGACGAAGGCAGAGGCTGTGATAAAGATAAGATAGAAATGGAGGCAAAAATGAGGCAGAGGTGAAGAAGAATGAAGGTAGAGATAGGCGCAGAGGTGGAGGTGGGGACAAAGACTGAGGCAAGGAAATGGTCTGATGTGAAGGCAGAGACAGAAACGAAGGCGGAGATGGAGATAAGGGTGGGAACTAACTCAGCGGTATCACTGGAGGAGATGAAGGCAGAGGTAGTGTCGGATGTAGCGTTAGAGGTAAAGGTGGTGGCAGCGACACAGGTAGAGTTTGAAGCAGAGGATTTGATGTAGAGGAGTGGAGGTGGAAACGGGAGTCGGATTCGTGGGCGCAGGCGGGGGCGGAGTCGGGCGGAGTCGGGAGGGGGTCGGGGAAGGGAGAGTCGGTGGGAGCTGGCGGGGTGTCGGAGGTAGTCAGGAGGAGTCGGGGGAGACGGGTGGGTGTCGCTGGTGTCGGGGATATCGGGGGAGTCGGAAGTGAGGTTGGGGGAGTCGGGGGGGAGTCGGGGGAGTCGGGGGGGGGGAGAACGGGGGGAGACGGGGGGGAGTTCGGGGGGGGATGTCGGGGGGGAGTCGGGGGGAGTCGGGGGGGGGAGTCGGGGGGAGTCGGGAGGAGTCGGGGGGGAGTCGGGGGAGTCGGGGGGGGAGTCGGGAGGGAAGTCGGGAGGGAGTCGGGAGGGAGTCGGGGGGGACGGGGGGAGACGGGGGGAGAGTCGGGGTGGGAGTCGTGAGGGAGTCGGGGAGGGGGGTCGGGGGAAGTCGGGCGGGAGAGGGGGGAGTCGGGGAAAAGGGCGAAAGCGACGAGAAGGTGGAAGCGGGAACGGTGTGGGGCGACAGCAGGGATGTTTTGCTTCCTGTGGCAGGGCCCAGCATAACTCCGCCCCTCACGCTTCCACGCCTCACCCGTCTCTCGACGGCGGCTCGTTTAGAAGCCGCGTCGTCCGCCCAAGAGGAGGCCTAAGAGCCCGCGCGATGCTTCGTTTCCTAGCGGATGAGACAGATGTCAGCGACGTCTGCAGTGCCCGAAGATCCTCAGCCGTGTGACTCATGCAGACTACACAACTTTGTCATCGTGGTAGGTGGCCTCTGTACTTTTAGAAGATCGTAGATTCGCAGTCTCGTGAAATGTTTAGTCCGAGGAAAAACGTTTTCCATTTTTTGCGTACATCGGCTGCTTTAGAGAGACAGACATGTCAAGAGGCTCGTCCTCCCCATGAATATTATCAAAACATAGTAAAACAGATTATTCAAAATATATTTTTGAATTTATTAATTATTAAGAATATATTTTTAAAATAGTTAATGTTTTAAAAATCATGCCGCCAGTCTACTCTAGTAGTACTAGATTTATAAAAATGTCAGTGAATGCTTTTGTCTTCAAACGTTGATGGTTCAAAAAAATTAATCCAGTGTAGCTCACAAAAAAAAGTAGTGGTCAATGTTCCAGATGTCTCCGTCAATGAACCTTGCCGTACGCCAGTCACTGTGGATCTGTACTCTGCGGCGTACATTGGAGGTTTTCATGACCTACGGATAATTGGGATATTGGTACACTTGGAAAAACACTGATTTTGTCATCGGCCCACGTAACACGCCACCCGTGCGAAAGTATTCTGAAGGTAATCCGTGTACTCTCAGGTCCAATGTCCCTCATTCCCTCCACTGGTCTTTGAGACGTGATGTACGATGCGGGATGTATAATACTGGAACATACAACCTTCATTACCCAGCTTCTCTCCGCTCGCAGAAAATGGTTTGTCACTACCCACGATTGAACACTAGTGGCTCCCAGGAGCTTACTTCTGGGCCCGCAGAACACCAACGCGTAGTCCACCCTATCTCATTTGCAGTTGATGTAAGATAATTGTAAAGTGACTCACGAGAGCAGTTATACCAATAAAACACATGCACATTTCATATAACTCAATGCCTTAGCGATCTTTTGTTGTAATACAAACATTCTACAAATGGTACTGAAAAATACACATGCTTTGTACTTTGTTTACTAATTACCCTTCAGATTGAAAGTAACGTACAAATTAAATATTTAAATTCATTTTAAAAAAATTTCATATTTTTTAGCCCACACTTACCCATTTAAATACATTTTAAAACAGTTATTGCGCGAATCGAATAATACAAATTTTCTTGCACTTTCTTTTTTAAATTACTTGTAAGTAGAATTTTGTAGTGAACATCTCGAACTGACCACCGTCGCATAAACAGAGCCAAACTGCAATGATGACTTTCATTTTTACAATCATAATTATCCCAGAGAAATTGTTAAAAAGCATAAAAATTCTGCAGGTATGAGAGTGCTTGAAAGATTTTGTGCGAAAATAAAGAACGCAGAACAAAAATCGTAGAAACGATTCAGATTACAAAATGTGTAATAAAAGCCTAGCAGACTCATGAGAAATAGGTGTGGAGTATTATGATAGTAATGAACGTCAATCACAATCATCTTTAAGCCCATCATCACAACCAACAACAGCCATTGTTTCTCCTGTCAGAGAGCTTTTTCCTCCTCCGATGAGACGCGCGCCAATACCGTCTTTAGATGAACTTCAAAAGACCGTGTTTACCCAATACACCCGCCCATCGGAGGGTACAATAACCAGTTTTCGTTGCCTGAATGCGGCTGAGAACGGGCGCTCGCCGCCTAAGCCTTATGGACTCATTAGTTGGACAAAAGCCAGTGTTTAGCGCCGACGCCGCAGCTGGGAGCCCTCACCCACGCGCCCTTTCGCCAGCGCCCCCACCCCCGCGCGCGCGCCGGGACAGGTAGAGCAGAACCCCCACCAAGGGCGTTTTATCTCCACACACTGCCGTTGAGTTTACTTGCATGGCGATGTGTTTCTTCTGCTGCTTTTATTTTTCTCGTTCTCCTACTCCTACTTTCTTTCTCAATCTCATTCTCTTACTCCTACGCCTGCCTTATCTTTTCCCATCCTTCTACTCTTACTCCTACCTTTTCTTTTCTCATTCTCCTACTCCTACTTTTCGTTTCTCATTCTCTTCTACTCCTGCCTTTTCTTCTCCCGTTTTCCTACTCCTACCTTTTCTTTTCCCATTCTCCCACTCCCACCTTTTCTCACACTCCTACTCCTACCTTTTCTTTTGTCATTATTCTACTCCCACCTTTTCCTCCACACCCTTCTGCTGCCTTTCATTTTCTCCTTCTTTTTAATTTCTCATTCTCAGCTTGGTCTTCTTCTGCCTCCTCTTTTCTCACCCTTATCCTGCATTATTTTTTCTCCTGTCCTTCTGATTTTTCATTTCTCATCCTGATTTCTTCTCATTGTTTTTTATTCTTCTGATTTTTTACTTACTTGCAACTGTGTTACTTCTTTTTCTGTTTCTTAGTCCCAAAAAAAACATAAGACGCTGAAACGCTTTTTATAGTGAATGCTACTTTCTGTTGAACTGATTCAAAATAATTTCTTACCTGTTACTTAAAAACACTTACTTTCTAGTATTTTAAAAATACAAAAAATTCCTAAAATTTAATGCAGTGTTGTTGCCTCATTTCGTAAATCTTTATCCGAAGGGCTGATCATCAAACTTTTAAAAGGTATAAACTCGAACAAGCTCGATAGCTAAAAATATCCAGCTTAAAGAGGGAATGTCCACAGGGTTCGGCGCAATTCACTCCAATATTCAGGATTCTCAATGTCAGAAACCTGGCTAGATATGAACGAAGGATGCTATTTTATTGGGAAGAATAATGAACCGAATCTCACTTTAATTAGTTACATTTGGCAAATAAATGAACGTAATTGATATTAACACAAGCGTTCTCTTAAGCCATGATGTTTGGGGTCTTAGACAAGTCTGCTTGTAACAATCGCATTACATGTTCCCGCAAAATATATAATAAGATTTAGATTCCGAGGAAAGAACAATACTGGCACGGCGTTTCGGTTTTAGAAAACCACTGGGTTGAACTATTTCTCTTCTCAAGGAGCCAGGTACTCACAGGGCGCAGGACAAAGTTTTTAGTCATTACAAGGGCAGATTCCACGCAGTGCTTTAGAGAGCACAGCAAAAAGGAGTGGAGGGAGGTGATAAGAGTTGGCAGTGGCTAGCCTCCCCTCGTTTCTTGAACTGTTCCTTTCCGAAATTCGGGCTTGAACTCTGCTCCCTGCAGGAATTTCACGCATTCCTCTTCACCGGCAATTTCAGGATACCGCTCAGCTTCCGAGATACAGGAGTTATCACTAATGAATCACGGTCTCTAATTGCATTCCATCCCTGAGTACTACGATAGTTCCAATACAACATTCGTATTTTCTGGGCAAACTGGAACGCACACAAAGAAGAATCTAGTAAAGAATTTTAATTTAACTCAGCCGAAACTGTAAATGTTCACGTTTTCCCCACCAGTCACCGCAACATACAACCTCGCATCATTCCGATATCTAGCAGCACAAAAATCATGACTTATACTTCGTTTTTTCTATCTTGGCGCGTGCGGGTGTGTCATCAAAATGGAATATCTCACGATATTTCGCGTCGTTCTCGGTTGTGTCGCTATGAGTCGCATGATCGCGATTGTATCGAGCAGTGCTGGCGATGATGCGACTCCTAGCGGCACAACCGAAAACGACGCGAAATACAATGAGATATTCCATTTCGATGACACTCCCCCCCACGTGCCAAGAAAGAAAAAACCGAAGTACATTACATTGAGTTTGCTTATTTGGTCGCCTCCGCAACCCTAACTTCAGACGCGGCTCCCGGATCGGCCGGGAGCGGCCGGGAGCCATAGTCGCGGCGTCTTCCCGCTGGAGGCACCGCAAGATCCGCGCGGCCGGGGGCTTTGTCGAGCGCCTTAATGAACCCATCTCCCGGAGCCGCGGCCCGAGCCGCGCCCCGAGGCCGCTTTGAAAATCTCTTGTTTGCGTCCGCGGCAGCCGCCTACCCCTCCCCCGCGTGGTCTTCCCCGCTCCCGCGGCCGCTCTAGCCGTCGTACGCGCTCCCGCTTCCTCCGTCGCCACCGCTTCTACACTCGCCCCCGCTCCCGCCGACGACCCCGCTCCCCCCGTCGACTCCGCTCCCGCCGACGGCACCGCTCCCGCCGTCGCCCCTCCCCCTTCGTCGTCTCCGCGTCTGACGGCCCGCTCCCACTGTCGACCCGCTCCCGCCTCGTAGCCCCTGCTCCTGACTCTTCCTCCGTCGCCTCCGGTTCCAGAGTCGGCCCACAAGGCCGTTATCCCCGCTTCCGACAGCCCCGATCCCAAACCCCGCCACCCGCGAATTTCTGCTCCCACCGTCGACCTCGCTCCCACCGATGGCCTCGCTACCGCTGGTGCACCCGCACCTGCACTCCTATCGCCGCGCCCTCATCCTAAGCCATCCCCGCTTCCTCCTGCTCCAACTCTCCGACCCCCACCCTCACACTCTTCATAGTCACCATCGTCACCCGCCGCCACCATCACTACCACCATCGCCTTCCCCGATCCCGCCTCCGCAAATTCCCCATTGTCCCCCGGTGCCGTCCCGCTACCGTCTTCATCGCCACCCCGCTCCGCCTCGACTCCCCCATCCCCCCACTACCACCCCTCCCACACCCTCTTCATCCAGCCGCCGCCGTCGCGCCGTCACGCGGTCCAAATTGCCAAATGAACCCGGAACGACGTCGACCCGGCCGTCTGTGCCGGCGGCGCTGCCTCCACCGCCGCCGCCGCCCGCCGCCGCCACCAGCGTCGCCGACGACGACAAGGCGACGCGGGAGACTGTAAACCCTCCGACATATCCGAGCGACGTTATTAAATTACGAGCGGAACTGTAGAATAATAGCTTAACTTGTATTTTACTCGGGCAAAGAGAGGGCAGGGGAGGCCGCGGCGGAAAGTTTAAAATCGCAGTACTCGCCCTGTGGACGCACGACGAGAGTTAAACAAGTGCCCCGTCCCCTTTAACAACCCGCATACATTGTGCTTTTATTAAACGAGTTCGAGGTCCTTTGAAGTAATGGACTTAAAATTACAAGTTGAACGTTAGAGTTTAACTGAATCCACTAATTTGTTACCTTAACGTTTTTAGGTGGGGAGGTTGGCGGAGTGAACGGCGAACGGCGGCCCTGAAGGGGTTTTTCCTGCGCAGAGGCAATCCGCCCTCGAAAGAGAAGGCGGCGATGGCGGCGGCAGTGACGGAGGGGTCGGAAGGAAAAACGTTGACACGCAACGCAGACGGGGCTTCGACTCCGACAGAGAACAGACCAAGAAGCGGCGGGCGCGGTTTCAGGCGGCTTAGACGCCCCAAGTGGAGGCACGGGAGGGGGTGCAGCTTCCAGAGAAGGAGACTGGACTTCTTGGCATCGGATGAACAAGCTGCGGGGGCAATGGCAATGGTAAGGGTGGTGGTGGAGGTTGAAGTTTTAGAAAAGATACATGTATTAAAGGACAAATTGGAAAGACGTAGAGGGTGTGACTTCTTGGCGTTGGTTGAAATATGTGTGTGGGGAAGGGGCAATGATAATGATAGTACATTTTTAGGAAGTAATGGAAGTTGCAGGAAAGATATTAGAAATACGAGTGATACTGCAAATAATGACAGTATGTGAAAATAGTATGATTGTGGGAATTATTAATAGAAAGAATGAGAAAGTAGTAGCGATGCTGATAGAATTTTTGGCATTTCTGGTGATGGAGTTGGCTGTTCATTGATGTGGTCCAGAGGTTTTAATGGCAAAAAAGATACTGTGGGATTAACGTGAAGACACAGCTCACAGTTCTCCACCCTGACCAGTGGCGGTTGGATTGGTTCGTAGTGATGATTTTGGTTGTGCTTGGACTGTAAGAATTGGTCAGGGTGGATTACTATCAGCGGTGACAGAGAAGAATATATAAAAATTTAAAGACGAATGTCAAAGGAAATAAGTAATTCTCTCATTAAGCGATAAACAGTCATTTGAAAACTCACGCCCAGATTCCGTGAGGTTTTCTTTCCACAAAACTTATTAACACGTCTGCACGACGTCGTAGAATCAGACATTTCTCCCAGGTAAATACTCTAGTATATTTGACATGTACTTGCGTACGTCTAACATATTACATCCATTTAAAGTTTTACCTCTCAGGGCAAACATTATCTCTGAACGGCAGATCGCGGAATGATGAGAACAACAGCGCCAAAGAAGAACATGAGCCATTTGTGGAGGGGTGGAAAAGCAAGCCAGGAGCCAAGGCGTTTGCAAGGCAGCACGAATGAATGCACAGCGACAGAGACCCACGGCGCTGCGCGAAAGAGCGGCACGTCGGCAGCAGCCGGGTTTAACGACAGGACTCAGGCACTCCAGCGGAAGAAGGGCGGAGAAAGAGCAGGAAGGCAGACCGTCTCTAATGAAGCCCAGACCTCCGTTGCACCGCGGCCGCCGCCGCCGACCGTGCCACAACCACGCGCGTCTCGCTGTTCATTTGTTACGGAGCGCGCGCGTCGAAGTGTTCCTTGGGGTCCATTCTTTTTATATCGCGCAGTCGCTTTCATTTCTCAGTGCACGGGCGTCTGCTTACTATCTCGCATTCATTTCCCAGGCTCTTCTCTGGCGCCTTTCTTCCTCAGACCATCGTCCAAATGCAGATGGCCAGATTATTTCTTCGGGAGTATCGAGGTTGTATAGTTGAGGAAATTTTGAAGTCGTATTACGGAGAAAACAGAGAAGAGAAATATACAATTATGTCTTTGAAAAATTGCATTTCTTAAATATTTGCCTCTCTTCTCAAATTGTATTGCACAAAAACTGACATTAATCATAAAAGTATCGTGTTATTCAAAGATTCACAAATGAGAGTTTGTTGTATTGCAAGAACTATATTAAGGATGTCGTGTTACGTAAAAATGTATGGCTCAAGGAAAATACAATCATGTCTTATTTAGAATGAGAAACGCAAATATTCTGTAGTGTATTGTACATTTATTAGTACTGGAATGTTTAATAAATATCAAAAAGCATCTGTGAAAGAAAATGTGTTTTGAACAGAACATTTTAATCTAAGCTACTTATTAGAAAATATTAATATTATTCTACTGTTACCATTCAGAATGCGGTAAAATACATAAACTTGTATGTGCTTTATAGAAAATTTTTAGAGAGTATAAATATTAAACATCACGCAAAAGTCCCAGAAAGAATGTATACATTCCTATTATACTAAAGTTGCAAACAGTTTGGAAAAAAAGTAATAGCAACCTTTTTCTAGATTCCAAAGGTTTGCATCTCACATTTAAGAACAGTGGAGCGTGACTACCACCAACTTCTCGTACACGTCTTTTCAGTTTTCACTACTTTCGTGTCAGCTCAACATCAAGGAGCACGAAGGTCGATTTTTACACGAAATGCACACATCTAACATATCAGCAACACACTCGGCGAGGCGGACGGGCTCTCGCGGCGGTGCGTGGCAGCCCGCACGCGCTGTGGTTGCATGTCGCTGCAGTATGGTAATGCGTGCTTTGCCGAGCGGCTCGTTAAGATGCGGGCGATAGCAGCCGGTGGACGGAGTTCTCGCGGTGACGCGGAGAACGCGCGCCTGAGATTGTAGTCGGCGGTGAAGCCACTTCCCTTGCCCGAAATTGCAAGAAAGACACGGTTGTCCTCGAATTTAACCCTTGTAGCGCAAGGAGAAAGGAGCACAATTCCCCATAATAATTAATTTCTTTGTTATTAGTAATTCAAATAGCTTCACAGCTCAATGATTCTAAATCTTTTTGTGACGAGTTTCGGGAACTACATATACAAACATATTTTACACCCTCTCTTCATTTTATTGCTTTCTCTTCTTCGTCGAAATGTTTGTCCATCTTTATTGCCTCAATGCACATCGATTATATATAAGAGCTATTCATATCTCAATTATAATTTTATGTTTTAGTGAATTAGTATTTGTTTTAAAATGTACCGATGTATCATTCACATCAATAATAGTAATTTACATGAATGTATCAGTAGCTTTATTATTAAAAACAATGATTATGTTAATAAAATCCTTGGGGAAAATGTTCTCTTTCTATTGGTATTCCTTGCGGCGAAACAAAAGTTGGTATTAGTAGATTTAATTTAATAATTTGGTATGCAAGTTCGTAGTGGTGGTGCGGGTCAACGTGAAACTCGTCGTTTGTGATTAAAAATGCCTTCCCCCACTCCCACCGATTATAAAGTTTTATTACAAAGGATTTTGCAGAGACGCTACAATCTTGTCTCTACAGATAAAGTACATTAAACATTTGATTTACATGTCCGTCTGTAAAAAGACGAATATATTACTTCTCTCAGACATCACAATTAGAGAAGTGGAATCAAAAGAAAAACTTCCAAAATAAAATCACTTACACTGAAATACCTACATTGTAGACTAACAATAAGATTAATAAAATTTACGAAACTACCGTGAAAGAATTTCTAGTGAATAAGATTATTCTACCACACCAAGTCCACACTATATTTGACTATAATTTTCCTCTAATATGTAGTAATAATTATTATAATTTATAATAAAGAAAATAATAATGATAATTAGAGCAAAGAAACGATATTATAAATATAAATCACAAAAAATAATAAAGAGAGACATAAAAGAAACACGCAAAAAAAACGAAGTAAGTTTGGGTTCAAAAGACAAAAAGGTTTTTAATATTTTGTCCTATCTCAATTGATCTAAATCGCGAGAACGGGGGAAAAAAGAAAAAAGAATAATAATGGCAGCAAAAGCAATGCAATAAAATACAGTATGCGAGAACGACAAATGTAAAACTATGTTCGACATATGTGTTTCGATATATAAAAAAGAGTATAAGATTTAATTCTCGTTTTTCCTCTTATAATTCTTTTTCTTTCTTTTTAAAAGTCTGAGAAAGAGCTTTACTTTCCACTCTGAGCTATTCAGCTTTGACGCATGTGATATAGATACAATCTAATTTCGTATTCTCGTTTGCATATCAAAGATCGTGATTTCACTTTTAACTTTGTTCATTCTCTCAAGCATTTTGAGAGGATTTTGCTGTCATATAGAAGTCTTACAAGCAATGATAGCATATTATTAAGATTTTTACTTTCAGTACGAGTAGCGTGCTTTTTGTTTAACACTTTGACTCGCGTATAGTATTGGCATATTATCTGCTTATACGGCAAGTAGTAGCATATGGTTGCACGTCGCAACAGACTGACGCAATTCCATGAAAAACTTCAGATCCTACCATGAGATGAATTTTAAAGTCCTAAAAATATCTAAACTCTGAACGTGGATTATATTCCATCAAAGAAATACATTTAGTTTGAAATCCGGATCCAGGTGTTCCAAAGAGATTATGAATGACAACATAGATAATGAGTTTAATCGTGTGTTTACTGATTCCATAACTCCTGTGTAGAAAATGATGGTAAACTCAAGTTCTAATTACAACTGATTGCTCCTAGTTCACCACACATGCTTTTCAGATGTAATAAACATAGTTTCTGTAACTTTAGAAAGCACTGCAGGCGAGAAAAATACGCAATTCACTTTCTATGTCAGGTTTGTTAGTTCTATGTTCTATTTTTTATCAACAATATATCAGGGTTGCACAGAACTCTTATTTATTTCGAGAATAATAGTTAAATTTATCTTAAGGTGGTCTGGATTTATCTTCGGAAAGTTTGAGCTGTAACATACTAGTTCAAACCCTAACCTTCCTTTCCATCGCGTCCCTCGGATCAGCGAGTGACAACAAAAGGGCGTCGTCGTTCATCTTTCCACCGAAGAGACGAATAAAACAACCGACTGCCATAAACCGGTGCGTCCGGATTCTTTCGCGAGTCTTGTTCGATGAGATCTTGTGAGAGCCTATTTATCTACAAGTGCGCGTTTGGCATTGAATTCATCTGGGCGTTGTCTCGTAAGTAATCTTCGGAACTGCTCCAGTCCATTCGCAAGGACGATTGAACGTTTCATGCAAGCCTTGCAAATCATTAATGGTAATTCGTGGAAAATTTAAAACTCATTAAAAATAATAAATAATTGATAATACGCAAGAGTTCACCGCATGGGTATTAAAAATTCATTGTTACGCTTGAAGCACACAGCGCAATTACCTGCGTAATTTTGTTTGCTGTAAATACATCCGGCGTACTTTTATCCTGAAATTATTTGAAAGCCACAAAGGGGATATTTTAACTGTTACAGGATATATTTGATAGAACCTCACTACATTATTACATTTTATAATACATTAGACTTATGAAAACAAACTATCATGAAGCAGGTTTCTTACAAACATGTAAGCAAGAACATATAACAAATCACAGAACCAACATTTTTTGTGAGTATATAATTAAATTTTAGTAAGTAAAGTTAATGTTATCTGTCGATATGTATCAAAGGTCGAAGAAATATTGATGGCCTTTGTCAAACGTATTGAAGATTTTCATTCTAATTTAATAATTCTACGAGGTTTGTTACACAAGTATGGGCTGTTTGGGCGCATTCAATGTAAAGTACGGTTACTGTAAGCTGTTTCAATGTAACACCTGAGTGATGAACGTTCTTCACCCAACAATCTTGTTTGAAAACATTTCTGTAAAACGTATTTTCAAATAGTGTTCAGTTGGGTTGTGGAGTCGTAATATATTCTTTTGTTTCAAAGGGAGTCTCTTATAGTGGCATTTTCAACTCCGAGAATAACAAGAAAATACCGGAGTCATCACGGAAGAATAGGTGCCTGAAGAACCACAGATCTCAGAATCACATTACACGCAATAACTGATGATTTAATGAAACTCTCGAACAGAAAAATCAGCTAACTTTTAAACCAAGCCTCATGTTCTTTGGAATTCAATTTCTATTACGTTGAAGATACAAATCAATTTACAAATAATGCTTTCATTATTCATCTTGCTCAGTATGGTTCGTGTCTTCAGCTATGGAAATGGCTCATGTCCACGACAATGTAGTTGTCATGGACATAAGTTACATATCAATGTAAACATTACTATCGAGAAGTAAACCGTGGACTATCTTCAGCATCGGTTTAAGGAATCCTGTAAGATCCACAACCTAGATGGAACTATCTTAACACGATCTTCCTTGCCTTCACATCCAACATTCCAGACCATTGTGAATTTTTGCATCTGCACAGTATCTTTCCAAATTTCCAGGCAATCTGCTATTTTTTGTTCACATAATCATTAGAAAGCCAAAAAGTAGGATTTCTGGAAAAACCTACTACTCTCAAAGACAGATAACAGGTTCCAGTGCTCTGCGGAGCAATCCACATTAGCCAGCACTCTACCCTGTCGGAGTGCCTCGTGGGAGACCGAGCGGTTGCACAGCGAGACGGAGGCGTTTAAGTGTATGTCTGTGTGAGTGGGCATATGTGTGTGTGTGTGTGTGGGTGTGTGTGGGCGCAGGTGCGGGCGGCGCAAGCGGCCGCAGGTTGGGCGAGGCCGCGCCCGGTCCGCCGCTCATGAATATTGAGGCGGCCGCCCCGGCGCCGCCCATCGCGACGCCCCCTTAGGGTGATGGCGCGGGCGGAGGCGGAGGTGAAGGCGGAGGTGGTGGTGGAGGCGGCGGCGAAGGCAATGCGGAGGTGGTAGCGGAGGCGGAGGTGTAGCGGAGGCGAAGGGGAAGGCGCAGAAGGCGGAGGTGGAGGCAGAGGAGGAGGAGAAGGCGGAAGCGGAGGAGGAGGAGAAAGAGGGGGAGAAGGAGAAGGCGAGGGAGGGGGACGAGGCGGAGGAGGAGGAATAGGCAAGAGAGGCGGAAGCGGAGGAGGAGGAGCCGAGGGAGGCGGAGGAGGCAAGGGAGGCGGGGAGGCGAGGGAAGCGGGGAGGCGAGGGAGGCGGAGGAGGAGGAGGAGAAAGAAGAGGCGGAGAAGGAGGAGGCAAATGAGGAGAAGGCGGAGAAGGAAGAGGCGAATGAAGCGAAGGCGGACAAAGAGGAGGCGAACGAGGTGGAGGAGGAGAAGGCGGAGGAGGCGGTGGAGAGCGACGAGGACCAGGCGGAGGCAAAGGAGGAAGGAGGGGGAGGCGGAGATGGAGGAGGAAGTTGCTCGGAAGCGAAGGTGGTGGTGGGGGGGTCAAATGACGACGAGAAATTAGGAAACTGGCAAATGCAAAAGTGACGAGAGAGATGTGATACTAAGCTAACAGACCTATTATTCCATCGAGTTACGGATAATAAAAATTATTGAAATGAAAAAAGACGATACAATAAAGCGAGAGGAAAGAAAAAATAACATTCGGTATTGAATAATTTATTTCATTAACACATGGCTTATAGATGAAGATAAATACGGTTTTGAGGTTACGGGGATCGTCCCAAGAAAATTGTATTTTCATCCTAAATTGTATTTTAAACTTCCTGGACACATTTGCGTTGAACCAGAAAAATAATTATTTGAAAACCAAAGTACAATAGCAATAATAATAATAATAATAATAATAATAATAATAATAATAATAATAATAATAATAATAATAATAATAATATAACAATCGAAAAGAGTGTAGAAAAGAGGTTTATCTACCATTCTCGTTATACTTCTAATTATTAACCAGCTAAAATCGAGGTATATCAAACAAACCACATCTTAATATCTAAGAGGCTCTATCCCTAGGCAGACTGGTCTACTAAATTTTGCTCTTCCGCATCAAACACACACTGGAGGAGGAGAAGGATGGCGGGAGAAGTGGCAGCAGGAAGTTATAAAATTATGACAAAAGATGTAGAAAAATTGGTTCTGGTAGGGAGGTCGATGGCTGATAAAAGTAAAAATTCATTATCGTGAGTTACGAGTAGTGAAAATTATTGTAATGAAAAAGAGCGATGAAGTATTCAGGTAAAAATAATAAATGCAACTTGAAATTTGTAAAGAAGGAAAAGTGATGATAAATTAATGATAAGCATTGAATGAAAACTTATATACGACATAAACAGACTCGCGTTTTATAAGGGTCGATGAAATGTGTTCCTGACTCGATCAGAGATAAAGCATACTTTTGGTAATTATTGCCCACTGTCAAGGGAAAATGAAATGAGATTTAGAATGCAAGTTTTGAACGCTGAAAATTAAAGAGCACAAACTACGAAACAAAAGCACAACTAAAGCGAGGATACATATCGTAACAGGGAAAAATAAAAGCAACAAACATTGAAAGGGAGAACGTGTAGGCAGCTCGGGAAACAGAAATGTGGGCCACAGGGTCGGCGGAAAGCAGGCGAAGAGGTGTTCGGTGAAAATACGGAGCGGCAAAACCGTGACGAGCACTGTAAGATCAAACAACAAGAAAAGAAACCAGGTAAAAATGACGAGAGGAGGAGAATGAGGAGTAAAAGGGATGGATATGAAAATTGAAAACAATCAGGTGGTATCTATAGTTTAGGCGGCAGATGCAGTGATGATGGCAATGAAGATTGCGGCTATGGTGGCGATGACCAAGATAGAGGTGTGAAGGAAGTTATGGAGGTTGTGGAGGTAATGACGGTGATGGAGGCGATGGCTCTGGAGGTGGGGGGGGCGGGAAGGGATGGAGTTGGCGGAGGCGATGTTAGTGGCGGTAGCGGCTGTGGCAACGGCATTGGCAGTGGTGGCCGATGAGTACGAAGAGAAAGAATGGGACGAGAAGGAGGAGGAGGAAGAGAATTGGACAGATAGAAAGAGGTCTGGGGCGTGGCGAGCTTCGCGAAAGGCAGGCTTCGCGCAACCTTGTGGCGCTGGAGATAGCCGCTTCTCGTTAAGACTCCGCGGCGAAGAAAGATTCACAAGATACCATTCACCCCTACTTACAAAACGAGCGTTCTACGAGATTGTTTCTTTACCTACCAGACTGCACCTGACAAACATTTCACATGCAAAGAAGTCATGTTTCCACAAGCAATGTTCCATGATATCCATGATTCAATTATTCTCCTTTACTGTGATAGTTAATGAAACACTGGCGATGTTTCAAAATTCTCCCAACAAAGGACTAATTTACAAAACGTTCATAAATACTTTTCAAGTTCTTGTTAAATTAATTTGACTAACTCTCACTCATTCTCTTGCTTCGTTATTATTACTTATAGTGCAATTTTCTCCTTCATCAATGCGATCGGAGCTTCAGCTATTGAAAAAATGGTGATCACATTATTGGTTCAGTAGGTGACAACATTGTAAATTGTGCAATAAAAAGTCGAATGAGTTAACGTGTAGTTATTGCGCTCTTGAATGTCACCAACCAAAAACAATAGAATGCCAAAACCTGTACAAAAAATAAGTTCATTACTTTTCAAGACTGTTCAATACAAGAATTATTTTCAGTAACTTCGCAAACGTCGAGAAAAGCAATTCTCAGCACTTCGTCGTCAACATTCCGCTGGTACTAAAACAAAAGATTCTACAATGTCGAGTGAATGGCAAGTTCCACGACAGAAGGCGGAAGGGAGTTCACAGCTAAGGCAGCGTCACCCGGAAAACCGGAGCCGCAGAAATCGACCGCCGCATCCTAGCACACGCACCGCCAGGGAATTAGGGGACGATCGCTCGGGTCGCGTGCGCGGCGCCACGCGTTCGTGCGTGCGTATGCGACGGACGCACGTGCCTGCGCGCCGAGCCCGCCCCGCCCCGCCCTTCCCTACCACTCCTCCATCGTGCTCTTCAGACATCCCCGTAACCCCTCCCCAAGACCAAACTCGAACTCGCTCTCAAATTAATATCACTAGGGCCAGGGAAAATGGGCGGGCAGTCGAACGGAGTTTGGGGTCGGAGTTCAGATGGGTGGCCCAACGAGGAAGAACAGTGATGAAACGTTGAGCATCATGAGGAGAGGGTGCAGGGAAACGATGTGAGCGGGACAGACTGAAAGAAAACAGTTTGGTCAACTCAATGACTGAATTGGGATGGGACGATGCATCTAAAGGAGAGGAGAAGTAAGAGTAAGGTAGGACGGGCAAAGAGAGGAGACAAGCAGAGAAAAGAGACGGACAGAGAAAAGAAGCGGGCGGGAGAAAAGAGACGGGCGGAGAAAAGAGACGGGCGGAGAAAAGAGAGGGGCGGAGAAAAGAGAGGGGCGGAGGAAAGAGTCGGGCGGAGAAAAGAGTCGGGCGGAGAAAAGAGACGGGCGGAGAAAAGAGAGGGGCGGAGAAAAGAGAGGGGCGGAGGAAAGAGAGGGGCGGAGAAAAGAATCGGACAGAAAAAAGAAACTGGCAGGGAAAAGAGACGGACAGGGAAAAGAGACGGACAGGGAAAAGAGACGGACAGGGAAAAGAGACGGACAGGGAAAAGAGACGGACAGGGAAAAGAGACGGACAGGGAAAAGAGACGGACAGGGAAAAGAGACGGACAGGGAAAAGAGACGGACAGGGAAAGAGACGGACAGGGAAAAGAGACGGACAGGGAAAAGAGACGGACAGGGAAAAGAGACGGACAGGGAAAAGAGACGGACAGGGAAAAGAGACGGACAGGGAAAAGAGACGGACAGGGAAAAGAGACGGACAGGGAAAAGAGGACGGACAGGGAAAAGAGACGGACAGGGAAAAGAGACGGACAGGGAAAAGAGACGGACAGGGAAAAGAGACGGACAGGGAAAAGAGACGGACAGGGAAAAGAGACGGACAGGGAAAAGAGACGGACAGGGAAAAGAGACGGACAGGGAAAAGAGACGGACAGGGAAAAGAGACGGACAGGGAAAAGAGACGGACAGGGAAAAGAGACGGACAGGGAAAAGAGACGGACAGGGAAAAGAGACGGACAGGGAAAAGAGACGGACAGGGAAAAGAGACGGACAGGGAAAAGAGACGGACAGGGAAAAGAGACGGGCAGGGAAAAGAGACGGACAGGGACAGAGGACGGGCATTATTAGGACAGGCAAAACATTGAAACACTGAAAAGACAGGCGAAACACTGAAACATTATTAGGGCAGGCGAGCCGGTGCGTTGGGTCAAACGGAGTGGTCAGGATGATGCGGGAGAATGATGGCTGCGAATGCAAGTGGTAGGAAGAGCGAGTATGGCTGAAATGGGTGAGGTAAGGCTGGAATGGATGTGGGCGAGGGAGTTGGAAATGGTGATTGGGCGAGTGCTGGTCGCCCGTGCGTTCTAATCCGCCCACGGGGCTCGCGTCGCCCTCTGCGCTTATCGCCCCGACTGTCGCGCCGCCCGCGTCTGCCCCGCCCCTTTGGGCAGCGTAACAAACTCTGGAGACTCCACTGACTCAAGTGCGATTTGCTGCATAACGGACCATTTGGACGGGATTTTCGCCTTAATTGTTGATTTAACAGATGTCTATGCGACAGATATGGTACTGCAGTAATTGTTGATGTTTGTTGTTGATAGGATTTATAAAAGTTTACGAATAATGTGATACCACAGTTGCAAGTGTACTACCAATTGTACTTGCAGTAGCTTATGAGCAATTTTCAGAAATTAATACGACAATTTAATATGCACCTGCATTCAAATGTTTTCAATAATTTTATAATAATAATAATAATAATAATAATAATAATAATAATAATAATAATAATAATAATTCCCATTCCGGATAGCCGTGATCTCTTAGGCAGTAGTGCCTTTGATGAAAACACAAGTGTCCTAACGTAATTCAATAATTAATTAAATATTTAATTAAATAATTATTTCAAGGAAAGATAAAAATAATCCACATAACCGCTTACAAGATATGAGATAATAACCCTATGGAAAGGAACAAATGGAGATGAAATTCAAGGTCGTGAACGGTTTAAACTACTGGAGGATAATTGTTCACATTCAGTCGCCATCGCATTGAAATTTCAACGTTTTTATTTAAGTGTCGTAAAGTGAAATTAATGAGGAAAGGGTTTTCAAATAAGGTTCAAATTATTTTCCAGCTGGTGTAAATTAACAAAGATTAAAAGGGCCATACGTCGAATAATTTATTCACAATACAATATTCAATGAGCACATTGAAAGCATAGCAAATGAATTTCGGGAATAATTTATGCAAATTATCTGAGAAACAGACTATGATAGATTATTCACTGCAACTGATACAGCGGCAAAATTAAATTCGCACATTACTATTCACACAGGTGCTATTGAAACATTATTTGATGATGCAGTTGTATTTACAATTAAAATAAAAATATGTTTCACTACAATTCATTCTGAGTTTTTTCTTTAGGAAAATACAAATAAGAATCAAAATTATCCTCTTCTTCTTTTAATGATTTTATACCATTATTATTTCAAATGGAAATGACTTTCAGCTGTCTTTACATTACTCTCGAGAAATATACGCACCACGAAAAATATTTTCGAATTTTAAAAATAAATTGTAGAATATTTCTAAGTCTTTAAGACATTGCTAATCACTGTTCATGGTTAATTTTACTCCACAAATTACCTCTAGGTAAGTCGGAAAGTTATAAATGAAGAATAACTAATGTTTGTTTTGTTCTTTAAAGAAACTGATATATACAATTGTGTGTGTGTGTGTGTGTGTGTAAGGGAGGAGGATGGACCAACGATGAGGGAGGGAAAATCTCGCCCGTTTCTTAGGATACTGCTCTGCTGTTAGTCTTGAATTGACTGGAGAAACCAAGGAAAACTATCAATCAGAGCAGCCACCGTGAGTATGCTCTCCTTCAACCAGAAGCTGCATCAACTGTAACTAATGAGATAGCGTTGAAAAACCGCCACCGACAGGTCTCGATCATCCGATCAAAGATGCTGCAGATGCAATGATGTAGCAGTTGATATTTCGCAGTCTGTACTCAACTATGAGATAATTGTTTTATCTTTTACTTATACATTATAAATCGTTGTTTCCTTCTATGCGAAGCTCGATATATAGACTGCTTAACTTACATGGATCATGAGGAACGTGGTTACGGAGGAAAT
Source organism: Acheta domesticus (assembly GCA_031308135.1). Taxonomy (NCBI): domain Eukaryota; kingdom Metazoa; phylum Arthropoda; class Insecta; order Orthoptera; family Gryllidae; genus Acheta; species Acheta domesticus. Next base: position 95,898,548 of record JAHLJT010002406.1, on the reverse strand, counting down.
ATGAAAACAGTTCAGGAATTACGAAAGGAAAATATGAAAAGTCAAATCGAGTCAAGTTAACAACTAGTTGATTAGTAAATGAATCAATCAGAATCAATAAAATTAGGTAAAAAATAAAATCATGTACGTACCACGGGTGTTAAATGATTCTAATGATCTCGGGTGACAAAATGCTCTCACGCATTTTGTCGCCACTCGATCGTTAGACCCCTTCTAACACTTTTGGTGCATAAATAATTATTTTAAATTTATTTCGACCTGCTCGACCTAGAGGTGCTACGGCGATGTGAATGTGTACAGTTAATTCATGGGAAATTTACCAAGTTGGTTTGAGAATCTTACTCGGAAGTTGAAACAATCATGGTTGATCTCTTTTGTAGAGGGATGAGAGAAAAAGTATGGTGTACAATTGTTAAAGTTTTGAAAGAAGTGTATAGATGGGGATTTGATTTCGTGATGTGGTGATTGATGTGAAATTTGGATCAGGGAGGTTTAAAAATATCTTTGGAGAATGAAGATTTTATTCTATTGGGAATATTGGCTTGTTGGCCAAGGTGGAAAAAAGACATCGCCTGTATAGGATGGAAAAAGACAGAATTTAGAGAATATTATTTTATAAATAGTCTGTATTAGGAATAAACCAGAATGCGTTAAGAACTCAACGAAGGCATTTCTTTTGAATGACTTGGATTGTGTGAACGTTGAGGTAAAATTTATTGCGATAGTGAACGTGCTCTGCATGGCCCCGAATTTCTAACAATCCCTTATTTACAATCGCTACAGTCTCCCAGAAAACCAAGTTTGAAATACGGCACAGAAATTTATACTTTTATTTCCTAGCACGGGCGCGGTGTAAACCTCTACAGCTGCAGGGAAAAGCCGGGAGGCTCCGGACACAAAGACAGAAGGGCACCGCCGAAAGGGGGAAGCCAGAAGACAAAAGGGCGGAGAGAAGCAGCCCTCTGCGATCGAAAGGACCCGGCAATCGAGCGGGTCGTTGGGAGGGCGGGCGCGTGCGTGAAAGGGCGCACTGAGAAAGGGCGTTAAGGGCGATGCGAAGGGTTGGTGGGGGTGGGGGGTGGAAAGCGATACAAATGGCGCAGCGGCGAGGACGTCGATACGGTAGCAGCACTAACAAAGATGAAGTACTGTGGAGAGTCGGGAATATAGTTCTATGTAGGTGATATTACAAACTTAGGATAAGAGACCGCCAACATTAATTAATAGGAAGAAAACGACAAATTTGAAAAGATTAATAAAATTAGCTTGGTATACAACACCTTTTACTATAAAGTTTCAAGTGTGTGGCTGAACTGTGGACAATCACATTTCATTTTAGATGCAAGGTAGGTAGTACATTCTGTTCTTTACGTCAATGACTAACCCTCAGAGTTACAACAAAAGTCAATACTCACAACACTGCCGTTGGACATTACTTTGTTAAAGTTCATGATATGCGTAAGATATTAAATTCAAGAATATGAATATAATGACTTTTAAGAGCACCAGTGAAAACTCTGCTAGGAGAAAAAAATGTTCTTCCGCGTCACTTGATATGACAGTTTTTCTTTTCAAGTTCGCGATTGAAATTGAGAGAATCTAGAAAAGACTAGTTTCGGTTCACCTGCCATCCGAATGAAATCACCATACAAATTTTCGTTACTGGTTGATGTTTCCGGGTACGCCAACTGATATAGTCATTAGTCTCGTTAGTATAGTAATGTTTTATCCCGGGAGGTAGTGGTGAACCTCTCCCTGCTGGATAATAAGATCCGGCGCCGAATTACACGTCGGCTTGCGAAATTGCCCTCCCCAGACATTTCCTCACAGAGGGGCACCATCCCAGCCGGGATAAGTTCTAAGCTACAGAACGATCTCCCGACTTGATGGTTATACATGTAAGTAGGTGTTAGTAAAAAGAGGCGATAGGGCGAAGAAGGCACGTGGTCCGTAGCCCTTTTATTAGGGTATTTCTTGAGCACTTTCCTGGTATTGATTCTACCGATCAGAACAGTCGGCTGCTGGAATTATTCTCCAGACAGGGACTGAAAATGATCTAGCTAATCATCTAGTGTCGAAAATTGATCATCCGCACTTGAATCTCTCGATAGGAGTTGCTCCAGTAACAGCGACAATGCTGGATTTTGAGCTAAACTCAGTCGATTTTCTTTATTAATTTGCTCGTCTCCGCAGCAACAAAATTCCACGACATTCAATCATTTGATTTCTACAATTCATCCACGTGGCGCTGTTGGAGAACACTCATTTACTCAGAGTAAGAACAGTTTGAACCTAGAGGAATGCATATGTTTAGACAGTGTTTTTAGTAAGTTATTGAAGGCTACAAGGTAATCTTGTAATATAATGCATCATAATCTACGTACCGTACAATCGGATTTTTTAAAGAAAGGTTTGCGGGGATATTCCCCAAACAGGTATCTCCTATTAGCGTGGTAGCGCCCCATCCGTCAAGTTCTAAGCTCCTGACAGCGTGTGTGTGTGTGTGTGTGTGTGTGTGTGTGTATGCATGTGTGTGTGAAAAGAAGAGGTGAGGATAGGACAAGAAAGAGCAAGGAAAGATCACGTGCGGTCCGTGGATCGTTTGTTATAGTATTACTCCGGCATTCGTCTGGTGTTTATCGGAGAAACACGGAAAATTACCGAACAGAGCATCGGACCACTGGAATTCTCCGCTAGACAGCGACTGGATTCGATCTATCTAGCTCGTGCGGGAAATCCTGCCGTCATCGGGACTCGAACCCTAGGACTTCTCGGTCAAAGCACAGCAGTGACATCACTTGATACCCCGAGCCACCCTTCCCGGACAATGCACACTGAAGAGATCACAATCCACAGAGAACCACGAACAGCACAGACGTTACAAAGACCATCAAGAACAAGACAGACCACGGAGTACAAAGACAACCGAGTATGACGCAGCGCAGCAAAGAGAAAAGGCGCGTTTTGCGGGCCAGGCTGCAGAGGTGAGGACGAACAACGAACGCAGAGGCGCGGAGGCGCACAGAACGCGAGCGGCAGCCCCGGGCATATTTCACCTCCGTTCCAACCCCGCCCCTTCCCCTCCCCGTCCCACCCCGCCACACTCCCTCACCCCCGCGCCAACGTCACAAATTAACGCGCCCCGGCTGCCGACAGGAATATGGTCTCAATAATGTACAGCTGCGGGGGAGGAAGTCTCCGTTGAGTTACGCGCACGGGCGCCGTCGCGTTTTCGGTTCGCGCCGCCGCCGCCACCGCCGCCGCCGCCACCGCCGCCGCCGCCGGCGACGCGCCCGAACCCTCGCCGAAGCGTTACAGTGCGCAGGCACGCGCCGGCGAGGGCGCGCCTTAAAAAGGGCGATGTGCAGTAAGCACCCTTCCATGGGCGAGAGCGCCAATAAATCGGCCTCGATATACCCCGTATATCACTTTTCGTGAGTGAGTAATTTATTTATTGATTGAATCTGTGATAAGTAATTGAGAAAAAATGAGTATTAATTGAGCATTAATTCTGATATTCTGGAATGATTTTCCTTGTGAGTGAGAAATATAATTTATTCATTATATTATTGGGATCATCAACTACTTAGGTTGGTCGCTGTTATATACCGGGAGGTGAAGGTAGATCGGCGTTCAGCGCCGATCTACACATCGACTTACGGAGTTTCCTCTCTTTAAATAACAGCCCAATCAGGGCTCCACCTCATTCGGGACAAGCTGTAACATCCCAACTGGTCACCCGACGTATGTGGAAGTACAGTGCATGTAAGTGTGAATGTGGGGGAGGGGGTCCGCGGTCCATTTGTGAAGGTAATACTCCAGCACTTTTCTGATATTGATCGGAGAAATCACAGAAAATTGATTATCAAAGCAGGCGGCCCTAAGACTTCTCGTACAGAAAATAGATGAATTTGATCCAGCTATCTAGCTAATACAGAAAACCCTTCGTCGGGACATGAACTCTAGGATCTCCAGGTCAATGATTTTGTAGAGGCAATGTTGCCGCTGTGCTATCGCAACCATAACGTTGGTCGCCGGACTCAGTAATGTTAAGGCTTAGAGGAGTAGCGGGGCGTAAGACTGTGAATCTGAGTTCCACATAAAGCATGAAAGTTTTGGCCAGTGATCGTGGTGTGATTGAATTTCTTGACTACAAATTCCATCCGGACTATCACCAAATTCGTAATCATCGTTTTCCTTTTCATTTACCCTTAATAATCGTCCCTACTATTATCCATGCAGTGGATGGCAAAGACAATATCCCATGATGGGCATCGGCCCGGAAAATGAAGGACAAAAAGTGCACCCTTCCTCTTTCAGTTACATGCAAGCCGACCATCCTTCGGATTGAAGAGATACATCATGATCATGATCGTGATTATCATCATCATCATTATTTGGTTCACAAAGACTCACATCCAATAGGTTGCAACGGTTGAAATATATGCGATATTATTTTAAAATAGTGTGCAATATGGTAATAACTTCTGACAAAGATTTTTGAGCAATTATTCTATTAACCATTGACAAAACATGTGGGCAATGTAAACACTGATCTGCCAGTGATGTGTTGGTATTATTAGTAATCCCAACTGACAACTTTACCAACGTTTTTACTGGGAAGTTTCCAATTGCCATTTATCACACAAACTTCCGCAATGATGCTGTGTATAAGTACTTGAAGAAATTGAGTACCGAGGAAAAAATGGCCAAGATAAATATGATATAAACTTTATTTAAAAATGTAAGGAATCAAGAAACAAGGTTGTACAGTGATAACAGATGCCACGCGCTATAGAGGCGGGAAATGTGACAGTCTTCCCCATGACAATGCAAATGAAATGGAGGTACCGTATGGACTGCGATTGATGACATATCTCTGGTTCGGCGAGGGATGTATGCTGCTTAGGGGGCAAGTGCAGTTGCTGCGGCAGTGGTGGCAGAGGCAACGGCACCGTTGGTGGTATTGGCTGAGGTGGAGACAGGGCTGGCGACGGAAGCGGGGGTAAGCGCGGGCGGGCATTCAGTCTGATCGGGCAGAGGGCGCCCTAAGCGGATGATCCTACCCCCCCCCGCCCCTCGCCGACGCCCGTCGCTCTGCGAGGAGCCCAAGCGACGCGAGCGCTCGGGAGGGCAGAGCGCCCCCACGGCGCTTCCAGGAGACGGACTCCCACTCAATGCGGCGCCAGGGACGGATTTTTCAATCGATATTGTTATATTGTGACGAGTCTCAAAATGGGACCCTGACTCCAGCTCTGAGCCAGCATTGCCGTTGACGCGTCCAGCAACCTTGATCTCGAGGTCCTAGGGTTCCATTCCCGACGGTAGTCGATTTTCGACTCTAGCTGCATAGATGAATATAATACATTTATATGATTTTTTGTTTTAACGTGATGAAATTGTCAGCTCTTCCATAGGTTTACAAACTGCAACCACGTTTTTTATTTGCTCCTTGACACGTTTTTATTTGCTCCAACGACTTGAAGAACTAGTAACGGTTTTCAGAACGCGCTATAAAATACATCAGCTTTCACTACACATTACATATTTCTGTAGAATAACGATTTAAACTTCGTTAAAATTTGGAGTTTGATTTTGGCAGATAACATGCGTACATCTAAGATAAAGTTTCTTCTTGAATTTTCCATTGTTTTCGGTTAAGGGGAGACAGTTTGCACCGTATTTCCCTATGCTGCCAATGCTAATTTTGGACATTTTAAAGAACGTTTTTTGGAAAAACTAGAAAGTATACCACTCTCAAATTTTTACTGCAAGTAAATACTATATTAATCAACAATTACAAGTATATATGACTACTTACAGAGAATGGAATCAAAGAATTTATTTTTTTTTAATTTTCAGTATTAAAAAAAGTTTTTTAAGTATTTCACTTATCATAAAATAATTAATTCTGAACTACATTTTCTCAAACATGCTGTGAATACTTGTTGATATACTATTAATGCACTGCCCAAGTTTCAATTTTCTTTGACTTCTAGTTTATACAATAAATGTTCCTGAGAGCAAATAAATGAAGTTTAGAGAAAATCAGTTTTAAAGTTAATAATTATATTTTACTGAAGAAAATCTTTAAAAACACTTACAGTTAACATTTTTCTGTACCATACTGGGCATCATCTGAGTCATACTGACTTTCTTTCCTTCATTTCGCTTTGTCTTGCTTCTTTGTGCAACTTGGTGCAGCAATTTCTGCTTTTCGTATTCTGTCTCTGTCTATTTCTAACAAGGATTGTCTTGTATTTTCCCCACAATATACACCCAGAACTTTTAAAACCTCTTGTTGTTTTGAAACTCCATCATTGAAACACAAGATGCCATCATATACGCCAAATCATAAAGTACTGATTTGCACAAATACAGTTTTGGGTAATCGTGTCTAAATTACCGAATTCACAGATTTATTCAAATTCTGGGTAACAGTAACAAAACAATAACAAACTTCGTAAATACGCATGAATTCGGCACCTACCGATAGTAAATGCAGGTTAGCAAACATTTACATAAAAAAACTACGATAACGCGCAAACAAATACCAGAGATTTCCAAATTTATTTCAATTTTGACGTAAAGGAGGCGTGGCATTTAAATGTATTTCCTACGAAGAGTTTCAGGAAAAAAATTATAGAATCTGAACTACTGGGCGGATTCAAATGAAACAAAAAGCATTTTACACACAAATGAACAGGCTTTTCAAATAAAATAAAAACTAAACATAGAATTTTTGAAGTCTTTTGCCTACTGTCTCCCCTTAAAACAATTGAAGACTCTCGGATTACGTGAATCAAGATAGAGTATAACAATCAATTATTAAATTAACAAATAAATGAAACCATAATTTATAAAATAATTAAATACAATTGTTTTAATTGACTGGGGTTTAAAACAACAACGAGACATCCTATGATTGTAAATATTTTCCCCTAATAATGTATTTTATACAATTAGCAGATATTCTGATTATGGAATGAATTAATATAAAACCCCAGTGCTTGTGATGTAGCAGACTAAACTTCATTCATTCTCCAAATGTCAACACTTCAATGATCTAATTCGTTACCTCACTAATTCTCTTAAAGTTTGAACTTCGCCAATCAGATAAATAAAATCAAACAGAATGATTTGCTTCCTTCTCCAATTTCCCCTTGCTGCGCAGAACCATCACCTTCCCTTCAAGAGTGAGGTAAGCGGAGGGCAAGGTTTCGAGCGCTACCTGCGTCAGAGGTCGCTGCTCGCGCAGTCTTCTGCGCGCCCAGCTGCTTCCGTCAGAAGGGTGGGAAGGGCGGCGGCGGAAACGGAAGGAGTGGCGGTCGGGACAGAGGCGGGATCAGTGACGGGGGGAGCCCCGTTTCCCAAAGCGCTCCTTCACCTGCTTACGTCGACTGCTCTTCGCGGGGATCCGTCATCTGCCTTCGTGCTGCCCTTACTGCATTCCCCTCGCAACGCAATACACGGTTTTATGCAGTTTACAGTTTTAAGGTTAAAACGGCCAAAAGTCAGTCTTGCAGTATTAAGTGCGGGGACATGGTAAGGTAAGCAATATCAGGGGGACTGCGTGCGGGTTTGAGAGAAGACGTGACAGGGGACGTGAGAAGAGACGTGCGGAGACAGTGACAGGAGACGTGACAGGAGACGTGACAGGAGACGTGACAGGAGACGTGACAGGAGACGTGACAGGAGACGTGAGGAGACGTGAAAGGACAGGCAAGACGAGACGTGACACGACACGCAAGAGGAGACTTGACACGACACGGAAGAGGAGACGTGACACGACACGCAAGAGGAGACGTGACACGACACGCAAGAGACGTGACACGACACGCAAGAGGAGACGTGACACAACACGCAAGAGGAGACGTGATACGACACGCAACAGGGGGCGTGAGAGGAGACAAGAAAGAGAACGGCAGACGTGATCTGAGAGAGGACGGGAGAGGAACGGGACAGGACACGCTGATCGGGTGCGTGATGGAACAGGTGAGCAAGGGTGTGAGCAGGAAGAAAAGCGAGAACATGAGAAGAGACTTGAGCGTTTCACATAGAGAGCCGTGACAGACACGGGAATGGAAGAAGCGCCGCGAAGGCGGAGAAGGGAGCGACCTCAGGCATGGGAGCGTGGATGAAGGCGGAGGGAGACTATGGCTGCAGCGGGGTGCGGCCGGGGGAGGAGGGAGCGGCCGGCGGAGGCGCGAGGGAAGGCGCTCCTTCCAGGCGAATCACCTGCTGAGGAGAGGCGCCCGAGCGCAAGCCCACAGACCCAATTACCTGCTATCTCGCTCCGACCGCCCCTTCCGCCGCACACGCACACTCCCCGCTCTCCACTCGCGCATTCACGAGGCTGCACTCGCGCTCCTGCCTTAGGAAAGCAGTGGGAAGACCAGGAGCTGCGACTCCATATTTTCTCTCCAAACAAGTTTTGAAATAAAATGAATGAAATGTATTCTTCACAAAAGGAACAAGTCCGTGGCATCTTGACCATTTTGGTTGTGAAGAAAACTCTAGCCGCCTTTGGACGGTTTTGCAATCCTATTTCACAGCTTGATAACAGACTGGAGATAATGTGAAAGCCTTGACGACGCCGTTAAGAAATGAACGCACGAAAGGAAATTTTTAAGTTTACTATACTTTTTTCACTCTTTCGCACAGAATTCGCCTCAAATTGGAACAACAATCGCTCACAAAAATTAAGAAACTAATCCAGTAATTTTGTCAACTGAAATATTATTTATTCAAACGTTTATGACCTCGGCGGCAATTTTCTGTTACCCCTCTTACAGCTTTTACCTGTCAGGATATGTCATTAAGCTGCCTTTGCAGACAGAATTGTTACTTACTTCCTTTATATTTTTGTTGAAAATACAGCAAAACCGACGATGGTTATTATCTTTTTTGAAAGAATATTTCCACAACAAAAAAGAAAAAAATGAAGTTCATTTAAAAATCCCATTTTCTTCTGCAAACACTCAAGATCAGGATCTCGAAAACCACCGCCACCCACACCTTAACTCATTCAACCGCAAATAATAATTCAGCAAGTCCACTCGAGCATCCCCATTTCCCCTCCCAACCTTCAGATCGAAATCTCAGATTCCGCTCTCCAAGTCCGACCACTATCTCGAGTTCCTCCCTCCATGCCATCCCACTCCACCTGATTTCACTGTTGATCCCGGCGCTCCGCCCACACCCTCCTGGCTCGGACGCACCTCCGATCAGCCACTCGCCGCCCCTCCTGCTCACCCCATTCCACCGCGCCGTAATCCACTCTATGCAGCGGTTGAGGGCGTCGTTACGAAAAGAGAACTCGGAGGAGGGGCGGGGGGAACCGGCGCGCGCCGGTCGGAAGCAATGACCCGCCCCGCCTTATTACCGCCGTCTGAGAGCCCGCTCTACGGCAAAGAGGCGCCTTTCCTTCGGCGAGTAAGGGCCTTATCGACCTCCCTCGAATTGCCCTCGGCGTGTGCGGCTAATTGCAGGGTGGCGCAAGGCGAGCGCGCGGAGTGGGGAGGGGCGGGCGTTCCCTGCCTGCTCCACGTCTTCACTTAGCGCGCGAGGCGGGGAAGGAGGGGAAAAGAGGCGTGTCTGGGGGGAACGTAGGTACTTGCAGAGTGTATCAAACAATCTCGGGGAACTCCGGTGAGGAAAACGAACATGGGGGACTAGGGCTGAAACTCCCGGTCGAGAACTTGGCTAATGTATGGAAAGGAGCGAGGCGGGCGCGCGGAGGAGCTGGGTCGGAAGGACGATGACGTACGGAACTGACTGGAAGTCGCGTCGTTGGAAAATTCGGCAGCCCGAGTGAACTTTCGGCGGCGCGGCGGCTCCCGGGCGACACCCGGGCGTCGCCGGCGCTCGTTATCAGCGCTCCGGGGGGAGAGAGGCGGGAACGAGGAGGCGGGCGGCGGCGGCGGCGGCGGCGGCGACGACGGCAAGTGGATGCGGAGGAAGCGGATGCAGCACGTCAAGTGTTTTCCTGCCATACAACACTAATAAAACTTGCGCACTAGCTTTGCCTTGGCGCTGCTGACAGGTATTTTCATGTTAATATTTTTTATTTGTTGCATACGAGATCGTAATAAATGAAATTGAAATATTACAATTGTCTGACTCGTCCATCCGTTCACACCAAACAAATGGAAGATACACACCAGTAGAATAGGGCGCGTCCATTGATATCCCACTAGCCGCGACAAATGGACCTGAATATGTTTAACCATGGACACGCAGCCTACCCAATATTTCGATCCCTAGACGTATTAATTATTTTTTATATTAGGATAGTAAATGTTTCATTCTTTAAGACTATAATTGATAATTAATCAGTCATTTTGTATTTGTTGGATATTTCGAAATGCTTGCCGTATTCATGAAAAGTACCATGGTTGCTAGATGTGAGGAAAACAATTACTGATGTTGGCTGATGACACACTTTTGATTTCTCTGAGCTGAAATGATAGGCAAGGTTCGCGGAATGTGGTATTTGTGTTAACATTTTATGTAAGTAAATGTGTTATTGCTTGGAAACCTATTTCCAAGTTAAAACTTTCAATTGTAACCAGGAGGCAAAACTTAAAATGTTATCACAGGGACTCTTGAAGATGGTTTGAAGATATGCAGTAGCTCAAGTGGTTAGAATAACTGGGCGTGTACCAGAAGATTCGGGATAGATTCCAGGTTCGGTAAAAACCACTTAGAATACATATACATTTTGTATACATGTTGAATGTTTAGTAAATAAACAGGTTCTCGGTACTATTATTTTCTCTAACATTCCACCATTATTATGTGCGCCCAATATACTTTTCAAACTCCACTTAGCAAGATGATTTCTTGAAGCAAAGATCAAAAAATAGCACATTATTTTTTGACTCGTGTGAAACAGTATCTTTTATACAATTTTTTATCACAAAAAATTTTCCTTAACTCAAATCTTAAAGCATTATATATAAAACTTCTAAAAAAATTGAGTCCTAGGTCCGCGCATAATTCTCAGTTTTTAAACACGAGCCTGTTTCTACAATATTGTTGCGGCCCCGATGTTCAACGAGCAGCTCACACATTTACACGCATGTTCTCGGTGCTCTAAAACGCATCATGACGTGCGGAAATCCCATTCATATAATTTTAAGGAGTGATTAACGAAATAATGATCTCATTAAGAAAACCATATGGTTACTTTGTAGGAACTTCTAAAAGGTTATTTTTGTAGTGAATTTTTGAAATGTGATTTTGACACACAGCAAGATGAATTCTCGAAGAATATTCGTAAATTCTATACGAAATGATATTACCATTTCGTATATTGTGTGTTTCTGTTATCATTTACACTAAGTCAATCTTATGTAAAATTCACATTTTATGTGAAACATTTCGCCATTGTGTATATGCCTCATGTACATGTGTGCATATTCCTCTTGTACACCTCTATGAACGTTACGCAGATATTGTTTTCCCAAGTACTAATAACAAACAAACTTAAATGTTTGCATCCAAATGCACAATGTGCACAAAAGCCTTTAGCGTCAATTCATGAAGAATTTGCAATAGCGAATATTCTTCACGGAAAACATAAAAAGGGAGGCGACAGCCCATTGTCTTAGCTCTCACTTCGAGCGCTCTCGGGTCATAATAGTTATGAAGAAAAGCGAAGTGGTTGTGGAACGTGCGGTTTGCGAAAATGAAGAAAAATGAGACTAACTGCAGCAAAACTGTTCCGTGCACTAGTAATCCCTCGTCAATCGAGATTCGAACGTCTGAACCCATAAATGCAAAGCGAGTTCGCTGGCAGCTAAAGGTCACCGCAGCTCGACACACGTATCTCTGGATGGCGAGGTCCAACATCCAGCAGGCTGCTATGGTCACGAGACCTGCGAGTCCGAAGCCAACGAGACGAGAGCTCGTCGCGCGTCGTCGCGCGTCGCGCGTCGCGGGCGCCGTCAGACGGCTGACGATGGGCGGGAAGAGTAGTGGGAGGGGTGCGCACTGCGAGCAGGCGCCGCGGCGGACGGCTATTATGCCATTTGTGAGATATTACCCTCGAGCTGTCTACCTTTGGCATGCTAATCCCGGATCGCACATGCATAATGGAGACGCTCAGACGGACGAGGACTACATCGGGAGTCAGTGAGGTGATGGTGTCGGTTGTGGTGGTAATGGCAGTAATGGTGGCGGTGGCGGTAGCGTTGGGTGCGTTGAAGGCGGTGGCGTTGGTGGTGGTGGCGGTGGTGGTGGCGGCGGTGGTGGCGGCGGTGGCGGCGGTGGTAGCGGCGGAGGTGGCGGCGGCGGTGGCGGCGGCGGCGTTTGTGATGATTCCCGTGGTGGCGGCGGCGTTGGTGATGATGGCAGTGGTGATGGTAATGGTGGTAACGGGGATGGTGATGATAGCGGTGGTGGGTGATGGTAACTGTGTAGGTGGCGTCGTAGGACGCGGCGGTGGCGGAGTGGGGTTGGGGCGTGGGGCTTTCTCGGGAGCAGGGGCTGGGGAGGAGACGTCGGCGGTGGCGATGTGATGGCGCTGGGAACAGTGACGGACTCAATGGATGAAATGTTGATTCCTGCAGTGGCATTTTGATAGGTGTACCACTTATATCCTCGCCTTGGTACCATTCCCAACCAGCCATTATATTTTTCCAGGAATTGACTTATGCTACAATCTCTTGAAAATTTTCCTTTATCTCTCTTTCGCGGCAATCGCGACAATCGCCTAATACAATTACCTAAAACCCGCAAAATAAGCGTTCAGTAATCACAAACTTTATTTTTGTGCATCTACACATTTGTTTCCTACTATCCCATTGAATTCCTTTCCTTCTAAATTTATTTCTTATGAACCCTTCACCATTTGAACCTTCCTTTAGTTATCCTCTCTTCAAAACCCTCAAAACTAATTTTCAAAACTATACTTTGCTGCTTTGCCATAAAAGCATTTTGTCATTTCCCTTAAATTCATAAGCTATTAATTGTTTGAATAGAAACTTTATAAGGCTAGAATTTGTCATTTAGAATTATCAATACCTCTTTTCCCTTCATAATTCTATTTGCTTAGCTCCAGTTTTTTTCTCTTCTCCGAGTAATTGCCGAATTTACATTTTCTAACCCTTTTTTCCTCACGTTATAGTTTCATTTCACCTTATCGTACATCCCCTTTCCGGATCAATTCTTTAATAAAGTTCCGAGTCACTGCCAGCAGAGCTGTATCAGAGTTCGGTGCCGGTGTCGGCAGCAGCTGGGCGCCGGTGGTCGCGCGCGTCAAAAGCGGCGCCATCGTGGCTGGGCGACCGCACGCCGTCACTCCGGTTCAAAGCACTCGCTCGCGGAGGGGCGAAGCGCGCGGTCGCATCTTTGATACGACGGAGAGCGTGTGACCACGACGTGGGGATGGACACGGGCTGGCCGCCGACGGCGCGAGAGCGAAGCTAATACCCAAGTGCATGACATCTACCAAATGGATGCGGTGGTAACTCGAATACAGGCGGATAGCGTTATTCATTCCCGGGTGGTGTCTAGTTTGGTAGTCGAAAGAAGTGTCCGAAGCCTTCTTGTTTGAACTGAAACAAACTGGGCATGATTATACATACAATGTTTCTGGATTCGCTTTCCATGGGAAGAAATAAATGTTAGAAGACGCGTTAGAAGAACGAGTGGCTGCAGACCTGATCCCTGAAGGTTTTTTTCTAATTATTCCTTTGATACGTATTGTTTGTCTTCCTTATAACGACAGAAAACTCCATCTACCAAGCATGCGCTCCATGTGATTCCATATTACTATGTAGTGCGCCGTGGAAGTTACTGTCAATGTGTCGGGCATCTATGTGATGCGGGTTGCTTATGGGCGCCTTATTATTTCGAAGAGATTTTCAATGCTGAAGTACAAGTGTTATTCCTCGAAAACACATATGATTTCTTAACTTACATGATCGTATTAACTTAATGTATAATGAGCACTGCATAAAATAGTATTTCAATTCGATATATTTTGTTTTCTTTAAGAACAACAAAAATAAAAATCAAACAAGACATTTGCATGAGGAGGGTGTGAGTGGCTCGGGTAGCCTCAGATCCTCGGGAACGCCAGGCCCCGTAGCATATAATCTAACGATTTATGCCCCCTGAGGGATTAATATAATCAGTATTAAGTTTCTTTGGTAAAATACATTAATTTTGTACCGGTGTTGTGATCGTCCCCAACGCTGTTTTGACCTGCATTGTTCGTACATTTCCTGCAGAGGCAGGAGTGTCTGAATGGACCACTCCAACCTTCCACAGAGGTGGAGGAGAATCCTCAATTAAAATGACCAATCACCTTCTTTCAGATTTGGAAGAACAGATTTTCATTTTGTGCAAGCTTGTAGTGAGGTAGGATCATTTCTAGTCCAGAATTTCCAAATTACCTTTCAAATGCCTTTTCACCATCTGATAACGACGTGGTGTGGCTTTGATTCTTGAACGAAAGCCAGTGAGTTGAGAGAGTGTCCATATATTGAATGATATTGAATTATTCTGAAGACTTCCGTATCCTTCTCAGAGCAAGCGGCCAAGGGCCTAGAGTTTAACATACGAAGAAGAAGGAAAAGGAAACCAGAAAGAGAAAAAGGAAAAAAGAGGTGAAGGAGGAGGAGGAAAAGAAGAAGCAGCATAAGGGTAAGAATAAATTTTTTTCTACTCCCATTGTATATTCAGTACACTTGATGACTGCAATCCCATTGCATAATCATACTCATTATGTTACTCTTTTTCATTACGATACAGGTTCTTGACCAATAATAGAGAAGCTTACAAAGCCACGTATTGTCACTTCATTAATAATTGAGAATCTTTATAGTACATGTTTCATTCTATTTTGTACATTAAATTGTATTTAATATTATATTTGTTTTCCAGTTTTAATATTTTTATTATTAGTAATTTTTAACGTAAATATTGTTTAAAATGAATTGAATCGTAATTTCACTCGGATACTATTTTGACTAGCGTAGTGGTAGGTATTGTGGAGAGAACGATTTGGCTAAGGTTAAGATCTCAATGGCAAGTCATTTTGGGTTATTGTTGCTGCTAGTGTGGTTCTCCTTAAAAAGTCTAATTTAAAATGTCTAGTGAATCAAAGAGTGGACTTGAAACCTCCATAAATAAGAGAAAAAGCAAAAATGGTGACGTCGGAATTATTGCCGCAATTTCTGTACTCCCTGGCAGGCAGTCTGGTAAAACAAAGCCACCTGTGGTGGTTGCGATCCGCTAGGAGGCGTTGGCTGAATCCTGCATGCCAATTCCCACGAAACTATTCAATGTAAAAGTTTTAACTTATAAAAGTTACCATACGTCGTAGAAAAAGTACCGTATAAAACACGATGTAATGGGTACACTCGGTAGTTCCTCGCTCGTATCGTAATATCACACTCGTGTATTAATACCCATCATTACATCATCGTTTCATAATGTACTATTTTGTCAGCCGTCACATAAATTGAGAACCTTCACCCCGCCTCATGCCAGCCCGCGAGAGGGCTCAGGCGGAGGTTGCAGCTGCGGCGACGCATCCAGATCGGGGCGCTAGCGTGGCGAGGCGAGGCGGCGCGGCGCGGCGCGGCGCGGCGGAGGGCCCTCGACCTCAAAGCTTTGAGCGCAGCGGCATTCGCAGGGCGCCGCAGCCTGCAGGCGAAGCCCACACGCGCCCTCCGCAGTTGATTTAATAACGACGCAACACTTTGAAGCAATAAAGCGGCGTAATAAATTGCGTCGTCAGAAGCGCGCGGCCACAGCGCCGTGCGGTGCCGCGGGGCCCGGGGGGCTCACGAGAGGAAGGCGACGACGGAGGTGGCGAAGGCAGAGGGGTGGCGACGGACCTTGGGGGACTCCCAGGGGAGACCGTGACCCTCCTTGGAAATGAACATATTAAGAAATATTTTATGTCATTATAAATTGATTTCAACATTATATCTGACTTGTAAATTAATTTTTGGCATACCAGCATTATAAACGACCTTTTCTGTTGCAAGAAATGGTTTATAATGGGACATTTTACAGTACAAATGACGATATATTAGATGTTACAGCACGAATGATTGCGTCATCACAAATTCAGCCAATTGCAGCGAGAGAATCGTGGGGTGGTAGCTGTAAAGGGAACAGAAGACCATCATTTTTCGCACAGATCCGGAGAAGCCTCTAAATTGAATACACGATGGCACAGTATTGGTTTAGATGGTATACGTATACATGAAGGAAGTAAAATAAGAGTATTGGCAGTGGCTTTGAAGATATCGTCACTATTAATACTGTGTGAATGTGAAACCGAAGTAATATCTATTATGTCAGTGCATGACTGATGGGAAGCGAGAATTACGAGGATACACTTGGCCTCTTGTGAAGAAATTAAGATAATACAGTAGGTCATCGATCGAAGTATTAAACTAAGAAGCTACAATAGCGACACTATTGAGAATGAGAAAAAATGAGAAAAAAATGAATGTGCGGCTATTGTTTCGACCACCATGGTAACATATATGCAGATGTCATTAAGGAAGGTCTTAGAAGCGTGAAACGCAATTCGAGAACGGGAACAGTGCACAGTGAAAGGAGCGAGGAGAAGGTGAAGACGGAAACAATACGCGAATGAAAAACGGGACGGACGAGGATGATGTCAAAGGAAAGGCGGGAAGGGGCGCGAATTTGGAGCGTGGGATCGGGAGGGAGGGACGGCCGGACGAGGGGGCGAGGAGGCAAAAGGCCAGGGGCGAGGGGGAGGGGGGAGCGGACAAGAGCTCCAGTGAAGACGAACGAGCAGCCCAGGGCGAGTTTGGTCCGCCGCGCCGCCGGTGCCGCCAAACATACGCTCGTGGCTGCGGCGCGGCGCGGCGTGAGCGTGGCGTCGGCGTCGGCGTGGCGGACAGTACCAGCGCGCTATGGGAGGTGTCGGCTTTGTGCTCGCAGCGGCCACCCCGCGGACCGCAGCCCATAAATATGCATTTAGATTGAACCTGCCGCCGCCCCAGCTTGTTAAAGTAACCCCGGTTAAATTAGAAGGCGGCCGCACTGCCCGCCCCTGCGCTCGCGTCTGGATCGCACGATGGGAGCTCACATACTGTGGGGCCCTGAGGGCCTAAAAGGCAGGACGATGTGGGGCAAGAAAATGAAAGAGACACTCGGAAAATATTGAAATAACATCAACACTGTAGATGTGATTGTGTGATAATAAACATATCTTGTCAACACTACTTTTCGTTTTATTTTAAAACCAAAAGAAAAAAATCCCCTCCGTTTCATGTTAAAAAAAGGTTTTGCGTATTTAATACAATTATTTTATAGCATATAGCATCTCAAGATCAGGAGATCATTAAGTTAATTTGTTCATTAATGTTTTCATTTACATTTGAAAATTGGAAGGAAATATTTGGAAATATAATTGGTTACGGTGTCGTTTAGAAAAAAATATCTTCAATTAAAAATAAACATTTGTATGAAAAGGCGTCAAATAAAAAGATTTGGATTTTTAAAATAGTGACACCACAAAAAAATTCATAAAATTCATTATCTAGAGGTACATAAATAACCGGGAAAAGTGAAATGGTCAATGAATACGCTAATGAAGGATAGAAAGAAGAAAGGGCATTACTTCCAAAAATTGCGTCAATTGTAAAATCGTACTCCCATTCGAAATCAACAGACTGTACTCCGTTGGATGTATTATTAGGAACAATCTATAAGAAAATTGCCCGTATAGGTCTCCAGAGCAGCAAAATTGTTAAGAATTGAAGGAAAAGATACAGCAACCAATGCAACAAGATGAATGAACATTGACGGATGTTTATACAGCACTACATCTCATTTTAACAGAATACTTACATTTTCAGTATTTTCTCACGGATATGAAGGAACTTGTCGATTCACTTACCTGAAACATAACAGAAAATAAAAATTTAAAAATGATATTATGGAAAATATTTAGCTAAGTAATGCAAAGAGAATATCATTAGTTGAAAACAACTGGTTCAATGTATTTTATAATATTCGTTTTCACATTAACAAAGTACAGAATGGAAAGAAATAAGAAACGAAATAATATCATTTCAATATACAAAGCATTTGTAGTGAGTTTTTAAAGCTGTTCCAATACACCAACGTATTTTCCTTAACACAAATGGTTCTTTCAAGAACTGTTTGGAATGCTAATTTATTTATATATATATATATATATATATATATATAAAGCATATAAATAAACAGAAATATACCCTAACGCAATTAGAAGTTGGTTTTATTTCTAAGATCACTTATTTATTTACTGGACTTCAGAATCTTCAAATGCCCAACACTGAGGCCCACCACCAAGGATAATGATGAAATGGAGGATGGTCGAGAAATGGCGGAATGAGAGGCAGGGAAAAGGAGAGCGACTCGAGAAAATATGTTTAAACCCACTTCATCCTGTATATTGCACATTGATTCGCAGAGAATTCATCCAAATATCTTTTCATATGATCGTATTTATTTTGCCCTGTTCACGAGTCTAGTCAGGACGCAATCAATGTACATAAAATGTTTCATCTCTTTAGAAAAAATCAGAAAGACACGAATAGAAAAAGAAATACTAGCATTACAGCTTCATTATTAAAACGACTCAATTTCAAGTGTTACAGTGGAGTTCTCATCCCGAATTTCTCTTCGGTTAGTATTTGGACAGCAAAGGTATGACGGAAGGATCGTGTGTTATCTAACTTAAAACACCGGACGTATGGACAACCCTTCATATATCGTGTTTGTCAACAGACGCAAAATTGAGCAGCATGGGGCGACGGGGATGATGTAACAAAGGAGATGATAAGACCTCGGAAGTCAACTCCAAGGAGATCGAATAAGAGAACCTTATTCAAACCACCGAAATTAAATTTCCAAGTAGACCGAGCATCGAGAAGATTGTGTTTCAGATACGACGCGACTCCGTGATGGATCAATTTCAAGAAACGTCTCCGGGGCCTCCCATTCAAGAAATCTTTTTCTCGAGGCAGAGAAGTTGGAATATTGCATTAACCTGTTCAAAGAACTTGAGTCTCGTAAGGCGAATGTTTTATTTTTGTCATCGCAGGTCAACAAACGATATCACTTGTTACGTTTGTCAAAATATTTCCTAATTTTTGATTCATGAGAACTATGTGTCAATAATGTATTGCATTTAACATAGATACACGTATTTAATATAATACATGAACTGTAATAAAATATAATAAATATATAAAACAAGCAGTAAGAGACACAAAAAATAAGTTGTTTTCTTTGAGATATGTAATTTTGGACTTTGCTGGGCAAAGAAGTGTCGATTCCTAAAATTTAAAATGGGATCATAACGTTCACGAAGAAAAGGATTGTGAGCATTGTGGTTTGACACTATTGTTGAAGAAAACGACAATAACATATAACTGTCAATAATATCCTTGTCACCCTTTGAACGTAGTACAGAAAATTATTCTTTTGGTTCAGACACTGCGTTAGGTTAAAAACACAAGATTCTCCAAGGGAACATTTAAGAAAAAGTGAAAGATTGCAATGGCTACCATTGGATCTGCTGCGTAAAGGTCAGTTTCAGATTGTCATTCGGGTGATCAAAATGGCAAGGGATGATTTCCATTCGATTATAATTCTATCGAAAATTACTAAGCAAGGTGTTTTTAAGACAATAAAACAATGTGATTCATACAATCCCATCAACACCTGGGCTGTACATCAATAACCAAACAATCTACAAAGTGAGATTGTTTTAAATATAATTTATAATTCTACTTCTAATATTGTAATTTTGGGTCATTAATAAATTCGAGCTACAGGCAGTGATATAATGAACGTTCCTAGTATCGGGGAGGTGCATGCAGCAAGAGGCTAAACCGCCAAGCGGCTTTTCCTGGTTATGGTAAGAATCATCAGATACGTCGCGATTCTGCTTCTCATTCGAAAACTAATTTCTGACTTCCACGCAGCATATCTGAAAATGAAACATGGAGCCTTTAGAGAGTGCCAATGTTGTGTATGATAATTACGTGAAAATGTAAGTGAATGATTACAATTTAAGTTAAAAAACCAACGAGGACTCATCTATTTATCAATAAGCATAAAATCCACAAACAGAGTTTCCACACCTGCATTTTTTTATAATATGCAAGTCAAATGAACGCGTCGGTGCCAGCACGCGAAGAGACTATCTCGTGACCAGCGACGACCGGACAGCGCAGCAGCTTTGTCCGCGCCGAGCGGCAGGTCGTGACAGATGATGAAAGAGTGGCGTAGCGAGCAGCCGCGTGTGGCAAGTGGCAAGCGGCAAGCGGCAGCTGGGGCGGCGCACTGGGAGGCAACCGCAAGTGGCAAGGGCAAGGGAAGTGGCGCCAATGGCTCCGGTCACCGCCGCCCCAGTGGCAGTGGTGGTGGGGTGGTGGTAGATGGTGGTAGATGGTGGTAGATGGTGGTAGATGGTGGTAGATGGTGGTAGATGGTGGTAGATGGTGGTAGATGGTGGTAGATGGTGGTAGATGGTGGTAGATAGTGGTAGATGGTGGTAGATAGTGGTAGATGGTGGTAGATGGTGGTAGATGGTGGTAGTCGTGGTAGTCCTGGTAGATCGTGGTAGATGATGGTAGATGGTGGTAGATGGCAGTAGATGGTGGTAGATGGTGCTGGTAGATGGTGATAGGTGGTGGAAGTGCTGGTTGTGGTGGTAGTGGTGGTAGTGATGGTAGTGGTCGAGGGTGGCGTCGGTGGCGGAAGTGGAGGGGGTGGCTGTGGTGGGAGTGGTGGCATTGACGGGGATAGGGCGGGGGTGGCGGCGGTGGCGGGGGAGTGTGAAGGGGAGGGGGAGCGGGTGGGATCAGCGGGGACGGGGGGTGAAAACTGCTAGCTGCGGGTGCGGGCGGGCGCGGGCAGAGGTCAGGAGTGACAGCAGAGCGGGAAGCGAGCGGTGGCGGCCAGACACCTTGTCACTAATTATTCACGAGCGGCGCGACGTGGAGCAGAGCGCTGGGCCGGGCTGCGCGGCGTTAAAAATGAAGCGAACAACGCAGGCGAACAAGTGGACGCGGCGGGTGGCGATCGGCCATGACAGGGCTACACCCCGGAACGAGCCAGATGAAAACGCACGGGCTGCTGTAACACGCTGTACTATTGCTGCGAAAGAGCACACGTATAATGCAGCTTAATCTGAAGCAGAAGCTGACAAGCATCTGTTCGGTTAATCATATTGCGTCGGGAACGAGTTTGTGTTAGCAATCAATGTTTAATAAATTCATTGTTTTGCAAAATTTTAAACATACTTTGAAAATACATAGTAAATAGTATTTTGATGAAACAAACAATTAATAAATAACTTTAAGAAGCTGCTGCAACTAAATATGAAAGAGGAGATGCCTTCTTTCGGTACGTTGATTGTTTCTGAAGCTTTTAATCTGGAAAGTTTCAAAATTTAAAATAAATATACCAGAATATGCATTTCATTACAGAAACTTATAAATTACTGGTTTCAATGGATATACGTACAATTACACGTATACAATCATGACATTTTAACATCTAATGAGAACGAGTATAACAAGAAATAGAGATCTATTATATAAATGGTATTTATTCTACATGTAAATAATTCCATAAAAATATATCAGACAGGTAAAAATGTCGAGCATAATATTTCCATCGATGATATTGGAATAAATGACGAGGTACCAATGACGGTAGGAGAGAAACGGGAATCGGGTTATCGCAGAAAGTCTACTGCAAAATCAGTGTGATAACTAGAGACCGGATTTTTATGTAATTACATATTTTTTGTCTTTCTACTTACCATTCCCCAAATTGTAATCTTGGCGAATCATCGCCCTCCTAACACAATATCATTTTTTTGTACATATCTTTACATATTTAGTACTATATTACATATTTTACATATTTTGCAGTTTTTACAGTATATTTTCTCATTCTGTCAATTTTCTTCAATTTTATTACACATTTTTTACGAAAAGTATTTTCAAAAAAATCAGCATTTTCCCCATTACTATTGGTGAAATCCGGGTATCAAAAGTATCATTGACACCGCGTTTTGTGATCTGGTACCTTAGTTTCCGAGAAAAATTTGCAAAGTCCTGGGTTACAATAGATGAAGCTTTTACTACTGACGAGAAAGTTGTATGATGCAAAGTGTGCATCAACTTGTGCTCTACAAAATGTTTGTAATAATTTTAAAATTTATTTAGAACATTTTTCTAAATGTAGTTTCGTTCTATGTACATTTTTTTAATTCGACAATTTTAATATTACATATTATATCCGATATTACATATTTATTACATATTCTTACTGTTTTCATTACATATTTATGTACATATTTTGACGTTTACCACTATATATTTTTCCGGATCTCTAGTGATAACCAGGAATCTCACTCGAATTGACGTAATGCATTGATTGATCCTTCATAATGCATGAAGGATCAGTGCACAGCGATGGATAATCGCAGGGAAGAAAGCTAACATGCTTTAAGGATGTGACATCTGTGTCGATATTTTGTAGAAACATCGATGTTTTAAATATCGATTTATTCAATTTTATATTTTTCCAGCATTTATGTTGTGTATTCGATGTTTTTAGGTGTTTTGTTCGTGAATGAAAAATTTGCGCGTAATCACAATTTTGTAAAAGTTAAAATATGATATTGAATATTGATGCTACCTCTATCAGACATTGTAGTCCGAACCGAACCAACGTGGTTTGTACTTCTTTCAGCTTGCAAACTATCCCTTGCCCGAGTTGATCTACTAGTATTTACTTCGACTTTTATCGTATTTTGTACATGATGAGACGTTTTGAACCTTATTTTGAGTTAAAGTTTAATTAAAATTATACCCGTCGACTGTCAAATTAATTTTGTTGCACACGAATGTAATGTTGAACGTTATTAAATGAGCTTCGAAGCAACGATGTTTAAAGACATTGATGTTTTCTCGTCGATGTCGATGTTTTCTCGTCGATGGAGATTTTAATTTTGAACATCGATTTTTGGAAACATCGATGTTTTGTTGCCAATGTCACATCACTAACATGCTTACCATAGCCAAACGAATGTTCGACTGGCCCAAACCCTCCTTCCCAAAGTGAAGTCGACTATTTTTTCCACAACTATACCGCGCCAGCTCCATTTAAAAATGTTATCAAATCACAACTCAATTCAAAAGTATTGCCAATCCGAGTTCTCTATGAAAAGATAACTTGCGCTCAAGACCTCCCAACATCGTGGCAGAATATTCCCACATCCCAACATCTCACATTAGCAACTTGCAGGAGGTGTTGAGAAACCATACACTATATGTTCGTGGTTTGTACTATAGGGACTTAACACAGGGTGCTGTCTCCTGCTTCGCTCCTCTAGTAATCGATAGCGCGATTGCAGAAACTTACTTCTCAGCCTCAGCAGCTGCTGCCTACCAGGTCTGCCACAAGTGATATCTAGAATCTTTGAGACCCTTCCTCCCTCGAGTTTGGGATAGCGCGGTGAGTAAAGTGGGGGCGGGGGGGGACGGACAACAGGAGACTTTGGCGACAGAGGAACAAGCAAAAGTGGAAGAAGTGTGTAGCGAAAGGATCATTTAATGGCAAAAGAGGAGTTCAGTAGATAGAATAGATAGAATGAGAGGTGTGAAGGCAGAAGAGTTGAAATGAGAGTTAACGAAAAGAGGTAGAGGCGACATGAATAAAGTACAGTGTAGACAAGTGAAATGGTAGAAGAGACGGATGGAAAAGGAGGGTTGGATGTGATGTATGGAGAGAAAACGGAGGATAAGACCGAACGAGCAGAGAAGACAATATCAGAGAGATGCAAAGGCTACGAGAACTGCGGAGGAGGTGGAGAGTGGAAGGGGCCGGGAGGAGGATGCAGGAAATGTAGCTCACCACGGACGGAAAATAATTAACCAAGGCAGCGAGACCAGAGAGAGAGCGAGGTGGGAATAAAGGTTGTGGAGAGGCGGGGTAGAAGGGGGAGAACGTGAGGGAGGGAGAGGGGGAGATGTCAGGCGATGCGAGGAGAGGAAGACATTTTACTATGGCAAACGGGACGGTTGGCAAGTGATGCGCGGTGGCTGCTGGCAACATTCTGAGAGCGGACGACGGCGTCACAGGCATCGCGAAGTAAAAAGCGCCGTTTCGCAGAAACTTCTTCTCTTGGGCCGCAGCCGTGGGGAAACCCTGCACTTCGCCATCAGAGTCGCTGCAAACCGCCAGTCGCGGCACTACGACCGCCACCTCCTCAGCCTCCGCCAACATGTTCGCCCTCCACCACCTCCGACGACTTCGCCGCTGCCTTCTCCACCTCCGCTCCCTCCACCTCCGCCACCTCCACCTCCGCCCCCTCCCCCTCCGCCCCCTCCCCACCTCCGCCCCTCCCCCACCTCCGCCCTCTCCACCTCCGCCCCCTCCACCTCCGCCCCCTCCACCTCCGCCCCCTCCACCTCCGCCCCCTCCACCTCCGCCCCCTCCACCTCCGCCTCCTCCCCCTCCACTTCCTCCCCCTCTTCCCAATCCTCCCCCTCCTCCCCCTCCACCCTCTCCACCTCCGCACCCTCCACCGCCGCACCCTCTACCTCCGCACCCTTCAACTACCATCCCCCTCTCCCGCTCACGGCTTTTGGTTACGCCTCCATCAATGACACCACCTCCTCTTTTCTTTCCTTCTCCACCTCCGCGTCCGCCGCCACCACCGCCATCCTCGCCCCTGCGGCCCACTCCGCCCCTGCAAGTCGTTTCCCCCGCAACTTCACTCGCGCGGCACCGCAACTCTCTTCGAGGAAGGGGTGGGTGAGGGGGAGGAGGAAGGGGCGTGAAGCGAGGCCGCCTCAACTTGGCGTCGGTTGCGGATGGCAGAGCGCAGACGGAGGCTCTCCGTCGCCGGCGGCGCTCGGCGCATCTTAGGTCAGTTATCTCTCCACCGCGGAAGTAGACGAGGATGCATTTGGAACTGCGCACAAGTTGTATGACGGCGCTCAGCACTGCAGTAGGAGGAAAACCCTTCAACGTGGAACCATTCTACAAACGTACGAGTTATCTTCGCGATCGATATTCCGAGCGACTAGAGTACTTGTGAATTCGATGAACGGATTAGCTTTTTATTAAGGCTGTATCTTGACTAATACATAATAACAACGACAAAAAAACTCAAATTTTTCAATCTTAGCTCACTTGACAGGGTAACTAATACTTTAAACAATTTCAACTATTAAATCCAATTCTTTTTGGAGTATCTAGATTACAATAGTGTCTTGTATTACAGTAGGGCATATTTGCGTATCCACGTAATGTCCATCCAATAAGGTGAAAGCGTGCGGGACAAATGAAAACACGTACGCAACATTACTTAGCAAATGTTAAAGTCCAAGGAGAAGATGGTTGTGACCAAACGGGAAAAAGAAGCAGAAGTGTATGAAAGCGTCTGTGAATTTGTGTTTTAATGGTTCTTTTATTCCGTGTCTAAAGGACGTTATCGTTTCCTTTCAACCTCTTGAAGACATTGCTCATCAAAATCATTGGCAGAAAAATCAATGTAATCTGACCACTCATTACAGAGAAATAACTGGCGATCAGTAAGAAAACAGACGAGATGCCACCTCAGCGTGTATAATTACATCAAACAGCAATGTTATCAATCATCATACACTTTGAATTACGTAAGTGTTCAACTTCTCAATTTTACACTGACCAGACCAAATCTAATAATGAATATTAGAGTCAACTATTCTTTCCGTCCACGACAGACGAATTACAATTACAATCATCAAAATATTGCTCCTTTTTGGCCTTCAAACACGAATCCCTTTAATATTAAACAGAAGAAACAATTTCCTTAGCAAAGGTCTTAGAATTCCGAATTGGCGCACGGCATTTGTTATTCAGCTTTTTTAACCAAATCGCCTTCGCCCGCGTGCAGCATTTCGCGCCACGCAATATACAGTAGCGAGAAGGGAACCTCCACGGAATAAAAAAGGCCTCTTTTGAAGTGGCAGCTACACAAGAGAGTCCGACTTTAGGCTGTGGCAATAACACTACATCACTGGGGCAGTAAAAGCCGTCCCTAGGAGCGGGATATTGGACGGGTACAGTGACCCAGTAACGCCCCAATCTTCCGCGCGAAAAACGCTCGTTTACTTGGGTCCCGCTCACTAGAATAACATATAATGGTGGAGCATTCACTAACGTTTTTCCTCAATGTGAAATGGATTTTGAAAGAATGGAGCATGTTACGTAATCGATCGAGAATTCGAAGTTAGAAGCCACCAATTCTGCTTTCAAGATATTTTGCTTTGGAAAACTGCTACGTTTGAATTTCCAAATTGGATTCCGTGGACACACGACATTATCTTTGTGGCACAGGTTACGTAGTTTCCAACTTTTCCTCCACTCATACACAGGTAACTTCGGTACTTGATCGCAAATGTCATTGTTGCGTTAATTTTATGCAAGGCAAACAATCAGGATAATGTAGTGTGTCTCAATTAGCGCATCGAGGAAGTTCTGACATGCATCGGCTACGAAATTGCTCTATTTCCAAAAGAACAAGGTTTTCTGACTTACATCGCATCTCTCGCGAAGCCTACAATCTGTACTAGTGCTCGTTTTACCAAGTTTGTATCCATGCTTTAACTTTCATTCAAACTCTTCTCCGAAACTGTGTATTAGAGATCATTCATTTGATCGATCTAAATTTGACTAACACTATTAGTTTCGTTATTTTCTTAAACGCTCTATGAACGTTGATGGAACGCGATGAAACGAACCATTTCGTCAAACCTGTTCAAGGTAATCCCCATACTAAACATTCACTCTGATACTCAAATCTCATCTATCTGACTGTTTAACACTTTTCAACAGATGATTCAAATTCAAATCTATCAACTGGATGTTAGAATAATATCATTAAAATATACACATGCCGACTGTGTAGTAAAACTTTCAAATACAAAAACTGATATTTAAATAATTTTGTACCGTGCTTTTAATATCTCGTACTGTATACTTACAGATCCCGCAGTTACTCAGGAGATTGCAATAAGGCAAGGAATTTGAAAAACACATATTGTCAATTTGGGAACAATATAAATGTCGAACTCTTTAAAATCTTCTGTCTTTAAATGATAGTCCATGTTGACTCACTCCTCCTCTGAAATGAAGTCCGATCCATTTACACTGTTTGTTCATACGTGAGTACGTACTTACCAAGCAGCATTGTATGATGAAACAATATGGACAGTGGCAAGTACCTTGTCAAATTACTGGCTTTGTCTACAATACCAACCATTAATTAGCGTCGAATGTCTAGCGCGCCACAGAATGTTTGATGTGTAACCGCTGCTCATATACCCATTGTCAAGCATGCAGAGCATTTGAAATCAGGACCTTTATATTATGAAGTCCATTATAACGATATTTCTCGGTGGCCTGTTTGTCGAGTATCTATGAATTATTTGCAGACCCAAAGATTAATTTTCATTGTCTGAATGTTTGTTCAGAGCAACTGTCTTCAATAACAAACGACATCTCAATTAAATTTGAAATAACTGTTCACTCCATAGTTTCGGTCACGTTCTTTACAGACATTTTCACAACCTATTTTAAAATTCGTATCAGAATTTTATCCAAACTACACCTGAAGAATCTGATGGTTTCTTAAATAAAGTTAGATTATCATTTCTGAATAAGATCTCCTTACTATTTACTGAAATAAAACCGAAAATATCTATTAGCCAAGGAATCATTCAATTCATCATCATGTGATTTTTTAGGATATTTTCTGGCAAATAATTAAATCAGACTTACTATCCAATTCAAAAATGTTAGTAATCCATACAAACGAAGCATAGGAACTGTATCGAAAGATTTCCTAGCAAACTATAAAATTTCCCAACACCATTACTGTATATTAGGAGGAAAAAACTGTACTGTCCTATTCGGCAAGCTTCAAAGAGTTCTGGTCAGTAAGACAGGGATGTGTTCTCACTGCCGGCCGCCAAAGAGTTCGTCACACGCGAGACGGCGGCGATGGCAGAGACGTCGTTAGCACTGTGCTGGCTGAGGCAAGAGCGTTCGCAACGGCGATGTCGGTGGCGATGGCGGACGCAGGAGGAGGCACGTCGGTGTCGGTTCCGATGTCGGTGCCGATGTCGGTTCGGATGTCGGTTCAGATGTCGGTTCAGATGTCGGTTCAGATGTCGGTTCAGATGTCGGTTCAGATGTCGGTTCAGATGTCGGTTCAGATGTCGGTTCAGATGTCGGTTCAGATGTCGGTTCAGATGTCGATTCAGATGTCGATTCAGATGTCGGTTCTCATGTCGGTTCTCATGTCGGTTCTCATGTCGGTTCTCATGTCGGTTCACATGTCGGTTCACATGACGGTTCGCATGTCGGTTCAGATATCGGTTCAGATGTCGATTCCGATGTCTATTTCTACGACATCGATTCCGATGTCGGTTTCGATGATTGTGTCGTTGTTGGGGCGATGGAGGTGTCACAATCGGTTACCATGGGAGCACCGGTGTCGGTGTCAGGGGGAGTGTGAGTGTTGGTGGGAGAAGGAAAGGAAATCGGTGGTCGAAGTGAGGTGGTGGCGATTGTAGTACCGATGTCGATGTTTGTTAGAGGCAACAGCAGAGTCAGTATAGGTGTCGGCGTCAGTGTCGGTGTCGGTGTCGGTGTCGGTGTCGGCGTCGGCGTCGGTGTCGGTGTCGGTGTCGGTGTCGGTGTCGGTGTCGGTGTCGGTGTCGGTGTCGGTGCTGGTGTCGGTGCCGGTGTCGGTGCCGGTGTCGGTGCCGGTGTCGCTGAAGACGGCAAGTTCCGTTAGCAGTATGTGGTGCGGAATGCTTCTTCCCCGACCCTTCGTTCAGTTCGTACACAGAAATTGCAATCGTCGCATCAACGCCCCACAAATACGATCGCAATCGTCGCATCACGCTCCTGTCCGTTTTCCCGCTGCGTGTTCGGGCTTAGGTAGTTGTTCCTATTCTTTTGCTCCGCCGTGAAGATTTATCTTCGTACTGCTTATTTCTTCACATCTTAACTTAATAGAGTACCAATTTCGACACGGAACCTAATTAATGGGATCTGATAAATATTTGAAGATGTGAAAAATATGTTCAAGAATGTCATTCATAAAAAAGATGCGTAAAATTTTGTCATGGATTGACAGTGCGGGATCAAAAACTAAGAAAGAACAAAAAAGGATAAAGAAGAAAAGCAATTTCGGGAAATCGTAAATATCGTAGTCCGAGAGGAAGGCGAGAAACATAGCCTTTTCTAATTTTTAACTAACAGCAATTATATTAATATAATTACTAAACATTAGTCGAAAAAGCTTTTCGGAAAATATAATAGCAGAAACAGCAATAAAAGAGAAAAGAAAAAATTAAGAAAAATTGTTACAGAATTCAACCATTTGATACATTTTTCATTTGCCCCATCGTTTTTCTAAGGATCAAAGTTCACATTTAAAATAAATTTCAGAACTAAGAACTTTAAATGTGTAGTAAATGTTACATCTGCACAGCTAGGCTATAATGAGCCAAACCATATTCAAAAGAAAATGTTTGAAGTCCTTTGCGAGGAATGATAACATATGTTCTGGAAATCATGATTCAGCAAAGACGGAATGCGTCATATATAAACAGGCATATTTCGCACGTGTTTAGTTATGTGACCATGGGAAATATACTACGTAACAGTTCTACAGTACACATTTCACACGCGTCAAAAGATTCACAAAAAAGGATGGTATTTGACTAGATAAATGTTTGTCGACTGCTAAGGCACGCGTTCCGTTTTCATTAGCGCGCTAGACTAAACATTAGTAGAAAATAAATCAACAATATTTTTGTACATGACAACTGAATAGAGACTATTTTCTGATTTTTCGTTCGCATATTTCAGTACTGCAGACAATTAGACAATCAGAAAATGTATTAAATTGAAAAGCATACAAACATACAAATAATACAGTTATTTAGATCTCTACCAACAATGTGTCTTAGTTGTAAAGTATAATATTCCCTGTCACGCATATTGCAAAAGAAAGCAATTCGTCAATGTGGCATTTAAAAAGTCAAATATGCGTCTTAAAAGGAGAGAGAAGGAAATAATTGGTTCAATTGAATTTATATAGACGGAGATGTTAATTAATGATATAATGATGAGGTCATACTTGAATATTCATTTCATGTGAACAATGAACGGATATATATGGTACCAAAGTAACAGATAATGAAGAGAAAACGAAGCACAATTCAAAAGAGCAGAAAACCATTATTTCCTTTCTTGTAGAAAGGGAATTCGTTTAGTTCTAGATTAAAGCACAATCAACAGTAGTTGTAATAATTGCAGCATTACAGTTGTAATGATATTCAATGAAAAAAGTAACAAAGAAATGCATTTTGAATGAAAAGGAAATGCAAAACAGACAGGCGGGGAAATTGAGATCACAGAGAACGACTTTGTAGTTACAAAATTAGTGAAAGGGTACATAAAACGTAAGTGGAATAATGTCTTGAACAGCATGAGAAGGAAAGTACCGAAATAATGGAGTATAACATGTTGACAGTTTCATGAATAAATGAAACAGGAAAGAAAAAAATATTGATGAAATATTCAAAACGATGAAGTGGTTAGAAAGAAACGACTGAAAATATGTTTAAGAAAATAATTGAAAACGAATTACGGACATGACGTGACCCTTACACCTCAGACTGACAAAAGTAGAAGAGTAACAAAAAACCGTGAGACTAAATTTTTGAAGAAAACTCGCTGGAAAGACAATTGTATAACTTTTTAAATTAACAAAGACAAACACAACACCAACGATGCAAATATAAGTACAGAGGCAACGAAGCCAAATTGAAAATAATAATATAGTGCGATTTTTCTGACTCTGTCCCTCAATCCCCTAATGTCACGATGGAATATTACACGGCGTTTCGCGTCTTTCTCCGTCGTACCGCTAGAATTCGCATGATCTCAAGCACTGCTTGATACGGTCGCGACCACGACTAAGAACGTCGCGAAATACTGTGACATATTCCATCGTGAAGACGGGCCTTGAGGCGCAAAGTTAGAAAAACCAGAGTATAAGCTGTAGAAACCATATCTAATGACTATTTAGGCTACACGTGCCATTTCAGCCATGAAGAAGGTCACGGCAGGATGGCAGAATTATCGGGGAAACACTTTATGATGCGGTGGAGCCCGATCAGACAGTAGCATTCGTACTTTCACGAAAGAATCGTTTGTTCAGGAAAAAAACAAAAGAACTCTTGCTCGCCCGGATTTGCACATCTAACTTCTAATAAATCTCGATGGCGCTCATAACGATAGCACCCAGTTTTAACCCTCTGGTTTAACCGCAGTCTCGCTTTACGTTCACCGTCACAGATTTACAACTGTGAACTGTTCCCGATACAGTATGGTGTACTATTAACACACGCGAAATATGATACGGACATCAGGAAGAAAATGAGCCCACACGTTTCTTTGGAGATTTTATCTGCAAGTAGTTGTCACAGGTTCTTGTTTACTCGGACGGGTAAAACAGATCGCGTAAAAGCCTAAAACTGTCGCAAAATGCTGATTGTGTATGGTCTGAACTCTTAATGTTACGTCATCGCCAGACCGCCGAAACGTCATACACGACCAGATGTGACAGCGAGGCAGCGAAAGCGATGGCAATAGACCAGAATTTCAGCCTGCCCTTGAAGTGAAGGTCGTTGCATATGACATTTCAACCCTGTAAAAGACATTGATTTAAGCCAAGAAAAAAAGATACACATTGGCAGCATCTCACGAAGCATAGGCCCCAAAGTCGCGAGGATTCGAATTACTAGCCGCCGAACCCGAGAACTTGAGGGCCTTTAGACAAATGCTCCAAACAGCACGATAAGACGGCTCCAACGTTGACCACCTTCTATGCGGCGTCGCCAGGACACACGTGATAATTTGGAAGTACTTTACCGTGAAAACCATCACAATTCTGAAAAGTCACTTGTATCATTTTGAAAGACCCAAATGGTTACCTAGAGAAGGCGAATCCCCCAGTTAGCCGCGAGTATTTGAAAGGCTAATCGCGAAAACCGACAACTTGTGAGCCTTCTTCAATCTGAAATGCCCCTCGCGGCATGATAGGATGGTCCACACGGTCAAAGAGCCTCCGATGCGGCATCACTCGCCCAGATGGACGTCAGGGGCGGATACAGCCGATCATTTGGGGGTGGGGTGTCATAACTTTTTGTCAAATAATAAACATATTTGTTACATTGTATATTATTTTTGTAGTGTAAGATACTATACAACTTTTTTAATAATTACTTAATTCTAAAATAAATAAATACTTAAATCAATTTTGTCAAAGAAAGGAAGGAAACAAACGAAACCCCTAGGCCTTTTGGGGGCGGGCCATGGCCCCCATGCCCCGCCACTGAAATGCGTAGAGCGAGTGTACATTGACGGATTGCAAGCGCGCAGGGCAGCGACGTCCTCGCCTGTCCGTCGAAGCCCCACGAACGACCAGACGCGGTCGCGAGACAGCGACAGGCAGGCGGCGTAAACGAGCTCAGTGACAACACGTGCAGGGACGGCGAATGCAGACATTCATTTGAACCGGGTCTAAATCCTACGCAGACAATAAATCCCTTTTTGGAAAAACTCGCGCCTCCGACGAAAGACTTTCAGAAGTTAAAAAACGCACATTGAATTACTGGTGTGTTATATAAATATGAATATTAATTAAGTTCATTATCTGAAAAAACGTTCTAGTGCAAATCTATTCTACTCCACATGATTTGGTTTTCTCCTTTCTTCAGTAATTAAAACATAAACCAAGACAGGACTTAGTGTTTCGTATTACATTACTAAAAATTTATAGAAGTCATCCATACCTTTCTTTATATCACATTCCCAAAGTATTCACTATTTTCTCTCCGTTGATTCAAAAATTTAAATTATTGAACGAAAATGCATCCTTTGCCCTAAAGCAGCCTTCCACTGCTGGCTGTGCGAGTTATAAACAAATATAGAATGGCAGGGATAATGAGCTTTCAGAACATATGTTACATCTGTATTGAGAACTACCTATCAGGTACATCTCAATTTCGTAACGTTTCATCTAGGTAAACAAAGTGGACAAAATAAGTTATTTAACTTTCAATTAAATTTAATTCATGATATTTTATTCTATGTGGCGAGACTCAGGCCATCGGACCTAGTATTCGGTCTGAGCACGGAAATTTCGCTACGCTGCTTTCACCATCAAGCGGAGAAAGAAGGTATCATTCGGGCGTCGAAACAGGCAATTTCAATTTATCTCAGAGGCTTCTTTTAGGCTTGAGGAACTTTTACATGCAGTACATCTACAACACGGGGTAGCCAGCTTTACTTCACGTAAGGCGTACGAAAAATTGTTTCGACCTGATTCTACAGCTTCCATTCGGTTTGAACCTGCGAACTTGTACATAGCAGTCCGATACGCTAACCGTTATACCACAGAAGCCACATACTACGGACCACTGAAATCACACCATCACAACGTTTTACCACCACGCGTGCATTTCGCTCCTTTTCAGACCACTGTCCGGCCGCGGAGGCGAGCGGCGGCGGTGGCGGGCGCGGGCGTTGACCTCCAGAGGCGCCGCCGCCGTTGCCGCACACGCTGCGATTACGCGCAGGCGCGTAGCCTCAGGCAGGGAGCGTGATGGGCGGAGGGGGGCGGGGAGCGTGAATGCGTGCCGCGCACACGCGACGGCCCGCCGCGACACCACCGACAGCGCTAGCGGTTGCGTGAGGGGGGGTGGGGGGAGGGCTGGCACTGATTCGATCGCCATCAGGGCATGTGAATTTAGGACTGGGGGGTTGAACGACTAGGGTTACAACCGGGCTTACAATGAAACGAACAGGGTTGAAATTTAGTTCCCCACGATTATGACGCACTTTAGTTTTTAAAGATTGACTATGATTGATGGAGGTGATTTTTCTGTACGTTTTTTTATTACCGCCCAAGAAATTGCAAGTGAGAATTTGAACATGCAGTGCAAACTCGTGCTACGTCTTTTCTCCAGACAGTGCAGACATTTATCGCCCAGTTTACAATTTTTTTTCTATGTCAAAAAGTGAAGAAAAACTAACACGCACGAAATGCAGTGGTGTAGACGACCGCATACTTTTTATCGGAGTAGATCTGCGAGTCCTGAATTTGAAGGAAACCGATTTTAAATTTATGGATGTATGCTACCTTTTTCTTGACGGAAAAAAAGATAATAGAAATTTAATAAGCAATATAGACTTTTTCAATACTTCGTGAAGTTGACCTCTAATACAGATGGATTTATTATTGACTTTTCGGACTAATCCACAATACTGGAACACAACTACTGTGATTTTCCCTTAACTAAATATTATAAACAGACGAAAATGGATGGCTTATTCTTTTCGTGCAGTCAAAGTGTAGGTTTACATCAAATGTAATCTAACCTAGAATAATCCTTTCAATATTCATAATATTGTAGAATTTGCTACGTTCATACAATTTGTATTTGCATATCTAAAATAATACAATGAAAGATGAGCTATAACTAATAATAATAATAATAATAATAATAACAACAACAACAAACAGAAGTATCAGAATAGGTCTTGTACGAATTGAAGCTTGCGATGCAAAAGGGAGGAAAAAACCAAATCTTCGTTCGTGAATAGGCTCGAGATGTGGGGACAGATGGGGCCCAGACGGGACTGAAAGGAGAGTGCGATGTTTTATAAGTAATTCATTGTTTTCCTTATCTTTCTTTTAATATATCTCTTAAGTTTCCTTTACAACTAATTTCATTACATCAGAATATTACTTTTACTTTATCTATATCAGCTTACGTCACTAAAAACAAAAATACAGAAATGAGAAATGGTAAAAAGGACGAAGAGGGTGAGAGGGGGCGAAATAGAGGGCGAATGGAGTGGTTAAGGGTGAGAGGGAAAGGGTCAGAAAGGCGAGGTGTGAGATAGTGAGAGGGGAGTGAGAGAGAACAAGAGGGTCGAGAGGGAGTGGACAGAAGGGGAGAGGAAACGAGAAAGTGGAAAAGAGAGGGAGAGATTGTGAGAGGAGAGAGGGTGATGGGGGTGAGAAAGGATGCGAGTGGGCACAAGGATACGAGAGGGAGAGGATAGAGTGAGAGAGGCGCGAAAGAGGGTGAGAAGGGGCGGGAGGCATTGAGTGATTGGCGGGAGGGGGAGAAGGCGGGTGAGAAGGGACAGAGAGGGCGCGCGAGGGCCGCCCGTCGGCGCCAGAGCGTGCGTGATAGTAGGCGGCGGACGCGCCATCCGTCAGCTGGACGCGGCGCTGTCTTCGGAAAAACCGCAGGCAGCCACCCCTGCGCGCCGCAGCCCGTCGCCCGTCCGCCCGCACGCTCCACGGACGATCCGTTTTATTGCGTGGCGCCCCTCCGCTCCCTCACCGCTACTCCCCTCCGCCCCTCGCTGACTTCCGACGCCACCATCCCTACTACCCCAAACGCCTCGTTTCTCCCTCAACATCCTCACAGTCCCGCCGCCATTTTCAATGCCACCTCCCTGTTTCCATTCCTCATGCCTATCTCTGCAGTAACTGTGACCTGAAGGATCGGTTTCGAGTCCCGAAGAATGGCGGTTTTTTCGACACTACGCTGAGAGCTATACCGAATAAAGCTGCAGTCTGAAGACTACCGCCGGCTGCTATGATCCGAAGTTTTCAGCGGTTTCTCCTTTTAATACCAGACTGATGCCAGGGCAGATCCTAACAAAAAGGCCAGAGAGCTCCGAACTAACGATCTTTCCTTCGTCTTCCTTGTCCCAACATCGCTGCTTTATTACACACACACATTTTTATTCACTATACTACCACACATGCCGGGAGAACAGTCAGAAAGTTAGTGCTTGATACTGATGTGGACATCCTGGAGAGGACGCGTAGGTAGACGCCGGATTTCACCCATCGAAGGGGGAGGAACAGACATCTCCCGACCTTCACTACACTATAATATTCACTACACTAATGAGGCTCATAACCATAGCAGTTGACGTACTCGAAAAAAAATCAATCATCATCAATCCGTTCTTCATTTGTACCAGCCGCCTTTGCCTTTGAAGCCCTTAGCGCTGTGTCAACGAGCAGGCGAGCTGCAGCCGCACGGCACTGCCTCCAAGCGCCGGGGCGCGACAAACTGCTATCTGCGGTTCGTTTATTTCACATCGGAATGGTTTGCGGAAATAACGCCCAAGGGTCCATAACACGTCGGCATTGGCGGCGTTACCCGGGCGGTGATTAATGGAGAATGATGCATGAGGCGGTATGTGAGCGTGCAGATGGATATGATGGCAGGAGACTCGGGAATAGAAGTAGAATCGTTATGGCCGTCACGATTCCAATGGTGTTGGGAGAATATCTGGCCTCAGATATAAAAATTGAGAAGGGCGATATATTGATCACTATGTTACAGAAAGAGTAATCACACAATTTCTAAAAATTAAATTTGTTAATAAAATGTGTAAAAATGTTAAATTGAAAATAAATGATTAAATGTCAAAAAATTAAAAGTGAAAACTAGGATCTTTAGAAAAAAAATGTGACAAAAAGCTCTGCTGAAAGTCTTCGAGACGTGACCGTAAAACAAGGTCTCAAGATTGCAATGTACTAGCACAAAACTGGCTGCTAAACTAAAACGCCAGCTCTTCGGTGCAGAAAAGGGTACTTATACAATATACATAAATACAATCAAAATGCGATACGGAGCATTTTGGCGCTGAGCACGAGATATTTCAAAGTGATGAGAACTCCCAATGATATGAGAAAGACACCGTCATTCCTACAAACATGTTAAAATGTAAAAACCTACCGACACAATTAACAGCAAACGCAAGTTCCGCAAACGCGTAGGAAGTAACAGAGACAGCTGCTGTGAAGTCTGTATTGGCGGCGCGACGGAATCTGCAGTGCGGACGAAAACGCGAAAGGAACACTGAAACGGGTAGGGGCGCAACGGTTACGACGAGGGCGGGGGGCAGAATTGGCAGCGGTGGCAGCGGCGGCGTCGACTTCGCGAACTGACGCGGAAACAAATCGCTGCAGCGACGCAATTCCATTACCCTGCATTTGCGTTTCGAAGGCGCCGGCTTCGTAAATCCAACGCGGCCGCGGGGCTGACGCGCGTCGCCGCACCGGCGGCGCCGTAAATTGCGGGCGAGGAAGGGGTGGGGCGGGGGCGGGGCGGGGCGGAGTGGGTAGGGTAGGGTGGAGAGGAGAGGAGTGGGGGTGGGGGTGGGGCGAGCGCAAGTTGTGGGGCGCGTTGACTGCAAAGGTGTCGGCAGCGGAAGAAGGGATAGAGATGGAGTGGCAGGCGAAAGACGGTGGAACGGGACGGGCGGCGAGGTGAAGTAAGGGTATCGGGGTGATGGAAGTTGCCGGGGAGATGGGGTGGCGTGAGTGGTGGAAAGCCAGAGGCAGCGAGTAGTAGAATTGTCGCGAGCGGCAGAGATGGCGGAGGTGGGGTAGGCACTGAGGCCGGGCGCGGCGGGGAGACTACGTGATCGACGGGGACGGTGGCAATGAATGAAGGTATAGAGCGACGAAGGTGGCAGGGGCTTAAAGAGTCAGGAAGGTAGAGGTGGGGAGAAGGGGAGTTTGGGGTGAGAAGCAATGTGATGGGGCAAGATCGGGCAGAATGGCTGCAGGGAAGCAGCGAGGAAGGGACGTGAGGAGAAAAGGCGGCGGGGCGGAGAAGGTTGCAATGTGGTTGTGCTGGGAAACGGAGCGGCGAGGCGACAGTGATGAGAGGTGGTGGGTCGGCGAGGTGACGGGGGCCGGGGGTGGTGAGATGTTGGAATGGCGAAGTGGCTAGGAGGCGAGGCAGAAGGAGGTGGGGAAATTGGGTAGTTGGATGGCAGGTGGTGAGATGGCAGGGTGGTGGGATGGCAGGGTAGTGGGTTGGAGGGGCGGCGGGCTGGTGGGATGACGGGGTGATGAGGTAGTGCGGTGGTGGAGTAGTGGGGTGGTGAGGAGGTGGGATATGAGGTACTGAAGTGGCAGGTTGGCGAGGCTGCGGGGTTGAGGTGGTGGAGTGGTGGGGTGGTAGAGTGGTGCGGTGGTGGGGTGGCGATGAGGCAGGGTTGCGGTCGTTGAGGTGGTAGGGTGACGGGGAGGTGGTGATGAGTAGTGGGGTGGCGGATTGGTGGTCGTGGCGGGGTTGTGGAGTGGAGGGTGGCGGGTTTATGGGGTGGTGAGGTGATGGGGTGGTGAAGGTGGGAGGGCGGGGCGGCGGGGCGGGCGGGGGGCGGTGGGCGGTGGGGCGGGTGGGGGCGAGGTGGGGGCGGTGGGGCGGTGGGGCGGGGGGGGCGGTGGGGCGGTGGGGCGGTGGGGCGGTGGATGGTGAAGTGAATGGCGGGGGTAGGGCGTGCAGCGGGAGCACAGGGGCGGAAGCGGAGGGCGGCAGCGGCGGCTGGCGAAACAAGCGCGCGAAACGACAGGCACCCGACAGGTGCGCGTCTGGCGCGCCCGCAGTGAGCGAGTTATGCATTAATAACTGCGAGAGATTCGTTTCTGCTTCTGGCGGAGATAGAGCTGATGACAGTTTACCCGGTGAATAATAAATACAGTGCTCGGTTGCGGAGAGATGGAAAAGCAATTCCACCGAAAGTGGCCGATTTCAACTTCACATGATAGCGAAGTTGAACAAGTGGTTTTCATACCAGTTTAAGATTTATAAGTGGGTAAACATAGAGGAATTGGCACATACAAATGAATTGATTATTAAATCGAAGTACTTGTATTTCGCAGCACGTATTGGTGTTGGGTAATGATTTGTAAAGCACTTGTGTAGGTAAAATCAACAAAATTCTTAATAGGTGGTTCCACCATTAAAGTCACATATTTGTATTCTGTAAAGTCACGTTATGAGTCACATATCACTTATGTGAATTGTCAGTTTGTAAAATTAAAAGTAAAGTTTCGAAATGATGATAATTACTTTCTGACGAAATGCGTTTTCCCTATAAGTTAAGCACTAAACAAAACGGAGAATAAATAATGTTAATAAATACAGACTTTCTTTTCCTCACAACAGTTTTTAATTCGAGGGAAATGTGAATGATGTATTGTGTAAACAGTAAATCAGTAAGTACTAACATTTTATTATCTTCTTCAGGCCAGTTTGAGGTGAATGATAAAGATAAGACTTTGCCTACGTATCTTTTCTTCTTGATTACTAGGATTAGCTAGGAACTGTTTTTGGCCAACAAATACATTCATACACTTTTCGAACATTTACAAGTACATACATTTCTCTACTTCAATGAAATCCCTCAATTTTCATTACTGAATGTAACAAACTAATGCTTCATCTGGAGTGTTTTCATTGTATTAATTATACTTATTTTGACACAAAATTAAACCTCAAACTACCCCGCGGCATATTGTATTTTGTAGATACAAATTTAATTATATTTCATTCCAGAATTCTGTAAATACCAAGCAACAAATAGTATTCCCTGTCGCATGCCTCTCTGATGAATACGCTTCACGCACGGCCCCATTCCTTTCATCCGCGCCCTTAAATGGAATCACTCAGCGCAGTGTGCAAACTTCCTCACGCGCTCGCCAAACGGTATTCGCGCGGCGCAGTTACGGCCGAAGGGGGACAGCGCGGGCGGAAGTGCGAAAGCCCGCGGCGCTATCGCCGCTTCCGCCGCCGGGGGCGGGCGTGGGGAGGACAAGGGAGGACGGGTGAGGACGGGCGGGGGCCGGGCGATTGTGTCGGACGATCCCCGCAGGCCGTTGCGCCAAGCGCGTGCCAACGGGCCGAGTGCGGCGGGCGCTCTGTATGCCGAGGGGCGGGAGGCCTGCCCTGTATATGGACGGCACACTGGCACGCTAGACGTATACGGCAGCGCAATGCCACGGTCGGCTCAAGGTGACACGCCCCTTTCATTCATTGCGGGTTCTTGGAAGGGACATCAAAACAGATGTACGCTTCTTTTGCGGAAAACAAAAAACAAATGGGGATAGTTAAAAGTATCGAACGTTATAAATATATGTAAGTTATAAGTACAAGTATAAGCTTTGAGTGCACAACCAGATAATTCCCCATTTTTATAATACTACTTACGGCAAAACGGATGCACTGGAGTAATAATGAGACACGAATTAGATCAAATTTAATTAAAATTACTGAAACTTTTTTATGAAATTAGGTAAGTAACAACTTTCCAACAATTTATCTTATTGCCAAAAGCATTTTCTGAAGTAAATCACAATATATTATTTTCTTGGGCTACAAAATCTTGGCAACCAGCTTCTTCTTCTTATTATTTCACAGAAAATAACAGTAATCTATCGATCAATCGTATTTAATACGGGACACTGCGGAACAAGTCCCAAGACATCCTCTTGAAGAAATATTTTTTCAAGGGCGTTAGTTCGTCAACGTATTAGTCTAGACTTCGATCTACCGAACAAATTATGTGATTATGTTAATATCTCTGAAGGGAAGTTTCATCAAGATCATAGAAAATTGCACAGTAACATTTTCCGTATCACAAGTGCATTAGTTACGTAAGGCATTGTCAACCGATAGCAGACTTGCGACGCGGGCGCCTGCACGCCGTCGACAAGCAATAGCACTGTGTGCAAGGTGGTAAGAAAATATGGACAAGAGGTGATGTGTGGAGGCGGGAAAGTGGGGAAGACGGGGAAGTGGGGATGTGAAGAGACGTGGAGCCGAGAAGACAATGTGGTGGGAATACATGGAAGTAAGACGGGGATAGGGAGTGGTGGTGAGGAGGGGGAGAAGGAGGTGGGGAGGGAGAGAAGAGGAAGCTGGAAAGTCGGAAGACGGGAAGGAGGGGATAACGAGAGGCAGAGCGGTGAAGAAGTGGGGAGGATGAGAAGTGTCGGGGAGAAGGTCAGGTGGAGAGGCAAGGGGATGACAAGGCGGGGAGAAGTATCGATGGATGAGGAGGCGGGAAGAAGGTGAGGGGTCGGGGAGGTGAGAAGACGGGGAGGAGGTGAAGTGTCGGGGAGGCGAGGAGATGAGAAATCGGAGAGGTGGGGAAGACGGCGAGGGGAACGTGGAGAGGCGGGGGACGCGGGAAGGTAGGGTGACGGGAATGAGGGGAAGCGGGGAGTCGTGGTGCCAGGTAGCTGTGGTTGGAAGTGTGCGTTTCCGGATGTCGGCGCTTCGACACACGATCACCGCTCGCGCGCGCTATTGCGATGCCGTCGGAAGCGACGGGTGCAAAGTATCGTTACGCGGCTATCAGACCTCGCGCGGCGCTGCGCTGGCCTGGCCTGGCTTGGTGGACGTCCCAAGGAAGTGAAGGAGATGCAGAAGGAAAAAGTGAAATGAGAGCTGTTAACAGGGAGCAAAGAGGAAGCAGATAAAGAAACAAGATGGAAGAGAGGTCGAACAAGGAAGAGAGAGAGAGGGAGGGAGAAGAAAAAAAGAAGACTGGGGGCAGGGAGTATGTGAAGAGAAGGAAAGAAAAGTGTCTTGGACAGAACAATATTTCACAGGACGAAGTAGGAAAATAAGGAATGTGAAACACGACATACAACAAAGGGGGAAATGGATGGATAGCAATATATTGAGATATTAATGACGAATAAGAAGATAAATATGCATTAATATGTAACAATTCAAAGTTGCTTTTCAAACAAAATTCGCCAAGCAAACTGGAGAATTCAAGGTTTGCCAAAATCTTCGGTTATAACGGTCAAGTACGTTGATTTATCATCGGAAAGAGGCACAATTGCAAATTTTACAGTTTTAAAGTCTTTAAAAAATGAGGGGAATTTTTTTTTCGATTATTCTTCTTTCATGTATCATTTCATTTTCTTTCATGTATATATCGCTTTGTAAAAGTGAATTTCTTT
Organism: Acheta domesticus; assembly: GCA_031308135.1. Taxonomy (NCBI): domain Eukaryota; kingdom Metazoa; phylum Arthropoda; class Insecta; order Orthoptera; family Gryllidae; genus Acheta; species Acheta domesticus. The sequence goes on along the minus strand of JAHLJT010002406.1, from coordinate 95,856,598 downwards.
GCATTTATAATCTAATGCTTTCTTAAACAATTCTTTACCAAGATATTTTCTATAACTAATTTTATCCTAACATTATTAATCTGTTCACACAGATTTCTTATTCCAAACAATATTCTACGTAGCTCGATGTTTTGAATTTTAATAATGGCATAAAACAACGCAGCTAAGGTTACGTATCACTAGCACTGCGGTAGTTTTTAGAGAGGATATTTCAATCCCCGCTCTTCACTGTCTGCGCAACATTGCGAAAAGCCTATCGTAACTGATATATTGTGTCGTTCATGGCTGACTGATACCAGGAATGTAACCATTAACAAGTTTATTGCCTTATCGATCTGTCCCTGCATGTGTACTTCAGGAAATAGCGTGGTCATATACTACAAAACAAATTTTTAGGATCAGTAAAAACGATTTTCGAGAAATAAAAATTACTCTTGATTTACAAATGAATATTTAAAACATTTTCATGTATGTGAAATTTGTTGCTGCGTAAAAATAACAAAAGGGAATAGGTCCAATAAAAAAATCAATAGAGCATTTGCAAGAGAAAACCGTTCCTGTTCAGTCATCCACGTTATTTACAATTTTCAAATATTAGTATGAAATTCTAGAAAAAATGTACATGAAATAAGTAAAATGTACAGGAGAAGTGAATAAAATGTTTTAACAGGAACAGAGTTATTTTTATTTTTAGAACATTGTAAGGTGGTTGTAGAAGATCTAGAAAGTAGTGAGGAAGTTGATTTTGACATAGGACTGGCACACGTTAGCGTTACAAATCGCAAGTTCAAATATACCCCGGAAGGCATATCGATAAACGTGAATAACTGACAACAAAGTTGTTCGGATGACAAGAAGATTCACTACCAAGCCAGCCTACTCAAATCAATCGGACCAAGATATTTTATTAAAAAGAATTGCTGTTCTGTCCTCAAGATTTCTACTTTCTCGTTTACGTTCAATATATACGGAGTAATATGTGTAGTATAAATAAAGTTATGTAATGCTGCGAAAAACTGATTTCGTTATTTCAAAGGAAATATACGTTTTGGCGTCCTCTGAAACCGAAAAAGTGTTGTTTAATTTATAAAACTCCTGTTTGTCTGCGAACAACATTAGCGCCTCAACAATTCGTGGATTTTGTTTCCAAAATGAATATTCCTCCGCTCGATTCGAAGCTCTGCGATTTTGAAAAATATTCTTTAAATAATGGGGGTACTTTACATGAAGCTACTGGGAATTTTTCAAAATGTTCTCAACAATGGCATCACATTTCTCTGTAAATTTCTTGTGAGATTATAATGAAATTCACTTCTAAAGATGGCATAGGTCCAATTTTCATTGTTAACATAAATTTCTTAAATTACAAGGGTTTGAATCATTATTACAAGACTTTGAATCTTGCGTCTACCAGCAATTACAATACTGAAGATAGCGAATTTTTCTTCAAATGAATTTATTTTTCAAAAATTATTTCTTTCATTAACGTCATGTACACTTTTTTGAAAATTGCCGTAAATTAGAGTGATAGGGAGCAGTACCGCTGGGACAAGACACAGCTTAGAGGGCGCATCATAGGGGGCAGACAAGCGACCGAGGTGTCGGCACGATGAGAGCGGAGGGGGTTGCGGCGCCGGCGGCGGTGGTGGCGGGAGGCGGCGGTGGTGGTGGCGGAGGCGGAGGCGGAGGCGGAGGCGGAGGCGGAGGCGGAGGCGGAGGGCGGCGGCGGCGGCGGCGGCGGCGGCGGCGCGGCACAGCAGCCAAGCAATCGCAGCCCCGTCGCCACGCGCATGGCGTCGTGTCGTCGGTCGCAGCTGTGACGGACAGTGCACGGGGGGAGGGCGGAGCGCCGCGGAGAAACAAGCAGCGGGAGAGTCGCCTCCCGTGGGCAAGAGTGCGGCGCGGCGCCGCCTGCGACAGGGACGGAGGCGGCGATGCGGCACGGGTTGCAGTAAACGGGGGGGGGTGAAATTCGGTTCGATGGGCAGGACGGAGTAGGAGGATGAAGAGCAGGCAAAGGCAGGGGAGAGTGACGCGAGGTAGTGGAGGGTGACAGAGGTCAGTGGAGGGAGTAGATAGCAGGACGAACGGGGGAGGGGGCGAAGGATGATGAGAAAAAGGGTAGGGGAAGGCGGGAAGGGGTCTTGGCGCAGGGAGGCGAAGGAAGCCGGGTAACTTGGTGTGTGGTAGTAGCGGATGCGGTGGCAGGTGGCCGCCAAGAACAGTGGAGTGCGAAGCGGGGAAGGATGGAGAAAGACGGGAAGGGGCGTAAAGGGGTGTAAAGGCGTGTAAAGGCGTGTAGGGGGCGGACAGGGCGGAAAGGGGCGGAATGAGGCGAAGTGAGCAGAATGAGGTGGAATGAGGCGGAATGGGGCGGAATGGGGCCGGACAAGACTGCGCAGGCCCGGGTGGGACGGGACGGGACGGGACGGAGGCGGCAACGCGGTAGAGGTTGCTGTAAGCAGGGGGGTGAAAGTCGGTGATGGGCGGGACGGGGAGAGACGGGGAGGGGAGGGAGGGGCGGGGCGGGACAGGGCTGGGCGGGAACGGAACAGGATGGGACGGGGCAGGGAGGGGAGGGCCACGCGTGACGTGGTAGAACGGGACGGAATGGGACGGGTAGGACGAGACGAACAGCACGGGACTCGGAACGGGCGAGGACAGGTCGGATCCGGCACGGGCCGGACGGGGTGGGTCTTGACTCACCGAGACTGAGCCGGACGAGGAGCAACCATGTGGGGCGGATAGGGGTGGATAGGGGTAGGATGTAGGGAGGCGGCGTGGGCCAGCTCCTCTGGCGCGAGGGCGGCGGCGGGCGGCGGGGGCCAGAGGGCCGCCCGTAAACGCGCCGTTGACCCCCGGAATGAGCGTCGCCGGGGGCGTGGCGTGGCGTCGCGCCGCCCCTCGTGACGCCCCGCGGCGCCGGAGGGGAGCGCCGTGATGGGGCTGCTTCGCGCCCCTGCCGTCTCAGGCCGGCAGATGCGAGCACGACTCCTGCCACCTTCCTACTTAGCACGCCAGTTGTCGACGACTCCAACAGTTCGGTGCAAACCATCCTTGCAACTTTACTACGTGTCTCGTGACGCCACGATCTAGCGTTAGTCACAGCCTATTTCAGATCGGAATCGATCAGATATTTTAAAAACCAAATGCTTTCGAACTTTACCACATGTCACGCGACGTCACGATTAAAGAGTCAGTCAGGCAGGCTCGTTCAGGTGGATAGAGACTGAAAGGATGTGATATTTGGAAGTAGAAATTTTAATTGATTTGTTTTTTAGCCAAATGTACAGACTATGTTAGCAACTTGATACAAAAAAAAGATGTTACGGCGCAGGTCAGTCAAACGTTTAAAATAGCAAAGCGTTTTGTGTCACAGGTGTATATTGCACAGCACTTTAAATTTGATCGTTCATCCTGCCATTCTTTCTATTTTCATACGTAGTATGAAAACTTTTCTTACTTAATGTTTATCGGCATTAAACAATGTGCCCTAGGGCCATATACAAATTATGGTGTAATCACATTAAAATGAAATTAACATAACTTACTATCTTCCCAAAACTACATGACAACATGACTACATTACATAACATCATTACAACATGAACCAATAAATCTTCCCAAAACTATTATCTGTTCAAATATCAAATAGTCGCTATTGACGATATCGGTTGTTTTACTTATCTATTTTGGAGAGGAGGAAAACTCTGCAATGTTTTTTGACACCTAGTTTAAACTTAATAATTCAACAATAACAACCACAAATCCCAAAGAACGGGGAGAAAGAAGAAAAGGAGGAGGAGGGCGATGACAAGAAGAAAGAAAAGAAGGACACAAAGAACGACAAAGGAAAGAAGACTGAGAATGAGAATACGAATTATAATACAGAACAAACAACATAGTCATTGGCAAAATCGAGATCTATTTTCCACTAACAAACCTCATATTTTAAAGTAAACGGCAAAGCGAACGAACAGGTGCGTTATTCTCCTCCACTTGAAACCGAGCAACTCCAACGCGCTCCAGGCCCCTCGGCTGCCACCAGCGAGGCGAGTGATGTGGGCGGAGTGGATCCCCCGGCTGTCGGGAGCGATCGCGACACGTGCTTCACAGCGGTGTCGCTGATTCATCGCTCCCTCGTTTCTATGCCAGCGCCCACGCCACCTTTCCCCCATCCCACCCTCCCACCCTCCCACCATCCCCTCCCCTCCCTCCTCGCCCGCGCTCTTCCCCGAGCGGCACGCCGTCATCGCTCGACGACGCCCCCTCCCCAGCCGCCGCTGTCGCCGCCGCCGCCGCGCCGCCGCCGAGGGGCCAAAAGTTGGAATTGAATTATCGGAGGCGCCCAGATCACCTGGGAGCGCGTGCACACGATGGCTTCCGCCACTTGCGCCCGGCGCCGCCGCAGCCGCCGCCACCGATATACAGTGGGCCCAACGGAACACTATGACGATGTTTCGCGGCTACAAAAAAAAAGCTTCAAAATAGTCTTACGTCTACCAACAAACGCTCGATTCCTAACAACCAACTATGAAATACATAGTCATCTGCATGGATTTTCTCGGTATTTAGCTGGGTTTTTGCTCAGAGGATCATTACTGCTGAATCTGCAGCGAATCTGATAGGGACGGCCTAGGCTTCAACGCCAGACGGTGGCAGGATTTTCAATACTAGCTTGTCCGCTAGGTCGAATTCAGTCGCTGTTTGAAGGAAGATTCTAGCAGACGGCTGTTCTGATCGGTAGTATTCTGTAGTTTCTTCGATCAATACGAGGCGAATGGCGGGTCAGTACCCAAAAAGGCAGCTGATAGCGAGATCTTTCCTTCCTGTTCCTTGTTCAATATTTTTTTTCTCTTACAGACACACACAAGCATTACACTATGACACGTGTCGCGAATCCAGTCGGGAGCTTGGAGCTTGTCCCGATTGGGGTAGTGCACCAGCTGGGGATTTATTATATAAAAAAGATAAAAATAAAACCGAAAGAACAAAACACGCAGCAACAGACGCATCATAAAAAACGTGAAGTTGTAGGCATCCGCAGTCAATCCCATGATGTTCTTGACCCACGTCCAGGAAAAAATTGGCGGGGCAACATTTGAAGCAGGCGGCAAAACATCAGGATAAGTACTGCTGAGCGAATTGTGTAAGAGAGGCAACAAAAGAAAACTGTAGCCTTGTTCTGTTGTTTCATTCAACTTTATCCATCCAGGAAGGTTCTTACACTTTATACACTTACATGAGAGACACGGGACAAACAATCACGCCTAAGTCGAACCTGCGAACCTTCGGACCAAACCTCTGAGTCAGTCTTAGTCTCCTCGGCCATCCAGGTCGGCGCATTTGTAAATAAAATATTTTTAATAAAAAATGGTAAGGTTTGTACGAAAGGAAAAACATGTATGAAACAAGAGACCAACGAGATTATTATACTGTTTTTAACACTTTACCGTTGTTTCACGCGAGAGATGACTTGTCACGGATAATGTGATGTAGCGGAAGGGTCGAGTTAGCCCGGTCTTGGAGGAAGTGCTCCCTTATGTTCGTTCTTCGATGTACTGGTCGTCAAGCTTCATATAAGCGTAACTTCGGGTTGCTCTTGAGATTCTCGAAGTGTCTAGCTACTCTTTTATTCTCTTCTACCACAATAAAACGTCTCGACAATATTTGCCTCTTCCATTAGAAAGTCGTTTTCTATTTCCCATACAAGCTACGGCGAAGCGTTTGGCGTTTCTAAAATCGTGAATGTTTCTTTAGTCTTCCCTTGAATTGTTTGTTCAGTTATGTCAATGTTTGAAAAAAAGTCGCCCTTCAAACAGGGTATCATAGTATTTCCCGGCGAGTTATGTCACTCTGCTTACTACGCCTTGCGTCACCATTGCCATGGTCACTAACATGGCAATATTTGGCCATGGTAAGATTCTGTCTTACAGTTCACAAGTTATATTACTTCTTAACAACTTCGAAGTTATTACTGCTAAATAGACGAGCATAACATGCGTACTTTTACATAAATCCACATCCTTGTGGATCGGAGAACCTTTCGAAATAGTCTCCACGACCTCGCAAAGCATTATGCTCGTTTATTTAGGGTCTTCTCTCTTAATTCCCAGTTGCACGGAGAAGATTATTGACAACGAGAACCCGCTACGTTCGTCTTGTGCTGGACTTTCGTATCATTTCGGCCCACTGTGCGATGATGCCACCTTCAGCTCCTTCGTCGCCGTGAGAGGGCCAAAGGGGAAGGGGGAAGGGGAGGGGGTGGTAAGACGGAGGGCCAGCGAAAGGATGGCGTTGAGAAACTTTGCACCTTAAAGAGCAGACGCAGGGAGCCCTCAGTTTGCGAGCTCGTCAGCGCGTCTGGAGGATACCAATGGGTTTCGGGAGTGGTTTGAAGCGGCGTGCCTCGGCACACTAATGTACCACCGATGAGTTTGTCGTAAAAAGGTAATAGGAAAGTTTGAGAAAATACCCACACAGAATGAATGCATTTTGTGAATGCACTTTGGTAAGATTATCTTTGATATATAACTGAAAGCTTGAAAATTTTCCTCTTTCCTTCGAACAAATTCTATCTTACTGTGTGCTTGAAACTCAGTTGGCATCACGCTCTAACGCCTCAAAATTACACTTTTTTTGTACTTTTGTAAAACTGTTTACTTTTTGTGATGTCTTACTAAGCTTTCCTGGGTTTGGATATTAACAATTACACTCATAAGAGGAATTTGCGAAATCAACTCATTCAAGAACTTACTTATAGTGTAATATTGATATCGTACGTAGTTAAATATTCCTGTTTTTAATTGTAAAATACTGCCTGCACCCCCTGATTAAATTACCATTGTTTAAGGTACAAGATAGTGCGTATAAAATAAAAGGCTTCAATGCAAACAAATAAGCAGCTGAATCCTTCAACTGATTCCGTATTGAAAATGTCTACCACCGTCAGGACACGAATTCTAGTACTTTCCCATTAGAGGCACTGCGGTCACATCAGTTGATGCCCTGAGCCACCTCAGCCGGTACCAGACTTGGATTTTGCGTTGAAATTTTCAGGGACAATGAGTACATCCTATAATGGGATTCATTAAAAGACTTGACGACATAGGGCTGACACACTTTACTCTTACAATTACTAAAAAAAAATAAGTGTAGCATTTAGAGCTGTGTTGCACAATTGGGCCATTCAAGAATTCAAAATATTTCATTGTAGTGAATATGATTATTTTTACAGTAGGGTACTTTGGTGATCCTTAATAAGCGGATTGTTAACGTTTTTTCTCAATTTTACCTGTTTTACAAACAGGAAGGTAATCGTTTTCAGTACTTTATCCTATTAATTTCAGACATTCTACAAATATTACCTGGTCTTCATGGCTTTTATTAAATGGGTATCATTCCGCCATTCACCTTTTCAATACCATTAAATGTATAGAGTATATTCACAGAAAGAGATCAGTAAAGGTCAACCCCGTATAGAATTGCAGTAGCGAAAAGCAAGATGATAAATGTATAAATTAATCTCCCGTCATCATATGTGCTCTCAAATTTTGAATTATTAATGCGTAATGCATCAAAATCGCCCACATTCATAATATTGCACGAGCAAGCTGAATTTTGAAGGGAAAACCTAAATACATATTCAAAATGTTGCATCAACAGAATAATCTTTCATTTTTTGGAACAGATAAAGCATTAAAGCCAAGAATAAATAGCGGCGTGGAGATAATATTTTTTTAGAAAAAATACATGCAATTTCCATTACTTTTAATGACTTAAAACATTAAAAGATCTTTGTTGAATATGTAATTCATGTAATTCAAGTGAAAAGGAAAATCCATACGCATTTACTCCCAATGCAGTTTTTTAATGGGCAAAACAGAGGAGGTAGAGTGTTTATGACTCAAACAATTCGGGAGCATTGTACTAAGTTACACGTTACATACGCTATGTACGTGCGACGCCATTGGAATTCACATGATTTATGTAAAACTAAGAAATAAACACGTAGTGTTGTAAAGCAATCAAATGGCGGATATTGGCAATCTCTTGAACGCCTTTGAAGCTCCAATTCTAGTCCCACCCTCTGCATCTCTATTCGGATTCAATCTTTTCCCGCGGCCGCACGCAAGGAGGACGACGGCCTTTCCACAATGAAAAAAGGTTGGACGACGCGCGATGGCAGGCACGAACCGGCAGCGACCACCAGGGACAGGCCGAAACACAGGGGAAAGTAGGCAGATGCGACACCGATGTAGATATTTTCAAAACATCGATTTTTCTAAAAGAAATATCGAAGTTTTAAACATCGATATATCGAATCAGATCTTTTTAATATCGATGTTCTGTGTTCGATGGTTTTGTTTTTAATGTTTTGTTCATGAATGAAAAATATTCATAATCACAATTTTGTAAAAATTAAAATATGAAATAATAACTGACGACTTTCATGGAACACAATTGCCCTCGCCCGATCTGATCCACATGTTCTGAAGTTTCCTTCCTTTTTCATCGTATTTTTTCATAGAGAGACGTTTTATAACTTTATTTCGAGTTAAATTTTAATTATAAATTAATATTTAGGGTCACCCTTAAATTAAATTTTTACGAATTTGATGTTGGAGATTACTAAACCAGCTTTAAAACGTCCATGTTTAAAAACATCGGTTGATGGAAACTGATACTCTTCTGTTTTCAAGCGAATCCGATGAAAGGTATGGAGGAAGAATGGCGAGTAAAGTGATTAATATGTATTAACTGAAAGTGTAAGGTCCTTTTTTTGTTTAGTTTTGAATTTCGCAAGATTTGTTACAAAATATTGTTTTTACCCACTTTTCGCTATACGCGGACTCTTAGTCCGCAGCGTCTAGTGTAGGACTTCTATGTAATTGTCAAGGCAGTTACAGAAAATGGGCTGTAAAAGGCCCTTCGAGAATTGTGAACTCCTTAACAATCCAAGGCTGTAGGTTTGGGAATTAAAGTATAGAAATTATGTGTATGGGTCCGCAGTATATTGAAGAATAAGGAGAGAAGTGTTTTTTGTTTTATTTTCGAGAAAAAAAAGAACTTGTTGAGTCATGATCGGAGTGCTACATGAGTAGTGGTTTCTTTTATCTCAGAAACGACGCGGAAGTAATTTATCACGCGGAAGTAAGCGTAATATAAAGGAAGAATTTAGTGTTGTTGCAAAGATATAAGCGATAATATTACAATTTATCATTTTACTTGCGGTTTTAGTAAAGTATCATCTCCTTTCGGCACAGTTTAAAATCCTTCCACTCCAGACCAGTATAATACAATAATAATAATAATAATAATAATAATAATAATAATAATAATAATAAACGTGGAATTACCAGGCCTGTAGGAAGAACGACGAAGTAGACGCCATGGGACGTAGCGAGGGCGGAAGCCAGGAGGCGGATGGAGGCGGCGAGAATGAAGGGGCAGAGAGTGGAAAGCAGAGGCGGGCGGACGCGGCTGGCGGATCTTATCAGCGCGGCGCAGCATTAGGCCATTTCATCAAGGAGGCGCCGCCTCCGCGTCCCGCGGGCCTGCTCCGGCCGCCGCGCCGCCCTCCCGCGCAGATACGGGCGCATCTGTATCGCTGTCCACGGGGAGACGCCTCTTAAGGATATTTGGGCTCGCAGAGAGACTCCTTGTGGAGGTTCCATTTAGTAATAATTCAATGATATACTCAATGTTTTATTGTTTTCATCGTACTTGTTAGTACAAAGGTACAAAGTAGGAATAAATTTAGCCTTGGCATGGATCCCTAACAAAATCGAATCTCTGTTTCTCTTCAATTGTCTAAAAAACGACTACCAATGTATACAACATATCATGTACTACAGAGGATATTTTTTAATACATTGGTAACGTAATGCAAAATAAATGGGACCACGACTGGACAGATTACAAAACTAGTTTATTACACAAAACTATAAATACATTTAACTCACTAATCACCAGTAAGAAAATGCGCCGTAGGGAACAAGTAGTTTTCTGGAGAATAAGATCTGGACACTCCAAGTTAAGCCATCTTTACTTAATACAAAAATCATCTCCCCCACGTGTGAACTCTGCAAAGTCCAATGAATCTAGATATACGTTTGCCCAAGATTCAATCATCTAAGCAGTTATTTGGATTCAATCATGAAGCATTACTTCCTTCTGTTGAAGATCAAAATAAAATAATTAACGTCTGTAAAATCATAAATATTTTTTTGACATTTGACACCATTGTCACTAGTAAAAAATATTTCTATTTTGTATTGTATTGATTTAATTATGTACCCAATTATATATGTAGTATTATAATGTATCTGTAACTGTTAATAGTTGCTAATAACTATGACCTTGATGCGACTATAAATAAAGTAATGTAAAAAAGTACATAAATTATTATTCTTTGTTCAGAAATAGTATCAAACATTGACATTAATATATTGTTTTTCGTCACGGGTAACACAAATTTTTTAATCTCTTTTCCTTACTCTTCTAAAGTCTACTTTGTGCCACGGCAAGCAATGTCGTTGAAAGTAATGTCATCGAAATATGTTTGACCATTATTTTTAATACAGTTCGGAAATGTAACTAAAAATAACGAGACGCTTTCCCCAATTACAACAAGCAAAATACAAGACAAGAATAAGAAATTCAATCGCTCAGATATCGTATTATTTCCGATACTTTTCTTCTCTCAGCATTGACAAGCGGGAAACTCATAGTCAGATTGTTTTATTAATCCACAAGAAAGGGAAACAAACTCCAAAAAAGTGGGAGGTAGCTGAAGGGGGCAGGAAGATGCTTGAAGAAAAAACTGAATGATAATAAAAACTGAAATCAAGCAAGGAACAAAACGATGAATTACAAATCAACTGTAACAAAACAAATCTAAAGAAAATAGAAAAGAAGATATTAACTCGAGAAAGAAGAATGACCAGAGAGGAAACGATATCATAAGAGTAGAAGGTAGTGCACTTAGCAAGAAAGATATCCAAAACTAAAAATAACACTTAAATGCTTATTGTGTGATACTTGAGACACTTGAGAAAAGTTGAACAAGAGGAAGTGTACAACTATTTACATCGCAATTACAGACCTTGAATGAATATTAACACCTACACGAAAGCGTCACTAGAAGAACTTCATCTCATATCTTGGCCATACATTGGCCTCATGTGACCTTCTTACGCCGTGTCGGCCGATCAGAAAATCCGTTTCTCGTTTTTAATCGCATCGGGCGGCGTTTCGCCGGTTTCTGGCCTGGCACCGGGAGTTGAATAACGGGAATCGCATTCGAGGCACGAATGAGTGAAGAGTAGGCAATGCTGACTCACAACACATCACCTGACTCCAACTCTCACACCGGCTAAGTTTAGCTTAAAGTCAGTAATGTCGCTGACTGGAAACGGGAGGTCCTTGGAATCGCGATAGTGGCGGTGTGTTGTCACGGTCGATGCCACGAGCGGGAGTCCGTAGCAGGGGTGCCACGACGAAATCGCACTTCCACGGAGTTCATTACCCGACACCAGAGGACAACGCCATCCCTATTGTAAAACGGCGGGGTTACTAATACTTTCCTTTCCCGGCGCTAGTGGCGCATGCCACGGTGCTACGACGCGTGTCACTGCCACCAGTAGAAGACCTTGACACCACTGATTTAGAGAGTAGCGCCGGCTGCTTTAATCGGTAGTGTTCCGTGATTTCTCCGATCATCACCAGGCGACAATAATTGGGCCATAGACCGCGCGTCATCTGTATCCTATCCTCTCTTTACACACATACACACACACATGTACTACACTACCACACATGTCGGCAGACCTGTCGGGAGCTTATATCTTCTCCCATTTTTCATGCGATGCCCCACTGGGAGAGATACTTGGAGAGGAAAATCTCCCACAAGTTAACGTGTAGGTAGGCCGGATCTCACCACTCAGATGAGGAGGAACACCACATATCCGGCGACAAAACATTCACTAACTAATGGGACCAATGACCTCAGTAGATGACGTGTCCAGAAACATCAAACAAACACTCCGTCACATGGTCCGCGTTTTGCCGCCTTATGCCAACGCCCTCGTCGTTTTGCCGGTGGATGTTGTAGCCTATTATCAGAACAGGGCGTTGTTGCGCCTTTGTGCTTATCGCCGCGAGACGTCTCCGTTTCGGTCGCATTCGAGGCACGTGCGACTCCGGTAGCTTCCACGCGCAGGACTGACAGATGCCGAGCTAGCGCAGTAACCTAAACGCCTGTTGCTCTTTAGAAAACACTAGCAAGTAACGGCAGGAGAAACAATTAACTTACCGTCTGGACCCCACTTTTAGCCACCTAGTAATCTGACCACACGCGATCTTTTCTGCCTCTTCCTTGTCCTATCTTCACTCTTACGCACATACACATACACACTTACATTCACTACACTAACAGACATGTCGGGAGATTAGAGCTTGCTCCGACTGGGGCAGTTTCTCGCTGGTAGAGATATCTGGTTGATGAAACTCCCTTAAGCCGACGAGTAAATTGGCGGCAGATTTCGCCATCCAGCGAGACGGTCGTCCCGATTTTCCGCGATAAAATAATGCAATACGTTTATTGGACTAATGACCATAGTAGCGCCCGGGAACATTAAGCAAATTGATGTCTTCGGCAATCTGGACGAGTTCTTTGGTATAACGTGCAGCGATGCACTTTTCTTCGCGAAGCACCGAAAAATTCCATATCTGCAGTCACATGCGAGGCACGTGCGATTCTTGTACCTCCCTCGCGCACAACACTGCCAGGTGCACGGAAGGTCACCCGAACATTTACTGTTCTTTAGAGAGACAGGCAAGTGAAAACTGGACAAACGATACTCTTATCATCTTGACCCAAAACTCAGTTACAACTAACCTCTCATGCCAACGTCCTCCAGTTCTCGTCTTTTAACAGTCGATACCGTAGCATATCTAGGAAGGGTTGCCTGCCACCTTCGTGTGGAAGTGGAAGTCCGCCTCCGCTGCAGTCGCATGCGAGACACGTGCGACTCTTCTATCTTCCTCACACAAGTGACTACCATATGCGCGGTAGATCTCCCTACTGTTTTTTAGAGAGAGACAGGCAAGTGACAACAGGTGATAACAACGACACACCACCACAATTAACCTCCTACACCGTCTCATGCCAACGTCTAGTTCTCGTCTTTTAGCGGTCGATACCGTACCGCCGCCAGGAAAGGTTCCCTGGCACCTTCTTCGCGCGGAACCGGGAGTCGCCTCCACTGCAGTCGCATGCGAGGCACGTGCGACTCCGGTAGCGCCCCCCCGTGCGCACGACCGCCCGCTCGCGCCACTCGAGGCGTGGGACGGCACCGGAACGCCTGTTGTTCTTTGGAGGAGGCGGTCCATGCCCCGGGCGTCTCCGAGTTAGCCAACCGAACGCCTTTTTCTACAGCATGAAAAAAAATGGTCGGAAAATGCGCATTCAACGGGAAAAGCTCTTCTCGTAATCCAGACTGGCAAGTACTAAAAGGAACAATTACGACGTATTAGCACTGGAATTATTTCAGTAGCTTGGGAAAATTTGCGGCAATGCAGTACCATCCAACAGATCAAAAAACGGAAAATAGCTAGGTGAATTAAAGGGAATACATGGTTATGATTTTCTTTATTATATGCGTACGTTAAATGTAAAATTAAATACCCTATTTCATTTCAGTGACTCAAAAGAAAATAAATCAATTATGTCAAACAAAACAGCGATATTTCATCCCATTCACAACACAGCGATATTTGTCTTTTACCAAGAGAAATATCTCCCTGCCAGGATTCCCTTCCCCCTCATTGAATTGCGCCTCGCCTCCGTTATTCCCGGGCAGCACGGCGGCTCTTCTGCCCCTTGAAGCTTATGTAAAACCGGCGCCAGGAACTTCGCGGCAGTGTACCTACGGCCGTGATGTCGCCTTGTAGCGTATCTTGCGTGTTCTTTTGTCCTTGTCCATTCAGGTCCTTTTCACTGTTTGTGTGTCTCCTTACTTAAAACTGATTTAAAAGTGGCAACAGTAATCTCCAGCTTCTACACTTACTACACCATCGCCTTTGACCCCTGTAATTTCCACTTCTGTGTGCATCTTCGATTCTACAACACCGCTTTACTCAATTTTACTTACAGATCTCTTCAATTTTGTGTATGTAATTTATATTGTTAGTTTGTGTATATTTTGAACCATAATTTCTTAACCTTCATTTCTTATTCATAATTTTAAGCGCTATCCTTTCACTAATACTTTTCCGTCTTGCATCCCTTTGCTTTTCGTTCGCAACTGTACATTTTATTCTCTCTTCTATGAAAATGTTTTCCAAGTAAGGGCGCTTCCCAGTTTTTCGCTGTGGTCGTTCTGTGCTCTTCCACACTCCCGCTCCTGAGAGGGGCGTGTCGTGGCGGCTCGTCAGCGCGGTTTTTGGGCGGAGGGCGAAAGCGGCCGGAATGAGGTACCGGGAGATAATAATGATGGGTCATTAAGGTTAACTCGGCCCTATTAATTGCGCGTGCCGCGCGCGCCGTGTCGTCAGGCGGCTGGCGTGCCACGCAGCGCCGCGCTGCCTCAACTCATCTGCCCGCCCGGCCTCGTCCCGCTCCTCTGTGCCCTGCACTGCCCTGCCCTGCCCTGACATCCCATACCTTGGCTGCACTGCATTGCCGTGCCCTGCCTCGCCCTCCTGCCCACCTACTCTGCCCACCTACTCTGCCCACCTACTCTGCCCTCCCCACCGCTACACTGTCCTGTCCTGCTCTGTTCTGTCCTGCTCTGTTCTGCCCTGCCGCGTCGCCCTCCGCCTTTCAAAGTCTGCCACATTTTGCTCTATGTCGCCTCATCCCCTTTCGATCCACCAGCCCTGTCTCTACAGTCCCGTCCAATCTAGCCCCGTCCCATCCAGCCCCGCACCATGTCGTCTCACCCACCTCCTTCCCATTCCATCTTATCCCAACCCATCCTGCCTCGTTGCGTATCACTTTGTCCAGCCTCATCTCGTCGCGCTCCGTCCCTCCATCGAACCCTTCTCGTCCCGCCTCACTTTACCCACTCCACTCCGAGTTCCACCATGTCTATTTGGAAAATGCATGAAGCCAGAGGTGTGCTAACTCGCTCTTGACGCTGAGTCGGCTGATGTATGGGATGCGTCGACATATTGCTGCTGCTATTGTCAAGAGTCTCATTATACGGATCCTCGTATCTGTCCACGCGGTCCGTCCTGGTCATCCCCCGACCAGTCCAACACAGTCCCGAATCACACCACGGGGACTGGTTACTTGGTCAATAAAGATATTGCACCACAATACAAGTATAATTATTTACATTGTAAAGTACTGCAACATTGATTGAAAGTTCTGCTAAAACGTTTACTACAATGGTCACGCTTTATTAATATTATAATTACACTCGTTGTGACAACACTTTGCCCTCAAACAAACAATGCTCGCAAATGCCGAAAATTGAAATAACAGATAGTAATACAATAACAATTCTATAAAGCAAATTGAATAACTGCTTCGCAGACGATCCTTTTTTTGCCGTCACACGTACTTATTATTAAATACATTGAAACATTTATAAAATAAATTACTCGCGTATTTTCAAAAACACTTTTCCACAATGTGCAGTTTCTCAAAGCTATAAACCGGTAGGGGAAAAACCTAAGACAATTTCAATTCTAACTGCACATGACAAATTTTCGAGGGCCAATGAATTCATATTATAAGCCTTATACTCTTTCTTTCATGGAATGAAAGCATCACTAAAATCGATCAGACAAAGAAGTGTCACATCAAATACTGAACGATAGCGTCGGCATGGAAATCACAAAATAACTAAATGATATTATTGAGCATATATCTTTATACCACGGGATACACTCACACTAACATCATCCTTTAGAACGTCACTTCAGTGAAGAGCACGTTGGTTGTACTTCAATACTACATTAATGATATGACAAAAAATTCTGAAATCTGCGGCGTGTAAAATCTCGCTATCTGCAGTAAACTTCTATCTTCATTAACTTGCAAATGCAGTATCTATCTCTACGGGCGTGACGCGCACGCCATCCCTAGACCGCACCGTCTATTTGCAGACCGTTGATGCCAACCTCTCCGAACGGACGGTTTCCAAACGACGCAACATCGATTACCACTTTTCCGATGGGTGTTCCGAGCCGCCCCGCGCCGTCCCGCCCCGCGCCGCCTCTCCCCGCACTACCGGTCCCCGCGCCTCCCGTTCCGGCGAAACTCGACTCCGTGCCGACCCGCTAACTCCACGCCGCCCGGCTAAACGGCGTCCTTCCCCGCGCCGTCCCACCACGCGACACCCCGCCCCGCTCTCCCTGTCACGGCTAGCATCCGTCACCCCACCTTGCGCTTTTCCTACCAGCTCTGCCATGCCCTGCCCTGCTCCGCCTCGCGCTACTCCACTCTGCGCCGTCCATCCCGCGTCATGGCATGGTCACCCAGGCACTACTCGTCCCAGCGCCTCCCAGCCCACCACACCGTTCCTTTGCCCACCAGCCCGTTCCCTTGCCACTCTGCCCACCTCACGCCGTCTGACATAGTACCGTTCTTGCACGTGCCCTCCCTCACTGCGCCGTCGCACCGCGCAACGTCCCACCCCGCTCTCGCTGTACCGGCTGCACCTCTCACCCCAACTTGCTCTTTCCTGACCAGCTCTGTCATGCCCAGCCCTGGCCCCTTCCGCTACTCTATTCTGCGCCGTCCACCCCGCCTCATAATGTTCCGGCTCTACTCGTCTCAGCGCCTCCCGGCCCACCACACCGTTCCTTTGCCCACCAGCTCGTCCCCTTGCCACCTCGCCCACCTCACGCCGTCTGACAAGCGCCGTTCTTGCTCGTGTTCTCCCTCCCCGCGCCGTCGCAGCGCGCAACGTCCCACCCCGCTCTCACTTTATCGGCCGGCACCTCTCACCCCAACTTGTGCTTTCCCGCCCCTCACAGCCCGCCTCGCCCTAGCATGCCCTGCCCCGTCTGGTGATGTTCCACTCCGCGCCTTTCCACCCAGCGTCCGTCACCATCCCTATTACTCCCAGCACCAACAGTACCTGTTTAGCTCGTCCCTCTTCTGCGACGCCCCGTCCTGACCTACCTCCGTAATAACCCACTCCGCGCCGTCCCGCCCCGCGCCGTCCCGCCCCGCGCCGTCCCGCCCCGCGCCGTCCCGCCCCGCGCCGTCCCGCCCCGCGCCGTCCCGCCCCGCGCCGTCCCGCCCCGCGCCGTCCCGCCCCGCGCCGTCCCGCCCCGCGCCGTCCCGCCCCGCGCCGTCCCGCCCCGCGCCGTCCCACCCCGCGTCACCCTGCGCTTTGCATACGGCCCGTGTTCCCGTATCATCTATCAGCTGTTATTTCTGCGCGCCATGTCCGCGTGAGGCGTCAAGTGCCAAAATTATCGGCTTTCGTGTAAAGCAACGGTTACCAACGAGATTTATCGAGAACCGACTGGCGCTACATCCTCCTCTTCCCTTGATCCTCCGCTCTCTCACACACACACACCATCGCAGGCGATTCCCTCTCTAACCGCCGATCGCACTCGCTGTCTCGCTCCCATCTCTGCCGCGTGCCTTGTCGTCACCACCGGCACCGCCTCTACCGTAGCCGCAGTCGTTGCAACCTCATACGAATGTGATTTCCTACGATAAATCAAACTTTTTCCGACGACGCGACTTTGCACACGTACGGCCCTCGTCCCTCAATCCCGTTGCCTCGTGTCGAATGAAGGTTTACAACAGAGTATGGGTGATACTGTGGGTGCTCAGGGACGTCTTGTCCGTCTTTCATAAAGTTTGCGTGTACGAGTTTCCAGTGAGCAAAGCGAAGACTTTGCTCGCCATAATTTGACATGGAACATCGCATGTTCGGATGCTTAGAAGTTTCAGATGTGGATTGAAAAAGCGATATTTTGGCGAAAGCAATATCGCAGCGTTTAAAATCAGGAAGGGAATCGTCCATCTCTAGAACTGTGTACTTGCTACGATATATAATGATGAATTCGATAGCAAAGCCTACCGATGCAGTCCAAGAATATTTAAAAATGAAGGAGAGACTACTGAAGTGGGTGTAATGCTTAAAAGAATAAGTATCATATCTGCAAAGATAAAATGAGAGTTTAAAATAATCAGAAAAAATAACTTGATTATGTTAGTCACATTTTCATGCGACTTATAATTTCGATTCACTGCAGGTTTCAGTTTCACAGCAGGTACGCATTTTCGTGTTCCTCGTTTATCGAAATGTTTATTTTACATAATATCTCCTAATCGGTTTATCTTACGTAGTGCGAAAATGCGTACATCACGAAGTAAAAGTAGCGAGACGCTGAATGCGAAAGTGAGTGAATGTTAGAGTGCTCAAAGTACTAATTAACTAAAGTAACAATTACCTCGTGTGGGGGCATGCTCGTGATTGTTAGCGGTAGACCTCTGAGAGCCAGCTGCCCCGAGGGATGCATTCCGTCGCGCCAATCAGCGCCTGATTACGAGGGACGTGTCCCTTGGCTATGGGTCGCTCAGTTGCTTTAGCAACGAAATGGACAACAGAGGATACTAAACCTGATTTTTTGATCATTGCCTTTTCCTTACGCACTAAAACAAGTATATTCTTGCCTGAAAGTGGTTGGCAACTATATAAAATTCATGTAACATCATGATATTTTCTCATTGAACTGGCTTGCCTTCATATGTCGGTATAAAATGTAGTTCATTAGCATGCGGCATGATAACTTAGTTATATATGAATTAGGATAACTAAAAAAACTTGGAAATCAAAGCAGTATCCTCTAAAAAGCGAAATTATCTTTCTCATATTCACACCGACATGTAGTGTTAGAAAAATCAAAAACAGTACCGAAAGTAAAATAAACTTTTAACAATTTGAACAAACGTTAGGTCTCAAAAGCATAAATGAAATAGTAAAAAATGAGAAAACTACGTAATAAGCCGTATGTCACATAAGATTTACAACGTTAATCTGTTAAAATGTGTTACAGATTTGCAACGTATCACTGTCGGAAAAGTAGAATTAGATTTCCAGAGCATTAGTACAAAAACTGCATAACATAGCACGTCCGTTGCATTACCTTAAAAACACGGTTGGAAAGTTCTCAGAATGCGTTTCTCCAGCGCTTCAACAGGCATCTTTCGTCTTCAAAGTTATTTTTTAAGCGATGCAACTATCGTTCTTCTAATACTGTATCAATTAACTATATAATATCACCAACGAACGATTGGAACTGGTCATTTTCCCTTACCGGATGATTACAAAATATTGAAAAATTTAGTTGAAATAATAGCACAAGGTAAAGAGATGTGCATGACATCCTAGCTAAAGCAAAGTCCATCACAAAATTAAAACCTTGATATCTTAACGCGATTTTCGGATCAATAACTCAGAGTGGTTTCCGTCGCCCCTGACTGCACCACCACTCTAGCACACGAATACGCGGACGATATCCAGACATAATATAATATCGTAGCAAATTCCCTTAAGCACGCCAACGCTCGCACAATCACAGTCCATCCCCTCCGGAATCCGCCCCACTCGGAGAAATGAACCCTCTTCAACGGCCGCATCCGGCGGAGGGCGGGGGCCGCCCCGCATCGCCCCAGGGGGAGCGTTGCGCCGCCGCGGGGCAATCAGCGCCTTATTACGAGTGACATGTCCCTCGGCCGCGAGGGGAGCGCCGCTGCGCCCCGCCGCCCCGGGGCGGATCGCCCGGCCGCAGGATGCGCCCCGCCCGCTCACACGCCCTCCCGCCCCTGCGCTCAACAGTCCATCTTCCTGCCTCCCCGACCCCGCGCCCAAGCACGCCGATCGTCCCCACGTTCGTCTCTTTATCCGCCGGCCGGCAGGCCACTCAATCCGTTCGTCCGGCTGTTTATCCGGCCGGCTGGCCGTTCAATAATTCATCCATCACTCCGTCTGTTCGACCATCACTCTGTTCGACCATCACTCTGTTCGACCATCACTCTGTTCGACCATCACTCTGTTCGACCATCACTCTGTTCGACCATCACTCTGTTCGACCATCACTCTGTTCGACTATCACTCCGTCTGTCCACTCTGTTCGACCAACACTCCGACGGTCTGTTTCATCCCTCCCTGCGACCCTCGTTCCGCCCCCAACTCTCCCTCAGACCTCTCTGTTTGCCCAACCCTTCGTCCGCCCACCCGTCCGTTCGTCCATCTCTCTGACCGTCCACCCCGCCGTCCGTCCATCCCGCCGTCCGTCTACCCCGCCGTCCGTCCACCCCGCCGTCCGTCCACCCCGCCGTCCGGCCCGAAGGTCCATCTCTTCGGCCAGCCGTGCACCCTACTGCTCCCACCACCCAACGCTAACTTCCTGCCCATTCGCCCGTCCGCCCGCACGCTCTCCGAAGGGGAGTAGGGTCAGGAAGGCGCGGGTCAGCACTCGCTAGGCCTTGCGGAACCCCTGATGGCTCCATTAAGCTCCCAGACCCTCGTGACCAAGGGGACATTTCAGGGGCGGAAACGTCAGTTATCGCTCATTATTCATCTTGACGGTAATTTTTAATAATAATGGATCGTTAGTTTAAAGTCAGTCTAACTGAATGCATTCGAGAGGGCGAAGCAGTATTGTTCAATCTGTTTTGGTAGATAAAGGAGTAACGTACTCGTATTAGCATTGAAAAAAAAACGAAATTTGCTCCTGTAGGTTTTTGCGTTGCAGTAGCCTGACTGTTTCAATTACTTATCTGGCAAATAAAAGGAAAAAGTCTACAAGTAATTTGCATGGCGATTTTTTACATACATTTGGGAATACTAATTCGTTAGAGCAGACATCGCTCCGAATTCTATTGTACAGTTATTCATTTGATGTCATTTCGAATTCTATTTAACATAATAAGCCACGAAAATATTTCACCATGGCAAAATTTTAAATGAAGGAAAGAAACGAAATGGAGGAAGAGAGATGTCGTGAGTAGAGAGAATCAGATCACTGGGAAAAGAGCGGAAAAGAGAGATCAGAGTTGTGGGTGAAGCGACACGAGGATAGAAGAGAATCTAAGTACGGAATGGTGTCGGTAAAATAGTTTAGAATTGAGAGATAAGGACAGCAAAGTAATTATCATCTTCAGTTCCTACCCTTTTTTGGTAATTTCTGCGATGAATGGTTCTGATGGATGGGTAACGAATATGGCAGAACGGAATTCACCAGCACAGTAGATTTGCAAAATGTTTGTGGAGTGGAGAGATGCGGTGAGGTGGACGGTATCAAGCGGACGGTATCAAGCGAAAGGAAGTGCAGGAGTCGATCGAGAAATCACATAGGTAGGGGCAGGATCAAAATAGGGCAGGACTCACGAAATGGTTTTACTGATACTTTCTCACATGCTATAGAGGTTGATTACATTCAGTCGTGAGCCTTTGATTTGTGGGGGAATTTAACAGAAAGTTCTAGAATATAATGAACTGGTTTTCTTTTAACATGATGTGCCTTTTGTGAATTGAATGGATTCCACGTCAAAAATAACATCCACACATATGAATCGAAGATCTGAGAATTTTCCCCTCCTCCACCCCAAATAAAAGAACTCCTAGAACTGTATTACGTGTCTAAGCAGAAGAACGATGTGCGTAGATGAATTGAGAAATGTCTGGATTCACAAACTTCTTTCTGCAATGTGACTTACAGAAATCACAAACACTAGTTGTTTTGTGCGAACAATTAGGAGTTCAATATTCTGTAGATAATATATGGCTCATGGATCACCTAATCATAAAGTTCCTTCGATGTCCTTGCGCTGTTCATTCTCTTCAATGATGGAAATGAAATGGCATTGTACGGGAAGGCAAAGTTTGTTGGCTCCACAATTACACCTGGATTATCAGACTTCGCTTTTATGCAGGCTCCCCAAGTCATTTTTGCGCAAGACGTTGTGCCATTTCTTTTAAGGGCGACATTAGTGAATTTTCAACTTTCAAATGACACCATCATACAAATCCATCTTGCATCTCAGATCTTCACTTCACAGTATTTATAGTATAGATCAGGGCTGCTCCAGTGAGCAGCACACTTGGCGTACACGCTAAGCCAGGCCGTATCTGCGGGCAAACTGTGTGGTCCGCAGCTAGACGAATCAGCCCGAGGGTAATAAAGAGAAGGCGCTACTCGCAATGCTAAGATGAAAAAGAGCCTGGTCCAGTGAAAGGAAAGTAGTATGCAGCCCATTACTGGGCGTTCGCGGGGAGTTTGGCTCGAAATCTTACACTTGAGCAGTCTAGAAATAAATGAGAGATGAAACTCCGACTTCTTCAATTTATTCTTGATTGATGGATCGAAACGGGCTTATACTTCGATTAAAACAGAAAGCCCTTTCAAGGTCACGAGCTGAAAAGAAAGGGGGACACTGACAATCAATCAGGAACTTCAATACCAAAAAGTTTTAGTCTTAACGAAGCTCGCGATTAGACGACAGTGCCCTGCCAGCTTGTGGCATTGGAGGGATTTGCTTATTTAATTGCAGTATAGTGTAGTAATAGTAAGTCAAATCGGAAGAGGTGGCTCAGGGCATCAATTGACGTCACTGCAGTGCCTCTGACCGGGATGCTCTGGGTTCGAGTCCTGAAGGTGGCAAGGAGGATTCTAGCGGCCGGCTGCTCTGATCGGTAGTTTTCCGTGGTTTCTCTGATCAACACCAGGCGAATGCCGGAGCAGTACCCTAACAAACGGGCCACGGACCGCGCGCGATCTTTCCTTCCTCTTCCTTGTCCTATCCTCTCCTCTTACACACACTCTTACACTAACATGCACTACACTACCACACATGCCGGGAGACCGGTCGGGAGCTTACAGTTTGTCCCGGCTGGGGCGGTGCCCCGCTGGTGGGAGATTCCTGGTTAAGGGGAAAACCTCGCTAGTCGACGGTATATCGGCGCCAGATCTCGCCATCCAGCGGGGAGAAGATCATCGCCACCTCCCGAGACAAAAACACGCACTACACTTACGGGACTAATGACCTGAGTAGTTGACGCGCCCGGAAACACGAATCAATCAATCAATCAATAACAGTTGGCGCGCCCGGAATCACAAACAATCAATCACCAGAAAGCCAAGCTACTAAAGTTGTGGGTTTGGCAAAGTTACTGAACGCGGGCGGATGCGTTGCAAGAGTCATCGTTGCCACGGTGCTACGTAACTGTACTCGTACTACGTACTACAAACGCGCCGTCACCGTCGACTAGTAGCTGCGATGCACAGGCGCGCTCCGCCAGCTGGAATAACCCTGGCGATCGCGTTTTCAGGGGAAGATACAAGCAGTGGAGGTAGCTGCGCGGTTTTTCATTGTGTTAGCAAACGGGCTGCCTGATTTACTCCAACGCGTAGCGGATAGGGCGAGCAGAGGTGCACGTAACGTGTATTAGCATACACAGCAGACCCAAGAAAATGTATGTACAAAGGTAATGGGTTAGAGCAGTGAGAAAATTGGAAGATTGAGACGGGGAAGCAGCAAAGTCATGAGCATGACACAGAGTTTTCAATGCCTACCATCAGAAATAGATTCTTATATTCAAGTGGTAGTAACCAGAATACAATTTTTTTGTATTAGAAATGGCGATGAAAATCTGAGGTTCCCAAATCATTCAGTGTGGACAGTAAGAACTCAACTGCAGGAACAACCTAACCAATCCTATAAAATGTCATCCCTTTGAAACTATCAGATTCACACAATATTTCTATCAAAAGAACAAACTCATAGTTAAAAGACATTTTTATATTCATTTTTTTAAAATTCATTCTGAATTTTTGGTATAGAGTATAGAAAGATCACAATACAGAAAATGTGTTGTTGACACAACCAGAGTGTATGTTACACTCGATTACTGTCTCCTTGTATAGTACTGACCATCATGTTCATAATAGAAGTCGATGGTGATAATATAGGTAGATTGGACGAGACCAATACTAGATGGCTCTGCCTTAGACGAATTAGATGCACGCAGTGGTGGTAGAGGCGGCAACATGATGGTGATAGTCATTCTACTGAAGGTAAACAGGGACAGTAGGGGTTTACGGAGCAATGAAACTGAAGTCGACGATCCCAAAGAGCTCTGTTGAATGAAAACTACGACCTCACAGAGGTGAGCTGTAGAAAAGATGGCGCCGGGGGGCGGGGACGAGGAGGCGAGGTAGAGCGGGCGGGGTTGGGTACAGGTAGAAGATCGATTTACATGTGAGCGTAGGCGAAGATCCCCACACGTGGCGAGAAAATTAATACACTGGCTTCGCTTGGGGCGATGCCATCAATACAGAAAAACGAGACCGCGTCCCTAGAGTCTTTCAGATTTTTTTTAATTTTGAAGATGAGTGGGTAGACGAT
Source organism: Acheta domesticus (assembly GCA_031308135.1). Lineage (NCBI taxonomy): Eukaryota > Metazoa > Arthropoda > Insecta > Orthoptera > Gryllidae > Acheta > Acheta domesticus. Next base: position 95,832,210 of record JAHLJT010002406.1, on the reverse strand, counting down.
CAAATAACCGTATTTCGCAACCTGATTAACTCCGTACTGAATTTATAGTTTTTCCCAGTGAAACAACTATTTTAGGGAGTAATGATGAATTAAGATCCAAAGATGGTGTTAAGTAGCTATTTCCAAAGTTGTAGTTATAACTAGGGAACGGATTTTCACGAAAATACATGTTTTTAAAGGTACAAGATACCTTCATTAAATAATGTTTAGAGTTTGCAGGGCATTCTGAATGAATTAAAACCATTTTTATTTTACATATTTTTTTCGTATTTTGATACAATTACAAATTTTTACATATTTTTTCCTTTTACTACATATTTCTTTACATTTTATTATATTAACATACGAAAACTGAATTATTTTAGATAGATGTTTGCTCAATAAATGTTCGTATCATTTTGTGAAACAGAGCAAAGAAACTACGCATTAATGACCTCCGGATCTTCGACGTGAATTGTCAAACGTACCTTTTGCTTCTCGCAAATTTCGTTTTGGGAATCAACAATGAACGAATATTTGCGAATGAAACCATGTGCTTCCTCGTGTTTCATTGATCGCATCGGTAACTGGAACGAAATTTTATAAACACTCCTTACAGGTCTTTTCGCGCTCCTGCAGCACGCTGAGAAGTACAGATACCCGTATATATAGTGTCATCAGCGCAAAACTCGGAACCTATTCATGAAAACACGTCCGCTCGGGCTCAATGGAATTTAGAACTTCTTTGGAATTTGATGCGACCGATATGTACTACTTGTGTTCTATAAATTTTCTTTTTCATTACAAAACTAGTCATGCTACAATTAGCACTTACATTCTCGCATTATTTTTAACTTTTACAATTTTCAAAAATTCTGAAAGATAAACGAAAATTAGGCCTGTTACATTTTTCAACGTCCCTCACACTAATAGAAAAAATCTACACAATTTTTTAAAATATAATTTACATTAAATCCATGTATAAATTATGACGTAAAAACTTCATTTTTTCCAACAAACATTTTATGATCAATATTATACTATCATGTTATCTTTTTTATAATTTTCAAAATTAAAGAGCGTTCGCCGAAAATTATAGCCTGTACCAAATTTTTAACCGTCCTTTGATACATACGAAGAATATTAAAGAAAAAATTGGGAGACTTTTTTTGGGGGAAAAATTGTTTTAAAAAATTAAACATTCCCTAAATTTGCACGCAAAATTGTGTAAAAACTACACCTATTTTCGAAAAATTGCAAACGATCTTATTTCAAGATCTGTCATTGAACAACAGATTTCATTCAAAATATCTCTGAAACTGCGTCTTCACAATAATTGTTCAATTATTGTAGTAGTAGCAAGACAACGAAAAAAGTTTGAACTTTTGCAATTTTCGAGTATTCAGAAAGAAAATGAGAACTACGGACTCTTTACGCTTTGTTACTGCCATGAGAAAAAAGTTTAATCCTAAAATTTGATTCCATTTTCTAGAAAATAGTGTTGAAGCGTCATGTCACCCGAACAATCAAAATATCCATTGTCAATTCCCAAGACTTAGAGTTCCTTCAGAACAATCGGAGAATATCCATTTCGGAGAAAATCGTCTGAATGATTTAGGCGCTAACACTGACCAGAGAGTGAGAGACAATAATGTTAACCCCTATTTCAGTATCAAGAGGCCACAAAACGCGGATTCAGATTATGCAACGTGTTAAGGGATGTAGTGTACTATCTACAGAACAAGATTTGTACACTTTTTCATTGCCAGGACCCCACAATACTACTTAATTGGGTGAAAAAATCGCTCATTTTTGCCCCAACATTATATTACTTTATCTTGATGAGAAACTAAAAATTGATGTGAGTGAACTACAATATTTGAAGTATTTGTAATTTTCGAGTTTATATTTGTAAATACGTTGCTATAATTTGGCACAATTTCTGAAGTTTGTTATAATTTTTTTGTGTAATAATTGGAGTATCTGAAGGTGCAGCAGTCTTTTTCTAATATTAATTTGTTTCTTTTCAGTAATAAAAGTATTTTTAATAAGTTTTGTATGATGTTTGAATAAATTTCAAAAAACTGCTAGAAAATCACAAAGAAACATCAACACCTATAAAATATGACTCGAATGAAAAAACTATAGAAATTCAACAACAACGAAGATAAAATTTTGAACTGTAGAGAGAAAAACACGTTTTCAGATTTAATATAAATGTATTTTCTCGCGCGGTTGTTGAGCTCCTATATTAACAGCTGATATAATTTCATTAACCCCTTAATTCGAAGACATTCATCTCAATTTCCATTAACGTAAACATTACCACTTTGCAACACTCATTCTGCTCCTTAACAGCAACCGAGCCTCAACCCCAAACACAACTTAACGAAATAGGTCATTTCATAATCCTCCCTTAGCAACGTACCTCTACGACAACCTTGCAAACGAAACGAAAGCAAGGGAGGGGATGAGAGAAGGGGTTCTAAGGAGGGTAATATTGGGCATTAAAAGGCGAAAGATTGAAAATGGCGAAAGCCAGGTGCGGTGGACGGCGTAGTATGCTAAATCCGCACGTTGGGGTAGCCGAGCGTTTCGCGAAACGCAATAAAAGGCAATTTACACCTCGTAAACGCTTCGCCTTTGTTTCGCGGGAAACTCCGCGCCGCTGCCACCAGAGCGCAGTGCGCCCGCGAGGAAGAAAAAGCCGTAAAAACTGCACTTGCGCAGCGGTGTACGTCGCGACCTCGTTAGCAACCATACTCAATGATCGCAAAAAACGTGAATGCTATAAAATATTTTTTATACAAAACGAGGAATTTTTGAAAATAAGAATTACGATTGTAGAATTACAGCAAAAATACAATCTAACATCGTCGCGATAAAAACTATTTTACTTTTTCGTCAACAATCTCGTAATAAAACAGTTATTCAGCATTGACGTCTAAAGAACATTGACATTCGTTTTTTCATTCTAAAATAGTTACAACTTGATCTAAATCGCCTGGCAAGTTTCTTTGCCTCACATGAAAGGTATTTGTTGATTTCTAAAGCATTATTATTTGGATTGAATTATCTCGCGTAAAAAATGCGGAAAAAGAAATATTAAAATAAAGTAAACTTTTTTCAGCGTTCTGGTCGATTTATTCCTCAGTTTTCTTAATTGAAATTCTAAAATTTTGAATTTCTACGAAAGTTTACTCTAAAATAATATGGTATCATGTATGAAGAAGAAAAATTGCCCGATATTTTTCGGATCAGTTCATGATCACAATTCAAGAATCAGTTTAAGACTATAATATTAAAAAATTAATTGAACAGTGCAAAAATCATAATTATTTTCATTTACAACTCGTTTAATTACAGCGGTCACATGAATGAAATATATTGAATTTTTAATAGATTTCTGTCCTCAAACTGTAAAAAAATTACAGCATACGGACACATTTCTAAAAGCAACATCAAAAAAGCTTTAAAAAGAGATCCGTCATTTTTTTAGATGTTCCTTCCACAAATATTTTAAGCTCATAACAAGATAACAGTAGAAACAAAGTTTACCTGCAGAACAAAAACATTTTCTTTCACTATTCTCAGATTTTATTCTCTTCTGAGACTACTACATTCTTATAGATCTCTCTAACGAACTACTTTTTCTTCGCGAAAGCCCAAATCAATCTTTCCTGTTACATTTCTTTTCAAATGATTCCCTTCTTGTATTCACATTTTCATTTTCCTTCAATAATGCTTTCTATTTATTATTTTTTCACTCCGATGGACAAAACGGCATATCATCTCCCCAAAGATGCAGTGGAGTCTACCTGTAGGCGCCAGTAATATTCAACTTTTTAACTCCCACTATAAAGAGGAGGGAAAAGAGGAATCTGTCGTTGCTCGTACCGCACGCTCAACACTTTTTTTATCAAAATATCATCCCTCTTTCAAGGTAGGTGATCACGTTCCCCAACACGACACGCACGCTCAGGTTTCAAATCACAGAATGCAAGTGACACGTTATAACTCACTTGTAAAAGAACACATAAAGAAATTGGAGGCTGAGTAGAGCTTGAAGTAAAAAAAGGAACTCGATTAACTTTCGAGTGGGATGTACTATTTTATGTATGGAAGGTAATTACGATAAAACGACAGTTGATTCATACAAACAATAACATTTAAAATATTAACTTAATTCCAAGTCGATGTAATTGCGACAGCTGTCCGCGACCCACCGAAAGAAGCAGGTGATGCCCTGAGACACACTTCTACTGCGTGAGTGACGGTGTATTGGTTTCTATGGACGCGTCAACTAGCGTCTTCTGTGGGCGGTCATTAGTTCCGTTGGTACAGTTCATGTTGAATCCCTAGGGAGCTATGATTTCTGCGAACGTGAGATCTGGTGCCGGCTTACAACTCAGGTTTTCTCCTCCAGGTATCTCCCCTCAGCGTGGTGCCACTCCAGCCTGCGCAAACTCTAAGCTCAAGACGTGTGCAGTGTCGTACATGTAAGTGTGTATATGGTCATAAAGGGGGAGGAGGAGACAATGTTGACAAAGGGAAAACTGCGAGCAGTCTGTGAGTCCTTTGGTGAGGGAACTGCTCCGGCATTCGCCTGGTGATAAGCGGAGAAACCACGAAATACTACCGATCAGAGCAACCGACTGATACAATTCTCCTCCAGTCTGTGGTTGAATTCAACGCAACTACACAGCTACAGCTCTACCAGACTCAGAAAAAAACTTCCACTGCGCATGCCCGAAAGTGGCTTCCCCCTCCAAAGCTACAAATATTTCTCCGCCCGCGTACGATCTTTGTCATAACATAGTTCTCTCTTTCTCTCTCTCTCCTTCTCTCTCTCTCTCTCGTGAGCCGTGTGGTAATTCAACACTGCGAGTATGGCGATAACAAACTGATGAGTGAGAAGGATCAGACGAAAGGCAGCCTACGTGTTTCTACAGTGGGGGTTGTCCAAAAGACCAACAGAAAGAAGCAGTGTCTTGAAGAAGGGTTTTAGTAAAAGGATAATGTGATGGACCAAACATTGAGGAATTCATTTCTTTGGACACTCCTGGCAGAGCGAGTTCCTCTTCTGACGATTAGGGTAGGGATGACGAGTGACGGCCAGTGCGATCGCTGCGTCTCCTCGCAGTCGCCTCTTCTTGCCGCCTCTGAGCTTCCTTATCGCCGAGAGGGAAAATCTCAACTGCCGCAGGGTGGGGGAAGCCTCCGAGGCTTCACCAAAAGTACATCCGTCTTGATGTTTTTTTGCGAGCGGTACAGCTATAGTGTCTAAAATCCGGTACCGTCGGGACTCGAACCCTAGAACCTCCCAGGCAGAAACGCTGCAGCGGCAACGGATGTCCTCACTGATCCACGATACGATCAGACTCATTACAGTGAACAGAATAGACGTTACTGCGAAAGCATTTTCCACCCGAATGTGCGTGTCGATAGGCCCAGGCTCTCTCCTACGCAACGCGGCGCCCAAACGACCTGCCGCGCACTGGGCGTCGTCGCCCGACACCGATTAGTTCCACCTCTCCTCCTCCCCGGAGCGCTCTGCTCCGCGAAGATAAATTTATCCGCCTTTTATTGGGCGCTGGATTTCTTCGGAGAGGAGGGTATTGCTTTTCTGCCAAGCGTTTCCAAATAAATCTCGCTTCCGAGTCAGAACCAGCGCCACCGCCCCCGCCCCCGCCGCCGCCGCTGCCGCTGCGTTGGCAGCTAGTAATTCAGCTCGCCGCCTCCGCCTTACACCGCCTCTTTCGCCATCGCCTCTATGCCTCCAGCCGCAGCCAGCCGGCGCCTCGTGACAACCGTTTAGGTCCACCGAGCGAGTGACAGATGTTCGTTTCTAAGAGATGGCAACATTCCGCGTATTTCTTACTTCTTCATCTTGAAACATATTTTACATCTCCCGCAAGGAATAGAATGGGCTTCTTGAGCAATTACGTAAAACAAATGTACTGAGTAATAAATAGATAGCGACAGCTTTGTGTTAATTAATAGATGCGATGGTTTGCCACTGTTGTTCACGATCCAAATACCTATCATTTCGGGCAATACTTCTCTTACAGGTTATTCAAATATTAAATGATACTTAAAAATAGTTTGAAGGGTGATCATATTTTTTATAATTAGTGGCCATTTACACTTTTCCTTTCTGAAAATTCACATTTGAACACGATATTTCTTATGTTTTTAATTGAGACATTTTTCCGTAAAATGATAAGTGAGTTGAAAAAGCATAAGTCATATTTCATATACAATTAAAATATTCGAACCCTTAAAAATCCACGACAAATCAGTACCTGGATGCATAAACCAAGTTTCAAGATATTAGGAGTTTTACTTAACGTTCTCCAAAGTCTTAATTTTGGAAATGAAATACATTCGCGGGACCCAAACCTCTCATTATTTTGACATAACAGATGATTTTTGAATTAACTGATGTACCTGTTTCATAATCTGGCATACGTATAACGGATGAAATATGAGTAAAAATCTGTAATCGATTCCGAGAACGAATACTAAAACAATATCACTTATGTACATTTCATTTATCCATTAACGGAAGTGCTCCACAATTCAAATACAATATACCAAATGTTTTTCCATGAAATTCATACTAAAAGCAATCGTAAATCATTAGGATTATTATTTTATTGCTTTGAGAAAAACCGATAGAATTCTCTTGGGATTGGTTTAATTTGAATATACGCTTGCTAATCATCAATGCTAATGCCAATTGGCTACTTACGACATGGTCAGACATGAGTGAAATAGTCAATGTAAACAAAGATCGTCTTGTAATCAAAGTAGCTTCTGGAAATATTTTTCACAAATTATTGGTAAACGCAAAAACTTTTATTTCTCTAATCGAAAGAAAGAAAATACCATTTTGATCATTAATCTGCAAAAAGCTACTCTTTTTCTCCACCAACTAAGTTTTGTGCTGCATTCTTCAGTCGTCAAACTTCTCTTTGATATTGGGGTTTTCCGAGAAGTCATTTCTTAGTTTTCCTTCTTTCCGAGAACAAAATAAGAGAATATCAACTCGATCCTACAAGATCAGTTACCAAGAAATACATTAGATTCGAATAACAATTCCAGAAACTAAACATCCCACTCACTCCGCGCTGTCGCTCAGTCAAATAATTCAAAGCTCGGGCGAAAGTCGCGTCTCTCCGACAACAGGCTATCCTTGCCACGTATGGCGAGTCTCTCTTGTCGTGGCACTCGCGTAAATGAGATGGTCGGCGCGCCATGAAAAAAAAAACGAGTCGCTCTTCAGTAGCGTTAATCGGCACTGATTGCTTTGTGAATTGGGTAAACAAATTGAGCAGATCGTAGGAGCAAGATAAATGTTGATTTTGCAAATAACACCCCCTGGGTTCCAGAGTCCATTACAGCGCAAAGTGTCGATAAGCGAAAGGCCGGAAGGGGGAGAGAAGAATGAAAAAAAAAATGTATAGAAACTTTTTTTCCCCTATTTAGTACTTGACAATAACGGGTAATTGAATCTCTAACAGGCGCTCAAATGCACCGCTAAAATGAACTCCACAAAACCAATACGACGCGTCAAAATATTGCTGTGTATTTATTCAATCACTACACCAAGAATATCGTTTTTCGGAAAATACGATTATACCTCATTCACTATTTGTTCGCGAAATTTATTTTTCACGTTCGTTCTGTGAACTACAATGGTCATCGTTTCGCTTGTCACAAACATGGACGCACTTGTCGGTGGCATATGCTAAATGATAGAGGCCTCTAAACAGCGGAAGTAGCGTAGTTTATTCGAGTACCGACTAACGAGACACTTTATTGCATGTGCTTTGCACAGAAATGGAGAGGCATTCAATAGCCACCTGGTGATGGATATTCCAAATAATAGATAACGTGATGAATATCAGTTCTATAAACGGCAAGTTTTTGAGAGAGAAACACAATGAGATTCCAATTTTAAATTCTCAACAGGTGAACACACATGCCTCAAAAATAAAGAAGTTGAAAATATTGTTGGTAACTTTCTTTCGCAGACATAGTGAAAGAGGAAAATTCTATTACTGTCACTCAGTTTGTAAAATATCTTACAAAAATGAAAACAAATCACTTTTTGCGTCCCAGAGTTCACATTCACAATATTCATATCACCGCTAAAACGAGAAAATGTAAAATTGCCACGCATATTTTGCCTTGCCATTCAAATATTCATGAAGATAAAATACTACTACAAGAAATAAATTCAGAATACTGAATGAATACGTTGCTAGGTTTCATTGAACTAAAATTGAAATTTTCATTCTAGTACTTCGAGCAAAGTTCATTTGATTACCCCAGGGAGTGGTCCAAATTATTTACTCCATTTTCTCTTAATGAAACTCTTCAACTTAGCATTATCTTAATTGACCTTACCTGTGCACCTGCCGAATACATTTTCAAATTCGACCAGAGTGAGACGTGACCAGTTCTTTTGAAAAATGATATGGCTTGAATATATTGCTCGCATAATGCTTTAATCCGTAGAATATTGCGAATAATCTTTCACACTGCGTGGTATTGTCTACACTACAATGAAGCATTCAAGAAACTTTTTTTAAATATTAAAGTTAAGATAATTTTCTAATAGCCTGAAGTTCTCAATTGATAGTGAAAAAACGTTCGTACCACGAAAAATATCAAGACAGAGTGAATGTCCCACTAATCATTGACCAAATAAAATATCTCCACTTCTTAATAGAATCTAAATTGTTCATGAAACTTGACACTCGAATTGTGAAACGTCAGGTGAAGACTACTGAAGGTGAAGGTCGACAGTACCAAACTGCATCAGAAACCACAGAACCCGCCAGCTCTCCCGTGTTGAACTTTTTTTAAAAACCTTGTTCCATTTTCGACCTACCAAGCGCCAGGGGTTGGCGGGCCTGCGCGAAACGAGAAGTCGAAGGCCGCTCCTCGGGCGAATTAAGCACGCCTCTCGTGCAAAAGGGGGGTGAGAGTGGATTGGAAAAGTTCCCTGGCTCCGAAGAGATAATGAAATTTTATAAATATATGGCGTCATTAACGCCCGTCGGAGGAAGCGGGGCCGCGAGGCTACGCGGGGTCGGGGGGTGAACAGGGGGGAAGAAAGAGAGGGGGGTAGAGAAAAGGGTGTGCGACATCGGAAATCGATGGCGGCGACAACGGTTGACAGGCAACCGCCCGCGGTCGCTTGCGCTGCGGTTGACGGAAGGGAGGTGGGTGCTCGGGAAACGACTTCCGCTAATTAAGGCCGTTGCGAGGAAACGTCGAACCAACTGATCGAATCCACAGGTCACGACCCGCTTGATTAGCTGGAGGAAAATACCTTGCGGGGATAGTGCACAGCGCAGAAATGAAGGCTGCAAGAACGTAAGTTGCAACATTACTTATTAATAAGTATCTAGTGTATCTATACTCATTCTTTTCATACTACTGATATCGTAGTCGCTGTGAATCAATCGTTACGATATATGGTGTCTGGGTCCAAACTGCGGTATCTGTATGTGAATAAAAAATGATGACGTGTTGTTGTGAATTTTATTACACTACTAAAAATGATAATGATAAGCGTGGTTTAGTTCTAAAAATATTAAAATGAATTCATTAAATAAATTAATTTAATATATTATTGCTTTCTTCAAGAATAGTAACTGTGTACTAATAACAAATGTATTTTCATAACTTCGAGGGAATCTAATAAACACGTAAATAGATATCTGGGAGTTAATATGTTGCACAATACCGTCAAAAAAGCATACCCTATATTAGAATATGTAAGAAATACGTAGATTGAGAGGTGTGCCATATGAAGCATGCAAGATAAGAACATTATAACAACTGCTGCAATGACTCCAATTTTAAAATCCATATGCTCACCATTTGTGTAATCGATATTTCCATCGCAAGACTTGTTCAAAAACTGTACACCAAAAACTCACCTGAAACAAATGAAAACAAGACATTACATTGGTGCATTGTAAACCAGGCAAAATTTCAAATAAACTAAAAAAACGTATGTCAATAATATGAAAATAATTAGAGTATTTTTAATCCACAAAGTAATATCAGAATTGTTTCTAAAATCTCGGAAACCTTTTTCTTTACGAATTTACTAGCTATCATCATTTCATTGTAGTACAATGCATAACTATCGTAAGCACGATTCACACAAAATATTATAACCTATCTGAATAGTCCAATTATATGCATACCAGAATTTATTATGAGAATGTATTTTATTTAAATGACAAATAGTTCTTTTTATAGTGAGAACCAGTAGAACTTATGTAAGTAACACTAATTCTCCATTTTCGTTATACCTTCGAAGTATTTGTTCTAAACTCAATTTAATTCAAATCTGCACACGGTTCTCTTCCTAAAATAGCCAATTTAATTACATCCATTTTTGACTTGTAATATGACACCATACTGAAAGTGGTCAGTAAAGATGTTGCGTTAAATATAATAAGTTGCACTGAGCTCCACTAGTATTAATTTGCATCAGATCAAATAACGCGCTCCTTAATCTTCATAAAAACATTGCCATAAATTTATCGAAATGACTCAGGTCCAAAGGGGTGCATTTATACTGCCAGAAAATTCTCTATATCTGGTCACATAAAGCAACACATTCCCCCGTGCATGCACAATAAAAAAATACTAACAACTTATCTCCCCCTCATCGGCTTCCACCCCGCAGCCAACCTTAACTTCTGTCTCCCCCTCCGTCATTCAAATTGGTTTCGCCAAGTGTTTGGTAAGGGTGACAGTTGATGCTTTTCTAGCACGACTGTCCCGCACGCACAGGGCGCCAATCAGTGACCGTTGTATAGTCTTCATCGCTCTCACACCAGTCCACTGTTACGTTATCGTTTGGCAGCCAGGCTTCCGAACGGGCTAACGGGCGTTGGAATGTTGGCGACCACAAGGGGGACCAAGGGCGGCCGTTAAAAAGGGCCAGCTGAGGGGGAGTAGAGTCAGACCCCAGGAAACGAGGGCGTGCATGCGTTGGTCGATCGGCCACTCTCACCGTTAGGGAACTGCGGACGATCATGTGACCAAAAATAAGCGAGCAGTCAGAAGGGCTTCGCTTTTGGATTGCCTCACGTGCGGCGGCAACTCCTAGCGCGGAAGGCGGACGTGTACCCGTCGTGACATTGCGAGTGCGTTGCACCGGGCACCGGCGCGGTAAAGCGTTTGGGTGGAGGACGCACAAGCCAGGGGATAGAGACAGAGGCGTTTCTAGGTATTCAAGCGCCCATGGCAAGTATATAATTTGCTCCCCTGTCAGGATACTTCAAATTAGGGTTGTTTTAACGGGTATACTGTAAATAGTGCCCCATGGGTGTGGCGCCCATGGCACGTGCCATGTCTGGCGTCACTGGATGATGGAGAGCAATGTCCGTGGGAGTAAGGGACGTAGCGGAAACAACCCCAAAGGTGAACATAGTTGTAAATAAAATCTCGTGTCTGTGGCTTCTTTTCGCTACCGTGAAGCCATACCTCCATCTTGCCGCCAACTCTTTGACGTGTGATCGGAAAGAGAGAAGACAGATTCGGCAGGAGAAGGCTCCGAGTCCACCTAAGTCTCGAGACACAAGTCATGCTTTTGAGATTGTTTCCTGTGCGGTGTATCAGTAGCAAATTTCAGTTTGTGGACGCGCATCCTTACGTTTGCTCATGGGATTCTGGGTACTTCTTGGTCTCTAGGTCACTGCACAGGAATCTGGAGAGGTGGGGAACACGGCGTACCATACCTTCTGGGTTGTTCGCATCCCTAGCCGGGACAAGCGATAAGGTCCCGACTTGTCCCCCGCCATCTGTGGTAGTGTAGTTCATTCAAGTACTGATCCAGCATTTTCCTGGTATTGATGGGAGAAACCACGGAAAAATGGCCATGCATTAGGTGTCAGGTACAATTCTCCTTCAGACAGTGAATTCGACCCCAGCTATGAAGGTAGTATCGAACATCCGCCACCACTGAGACATGAATTCTGGGACCTTCGGTTCACGAAATCATTGCGTGGGAATTTAGAGCGGGGCAAGACGAGGCGGGGCGGGGAGGGGCGGTGCGGGGAGGGGCGGTGCGAGGAGGGGCGGTGCGAGGAGGGGCGGGGAGAGGCGGGGCGGGACGGCGCGGCGCGTGGGCACGGGTCGGGGGCGGCAATCGATCCGTGGGGCGGGGGCGGGGGCGGGAGGTCGCGCGTCGCCGCCGTAACTCAGACGCACAATGGAAAGCAGCCCCCGCGCCGTACAATGGGCCATGCGCCGCGCAAGCCCCCGCACTGCTCGCGGGGCGCCCGCGCTAAAAAACACGCGGCGGCGGCGGCCAAGTGGCCAAACGACCGAGCGCCGGCGCCCGCCCGCCCCTCCTCGCCCCCAACCTCACCCCTGCCACCACCACTTCCACAGCCCCCGACCCCTGCCACCGCCACCACCACCACCACCACCCCGAACGCCGCCGGAGCCACCACTCCGCGAGCATCACTGCCAACACCACCACGACCATCACCGCCAACACCACTGCCGCCTACACCACCACCACCACCACCACCACCATCACCGCCACCACGAAAACCACCGCCACCGCGACCACTATCGCCACCCCCAGCCTCACAACAACCACTACCGACTCTCCATCTCCCACCTCTGCCGCCACTCCTAACGCAACCTGCCGCGAAGAACTACAAATAAATAGAGAGAGTTAGTCTCGGTATCGCAAGGACTTCGCACAGCATCAACGTAAGCAAAGCCGAAGACAGACGGTTCCAGTTCCATCTAACGCATGGCTATTTTAAGTAGGTAGGTTTTTCATATTACCATTCGTCTTTTCTTAACTATGAATCCATCATTATTTACTTATGGTTACTTGCAATCATTCGTCATAATAATTTTACCATTGTATACGCAATAAATTGGTAAAGTATTCATCATCTTGAAATACACAAATAACGGGAGTTATACCATTCGAATTCAACGTAGTTTTATATCGAGCCCAAATAGAATAGGTATTGGAAATCTTTTAACGATCTTCAAACCGATATAATAGTCTATAAAGCGAGACAAGAGTACAAGGTGGGAAGATTATTCGAATGGATTCTACGACACCCACGTTTCAAATCATCCCAGACAGCGTTTGTGTGATAACTAAACTAATAGAATTGAAGAATCGACTGATTCTTACAAACATTTCCAAGATATGCTTATCCTAATGGAGCTTCCCAGCTGAATCGTTTCCCGCCACGTACACCAGCCGAAATACGCAGGGCCAGTTCCAACGCGCTTGGGCTGCCATGGCCACGTGGGGCTCATCGACCCGGCGGTGGCGGTGACGGTGACGATGGCGGTGGAGTCGGAGGTGGCGGTGGCGGTGACAGCAGTGGAATTGGCGGTGATAGTGGCGGTGGCATTGGAAGTGATGGTGGCGTTGGAGGTGGTGGTGGTGGTGGTGGTGGTGGTGGTGGTGGTGGTGGAGTAGGTGTAGACGGACGTGGGGGTGGCGGAGGTGGACGAGGGGAAGTGGCGGTGGAGAAGGTAAAGGAGAACGCGGAAGCGGACGTGGAGATGGAGGCGGAGGCTGAGGTCGAGGTAGATGAGGAGGAGGGGGACGACAACGACAAGGCGAGGCGAGAAGAAAGGAGAAGGCGGACGAGAAGGAGAACGAGGAGGAGAAGGCGGAGGAGGAAGAGGAGATGGCGGAGGAGGCGAAGGAGAAGGAGGCGGAGGCAAAGGAGGCGGGGGAGGAGGCGAAGGAGAAGAAGGCGGAAGAGGAGGAGGAGGCACAGGAGGTGGAGGCGGAGGAGGAGGCAGAGAAGGAGGCGGTGGGAGAGGAAGAGAATGAGGTGGTGGGAGAGGAAGAGGAGGCAGAGGAGAAGGCGGTGGGGAGGAGGAGGAGGAGGCAGTGGCAGAAACAGGCGAGCCCGTCGTGGCGGCGCGGGCGGTTCAGCGGAGAGAAGTCGGCTGTGGCAGCCGCAGGCGCGGGAAATCGGGCGGAAATGTGCAGGGCGGCGGCCGCGAGAGGGTACAACACTCTACGGCTGGACTCTGCGCGAAGGACTGCGAGATATACTCTAGGGGCGCCTTACTAATGTGCGTACGTTGCTGCGAGAAAGAGAATGATGATTCCCATAAATCTTCAATGAAAAATCGAAATTCGAGGAATAAAATGTGCGACCCTTTCGTATTTCGAATTTTTAAAATCTTCTGGTCTGTGAATTCTTTTGTAGCGCTTCACAGATTTTACACTACTACGAACACCACAGTTTGAGAGAATATTGGAGTGATAGGGTCATGATATTATTTCTCTAACCATAATCTTTGGCAATGATCTAATTCCCGCTACCCAATCCGTATTGGAGTTTTCATCTTTCTGTATCGCAAAATGCAAGAAAATTTTACATTTCGTTTATCAACACCCACCATTATATAGAATATGTTTTTATTACTTAGGAGATTGTCTTCTCTCAGAACTCGATTATAAAACATCAATGGCTACTACAGTGAAACGGTAGGAATCGTCGGAGCAACGAAACAGAAGAAGAATGTCAACAGACAATTAAAAATTTCGCTAGAAGAGAATAAAGTGAGAAATAATTCTAACGATCCATTAATAAAAAAAATATCTTGCAGAGTGAGCAAGAAAGATGCGGAGAAATATTTAAAACGGTTTAGATAAACGCTGATGAGAAAGGGAGAGAGGAAGGAACAAAATTCTGCGTCGAAAATTATTGAGATAATGGAAGAAAGTTAACACCCACTATTTGACAAAAAATATGAGACTGAGCGAAAGCATAATTTAATATAAAAGCAGAGGAAATGGTTTAAAATCACTGAAGAAAGAAATAAGTCAAAAAGGGAAAGAATTCAAGACATATGTAATATATATTTTTTTTAAATGTTGAAAATAATTCAAAAACACGAACACGTTATTGAAACACATTATTAAACATAACTGGCAAAGAACTGAGTATAACAGAAAAAATATTCAAACAAGAAAAACAGTTATAATGCTTTAAAGATACATAAAACTGAGATGATGATGATGATGTCGAGAAAAATAATGACTAGGAGAGCAAGCAATTAAAAGTCATAAGAGTTTAAAGCTGATATTTGAATGGTTAGTGATAAGAAAAATTAGTTCCTAAAGTCTTTACAGTAAACTGGAACTTCAAAGTTACAACCAGCTATGGAACACAAGCAACAGTATCAGTGAAAAACAACCAATACCGTGAAATCCAATAAGTGCACTAGTGAAATCTACCTGGCGGCGGCACGAGCTAAAGTGAACAAGACAGAACAACCAGGGTGGGTCGGACAGTTGAGACAGAGCGGAGGGGACTGAGTGGGACGGGGTTGAGCAGACGGTGCGGGTAGGATGGTGTGGAAAGGCGAATCAGTTAGAACAGAGCGGGCGAACAGGGTGGAACTGACGAACCAGAACAGTGGGAGGGGCGGAAGGAGCGGGGCGGACGGACGGAGCAAGGGCGAAATCTGGAGGACACAGCGAAGCTTAGTGGACGGAGCGGAGCGTTGTGGACGGGGCGGAGTAAGACGGACGGGGAGGGCGAGCGGTGTGAGGCGGTCGGAGCAGACTGGGGAGAATGGAGCGGGGTGGACGGAGCAGGGCGGAAGGAGCGGGACGGACGGAGCGGAGCGAGGCGAACGGAGCGGAGCGCGGCGGACGCAGCAGATGGAGCGGACGGAGGTGAATGGAGAGGGATAGACAAAGCGGGTAGGCGGAGCAGGGTACGCGGAGCGGGGTTGGCGGAGCAGAGTGGGCGGAGCGGGATGAACGCAGCGGGATGGACGAAGCCGGGTGGACGAAGCGGGGTGGTCGAAGCGGGGTGGTCGAAGCGGGGTAGTCGAAGCGGGGTAGTCGAAGCGGGGTGGACGAAGCGGGGTGGACGAAGCGGGGTGGTCGAAGCGGAGTGGTCGAAGCAGGGTGGTCGAAGCGGGGTGGTCGAAGCGGGGTAGTCGAAGCGGGGTAGTCGAAGCGGGGTGGTCGAAGCGGGGTGGACGAAGCGGGGTGGTCGAAGCGGGGTAGTCGAAGCGGGGTGGACGAAGCGGGGTGGACGAAGCGGGGTGGGACGAAGCGGGGTGGTCGAAACGGGGTGGCGAAGCGGGGCAGCCAGAGCGGGGGCAGCCAGAGCGGGGCAGCCAGAAGGGGCGGTCGGAGCACGGAGGTCAGAGCGTGGCGGCCGGAGCGGTGGGGGGAGTGGGTGACCGGAGGGGGGCGGGATGGGGCAGACGATGGAGCAGGCGGGGCCGGATGTGGGAGGCAGGCGCGGCGTCGGGCAAGAGGCGGCTCAACAGCCCCTCAACAGCCCCTTCGGCACCGGGGCTGGGGTTGGGGCTGGGGCTGGGACGGGGGGAAGGGGCCGGCGACCCGCGCCGTCTGCTCACAATGGAAGCCGCGAGCGGACGGGATTTGTAAGAGATTTGTGAGAAAGGAGAGAGGCAAGGACGTGACTAAAATTAATCTTTGAGGAACTCTGCTCGCATTCTTTTCTCGGCTTCTTTGACGACGTAATATTCACGGCCGGCTTTATTAACTATCAAAAAGCCTTTGGTGCGGCTCTCTGTAAGGATTAAGGATCGGAAGGAATCGAGAAGCGAGTTCTGCAAACAGCTCCAGATGGAATAATAAAAAAGTAGAAAGCTTCAGATTACACAGTTAACTCCAGTCACAGACTCCCAAGCATACACCGAGAATGCTTCTGAACAGCGGAAGAAACAAAAGAAAATGAAAGTTTCTTCAAAAGAATATGCAAGTTCGTAGTTTCAGTTAGCAAGGAATGGAAATTACTTACAAATAAAAAGAAACCGCATTGATGCCAGCTCTTTGTGAAGAATGGGTGAGATCTCATACTCGACATTCTATTGGATGGAACGGAACATCATTCGGATTATTCCAGTCGCTTAGCAGCAAACAAAAAACAATGTTACGCGTTGTTCAGTTACGACAAATACGCTGATTTACCAGGGTTAATATGTCCCTCAAATAATGTAAAATCCTTACCAAGGGAATAAGCTGCAACCCGCCTTTCCCAGCAGTCAAGTGTATCGACGTGGCGGGTAGAATTCCGAACGAACTTTCATTCCAATCCAATAGTTCACTCGCTTCAGTCACGTGAATATTTCGACTATATTTTTTTGACAAAAATCGGGGGCATAGACGATGTATGTATAAATGATACGCATTTACTTCACGAACGTTAGCTAAAGTGTGCTGATTGTAGAATCTTATTCTTTTGCTATTCAAACAACCGAAGAACTATCCAACGAAAATAATTTACGTAGATTGAAAAGTGTACTGAAAAACTTCTATTCATAGAAATATTATGTACATTAGTTACTGTTTAAATAAACGTTTGCCGTTTGCAAGTTTAATATTCAAAGAATAATAAAAATGAACGCGGGAACCCTCTAATTAGTGTTGAATGTAGGCTGTCCCCCTCCGGTGTGCATGACTTTAATATTAATTTTTCCATAAGATAATTAATTTTAATATTCGCACATGTTTGTCGTCATAATTTGTAGCAATTCATGTACAAAATTTTTAATTTTGGGATGGTCCCGGAATAAACTAATTCCCTCGTACAATTATCCCGAACGTCGAACTGCATACTTTGAACAGACAATTCCGAGGCACTATCAGCTAGCCCTTCAGCTCATAATATTCAATCAGTATGTTTTTCTTAAATTTGGAGCTTTACAGGATTATTTAAGCATAACAGCATTATTTGAGGCGTGATAATATTTAGGTTATGATAACTTATCGTGTCCTTTGGTTGTTATCGTTTCATCAGTCTCTGGTTCGCAATGTATGAGTTATCAAGACAACCACTCATGAATGTAAATTATTGTTTTTGTAAATTTGTTTTGTAAGCTTTTTTGTAAGTTATTTCGTTCTTGCTTCGTTACATTACAGCAACCGGCATTGAGAACTATATAAACAGAATTACAGCTTCGCGAAAGACAACATAGAAATGCGTACATTTTTCTCCTAGAGCGACTTGCTCTTTGTTTCCCAAAGGTCGAATATTTTGCCAACTTTCAGTTCGCAGCCCCTCCGATAGCGGCGAGAGAATTCTGCCAGGGCTTCCAACGTACCTCGGTGCGCATCGAACTTTGCCTCCCGCTCCAACAGTTGCAGCATTCCCCAATTC
The DNA here is from genome assembly GCA_031308135.1 of Acheta domesticus. Lineage (NCBI taxonomy): Eukaryota > Metazoa > Arthropoda > Insecta > Orthoptera > Gryllidae > Acheta > Acheta domesticus. The sequence continues at coordinate 95,814,043 of JAHLJT010002406.1, read as the reverse complement.
CCCCCCCTCTCTCATCGCCCTGCTCTCAGCCCCACGGAGCCAGCAGAGGTTGCCGCCGTTACCTCCGCGTCACTATCTTCGCAACATTGCCATCGCTTCCCGCGCACTGGTCTGGCTTCTCTATCGAATTGACTTCATTCCAACACACAAACCCCGCCTCTTCCTCTACATTCCTTTTAATTTCTCGTTCATGAGGAACCCGACATCGACCATCTGTTACTCTCAATTGTCTGTGTCGTGCCCTCTCCTTCGGCATCTTCTCCTCCAGTATTCTTGTTTCTTTTGCTTGTTTCTTCACCTTTCCCACATTCCACGCTTAATCCACTGCATCTTCAAACTTTTTGGGAATCAATCTATATACGCCTACTGCTCCCAAAATGGAGCAGTGAAGTACTTTTTTTTAATCTAAAAATTCGAGTCCATTATATTATAATTTCTATCTAGCTGCCTTTCTTTGCTTTTTCTACGTTACTTTGTAACTTTTTTCTACGTTAGTTTCATCTATCTATCCACCCATACATACATATGCATGCACACTACATGCCCGCGAGTATGCGTGAGTACATGTGTGCACATATACATACCTGCATGTATGCATGTATACATGCCTACATACATGGATACTTGTACATGCATAGAGGCATACATACAAATAAACACACACCTCCACATGGAACTCATTAACAATTTTTTAATCACTCCTATCGTCAAATCCACCTTCGTTTTACTACTGAACTCCACAAAGATCTCCCAACCTCATGCTCACAAAGCTCCCGATCTCTCCTCCATTCTTATTCACCTTCCGAAACACACGCCTGTTCTCCTCCAGCCACCTACCAATCTCCCCCCTCCCCCTGCCACCTCCCACTCCCAGGGGTCCGTCTCCATCCCGCGTCGCTTACCCCGCCGCTCGACGCCGGCGCCAGCGGCCCTAATGCGATGCGAGTCTCTAATTTACTTAACAATGCGAAAAGAGGCGCAACGCCGGCGACAGCGCGCCGCGTGGCGCCCGTTGGAACCTCCGGCAACAATCGAATTACCGAAGGCGCTCGGCGCCCCCCGATGTTCGCTGAATAATAATACGCGCGCGGAGTGAAAGAACAAACGAATATACGGCAGGAATGCATCACTTGCCCTTTCGCAAGAGGTATTTTTTTTCTACTCGGAATACGTGCTGGTAAGGGTAAGGCACAAAAATTTTCTATATCGTTTCTACAATCAAAATTGGTTTTAAGAGCTTTAAATGCCAAGTAGCTGGACCAGTGGGAACATTCTACAGTTGAAAATCATTCATTAAAAATAGCTTCGAATTAGATCACAACTTCGGTCAGCCCCTGATCTGTATGTTAAAGCATTGTAGGAATGTAGGGCCAGTCATGATCAGCCTATTGATGTGTCTATGTAATTTTACATATTTTAGTCGATATATACCACCACTGACCACCAATGCATGTCACGGAGCGGGGGTACCTAGAAGAGATAAATCTCGGAAAATGAAAGTAAGGTTTAAAGAGGTCTCATTTCATAAAATACTACATAAAATAACTCGGGCACCATATGCCCCCCTCCCCGCACATTTCCCTGCATATTCCCCGTAAGTTCCTCATAAGTTCCCAGTAAGTTCCTCATACGTTCCCAGCAAGTTCCTCATACGTTCCCAGCAAGTTCCTCATATGTTCCCAGCAAGTTCCTCATACGTTCCCAGCAAGTTCCTCATATGTTCCCAGCATGTTCCTCATACGTTCTCAGCAAGTTCCTCATACGTTCCCCGTAAGTTCCTCATAAGTTCCCAGTAAGTTCCTCATACGTTCCCAGCAAGTTCCTCATACGTTCCCAGCAAGTTCCTCATACGTTCCCAGCAAGTTCCTCATACGTTCCCAGCAAGTTCCTCATACGTTCCCAGCAAGTTCCTCATACGTTCCCAGCAAGTTCCTCATACGTTCCCAGCAAGTTCCTCATACGTTCCCAGCAAGTTCCTCATACGTTCCCAGCAAGTTCCTCATACGTTCCCAGCAAGTTCCTCATACGTTCCCAGCAAGTTCCTCATACGTTCCCAGCAAGTTCCTCATACGTTCCCAGCAAGTTCCTCATACGTTCCCAGCAAGTTCCTCGCGCGTTCCCAGCAAATTCCCCGTAGGTTCCCCGCAAGTTCCTCATACGTTCCCGCAAGTTCCCCCATATGTTGCCTGCAAGATCCTCATACGTTCCCAGCGAGATCCTCATACGTTCCCAGCAAGTTTGCATTCCCTCTACAAACAATATGTAATATTAAGAATCTAATTTCTGGAGTCATAATTGATTTGAGAAAATTATTAGAAATAAAAAAAGAAAATGACGTTTCCTTTGTAATCTGAATCAAAGCAATGTCACCAAATCACTGAAAGATAAAACAAAATATATCAAAAGAATAACAATAAAACTCACAGAATGGCATTCACATGAAAGTCAAAATGCCCATTAAAGAATTACAGTAACTCACAGAATGGCATTCACATGAAGTCAAAATGCCCATAAAATGGCAATAAAAGCATTTTTGAGCCTGTTTTCTAGCCATGTTTTAGTACACATGCTAAGCAATGACGTAAGATCGCTATGAGGAGGTGGCTAGTCTTTTATCATACAAGATAAGGGTACAGACATAATTCATATTTCCAATCTCTCAAAATCAAACAAAATGTACAAGATTAGAAGTGGGAGGTTTGATAAACGCTCTCGATATACAATTTATGGAGAAGTCATTTAAGTTATGAATTATGAAGAGGATAAGTTTTCAATATTTTTCAAAGAAAAACTTCATTTTCTGAAAATACAATCTGAAAGATATTAGAAGTATGATCAATTGATGAAGTAACTGCCAATTTAATTCCATTATATTCATCCCTATTATTTTTCTTTCCTAAATCAATATTTTCCCGTATTCATTTCTAATTTTGCGAATACATGTATTATAAATCCCTCGCCCTCAATTCCCGCAAGAATTCATCCCCGCATACCTATTACACCGCAACAATTATAACAATCCCACACCAGTGGTCGACAGCGCCTAATCGGGCTCCAACCCCCTATTGGAGCACGTGACCGTGAATAGCATCCGTTTAATTACAACCAATCAGTGTCCGCAGAAATTTTAATATCACCATGGCATTCCTCCCGCGGCGGCTAACCGCCCAGAGAGCCGGGCGGCGCTGTCCGCACGTGGGAGCACGTGCACGTGCGGCCACGTTCGGACGCGCGGGGAATCCAAGGGGGATGTAGTGACGCAGGTCAATTGATGCGGGTGGCGGAGCCTGGCAGGTGGCGTGGTGACCGCAGGACTGCGGCGTCAGGGTTCGTTTCCGAGGATCGGCAACGCGTTGTGAACGCACCATTACGGCGGCGTCTGGCCGCGAATGGGTTGATTCGGTTGCACGCGAATAATGAGTAGGAGTCGCTCAATGAAAGACATTGATTTTTCATCTCCTAAAATTAATTTATTTCACAGTTTTACGAAACTATTTAATATATTATTATTATTATTATTATTATTATTATTATTATTATTATCCCTCTAAATCACGACTTAAGATGGTATGTGTCGGCTGAATATAAAATCCACTCCAGGTTGCAACCAGTTACCTAAGGAGCAGATCTAGGAACTGTCGCACGGTGGTTTGAAAGGCGAAAAAAGCGGACAAAAATCAATTTTTCAAAATTGTCCAATTTGCTTCACTTAAGCACATATGAAAAGAAAAATGTCCAATGCTTCATGTAGTATACTATATTTTGTTATTTACTTGTCCATTATTGTGTAGAACGCGCGCAAACATGAGAGATTTTTAAGAAACCAGATGGCCATAAATTCTTCCCGTTTTGAGATGCACATATCTCGCATACTTTTAAAGTTATGAAATTAATTTTTTTCCTCGTTATTCTTCAATACTCTGTAATTATATTTCTTATAAAAACCATATTTTTCACTTTCACATTAGTCGTAAATAAATTATTGAAATCATGCCTCAGAGAAGCAACATTCCGTTTACGTTACTTGACTTACAAAAAATGTACACTTATGTTTGTCATGAAACTTGCAGTAATAATACAGGAAAGTCTAGGGAACACGTTCGTGTAGGTTTCATCTGCAACTACCTGCAACTCTGGACAGGAGAAGACAGAGAATGTTGTTCCGCGTGAGCGGCCGGGCCACGCGGCCGCGGCAGGGCGCTGTGACGATAAACAGAAGCCGGAGGATGAGGGTTGCTTTGACACATTTATGACCTAGGGACACACTCGCTCGAATATTTCGGAACAAAGAGGTAACTTGCAATGTTTATAATGTAATATTGTTATCTAAACATCACCATGTGCTCGACTGAATCTTTTCGATCAGGAAACTCTTTCTGCCTTCTGATTGCTTACGCATTTGGCCACACACAGTCGCTAGCTTTTAGTGTAGACTAGTCTCGCCATGTTCTTCACTAGCGTTGCATGTGCAGTGTGATGCAGTGTTAGAAGTGAAAATGGGTTTTACAGTGAGCTCCATCAAAAATTAGAGAAAAGAAAAATGATTGTCTCGCAAACAAGAACAATTTGTGCTAGCACATTTCATGAACAAATTTGACTTAAACGTGTCTGAAGATGTCAAGAAAACTCTGTATCAGTGCGTAAGATCTCGTTTTTTCTACCTTATTTCAGTCGTTGGAGAAAGTGTCACAGTAGGGAAGATTTTTTCGAAAAGAAGAATGCAGATTGGTTAATGAAAACGTGCAAATATCTATTCCAGTCATACCTGGTCGCTCACATGCAGAAAGTAGAGGTCGACCATCAAAAGACTTTGGAGATCTATCAGAAAGAAGTAAAAGAAGGAAAGTCAAACCTATTAGGAATTCTGCTAGGACATCAGAATTTGCATATGCAACCTCTATGAATTTAAGGACAGAAGGAGATGATCTGTCAGCTAAATTGTTAAAACAACAACAACAACAACAACAACTAGGGCAAAAAGAATAAGAGAAGCATGGAAGCAAAGGGGCATACCATTAACGAGAATGTCAGTGGAAGAAGCCCTGTCTGTTCGTGATCAATGTAAAATTATCAAAATATCAAAACATGACAATGAGAAGATTAGTTTTGCAAAATAATCATTATCTGTACCCGAACTATTATGCCATTCTAAATGCTAAAAAAAATGCTTACCCCAAAATATCTCTATTAAAGAAACTGAATGTGAAGTGAAATTACGATTGGATTTGCTTGATCATATTGTCGCCAGAATTTTAAAGCTTTTACCTGACAATGATACAAATAATTCTGCAACTACTACTTACGTATTACAATACAAGTGGGGTTTTGATGGCAGCTCCGGACACTCCCAGTATAAACAAACTTAGACTGAAGCTGAATGCAGTGATGTCATCAGTCGTGACTCTTTGCCTTGTCAAAGACATCAGAAAATTCAGAGAGCATCACATCAGAAAAATTTCAAGAGTTTCCACTAATTGTGACTTATTCCATCTATTGTTATTGAGCTCTGGCCCTTGATTTCCACTATTGGTGGTCTTCCCAAGAAAAACCGAAAAATACTTCCTCAAGAAGTCCATAATTTATTATTGATACCGGGAGACGAAACTGGAGAGGAAGAGGAAGGCGACTCGGAAGAAGATGACACTACCGTCACTGAAGATGCATAATAATTGCGCAGTAAGTAGTGTGATCTACGTTAATAGCAAATTAACTTCAAATAAACACTGAAAGTAAAGTTCTAGATTAAAATAATTTCATTTTATTGAGTAAAACTATTTTTGTCCGCTTTTTTGCCAATCCGTACCATAGTGTGTCGGTCCCTCTACAATACTTTGCGCAAAATGTGGGCTGTTCCAAATAAAGCTATTTCTTGCACTTCCCAGTCTTTTGGATTACCAGGGAGTTTAGACAAATTCTTACTCAAATTTTGCGGAACAAATCCCAGAGCTCCAATAACTTTCGGTACGACCTGTGCTTTTACGCCCCACATTCGGCTGATCTCGATTTCCAAACTCTTGTATTTAAGACGTTTCTCTGCTTCCTTGGTAAACGACGTTTTGATCGCAAGGTACAGCAACATCCACAAGTAAACACGATTTGTTCTCCAAATCCGGATGACTATATCCGGTTTGTTTGCTGCTATCGTGCGATCAGTTTGAATTTGTTGGTCGTACAATATCGTACACAATCCAACAGACGTCACCGGTTTCGGTGAGTGTTCGTACCACTTGGGGCATGTGTTCGGAACTTCGAGGGCGGTACAGATCTGCCAGTGGAGGTAGCTACACACCCTGTCGTGTCTTTTCAAGTATTCGGTCTTTGCTAGGATTGGACAAGCTGAGACAATATGATCGATGGTTTCCACGTGTTCCTGACAAATGCGGCATTTATCATCTTGGGAAATTTTGAGAATCGCTTTATCATAATGTCGTGTTCTCAAGGCCTGATCTTGGGCAGCTATTACAAGTGCTTCCGATTCTGGCTTTATTCTTCCCCTTTTAAGCCACATAAATGATTGGTCTTTATTGATCTGCACCTTGTCCATTCTTTTTAGATATTGTCCGTGGAGTGGTTTGTCTCTCCACGATTTCTTTAACATTTTTTGTGTCTCACACTTCATGTTTAGCAGCATCAGAAGTTCAGTGTCTGTGTTATTCGATGTGTCTTGCCTAGTTTTCTTCGCAATGCTTCTTGCTACACTTACAATGCCTCTGTTTCCCATTCTTCGGTCAGATTTCATGACGTGCCTCATTAGAGGGTCATCTTGATGGCTGACTACATACTTTCCCATCCCGGTTATTGCATTGTGCCAGGAGGCTTCAATTATGTCTCAGGCCTCTTCCTCCTTCCTTACGTGACACATTAAGTCTGTGTACATCAGCTCGGGGGTGGGCAACATGATGCATTGTAAGCAATTTTCTGTTTTTTCGATCCATGATGCGAATTTCCTGTTCAGTCCAGTCTACTAGTCCGAAACTGTATTCAGCTACAGGCACCGCCAAACTACCTATTGCTGATATTTTATTCCTTGAGTTCAGAGCGGACTGCAAGACAAGTCTCACTCGTCTATAATACTCCCTGCGAATTCTCTCTTTCATTGTGTCGTTCGAGATGGTCTCACATTCTTCAATGCCCAGATATTTGTAAGTTTTACCTGGCTCAAGATCTTGAATCACAGTGTGCGTATCAATTTTATTGTTCTCAGACGTTGTGAGTTTCCCTCTTTTTAAATTGATTTTTGCACACTGTCAGGACCAAACTTCATGCAGATGTCATGCTAAATCATTGATGACAGACAGCATTTGGGAAGAATCGCTTCATTCTTAGCAAAACTTTAAGATCATCCATGTAAAATAAATGTGATACAGGCATTTCATCACCATGGAGCTTGTAACCAAAGTCAGCTTGCGACAACTGTCTCGATAGTGGGATCAAACTAATGCAAAACAGCAGAGGGGATAGTGAATCTCCTTGAAAAATACCCCTGTTAATCTGAATACTTCTGGTTTCTACTGCTTCCTTTCCGCTGTGGATTAGTAACCTGGTACTCCACGACTTCATACTAGCCTTGCAAAACTCAACAAGTCTAGGATGAAATCGATAGATCTCCAGGGTCTTCAAAATCCAATCGTGTGGTACACTATCAAAGGCCTTTTGGTAGTCAATCCAAGCCATGCTCAAATTACGTTTTCGTTTCTTTACATCATTCAAAATGACTTTATTCAGTAGCAAGATTTCCTTACAGCCATAGGAACCTTTACGACATCCTTTCTGTTCAACTGGCAACAGATGGTTCTTCTCTAGGTGCCTATACATTTTGTCAGCTATGGCTGCAGTTATAACTTTGTACATTACTGGCAGACAAGTAATTGGCCTGTAGTTCTTCGCCAAAGAGCTGTCTCCCGCTTTGGGTAGCAAATACGTGATGCCGCGTGTGAGCCATTCGGGAGTTCCTTTGGGTTTTCTAAAATTTTATTAACAGCCTTTGCTAGATGAGAATGTATTGCTGTTAATTTCTTAATCCAATAAATCTGGATCTTATCAATCCCAGGGGATTTCCAGTTTCCCATGTTCTTAATTGCTTGGCAGAGGTCCTCTTCCGAGAATCCTTGAACATCTTCCACTGTTTCCACGAGTCCATTGGCAGCATCAACTTCAGATTGAAGCCAAGATGCGTCTTTGTTGTAGGATCTGCTCTCCTCCCAGATTCCTGCCCAAAATGCTTCGACGTCATCTTTTGAAGGAGTAACAGCATTGCCATTCGGTTTTTGAGTCAGATTGCGATAGAATCTCTTCGCGTCTGTTTCAAACAACCGGTTCTGTACACGGAAATCTATTCTACGTTTGTACCGTCTTATTCGTTGAGCCCATGCTTGATTATTATTAGCTTAT
>JAHLJT010002406.1:95684227-95804652 GCA_031308135.1 Acheta domesticus | reverse complement strand
AAGGTCGGGGCGGCAATCGATCCGTGGGGCGGGGGCGGGGGCGGGAGGTCGCGCGTCGCCGCCGTAACTCAGACGCACAATGGAAAGCAGCCCCCGCGCCGTACAATGGGCCATGCGCCGCGCAAGCCCCCGCACTGCTCGCGGGGCGCCCGCGCTAAAAAACACGCGGCGGCGGCGGCCAAGTGGCCAAACGACCGAGCGCCGGCGCCCGCCCGCCCCTCCTCGCCCCAACCTCACCCCTGCCACCACCACTTCCACAGCCCCGACCCCTGCCACCGCCACCACCACCACCACCACCCCGAACGCCGCCGGAGCCACCACTCCGCGAGCATCACTGCCAACACCACCACGACCATCACCGCCAACACCACTGCCGCCTACACCACCACCACCACCACCACCACCATCACCGCCACCACGAAAACCACCGCCACCGCGACCACTATCGCCACCCCCAGCCTCACAACAACCACTACCGACTCTCCATCTCCACCTCTGCCGCCACTCCTAACGCAACCTGCCGCGAAGAACTACAAATAAATAGAGAGAGTTAGTCTCGGTATCGCAAGGACTTCGCACAGCATCAACGTAAGCAAAGCCGAAGACAGACGGTTCCAGTTCCATCTAACGCATGGCTATTTTAAGTAGGTAGGTTTTTCATATTACCATTCGTCTTTTCTTAACTATGAATCCATCATTATTTATTATGGTTACTTGCATCATTCGTCATAATAATTTTACCATTGTATACGCAATAAATTGGTAAAGTATTCATCATCTTGAAATACACAAATAACGGGAGTTATACCATTCGAATTCAACGTAGTTTTATATCGAGCCCAAATAGAATAGGTATTGGAAATCTTTTAACGATCTTCAAACCGATATAATAGTCTATAAAGCGAGACAAGAGTACAAGGTGGGAAGATTATTCGAATGGATTCTACGACACCCACGTTTCAAATCATCCCAGACAGCGTTTGTGTGATAACTAAACTAATAGAATTGAAGAATCGACTGATTCTTACAAACATTTCCAAGATATGCTTATCCTAATGGAGCTTCCCGCTGAATCGTTTCCCGCCACGTACACCAGCCGAAATACGCAGGGCCAGTTCCAACGCGCTTGGGCTGCCATGGCCACGGGGGCTCATCGACCCGGCGGTGGCGGTGACGGTGACGATGGCGGTGGAGTCGGAGGTGGCGGTGGCGGTGACAGCAGTGGAATTGGCGGTGATAGTGGCGGTGGCATTGGAAGTGATGGTGGCGTTGGAGGTGGTGGTGGTGGTGGTGGTGGTGGTGGTGGTGGTGGTGGAGTAGGTGTAGACGGACGGGGGGGTGGCGGAGGTGGACGAGGGAAGTGGCGGTGGAAGAAGGTAAAGGAGAACGCGGAAGCGGACGTGGAGATGGAGGCGGAGGCTGAGGTCGAGGTAGATGAGGAGGGGGGGACGACAACGACAAGGCGAGGCGAGAAGAAAGGAGAAGGCGGACGAGAAGGAGAACGAGGAGGAGGAAGGCGGAGGAGGAAGAGGAGATGGCGGAGGAGGCGAAGGAGAAGGAGGCGGAGGCAAAGGACGGGGGGGGAGGAGGCGAAGGAGAGAAGGCGGAAGAGGAGGAGGAAGGCACAGGGAGGTGGAGGCGGAGGAGGAGGCAGAGAAGGAGGCGGTGGGAGAGGAAGAGAATGAGGTGGTGGAGAGGAAGAGGAGGCAGAGGAGAAGGCGGTGGGGAGGAGGAGGAGGAGGCAGTGGCAGAAACAGGCGAGCCCGTCGTGGCGGCGCGGGCGGTTCAGCGGAAGAGAAGTCGGCTGTGGCAGCCGCAGGCGCGGGAAATCGGCGGAAATGTGCAGGGCGGCGGCCGCGAGAGGGTACAACACTCTACGGCTGGACTCTGCGCGAAGGGACTGCGAGATACACTCTAGGGGCGCCTTATTAATGTGCGTACGTTGCTGCAAAGAAAGAGGAATGATGATTCCCATGAATCTTCAATGAAAAATCGAAATTCGAAGAATAAAATGTGCGACCCTTTCGTATTCGAATTTTTTAAATCTTCTGGTCTGTGAATTCTTTTGTAGCGCTTCACAGATTTTTACACTACTACGAACACCACAGTTTGAGAGAATATTGGAGTGATAGGTTCATGATATTATTTCTCTAACCATAATCTTTGACAGGATCTAATTCCCCGCTACCCAATCCGTATTGGAGTTTTCATCTTTCTGTATCGCAGAATGCCAGAAAATTTTACATTTCGTTTTATTTAACACCCACCATTATATAGAATCGTTTTATTACTTAGGAGATTGTCTTCTCTCAGAACTCGATTATAAAACATCAATGGCTACTACAGTGAAACGGTAGGAATCGTCGGAGCAACGAAACAGAAGAAGAATGTCAACAGACAATTAAAAATTTCGCTAGAAGAGAATAAAGTGAGAAATAATTCCAGCGATCCATTAATAACAAAAATATCTTGCAGTGTGAGCAAGAAAGATGCGGAGAAATATTTTAAAACGGTTTAGATAAACGCTGATAAGAAAGGGGGGAGAGGAAGGAACAAAATTCTGCGACGAAAATTATTGAGATAATGGAAGAAAGATAACACCCACTATTTGACAAAAATATGAGACTGAGCGAAAGCTAATTTAATATAAAAGCAGAGGAAATGGTTTAAAATCACTGAAGAAAGAAAGAAGTCAAAAGGGAAAGAATTCAAGACATATGTAATATATAATTTTTTTTTTAAATGTTGAAAATAATTCAAAAACACGAACACGTTATTGAAACACATTATTAAACATAACTGGCAAAGAACTGAGTATAACAGAAAAAATATTCAAACAAGAAAAACAGTTATAATGCTTTAAAGATACATAAAACTGAGATGATGATGATGATGTCGAGAAAAAATAATGACAAGGAGAGCAAGCAATTAAAAGTCATAAGAGTTTAAAGCTGATATTTGAATGGTTAGTGATAAGGAAAAATTAGTTCCTAAAGTCTTTACAGTAAACTGGAACTTCAAAGTTACAACCAGCTATGGAACACAAGCAACGGTATCAGTGAAAAACAACCAATACCGTGAAATCCAATAAGTGCACTAGTGAAATCTACCTGGCGGCGGCACGAGCTAAAGTGAACAAGACAGAACAACCAGGGCGGGTCGGACAGCTGAGACAGAGCGGAGGGGGACTGAGTGGGACGGGGTTGTGCAGACGGTGCGGGTAGGATGGTGTGGAAAGGCGAATCAGTTAGAACAGAGCGGGCGAACAGGGTGGAACTGACGAACCAGAACAGTGGGAGGGGCGGAAGGAGCGGGGCGGACGGACGGAGCAGGGCGAAATCTGGAGGACACAGCGAAGCTTAGTGGACGGAGCGGAGCGTTGTGGACGGGGCGGAGTAAGACGGACGGGGAGGGCGAGCGGTGTGAGGCGGTCGGAGCAGACTGGGGAGAATGGAGCGGGGTGGACGGAGCAGGGCGAAAGGAGCGGGACGGACGGAGCGGAGCGAGGCGAACGGAGCGGAGCGTGGCGGACGCAGCAGATGGAGCGGACGGAGGTGAATGGAGAGGGATAGACAAAGCGGGTAGGCGGAGCAGGGTACGCGGAGCGGGGTTGGCGGAGCAGAGTGGGCGGAGCGGGATGAACGCAGCGGGATGGACGAAGCCGGGTGGACGAAGCGGGGTGGTCGAAGCGGGGTGGTCGAAGCAGGGTGGTCGAAGCGGGGTAGTCGAAGCGGGGTGGTCGAAGCGGGGTGGACGAAGCGGGGTGGTCGAAGCGGGGTAGTCGAAGCGGGGTGGACGAAGCGGGGTAGTCGAAGCGGGGTGGACGAAGCGGGGTGGTCGAAACGGGGTGGGCGAAGCGGGGCAGCCAGAGCGGGGCAGCCAGAAGGGCGGTCGGAGCACGGAGGTCAGAGCGTGGCGGCCGGAGCGGTGGGGGGAGTGGGTGACCGGAGGGGGGCGGGATGGGGCAGACGATGGAGCAGGCGGGGCCGGATGTGGAGGCAGGCGCGGCGTCGGCAAGAGGCGGCTCAACAGCCCCTTCGGCACCGGGGCTGGGGTTGTGGCTTGGGGCTGGGACGGGGGGAAGGGGCCGGCGACCCGCGCCGTCTGCTCACAATGGAAGCCGCGAGCGGACGGGATTTGTAAGAGATTTGTGAGAAAGGAGAGAGGCAAGGACGTGACTAAAATTAATCTTTGAGGAACTCTGCTCGCATTCTTTTCTCGGCTTCTTTGACGACGTAATATTCACGGCCGGCTTTATTAACTATCAAAAAGCCTTTGGTGCGGCTCTCTGTAAGGATTAAGGATCGGAAGGAATCGAGAAGCGAGTTCTGCAAACAGCTCCAGATGGAATAATAAAAAAGTAGAAAGCTTCAGATTACACAGTTAACTCCAGTCACAGACTCCCAAGCATACACCGAGAATGCTTCTGAACAGCGGAAGAAACAAAAGAAAATGAAAGTTTCTTCAAAAGAATATGCAAGTTCGTAGTTTCAGTTAGCAAGGAATGGAAATTACTTACAAATAAAAAGAAACCCGCATTGATGCCAGCTCTTTGTGAAGAATGGGTGAGATCTCATACTCGACATTCTATTGGATGGAACGGAACATCATTCGGATTATTCCAGTCGCTTAGCAGCAAACAAAAACAATGTTACGCGTTGTTCAGCTACGACAAATACGCTGATTTACCAGGGTTAATATGTCCCTCAAATAATGTAAAATCCTTACCATGGGAATAAGCTGCAACCCGCCTTTCCCAGCAGTCAAGTGTATCGACGTGGCGGGTAGAATTCCGAACGAACTTTCATTCCAATCCAATAGTTCACTCGCTTCAGTCACGTGAATATTTCGACTATATTTTTTGACAAAAATCGGGGGCATAGACGATGTATGTATAAATGATACGCATTTACTTCACGAACGTTAGCTAAAGTGTGCTGATTGTAGAATCTTATTCTTTTGCTATTCAAACAACCGAAGAACTATCCAACGAAAATAATTTACGTGGATTGAAAAGTGTACTGAAAAACTTCTTATTCATAGAAATATTATGTACATTAGTTACTGTTTAAATAAACGTTTGCCGTTTGCAAGTTTAATATTCAAAGAATAATAAAAATGAACGCGGGAACCCTCTAATTAGTGTTGAATGTAGGCTGTCCCCCTCCGGTGTGCATGACTTTAATATTAATTTTTCCATAAGATAATTAATTTTAATATTCGCACACGTTTGTCGTCATAATTTGTAGCAATTCATGTACAAAATTTTTAATTTTGGGATGGTCCCGTAATAAACTAATTCCCTCGTACAATTATCCCGAACGTCGAACTGCATACTTTGAACAGACAATTCCGAGGCACTATCAGCTAGCCCTTCAGCTCATAATATTCAATCAGTATGTTTTCTTAAATTTGGAGCTTTACAGGATTATTTAAGCATAACAGCATTATTTGAGGCGTGATAATATTTAGGTTATGATAACTTATCGTGTCCTTTGGTTGTTATCGTTTCATCAGTCTCTGGTTCGCAATGTATGAGTTATCAAGACAACCACTCATGAATGTAAATTTATTGTTTTTGTAAATTTGTTTTGTAAGCTTTTTTGTAAGTTATTTCGTTCTTGCTTCGTTACATTACAGCAACCGGCATTGAGAACTATATAAACAGAATTACAGCTTCGCGAAAGACAACATAGAAATGCGTACATTTTTCTCCTAGAGCGACTTGCTCTTTGTTTCCCAAAGGTCGAATATTTTGCCAACTTTCAGTTCGCAGCCCCCTCCGATAGCGGCGAGAGAATTCTGCCAGGGCTTCCAACGTACCTCGGTGCGCATCGAACTTTGCCTCCCGCTCCAACAGTTGCAGCATTCCCCAATTCCCCCCTCTCTCATCGCCCTGCTCTCAGCCCCACGGAGCCAGCAGAGGTTGCCGCCGTTACCTCCGCGTCACTATCTTCGCAACATTGCCATCGCTTCCCGCGCACTGGTCTGGCTTCTCTATCGAATTGACTTCATTCCAACACACAAACCCCGCCTCTTCCTCTACATTCCTTTAATTTCTCGTTCATGAGGAACCCGACATCGACCATCTGTTAATCTCAATTGTCTGTGTCGTGCCCTCTCCTTCGGCTTCTTCTCCTCCAGTATTCTTGTTTCTTCTTCATCCCTACCGACTCATCTTTTCCTCATTATTTTTTCAATACTTGCTTGTTTCTTCACCTTTCCCACATTCCACCCTTAATCCACTGCATCTTCAAACTTTTTGGGAATCAATCTATATACGCCTACTGCTCCCAAAATGAAGCAGTGAAGTACTTTTTTTTAATCTAAAAATTCGAGTCAATTATATTATAATTTCTATCTAGCTGCCTTTCTTTGCCTTTTCTACGTTACTTTGTAACTTTTTTCTACGTTAGTTTCATCTATCTATCCACCCATACATACATATGCATGCACACTACATGCCCGCGAGTATGCGTGAGTACATGTGTGCACATATACATACCTGCATGTATGCATGTATACATGCATGCATACTTGTACATATTTAGAGGCATATATATAAATACACACACACACCTCCACATGGAACTCACTAACAATTTTTTAATCACTCCTATCGTCAAATCCACCTTCATTTTACTACTGAACTCCACAAAGATCTCCCAACCTCATGCTCACAAAGCTCCCGATCTCTCCCTACATTCTTATTCACCTTCCGAAACACACGCCTGTTCTCCTCCAGCCACCTACCAATCTCCCCCCTCCCCCTGCCTCCTCCCACTCCCAGGGGTCCGTCTCCCTCCCGCGTCGCTTACCCCGCCGCTCGACGCCGGCGCCAGCGGCCCTAATGCGATGCGAGTCTCTAATTTACTTAACAATGCGAAAAGAGGCGCAACGCCGGCGACAGCGCGCCGCGTGGCGCCCGTTGGAACCTCCGGGCAACAATCGAATTACCGAAGGCGCTCGGCGCCCCCCGATGTTCGCTGAATAATAATACGCGCGCGGAGTGAAAGAACAAACGAATATACGGCAGGAATGCATCACTTGCCCTTTCGCAAGAGGTATTTTTTTTCTAACTCGGAATACGTGCTGGTAAAGGTAAGGCACAAAAATTTCTATATCGTTTCTACAATCAAAATTGGTTTTAAGAGCTTTAAATGCCAAATAGCTGGACCAGTGGGAACATTCTACAGTTGAAAATCATTCATTAAAATAGCTTCGTATTAGATCACAACTTCGAACGGTCAGCCCCTGATCTGTATGTTAAAGCATTGTAGATGTAGATGTAGATAAATCTCGGAAAATGAAAAGTAAGGTTTAAAGAGGTCTCATTTCATAAAATACTACATAAAATAACTCGGGCAACATATGCCCCCCTCCCCACACATTTCCCTGCATATTCCCCGTAAGTTCCTCATAAGTTCCCAACAAGTTCCTCTAAGTTCCCAGCAGTTCCTCATACGTTCCCAGCAAGTTCCTCATACGTTCCCAGCAGTTCCTCATACGTTCCCAGCAAGTTCCTCATACGTTCCCAGCAAGTTCCTCATACGTTCCCAGCAAGTTCCTCATACGTTCCCAGCAAGTTCCTCATACGTTCCCAGCAAGTTCCCTCATACTTCCCACAAGTTCCTCATACGTTTCCAGCAAGTTTCCTCATACGTTCCCAGCAAGTTCCTCATACGTTCCCAGCAAGTTCCTCATACGTTCCCAGCAAGTTCTCATACGTTCCGCAGCAAGTTCCTCATACGTTCCCGCAAGTTCCCCCATATGTTGCCAGCAAGATCCTCATAACGTTCCCAGCGAGATCCTCATACGTTCCCAGCAAATTCGCATTCCCTCTACAAAACAATATGTAATATTAAGAATCTAATTTCTGGAGTCATAATTAATTTGAGAAAATTTTTAGAAATAAAAAAAGAAAATGACGTTTCTTTTGTAATCTGAATCAAAGCATGTCACCAAATCACTGAAAGATAAAACAAAATATATCAAAAGAATAACAATAAAAACTCACAGAATGGCATTCACATGAAAGTCAAAATGCCCATTAAATAATTACAGTAACTCACAGAATGGCATTCACATGAAAGTCAAAATGCCATAAAATGGCAATAAAAGCATTTTTGAGGCTGTTTTCTAGCCATGTTTTAGTACACATGCTAAGCAATGACGTGAGATCGCTATGAGGAGGTGGCTAGCCTTTATCATACAAGATAAGGGTACACACATAATTCATATTTCCAATCTCTCAAAATCAAACAATATGTACAAGATTAGAAGTGGGAGGTTTGATAAACGCTCTCGATATACCAATTTATGGAGAAGTCATTTAAGTTAATGATCATGAAGAGGATAAGTTTTCAATATTTTCAAAGAAAAAACTTCATTTTCTGAAAATACAATCTGAAAAGATATTAGAAGTATGATCAATTGATGAAGTAACTGCCAATTTAATTCCACTATATTCATCCCCATTATTTTTCTTTCCCAAATCAATATTTTCCCGTATTCATTTCTAATTTTGCGAATACATGTATTATAAAATCCCTCGCCCTCAATTCCCGCAAGAATTCATCCCCGCATACCTATTACACCGCAACAATTATAACAATCCCACACCAGTGGTCGACAGCGCCTAATCGGGGCTTCCAACCCCCATTGGAGCACGTGACCGTGAATAGCATCCGTTTAATTACAACCAATCAGTGTCCGCAGAAATTTTAATATCACCATGGCATTCCTCCCGCGGCGGCTAACCGCCCAGAGAGCCGGGCGGCGCTGTCCGCACGTGGGAGCACGTGCACGTGCGGCCACGTGCGGACGCGCGGGGAATCCAAGGGGGGGATGTAGTGACGCAGGTCAATTGATGCGGGTGGCGGAGCCTGGCAGGTGGCGTGGTGACCGCAGACTGCGGCGTCAGGGTTCGTTTCCGAGGATCGGCAACGCGTTGTGAACGCACCATTACGGCGGCGTCTGGCCGCGAATGGGTTGATTCGGTTGCACGCGAATAATGAGTAGGAGTCGCTCAATGAAAGACATTGATTTTTCATCTCCTAAAATTAATTTATTTCATAGTTTACGAAACTATTTAATATATTATTATTATATTATTATTCCTCTAAATCACGACTTAAGATGCTATGTGTCGGCTGAATATAAAATCCACTCCAGGTTGCAACCAGCTACCTAAGGAGCAGATCTAGGGACTGTCGGTGCCTCTACAATACTTTGCGCAAATGTGGGCTGTTCCAAATAAAGCTATTTCTTACACTTCCCAGTCTTTTGGATTACCAGGGAGTTTAGACAAGTTCTTACTCAAATTTTGCGGAACAAATCCCAGAGCTCCGATAACTATCGGTACGACATGTGCTTTTACGCCCCACATTCGGCTGATCTCGATTTCCAAACTCTTGTATTTAAGACGTTTCTCTGCCTCCTTGGTAACGACGTTTTGATCGCAAGGTACAGCAACATCCACAAGTAAACACAATTTGTTCTCCAAATCCCCGATGACTATATCCGGTTTGTTTGCTGCTATCGTGCGATCAGTTTGAATTTGTTGGTCGTACAATATCGTACACAATCCAACAGACGTCACCGGTTTCGGTGAGTGTTCGTACCACTTGGGGCATGTGTTCGGAACTTCGAGGGCGGTACAGATCTGCCAGTGGAGGTAGCTACACACCCTGTCGTGTCTTTTCAAGTATTCGGTCTTTGCTAGGATTGGACAAGCTGAGACAATATGATCGATGGTTTCCACGTGTTCCTGACAAATGCGGCATTTATCATCTTGGGAAATTTTGAGAATCGCTTTATCATAATGTCGTGTTCTCAAGGCCTGATCTTGGGCAGCTATTACAAGTGCTTCCGATTCTGGCTTCATTCTTTCCCTTTTAAGCCACATAAATGATTGATCTTTATTGATCTGCACCTTGTCCATTCTTTTTAGATATTGTCCGTGGAGTGGTTTGTCTCTCCACGATTTCTTTAACATTTTTTGTGTCTCACACTTCATGTTTAGCAGCATCAGAAGTTCAGTGTCTGTGTTATTCGATGTGTCTTGCCTAGTTTTCTTCGCAATGCTTCTTGCTACACTTACAATGCCTCTGTTTCCCATTCTTCGGTCAGATTTCATGACGTGCCTCATTAGAGGGTCATCTTGATGGCTGACTACATACTTTCCCATCCCGGTTATTGCATTGTGCCAGGAGGCTTCAATTTGTCTCAGGCCTCTTCCTCCTTCCTTACGTGACACATAAAGTCTGTGTACATCAGCTCGGGGGTGGGCAACATGATGCATTGTAAGCAATTTTCTGTTTTTTCGATCCATGATGCGAATTTCCTGTTCAGTCCAGTCTACTAGTCCGAAACTGTATTCAGCTACAGGCACCGCCAAACTACCTATTGCTGATATTTTATTCCTTGAGTTCAGAGCGGACTGCAAGACAAGTCTCACTCGTCTATAATACTCCCTGCGAATTCTCTCTTTCATTGTGTCGTTCGAGATGGTCTCACATTCTTCAATGCCCAGATATTTGTAAGTTTTACCTGGCTCAAGATCTTGAATCACAGTGTGCGTATCAATTTTATTGTTCTCAGACGTTGTGAGTTTCCCTCTTTTTAAATTGATTTTTGCACACTTGTCAGGACCAAACTTCATGCAGATGTCATTGCTAAAATCATTGATGACAGACAGCATTTGGGAAAGAATCGCTTCATTCTTAGCAAAACTTTAAGATCATCCATGTAAAATAAATGTGATACAGGCATTTCATCACCATGGAGCTTGTAACCAAAGTCAGTGTGCGACAGCTGTCTTGATAGAGGAATCAAACTAATGCAAAACAGCAGAGGGGATAGTGAATCTCCTTGAAAAATTCCCCTATTAATCTGAATACTTCTGGTTTCTACTACTCCCTTTCCGCTGTGGATTAGTAACCTGGTGCTCCACGACTACATACTAGCCTTGCAAAACTCAACAAGTCTAGGATGAAATCGATAGATCTCCAGGGTCTTCAAAATCCAATCGTGTGGTACACTGTCAAAAGCCTTCTGGTAGTGAATCCAAGCCATGCTTAAATTACGTTTTCATTTCTTTACATCATTCAAAATTATTTTATTCAGAAGCAAGATTTCCTTACAGCCATAGGAACCTTTACGACATCCTTTCTATTCAACTGGCAACAGATGGTTCTTCTCTAGGTGCCTATACATTTTGTCAGCAATGGCTGCAGTTATAAGTTTGTACATTACTGGCAAGCAAGTAATTGGCCTGTAGTTCTTCGCCAAAGAGCTGTCTCCTCCTTTGGGTAGCAAATACGTAATGCCGCGAGTGAGCCATTCGGGGAGTTTGTTAGGGTTTTCTAAAATTTTATTAACAGCCTTTGCAAGATGAGAATGTAGTGCTGTTAATTTTTTAATCCAATAAATCTGGATCTTATCAACCCCAGGGGATTTCCAGTTTCCCATATTCTTAATTGTTTGGCATAGGTCCTCTTTCGAGAATCCTTGAACATGTTCCACTGTTTCCACGAGTCCATTGGCAGCATCAACTTCAGATTGGAGCCACGATGCGTCTTTGTTGTAGAATCTGGTTTCCTCCCAGATTCCTGACCAAAATGTTTCGACGTCATCTTTTGAAGGAGGGGCAGCATTTCCATTCGGTTTTTCAGTCAGACTGCGATAGAATCTCTTCGCATCTGTTTCAAACAACCGGTTCTGTACACGGAAATCGATTCTACGTTTGTACCGTCTTATTCGTTGATGATGATGATTATTATTATTATTATTATTGCAGTTTCATTACTCAGACTTAATTATCAATTCTTAACAGTATATGTACATAGTCTCAGATCTTAGAAATTACCACAATGGGGCACTGATTGAAACAAAATTATTATCTTATTTCGTAAGAGTTTCGTAAGCCACTACAGCATTAGCGATCTCGGCCACCGGGCCGGCAGTTCAATATTTTTCTAATAATTAATATCCACTAATTTATATTCTTGAGGTCTTGAAATTTACATTCCTGAAATCATGTCTCCAGAAGAGAAATAGTTTAATAAATAAGAAATGTATTCAATCGAGTGAGTTAATGAGTGAATATTCAGTATTGTGTGTCACTTAAACTTCTATAGTCTTAAACTTCTAACTTCCGTAAGCGCAACGCAAACTGTATTGAAAAAAACTCGAAAAGTACTGAACAGAGCAGCCGACAACTAGAATTTTCCTACTAACAATGGAGAATCTGACCTGGCTATGTAGTCAAGTGTTGAAAATTCGCCAACATCGGGACTAGAATCCAATAACTTCCCTTTCAATGGCGCTGCAGAAGCAACGGAAGACATAGCAGGACGTAATAACTCATTCGATGATTTTATTTTTTCAAGCAAATTACTGTCGCTTTGTTTTGTGCGTGATTGTTCAGAAGAGCTTTCGTTGAATTTAAGTATTAGAGGACTACGTAGTGAATTGAACATATATTCATGGAGATTGTCGGTTGCGCGGATAATGACCACAGGCGACCCATATTTCATATAATATCATAAAATTCACAGACCTGCTACGATGGCATAAGAACGTAATTGCAGAGTTACAAATAAGTGGTGTTGAACTGATGTTATAAAAATGCTGACATGACAAAATGAAGTCAGAATATCTTCAGGAGTACGGGATAAACACAGGACAAATAAATGAATGAGCGATATCTGCACACTAACGGAATTAATAGTATCGTATATCCTGCGAAATTGTTCATTTGATGTGGCGAAGTAGCATGTCAATAATTGAGTTTGCATCGTCTAAAAATTACAACTGGACAAAATTAGGCGCTAGGTTCAACCTATTTCAATCTCAAAGACATACAAGAAACTTCATAAGGACAACCGGACGAAATCCGTAGTTGAACGTACACTGATAGGAATGTGGTCAGAATACACAATGTCCCAAAATGATGGAAAATTTGCCACAACGAATCCAAACAATGTTGGTGGTCCAAATCTGATGATAACTTTAAAATGTCCTGACCTTAGAGTGTAAAGGGAAACAAACGGTTTATATCACAACATGAGATTAACTACATACGTACTCTATTACCGGAACAATAATTCAAGTAATGATCTCTTACTTGTCATTGGCCAGTCCGCGATCCTGCCAGGTAGGCGAGTTGACAAGTAGATGTGATGAAGCTAAAATGACGCCATAAATTTGCACATACTGGCAATTTACAATAATGAATCCGTTTCTTACACCGAGAATACAATACACTAAACTCCACCTGGACAAGCGGAGAAGGTTGCGGAGACCACCAAAGTGACAAAACTCGCGTATAACTGCATGATCAAGCAGAATGAAGGACAATTCGCGATAATACAAAAAATGTACCTAAAGTGTACAAATGTGGCCATGGTAAAACAATACAATAATGCGGCGACCTTATAACAATGTTTCTCTACGACTACTCCAGAATGTATTCATTTCTTTACGCTATAGGATAGTAATGATGCCGATTCCACAAGCCGTGCGCGAATATTATTCTCACACGGCTGTCGACCAATCACATTCGTCTTAGTTCATTATGCATGACAGATGGTTCTCGCAGACGCCTACAGAGGCGCTGCGTGCTCTGCCGCAAGATGTTGCATCTATCGTAACCACGAAACAGAATGCGAGTTGGTGTTTGTTACAGTCAGAGAACATGAAGTGTTCGTAGCCGTTCTGTAAGATTAAGGCGCTCATTTAGTATATTTAAAATATTAATTTCAAAGTTGTAGAGAAAGTATAGTCTTCTACTCGCGTAGAATGGCTATTATTCTTTGGAAATTCCGACACTCCCTCCTACGTCGCTCCTGTCGTAAACATCAACTCGTGAATAGCAGTGATCATTCTACGCTCGTTGAAGAATATACCATTATTTGATAACAGTGGTGGGAGAATGGTTTATCAGAGTGACGACAAACCGACGACGTTGAAGTGATCGGACGAGTTTTCGATTGCTGCTCCCGCACTCGCCAGTGGCGCGTTCAGGGACTGAACAGGTAGTCGACGCGGCGCGGCGCGGCGCGACGCGGAGCGGAGCGAAAGCGAGCAGCATGGGCGGGGCCTTTGATCGTGCCACGCCGCATTAGCCGCGCGTGCTGTTATCGCGGGGAGCGGTGCGCGGGGGGCTTTGCGGCGGACCCCGCCCCCCTGCATCCCGTTCCTCCCCCGCAGCCGCAACCCGAGCCGCTCCCCGCCTCGTGAACTCTGTTCCCCACCCTGCCTCGCCGCAGCAGCAGCCACCGCTCGCGCCAGCCGGCCATCCCCCGCTTCTCCCGGCAGCGCGCCTCGCTTCTCCGCACCGCTTCTGGATGCTGGCCTCGCTTCTATCCGGTCGTCTCGCTTCTCCTAGCTCCGCCCCGCTTCTTCCCGCTTCGCCTCGGTTCCACATGCTCCGTCCCGCTTCTGCCTCATCCGCCCCGGTTCTGTCTGCACTTCCCAGCTAATGCTCGTTCCACGTACCTTCTACCCGCCCCGTGCCGCTCTGCTATTCCCCGCAGTGTCCCGCTTCTGTCTGGACACCTTTTACCCGCTCTAGGCCGCTTCTTTCCGTTCCCCTCAGCCTCGCCCGCTCCATTCCGCTTCTATACTGCTTCTGCCCGATACGTTCTTTTCCCCCACCCCGCTTCCGATTGTTCCGTCCTGCCTCTACCTCCTCAGATCAATTCTACCCGGTTCGCCCTGCTCTATCTCTAACCCGCTCCGTTCTACCCGTTCTGTCCCGCTTCCACTCGCTTGTTGCGAGTGTCGCGTGTTCCTATTATATCTGCTCCATCCCGCTTCTAACCGCTCCGCCCCGTTTCAATTCACTCTGCTCCGCTCCGACCAACTCTGCTTCTTCGACTCGTTTCTGCTCGCTCTGCCCCGCTTCTACCGGCTCCGTCCAGCCTCACCGATTTCGCCTCGCTTCTGCCCGCTCCGCCCAACATTTTGTGGGGCCCTTCCCGCCCCACCCCGCCATGCCACGCCACGCCTCGCTTCACCAAGCCACGCCCCCTCCCCGCTCCGCCCGGCGAGACTCACCGCCCCCACCACTGCCACTCGCCGCGCTTCACTAAAGTAGAACTGCGGCGCATTACCGCAGCGGGCGGGGAAGCTGCACCTCGTTAGAATCACGTGGAGAGAAGTAGGACCAAGAGGGCTGCATTTCGATTGCGATCCTCACTCGAAAAGAGGGGATACATTTCAAATATTCCGGTGCAAGTTCCAACAGAAGTAACCTTGTAAGAGGGAAACTTAAAACACTTGTGCACGTGAATTCTGTTAGATTTAAACAAGGATACTATTTTATAGTAGTGCAGGTTATTCTGGGAGACTAAATTGAGTGCCGAAGTAGGTGGAAGAGAAAATATCGGGGAAATATCGGGAATAGGGAACGATCGCCCATATCGCAAGGACACAAAACCCTGCCAAATACTAATAAAATCGGATTCGTTCACGTTATACAGCAAGGCACATTTATTGATTGTTATTGTCCTCGAATGTCGAGCAGCCATTTAAGTGCAATTAAATTGTGTGGCTACAAAATTATGTATATATAATGTACTTGAATATAATTACGGCATAATCGCAGAATACAAAAGGAAAGGCCCCAATTTTTGTAAGATCAAATTGCTTGTTTCTCTTCTAATAATTTTTGCTCGGAAAGAACAATTATTCGAATTTTCGTCGATTATTCTAAAATAGAATGTTGAAGATAAATGATCTATTACATTTAAAAAGTATTAGTTTTTCCATTTTTGAGTAACTCTTAAGCAACTTTTTTAAATTTTTTCACTCTGGTTGTGCGATAACACAATCAAATTGTAAGTAAACGACGATTAATTAAAATTACTGACAAAATCATATAACATTTCTAAACAGCTATTACTACTGAAGTTTGATCATTTGAAAATATTAATTATAATAAAAATTAAAAATATAACTTAATGAGCAAAGTAAATACACTGTCTCGAAAACTATGTCAGTACTAACAAAGCAAAGGGGCAAATATTAGTTTGAATTATGTTACAATTTTGGGTTTCGTCTATTATATGGTGAACAATATGCTTAAAAAACTTGATAATCGAATATTTGAAACAAGATGCGTTATTTCACATTTCCCTAAATATTTTTCATATATAAATCATGGGTTATTTGAAAGTAATTCCACATATTGAACGTGATTCAATTTCGAAATTTTGCAACAATCAAATGCAAAATAAACTTAATGTTTAGTTTCCAAATTAGATATTCGCAAAGGACGTATCATTGTTTCACATTTCACACTTGATCACATACTCCGATAAAGGTAATGTGAAAAAAGAAAGTACATTTTCAGATCTAGGTAGATGTTTTTCGTACATTACAGTAAAAGCTAGAACGAGAAAGGAGAATCGTTGAATGAGTTTTCATTTCGCTGCTGCCATTTCCGAATGTTTTCTCATTTTATAAAATTAATGTACGTCTATTTTCATCTTCCAACTACTCGTGTAATTGCTTTACCTCTGCAACGAAAATAATGAAAACTGACATTGCGAGCTACAATGATGGAACGGTATATTACGCACAAATGTTTTTCATGTGTGAGAGGGCGAGATTGTTTTTTTTCCTCCTCTTTTAATTTCACAAAATGAAGTTGGGGACATTAAAATTATTTTTAGTGATGAACATGCACAAAGATTTTCGTTCCCTGCTTTGTACAAAGGAGGTTAATAATTCTTCAAACAATTCCTAATCGTACATAGTTTAAATAGAAAGCTCAACCAGAAAGGAAGTGTGTTCAAAAATATGAACACAAAGGTTTAGTTAAATACAGTTTAAACCTGAGATATCATAAGAATGAAACTCTATAATCGCTTTCAACTAAGCAGGAATTTCGGAAGTACAAGCAATGAGTGTTATTAACCTCAAAACACAATGAACAAAATAACTCTTTACAATATTTTGTTCAATCTATTCTTTTGGACATTCATTAAAGAAAATTTCTACAACGGAAAATAATTTATATCAATTTTTAATTTTATCATTTCACTTATATCTTGTCATTGTCATACTTTTTATATACTTCAGCACCGGTTTTACATGTTTAAAATAAACGCTAACTGTATGCTAGCAATTCGATTCGTCCACATGTAATAGATATAAAGGCAAATTAACAAAACAAAATTACCGATGGAAATATTTATAATACTGGCGTTTTTTCGTGTTTGTTATAGAGAGGGAATTTACTGAAAAGTTGAATTACTCGTAGTAAATAACTTGTTTTCAAAAAAATGTATTTACTACTAGCCCACTTAAAACTTTCGCAACAACTGTTACCTCATACACTAAAAATAATAAAAGGAATATTTCTTTTCATCCCGTTGTAGAGAGACACCGCCTTCTCCAAGAAAAACATTCACTACACTAACTGAACTAATGATTATAGTAGTGGACGCGCTCGGAAACATCAATCAATTAATCCTGTTCCGAAATATGGAAAGAAAATACTGGCGTGTGTTGTGGGTTGTCTACCCCCACATACATTATACATACATATATACATGGATCTTCTAATATTTTTTCTCGCCCTTTCAGAATCACCATTAAGGCTAAGTAGAGAGATAACCATGAAATCGTATTACGCCAGACTCCAAAACTAGGGACTCCAATCGTTGAGAGAAATTTTGAATGATTTTCATTACCAATTCCCTCAGTTTGCATCATGCGATATGTTATATGAATACGAAATGGTTACTAAGAACCGTTCTAAATTGATATGTTGAGATTATATAGTTACCGTTTTCTCCTTATGTCATAACCAAGTACGTTATTTGAGATAACGGCAGAGTGTCGCTCAATACTTTTCTTAACACCACGTTCTTAGAATAATAAAAAATAAAAATAAGAATTAACTTTTTGGGGGGATGCAAGTATCCATACGTCATCTTTAGATACGACTCCTCTAGTTTGATTGTACTTACCGGACGGCCACTGTCAAATTCCCTACCGGACGCCATCCAAATCTCAAAGAGGGACATTTCGTTTTCTCTTTGGCGGCATTATGATGATGTAACAGAAGAGAATTACGAAAAAAAAATACTGTATAAGGAATTTTCGATAGTTGTCAAAGGTGTAATATTCCAATACATATGAACATAATTACGAGTAAATAGTACACAGTATATCACCAAAATCGTTAAAAATCCCGAGTAATACTGACGATTCCTAGCGGCATTGTTTTTAGCACACGTGTTAATCATGTCACTGATATGTAAGCAATCGAGGCAAAATGACTGATGCAGTAACTGATGAACACATTTCATGAACAAACAGAGAAAAAGGAAATTACAGGTTGGTCCATCTACCTTGTTACGATATTAAACACGTAATTCATTTAAGCGTAAACCCAATACGCGACAAAACATTTCGACACAATGTGTTCCTTTCATGAATACAGCTCTCTCGGTGAAACAGTATTTTTTTCCCCGCACAC
The DNA here is from genome assembly GCA_031308135.1 of Acheta domesticus. Taxonomy (NCBI): domain Eukaryota; kingdom Metazoa; phylum Arthropoda; class Insecta; order Orthoptera; family Gryllidae; genus Acheta; species Acheta domesticus. The sequence goes on along the minus strand of JAHLJT010002406.1, from coordinate 95,786,156 downwards.
GCCAGACAACATACGGGAGAACACAGAAGACCCGAGAAGTCTGATGTCGGCACAGTAAAGTCTTGTCACCGGGACACCCCCCACTCCACCCCCATCGACCCACATTTCTCCGCCCTTTGGGAGCGCCTCTCTCATTTCATTCCGCCACCATTCATCTTCCCGGGGCGGTTAATTCCGTTGACAGTTTTCGCCTTCCTCGGATCCCTTCACAGCATTTTTTTTCTCCGCCCTGCGCCCGCTATTTGTTCGCCGTCGCCCCGCTTCATTACACAGACACGCCCCCCACCCCCACCCCCGAAACAAGTTTTGAGAGGAAGAAGGAAGGGCGACGGAGCACCGGCTCTGTTGAGACTGTTGGAACTCTGTTGAGACGGGAAGAAGCGAACGCGAACGCGCGCTTCAGCGCTCAACGACGAAAACAACTTAATCAACTCCCTCCGCCGCCACCGCCGCCGCCACCGCCGCCAGACAGAAGGCTACACACGTCGGCGTCGGTGAAGTTCCGCGAATCTGGAGATGGAGGGAAGGGGGAAGCCGTACTTTCCGTTGCAGCCCTGCTTCTACGGGTCGCCCCGGTGCTTTGGTACTTCCGTTGCTGGTAATCGCTATGGTGGCGACGTCCTTGGCAGGTGCGCGTGTACCCATGCTTTTAGAGCTTAGCTAATCTATTTGATGAAGTTCGCCTTTCGTGAACGTACTGGTGACTGCTGCTCAAGATGTGAAAAGGGTTACGTGCTCATGCAATGATTATAATGATGTTAAAACTGAATTATAGAGAAGACATTTTACGTTATAGAGAATATTGTGGAAGTTCTCACCACTACGGTTCTTGATTTAAAAGCAGAGTAGGTTAAACTTGAATCATTGCTTTACGTCGTCTTAGTGATCAGGATAAATTATTGAATACTTTTATCACAAAACCCTGGAACTTGTTCTCAAGGGATACTGTGATATCTGAAATCTTATATGCGTATTATGTATTGTCAATTTTCCGCAAGTCCATTTCCAGTTCAGGCTCAGAAAAACAAAAACAACATAATGTCATATTAACTAGTGATTTCCCAGTTTCTAGCACCTTCAAAAAACAAATATATTAATTAACATTCCTCTTTTACATTATGGTGGGCATTATTTTTCTTTGGTTCTGATTTTTTTGATCTGTAACATTTCCCTATTATATTTAAAAATGTAAACAAAATTACAGATACACATTTTACGGCTCTTCAACTCAAATCACCGTGCACCCTCGTAGGTTGAGTTTACACATGGTATAGAGCTCCGCTATTCATAGTGTCAAAGCCGTACTATTTCGACGAGACTGTGTTGTTACAAAACATTGTGTTAAAACCGTGGTCGAAGGTCTTGTGTTTTAATACACCAAATTATCTGTACTTAAGCCTAAATTTTTATTACATACAGTACGTCAAAATGTAACCAAAAAACTTGAAATGAACTGAGGAACTGGTTACTATTTGATTTTGTGTTAAACATTTCTCTTTCGCACATTGTTTTTGGATTTAAAACAAAAAGGGCGGTGGAAAACGAAGAAACTCTTGCTTTACCAAAATTACGACAACCTTCGTTGCACTTTCCAGCTCTTCTTGGAACACCACTTCAAGAAGAGTCATTATTTGCATTTAGAAATATACCCCATGAACACGCCACGTCTAAGCGCCATTTCTCCCTTAGTGTCTCAGTCTGGCAACAAGGGTTGCAGGTCAGTGATGTTCTTTCGACAGGCGCCACAAGAGCGCTCTCACATTGTATACACGTCAGTTCATCGCGCAGAGCGACGAGATCTCCTTTTCTCGAAATTATAGGAAAGAAATGTATTCTTCACATGGAATTTGAGTCGGAAGAGCAATTGAGTGACGGGGTCATTTAGTCACAGGATTAAGCAAATCTTTAGGGACGGAGTCGTTAAAAAATAGTGCGAATAAGCTATTTTTGAGCAAAACGTGAGCACATGAGCATAACTTTATGTAAAGCAGGGGATAACTTTTCTTAATCGTTTCCATAAGATGCTATATTACTTAAATACGTTTTCAACCTTTGATAGAAGCTAAAGTTTCACCCATATTGTTTCACCCATATTGTTTCACTCATATTGTTTCACTCATATTGTTTCACTCATATTGTTTCACTCATATTGTTTCACTCATATTGTTTCACTCATATTGTTTCACTCATATTGTTTCACTCATATTGTTTCACTCACATTGTTTCACTCACATTGTTTGACTCATATTGTTTCACTCATATTGTTTCACTCATATTGTTTCACTCATATTGTTTCACTCAAATTATTTCACTTATTATTCACTAATGCACCATCGCATGACTGCCCCAAAGCGTACTGATGGGTAGATTTAGACTAGTTAGCTTGTCATTTACGTTAGTTACATGGTAAAATTATTGACATACCGGATACTCTTGAAAATATTCGGGGGACGTGACACCCCGCACCTTCCGTCATAGACACTCGTGCCCGCAACTGTTATCAACCACGAGGTGGTTGGCCGCGGCCCAATGAATCAGCGGCACCGACTGGGGTTGGAAGTCGGTCACAATTGAACGGCATCGAATGACGATCTCATCGGCCGATCGCCACTCGCCGGGCGAAAGGATGCTTAACAAGGGCCGGCGGGGAATTGGCACGTGGCTTTGCGTAAACGTTGCGCGAACAGGTGGGTCCGAACAAGATTGCTGGGGCTGTGGGAAGCAAAACGAGTTTCCGTCACGCCTGTATTTTTTTTTTTTTTTTTTGCGTTGGTACGCGAAAGGAGGCGGACGTTCGCGAAGGAAGAATATGTCGATGGATATGAGTCAGCGTTCCTCCTACAAAAACAACAACACTGGCTACAAATCTACCATTGCGAACACGCACAAAACGAAGGGAACGTCAACTCTTCATTACACTCTCAGAAAACTTTGTCATTACAATGTTTCATACGTCTTTTGTTTTGATTGTTCATTTTACATTTGCTCAATTATTTCTTTTGATGGCAAATTTAATTGTATTTTCTGGATACCGTTTGTCATAATCCGTGATTTTCCAGTCAATAAAAATGATACTGGAAGAAATGAAAAATAAATGGAGCCATGAATGGACAAATTATAAAGCCAGCTATCTACATAAATCTATAAACAGTTTTTATGCATTAGGCACTGACACTAAATTCCGACGCAGGGAGCAAGTAGTCCTTTCAAGAATACGAACTTGTCATTGTAAATTAAGCCATCTCTATTTGATCCAAAAATCACATCCACCCTCATGTGATTTATGCAATACACCTTTAAACCTTGATCACATTTTCAAAGTATGATCCAGGTTTAACAGTCAAAGAGTATCAAATGGATTTAACCACCACTCAATACTGCATTCTAAAGTAGACCAAGAAAAAATAATCAAATTTTGTTTAGCCATTAACATATTTATGGACATTTAAAGCCAATGGATTCATGTAAATTGTAATTGTTGTATTACTATTGTAAGATAATTGGAAATGTAATTGTTATAATTTTCTACTGTTGTATTGTAACTAACTGCATTATAATTATATTGTAACTGTATTATACAAGAAGTCTCTAGTAACCGCGATGTTGATGAGACTAAAAATAAAAATAATTTTAAAAAAATGATATTCTTCTTTCTTACATATTCATTCCTTTGACGGAGGAATTATTTACATTTATTCTAAACTAGAGAAATATAATGGCAGAAAACATGTATATAAAGGTCTCTAGTTCTACGAGTAACATTTTCGTAAGTGAAGAATCCTTGCATTAAAGGACACACACACACACACACACACACACACAAGTTCCTAACCAAAACGTCACTCCAGGAACTGACGTGCGATAAACACAGCATGTCACTTGCACGTTCAGGAAAAGTTATGCCTGGTTCCAGTTAGTGCCGCCCCTGAGAATTATCTTTCCAGGCAAACTCGACAAAAGAACATGGAAGATAGCATTTAAAACAATTCTAACCATATCATTTCCCGAGAAACATTCCAAGACACGACAGTGAAATTTTCGATCTCGAGGTACGAAAGCCATTAATACAATTTATTAGTGATCTTTTTTATAAAGTGATATTTTTATATTGAATATAACATTAGTTCGTTAAATTCCGAAAAAGAAATTAATAAATATACTTTCAAGAAATGGGATTTTCTTTTTTAAATCGAATGAGGCTTTCACCCTCTAGTCTCTCTTTAGCGAAGCGTTTTCTGAGGAGTGCACTGCGTACCCCCACCTCCATCCCTACATTTCAAAGAACCAATCCTCTTAACGTCTTCGATGTTGCAGAGGTATTTTCTTGTACATACATTTGTAAATACGAGCCACCTTAAATACATTGGAAAACAGTATTTACTTACTTGTTATCAGGAGGTTCATCGGATCGTACGATAGTTTTTCTATAGCAAACAAAAATATGTGAAAGCATGAGGTTCTAGTCAAGAATAACGAAATTCTGGTAAAAATTGCACCGTCTGATATTTGATTTGATCGGATTTGTAAAAACTTCAACATTGCCGCTGTGCATCGCGTACCGCCAAAAGGCAACAGTTCACGTAACAAGTCACGCCCCCCAGTAGGTTCCCGTTGCTTTAAATTAACGGTGGGAAGTTCGCCCAGTTCAGCTTCGCGAGAAACCCCTTTCGTGAACGCGAACAGCGAATGCGGCGACTCGGGCACCAGGCCGCGGAAAAGGCAACGACGGAGGCGGAGAGCGTGGGCGGAGGTTGCGTAAGCGGCGAAGATCCGCTAAGCGTCCACGCCGATGCCGATGAGACGCCCTGATGGCCGTGACTCCGCCGCCGCCATCTCAGCCCCCACTGCTACCACCACAGCCGCCAATCGCCACCACAACCGTAACCACTGGCGAAGTCACCTCTGCCACCGTCGCGCCGTTGGCACCGGCACACTACTGCCGTGAACACTAAAAGCGCCGCCTCCTCCAGAACCACTGCAACCACAACTGCCGCAACCACCACACAACCGCAATATAAACGCCGCAACCACAACTCAACCGCCGCAACCACAACTCAACCGCCGCAACCACCACAAAACCGACGCAACCACCTCAATTCGCCGCAACCACAACCCAACAGCCGCAACCAACAAAAACCGCCACAACCACCACAAAACCACCGCAACCAACACAAAACGGCCACAACCAACACAATACAGCCGCAACCAACACAATACAGCCGCAACCACAACTCAACCGTCGCCCAACACAAAACCGCCACAACCACCACAAAATCGCCGCAAACACCACAAAACCGCCGCAAACACCACAAAACCGCCGCAAACACCACAAAACCGCCGCAAACACCACAAAACCGCCGCAACCTCTACAGCCGCCGCATTCGTTGAAACCGCTTCAACTTCCACACAAACACCGCAATGACCACAACCGCGGCAACCACTTCAGCCGCCATCACTGACATTTTTGCCACCGCCTCCGTCGCCACCACCGCTGCCAAGACACCGCCGCCGCCGTCGCCGCCGAGGCCGTCACCTGGGTCGCGGTGCATCCGCGCGAATGTTTCGCCTCCTCGCTGGTGACGATGTGATGGGCGGACCGTGACTAACACTTGACAAATTAATCGATCGTTCGACCCTCATCGATTTATTTAGCTCGTTATGCGTCCATGAATTCCGACTGGGATTTAATATCGTGGAATATCTCGAAAAAGAAAAATTAACAAAAAGGTTCTGTATTCCAAAATAAAACGAAGTTTCGACCTTTCTCTTTTTTTTTGATTTATTTATATTTTTTGGTACACTTCTCTTAAGAAATACCCTTCGAGAAAAATAAACCTATGGTATTAATAAATTCACGGATTTGCAGACTCTTTGGTAAATTCCACATTACAGATTGATGATTTACGTTTTACACTGACATTATTATTAAGATTTCTGCGGTAATAATAATCAATAAATGACCCAAAGGCTATTTGTTTCTACAGTTAATTATATCTGACGTAAAAACTTATCAACTGAATGCAATTTACGATCAGTATTTCAGGTTTCAAACGGCAAAATGACAATATCAAATGATGTGTACGCACACATTTCGCCAGAAATAATTTGTTAGCTCAACATGCGGATTAAACAAGTAAAGTGGACATAATACTTGAGCATTCCAAAAAATGAGTACAGCGAAACAGTCATTTAAAAACAAAGACATGTCTAAACCGAGACAAAAACAACATAAATCACCAAATAAATACATTAAATTCAATTTTCAAGAGCACTCTAAGACGAAATTCCAACCCATCAGTCTCTTCAGCACGAGATTTCCTGTACAAAGTCAGATTTCACACCCGGGAAAGCACAGTCAATCTAATTTCAATTCTGAACAAAAATAATCTTGATCAGCCTCTTATCATTGCAGCAAATGCATTTAATTAATGAAAATTAATATCCTACTGTATTTCTTACCTATCGCACCAAGACTTGCTCTTTTCGACTTCCTTTTACTAGGTGTCTTCCGTTTACTTTCTTTTCACATCCACCGAAAAACCGATTCCACCCGAACAAATTTGATTTAAATTTCACTCGAGTCCCTTCCATCAACGCCGAATTGAACCAATTAGCGCCTTCCTCTATAACTTAGCCGAACTCATTACGATTCCTGAGGGACGCTGCGCATCCATGATCGTTATCTTGGCCGAAGCCCTTCCCCGCCCCACCTTTCTCCAGGCGAGCAACGCCACCGGCGGGCAATCAGCAACACTGAGCAAAAATTAACGCTTCGGCACCCAATGGGATGGACGCGCGAAAGCTTAAATTCAAGAGAAGTAGGTTTAATACCGATTGATTGAGTTTGGTGTTCAATATATTGTTCAAAACAAATATCGATTAACTTGTATTTGTATTAACAGGAACGGTGTGTGAATCATATGCAAATTAATGGATCAATCGCCGTTCGGCATCAGTTTTAAAAGGGTACTGAAATTTGAATATACAAGTTATAATCGTTATAACAAAAGAAGAAGATGTAATGAAAATAATATACTGTTTTTCTTGCACTTCTCTCTCCCTGCAAATACAGTTTTGTGGTAACGTCCTCCTACTGCCAGTCTTCTCAAGGTCATGGAAAGTTAGTCCCTACGGGGATATGAGTACAGATATTCTCTCGTCCCCTAAAGAATGCGAGTGGAGATATAATGGAGAAAGAAAAATCACGCACAGTCCATGTGCGCCAAGAATTGTTCGAAGAAACCATGGAAACGACCAATCAGAACAGCAGGTTCCTACAACATTCATTCGGGAAATATCATCGTCGGAGCCAGATACTTTGTTTGAAATATTCGTCCCCGTAGAGACTTAAGAATTTCTTGGTTAACGAAGCTTTTACTGTGTAATTACTTGGTTAACGAAGCAACTACACTACATTACATCAAATTAGTAGATTGAATTAACGAAGACAAGGAGTAAGCCAGGCTTCTATATTTTCCAATAATTCCCGGAACAGAATGAACACCCCTATAACTTCTTGAAATTATTTTATTACGCGTCAATTTCGAACAAATAAGTTTCGCGAAATATAAATGGCTAATCATACAACTGTTTTTCCTCGTACATTTTCTTTCTTTTTGATTCCCTTCTTCCCTTTTAGATCTCAATTACCAAAAACAACAGCGTCTTCTCTTTAATAATACTTACATCTCTTTTATATAATGTATGAAATCTGAGCGCCAACAACATATCGCAACGGTCGCTCGGTGCGCACAAACGATGAAGAGAAATGGAGCACCACAAACATACGCATCTGGCTTACTGAACTGCATTCCGAGGCCTGCCAGCAGCAACCGTCGCGGGAGATTGTTTTAGTAGCGGAAAAACAATTTCCAAAATCCGGTTCTCAGGACGCGAGCGGCGCCGGGACCGGGGCAGGGCGGGACGAAGCGGGCGGAGGAGGGGTGGCTGCAGGACGGGGCTGAAACGCGAGCGACTCTGGGACATAGCTTCAACAGAGGCGGGCGGCGGCGGGCGGCGGCGGGCGGCGGCGGGCGGCGGCGGGCGGCGGCGGGCGGCGGCGGGCGGCGGCGGGCGGCGGCGGGCGGCGGCGGGCGGCGGCGGGCGGCGGCGGGCGGCGGCGGGCGGCGGCGGGCGGCGGCGGGCGGCGGCGGGCGGCGGCGGGCGGCGGCGGGCGGCGGCGGGCGGCGGCGGGCGGCGGCGGGCGGCGGCGGGCGGCGGCGGGCGGCGGCGGGCGGCGGCGGGCGGCGGCGGCGGGCGGCGGCGGCGGCGGCGGCGGCGGCGGCGGCGGCGGCAGGTGGCGGCGGCGGGCGGCAGCGGCGGGCGGCGGGCGGCGGTGGTGGGCAGTGGCGAGGGTAAATGTAGAAGTGGTGGCGATTGCGCATCCACAGTGATATGGAATTAAATTCAGACGCATGATATCTGATCTGAATCTATAAAATAGAAAATGTTTGCACCATTTGAACCACTATTCCGTGTATGGTACAAACCCACGAACATTCGCCCTCATGCGCGACTTTACGATATCGTAGGTATCTGGGAAAATGACACTCTACCAAGATTATCGTGTGTAATCACGAGACGTGATCACAATGCATGGAATTTGATTCTAACTGTAGCGACAATGTCTGCTACTAAATCTATTTTCATAAAACCTCATGTTGGTAGACAACTCTAATCGGACAAATAGATTCCAGAGGACGTGACATTGGAATGTACTACTATCAGCACACAATACCGCCAGAATCCAGTACCACTTCCATTTATTGTACCCTTAAAATGAAAATTTGTGCAAAACGCGTTGCATCAAGTGATCGCAGAGCTCTAAGAAGCCCGGTAATCCCTCGTTCACAGAACCCTAAGTGAGGGATGGTTATTCTACAGAGCGAGAGAAATCATAAGCCTAAATGTTGCTTTCTATGCGTTACATTATGAGCTCCAGTTCCCACTTACCAGACTGCAACTTCTCTTTATCGGAGGCATGGTTCGGTTAGGCAAAGCAAAGATTATGGATCCCAATAAACAGAAAACAAAATAAAAATTTTACACTAAAGCTATGGTTTTTCTTCAACTTATAAAAAGGCCTTACTAAAACTTATAAACTAAATCCGTTGCTGCATATGAAACGTAATTTGGTGAAGAGAATTAAATGAAATTAAAGTAAAATGGGTTCATATGAACTATAATGAAAATGTTGTTATGTTTTTTGCAATCTACATACAGATATTGCATTTGCTAAATAATTATAAAATTATCAAATGTATTCAGAAGATGATTAGACGGTAAATGGTTAAAGAGGGAATTAGTTTTGATACATATTAAGAATTGATAAACGCTTTAAATCATTTAAAATTAACAGATTCTTAATATTCACAAAATGCCGCAATATCAGATTCTACTGTATGAAGACAATTCCCATTTACAAATTCGAAACATTAATTCCATTTGCATGAATATAAATTAATAATCATCGACATTGATTTCTTCAGTGTGCAAGTTGACCAACTCTCACTGTTACTAAAATACCTAACATGATTTAAATTACAAAACAGAATTCTTTCTTTCTTGAACATTAATTACCTTCACTCCATAATTTTCTAATTAAATGCCAAGATACGGTTTAATACCCTTACAGCGCCTCCTCTTCACATCGTTTATAATTGAATAGGGCTCCACAAATTCACATAATTTACAGAAAGCCATAACACTTATCTAATGTAAAAATACTGAAATAGACAAGCTATTGCCGTTACTCATAACACTACACGGGATCATGTCAGACCGTCTTTTTTTTACAAGGTCATAAAACTTTAACACATGTTTGAAATACTCTCAAATCTCCTACAAGCCCTCTGGCTGTAATGAGAAACTGGTGTACTCATCGATTTGAAATAAATATTCAAATATTTTTTCACGCAATAATTAGATTGGTACTACTGACTTCCTGCATGAAGCACTCAAAAGTCTTGAAATGAGCGTCTGTTCGATTACATGTCGGAACATTTGTAACAGCCTACATTTTGATATTGTACACTTACATATTTCTGAGAATCGTCTTAAGTAGCCTTGAAAAAATAGTTAATAATATCACAATTAATGAGAACGAACATCAAATCGGAATGAATAGGAACACACTAATCATTCCAATACCAACATTAAGACTGCTGATACGTTCTGCACACAAGCCACGAATGCATTGAAGTCCACGAATACACGTTAGGGAGAAGACTTATTTTGAACACCATGATATCTCACAATTTATATTGACTTTTCCACTCGTGAAATTAAAACCAATACATATACGATACATATAAAATGCTTCAATCAAGGCGGTGTATCTCCAAAAGTGTATCGCCTTTTCTATCCCATTTTTCTTACCGCTTCTCCCTACCGGCCAATCATAAACTGTGTCTCATCTATCTTACGAGGCGGTATACATCGATCGCTATGTTGATGTCCAATAAACCGCGTATGTACTGTAACAAACCTCCTTGATTTTGACATAGCTTTCAGTTATTTTCAATATTTGGCGCATTTTGGAACTCTGTTGGACGTAATTTCACTCGTGGAATAGTCCTATTAAATACCACTGGTGCTTTGGAAATTCTCAGATAAATCCCCTCCTCGCTTCGCGAGTCGGGCATTTATCGATAATTTCCAAAGCACTCATATTACCTATGAAAAAGAGTCCCATATTAATTTTGGCATAACTCATTAAGTCATTCACATTCATTGTGCACATACAACTCCTTACGTAATAATAATAATAATAATAATAATAATAATAATAATAATAATAATAATAATAATAAATCGTGTCTATTTAATAATAAATACTACAAAATAATAAATCGTGTCTTACTTGTCGACCTTGCGATCAAACGTCGTTACCAAGGAGGCAAAGAAACGTCTTAAATACAAGAGTTTGGAAATTGAGGATCAGTCGAATGTAAGGCGTTAAAAGCACAAGTCGTCCCGATAGTTATCAGAGCTCTAGGATTTGTTCCACAAAATTTGTATAAGAACTTGGTTAAACTTCCAGGTTATTCAAAGGACAGGAAAGTGCAAGAAATTGCTTCACTTGGAACTGCCCACATTTTGCGCAAAGTATTCTAGAGGCACCGACAGTCCATAGATCTGCTCCTTAAATAGCTGGTTGCAACCTGGAGTAGATTTTATTTTCAGTTGACTCATAACATCTTTAGTCGTGTGTAGTGGAATAATAATAAATAATAATAATAATAAAAAATATTAATAATAATATTAATAACAATAAAATATTAATAATAATATTAATAACAATAAAATAATAATAATAATGAAACAAACATCAAACATTCGTAATGATTTTGAAAAATAATTAAATTTTTGGTAAAATTTCGAAAAGAAATCCAGAGCGCATCCATCAACCAGTACATTTCCAACCACTGTGCAGAAGTGGCAGTGGCCGCAGCGGCAACAGCAGCTGGGCAAATATAATGACGTTTCGCTTTCGTCGTGTCCGCGGCGCCGGCGAGCGCACTCGGAGGTTGGCGTCGGCAGTGGGCGGGGCGGTCGCGCTTTCTCGTGACCTGTGCGCCTGCCGCCGCCTCCGCCTTCACCACCGCCACAACTTCCAGCCGCATCATCACTATCACCGCTGCCAACATCACCACAATCACCACCAATACCGTCTCTTATCTCCATCACCGCCGGCGCCGCCAACAACACAATCACCATTAACCGTCTCCGACATCGTCTTCGCAATCGTCTACGCCATCGTCAACGCCATCGTCTACGCGATCACTTCGACCATCGTCTCAGTCATCGTCTCCGTCTCCGCCATTGTCCCCGCTATCGTCCCCGCCATCGCCCCCATCGTCCCCGTCATTGTCCCCGCCATCGTCCCCGTCATCGCCCCGCCGCCGTCCCCGCCGTGTCCCCGTCATCGCCCCGCCAACGTCCCAGTCATCGCCCCCGCCATCCTCCCCGCCATCACCTGTGTCTGTCTCCGCCCAGCCACCGCCTTCTCCACCGCCAAAACCTGTCCCCGCCATCTCCACCGCCATCATTCTCCCTCCCTCCAGCTTCAACTCCATCGCCACCTCCCTCACGGCCACCGCCGCAGCCACCTCCTTCGCCCCGGACGTCCGCCAGACGCGCGCGCAGCAATGAACGAGGCCGCTTGAGGAGCCAACGGAGCGCCGGCGCTGCGGTGAAAGGCGACTGACGCGTGGGCTCCACGAGAAGCTGTGAGAGGCTGGGCGACCAGCATGACTTCCTCGCTCTCAGCGAGTACGCATCGAGGAAATTCTATACATGCAGGTATTAAAAACGCGTTACTTTGATGCCTGGAAGAGAGAGATCATCAGCAGGGCCAAGATACACCTTCCGTTGGTTAAATCCATTTGAAATTTTGACGTCTGTTTAAGAAGAGGATTTTGTAGATGAAATTTTTTACCATTTCTGATGCCCATAGTTATCGGCAATACCTGCTATAGCATTAATGTACATAAAATATAGATATTTACAGTACAGAAAATTCACTGACACGTTTCTAACTCCAGAGACAGAAAGTACTCAACTTCAGATATATGTCACTTAGAGGAAAGGGTGAGCATAAATTGTTTAATAAAGCTGATTAAATATACACTAAGCAATATAGAGCTTAAAACCATGCAAAAGCAAAATCAACATAGCATAATGCATAAGCAATATTACATAAAATTCGGTGCAATGATTCTGAGTCTATGGGGTATTAGAAGTAAACATTTCGAGGCACGATTATAAAATTTTAAGGAGACTATACAGATAGTTTGGCCATTCAAATACAATACCATTTTGGATTCCATATGTTTACTACCATTCGGAAATTCACGCATACTTGTAGCAGAGAGAGTTTTGTATTTTTCACATGGATAAAAAGCAAAACTAATAAAACATGACCGCCGAAAGCGAAGCGGAGAGCTGGGTAATGAGAAACTCATACAAGCGCGATCGTGAGCGCCAGGATTTTCGGGAATTAATGAGGTCCACCGCATAAAAATTACCAGAGCTTTGCCAAAACACCAGTAAATAGAAGCCGAAAGCCTCATCAGCATGCATTCATTCACTTGTAAATTAAGCGTGACTGCGGAACGCTTTCGAAAGAATGACTACAAGCTCAGCGGGGATTTGGAACAAGGCTGAAGCTCGCCGGATGAATGGCGCAGCCGAAAAATGATATTGCGAAAAAAAGATGCGCAAAAAGAGCTGAAGATCAAGGATGTTACGACACTGAAAGGTCACGAAGGAGAGATGCGGGTCACGGAAGAGAGGGCTTAAAGGAAGGTCACGACTTCTCGCTTTATTAGTTCTATCCTGAATCTCGTAGCTGCAGACTCACAAATATCGTACTCATTACCTTTTTATCTTTTTTTATCGTATCCTGTTTCAAACTTATTACTTCTCCTACCTGCTTAAAGTAAATCAGAAATCGTTTTGTTCACTCTATATTGTTAAATTCTATTAAAATAAGTGAATTAAAAATCCATTTATATATTGCGATGCGTCACAAAGCGGTTTTAAATAGTTAGAAAACTAATTTTATGTTTACAGTTTACATTTAAAATACAGAAAATAAATTCAGCGCCTTTCACATCGCGTTGACATGAATTTGATGACGTGAATGACTTGACATGAATTGTGCTGCGCCATTTATCTTAGTTTCATTGCTATCTTCCCAAGCTCTTTCCAAAATAAAATTCTAGCTATGGAACTGAGACGTTCAGCTCCTGCTGTAGTTACCCATCAGATTCTTCACTAATTCAAATTATTTCCACACAGATATTTACTGTCTTTAAGAGTCTTGATATATTCTAATCTCTGGTTTAATGTCACTTACCTACATTTGTAAATTTTCTATCCCCTTTATGTTTGCCATGTTCGCCGATACTTTCTCTTCCTTTCTCCTGCATTCCTGTTTATTCTTATAATACCACGTCTCACCAAGATCGATCAGCAGAGACCTCCAACCTGCCAATGTAGGACCTCAAATGAATAAGAGAGCAGCAACAGGAGGGAAGCAGAAAATTCTCGCAGTTGGGTCCCACGTTTGAAACTATCCCAAATAATTTTAGCACAATTTTATATTAGTTTATAAATATGTCAACATTTATCAATATTAATTTTTGAACTGCAAAAATCGCTTATTTTTTTACGATCATTTTTATTACATACGTTGACCCATTCAAAATCCTTAGGAGTCCCATAATTTGATCATGCTTATCACCCTGTAAGACAGTAATCCGACTCCGCATCAACGGCAACGAGAGATCACACGCTGAAAGAGGCTCGGCGCGGAAGGAAAGTCTTTTCCGTGACGCAACGCTGGGAGAAAAGCGAGCAGACCTCCCACAGACAACAACGGGGAAAAAGGACGCCGCAGCCGCAGCCTTTCTCCGGAGGCAAAAGAACCCGCCGCGAACAGGTGGATGGGCGCCGTCGCCCCGGCAACCAGTTGGGCCATCCACACGACGGGGGAAAAAAAGGCGCACAACACTCGACATAAATCAACAACCGCTCGCCCGTTCCTCGCAAATCACGTATCGAAGTTAAAGTGGCGAACGTTAGGAGGACGAGCAAAAAGAGAGATAATTGTTGGAATCTGCTGCGCTCTCCGCACGTAATACCGCGGCGCCGCGCCCACTCTTCGGCTCGCTGGCGGGCGCGCCGCCGCCGCCGCCCGCTGCCCCAAACTCGTTACGCGCTGTTTATTTAGAGCCGACTCGAAGGCGGCAATTCCACGTTATTTACAACGCACTTGCCTTGGCTTGAGGCATGAAGATGAATTAACGGCGCGAGGAGACGGATGGGGGAAATGAGGATTTACCGGACGAGGTGAAAAGGATGGCAGAGCGAAAATACTGGAATAGCAGACGCAAGAACCGGGTGTGTTAGCGTATGTAGGTGAGACAGCAGAAGACTTCACAGACTTCACTTTTGGCGGTTAGGCAGCTGTTAGACGTGAGTTAAACTATGCCACTGTCTGGATTAGAATTCTGAAGACTTGTGATTCTAGAGAGGTTGTTCCCACATGACCATGTGATCCATCCCCCAAGATGTATAAAGAATCCAGCATGGTTACAATTATGCGAACGTTTCGACAATGTTAGAACTAGATTGTAGCGCAACTTCACGAAAAAATACACTGATCAATGGAAAATTAAACGAAAAGGCATGTATGGACGAAGCGAGCTAAAACATACACTAAGCATCCCTGAATTGGAATAAATCTGCTTGGGAAGCAAGGAAAGAATGACAGATTCTGTATTCTACAGAATGTAGCCCAGAATTAGAATGCAGAAAGGGAATAAAAAAAGACTAAGCGAAAAAAAATGAAACCGAAAGGAAGAAAAGAAATAGAAGAAACTTAAAGAAATGGAATAATAGAAAAGGATAAGAGGTGTGAAAAATAATGTTTTCCAAGAAGAAGAAGAATCGCAAAGCGAATCATGAAGATTCCCGGAGAAAAGAATATTGAGCTGTCTTCTTTTTCACGCACTTCTCCTTCAATTGATTCTTTGATTCATTATTTCGTGTTTTCGGACGCGACAATGGCTATGATCGTTTGTTCCGTAAGTATAGTGTATGTTTTATAAAGGAGATTGCGGTGATTTCTTCCCCCGGTGGATTGTGAGATCCGGCGCCGACCAGCCGAGACAAGCTCGAAGCTCCAGACAGGTCTAGGAACATGTGTGGTAGTGTTCTGTAAGTACAAGTGTAAGTTAGGGGTAGAGGATAGGAGAAGGAAGAGGAAGGCAATACAGCGGGCGGTCCATGGTCCGTTTGATACAGTACTTCTCCGCAATTCCCCTGATATTGATCTAAGAAACCACGGAAAACTACCGATCAGAGCAGCCGGCCGCCAAAAATCTCCTCCGGGCTGCGACTGAATTCGTCCTAGCTATCTAGTCAGTCACAGAGGAACTAGCTAGATAGCAACCTAACCCTTGAACAGGTCCAGGTCAAAGGCTCTGCAAAGGCATCACTTGATGCCGTGAAGCCCTTTAGCCCTTCCCCGTCAACACATCCTCTACGACCTTAGGGGAAATCCCTGAGTACGTACAGACTTTCCTCACATATTTCTATAGGAAAACCAAGGCCGCAGCGCCCCTGCGCCGACGTATCCTCTCATCAGCGCGGTCGAGGGAACGAGCGGCAACGGGAGGGTGATGAGGAGCGGGGAGGGACGGGGCGGGGCGGGACGGGGCGGGGCGGGGAGGGACGGGGAGGGTCGGGGAGGGGCGGGGCGGGGAGTGACGGGGAGGGGCAGGGGAGGGGACGGAGAGGAGGGAACAGGGTAGGGCGGGACTGGCTGGAGGCGGGTCGGAGCGGAGAGGAGCGGGGCGGATCTGGGCGGAGCGGTGAGGAGCGGAGCGGGGCGGGGCGGAGCGGGGCGGGGCGGGGCGGGGCGGGGCGTGGTGGGGTGGGGGCGGCGCGGAGCAGAGAGGAGCGGAGCGGGGCGGGGCGAAGCGAGGCGGGGTGGGGCGGGCATGGGCGTGGCGGAGCGGGGCGGTCGGAGCGGAGCGGGGCGGTCGGTGGGAAGCGGGGCGGGTGGAGCGAAGCGGGGCGGGTGGAGCGAAGCGGGGCGGGTGGAGCGAAGCGGGGCGGGTGGGGCGTCCGGAGAACGCCTCCGCCGCCGAGCCCCTGCCTCGGCGCCGCATAACCGAGCGCCGGCGCACTTAACGCCGCTCGCTAACAAGGTGGCATTAGCGCCGATCCACCGGGGCGACGCGACGGCGGTGGCGCCACAGCCCGATGGGCCGTCTCCCTGGGCGGGCGACGCGACCTGTTGCGCGGGGCGGCGTTGCGACCGTCGCCGGATCTCCAGCTACGCTTCTACTGATTAGAATAGGAGTCGGAAGGACCGTGTGCGCAGTTGCTCGACGATAGGGTTACAGATTCAACTCCAACGAACGACACGGATATGTTTTGGGTTTGCAGGGTTTTCTCTGTACGACTAGTCCGATGGGGCACATCCCTAGAAGGTCAAAGCGATCTGTTGCGCGGGTTGGTGTTGCGATTGTCGCATGCACCGGATCTCTAGCTATGCATCCACTGATTATATATCACCCGAGCGCAAGATGAAAAGGATGGCAGAGCGAAAATACTGGCATGGCAGTCGGAAGAACCGTGTGCGCATCTGCTGTGCGGTAGGGATGCCGCTTCAACTCCGTTGAACGACACGAATGTTTGTTGTTGCCTTTTGTTTTGCAGGTTTGGCACTGTACCACCGACGTTGTTTCCATTCTGATAGACCATCGCCCTGGGAGGGCAACGCGACCAGATGCGCGGGCTGGGTTTGCGACTGTCGCATGCACAGAATCTTCAGTTACGTTTCTACTGATTAGATTTCGTCCTTCCAAACACCTCGCGTCCACTTATAATGAAACAGGTCGTCTCTATAGACAGGTATTACCTTCGTTTCACAGCTATTTTTTAAAAGTTTCATTGTAAATCAAGAGGTCTCGTCCGTCACATAATTCAATTGCATCTGCAATCGCTTAGAATAGAGTTCGTTAGCTCGACTCGGCTTGTAATTTCATCTTGTGACTTGGCCCTAAACCACAGAAACAAACCCAGAGTCTGATGGGTCACGTGTCTCGGGGAGCGATGCGACCAGTTGCTCGGTTGTACCTAGCGACAGGTCGCAAGCGCCGGGTAAACAGCTACATCTCACTGATGACATCCGAGAATGATCCTTCTCATTGAAGACCTGAGCGGCGGTATTGCCTGGATATGAAAGACGAAGGTACCGTATTGCTCTCTTCCAAGAGTTCGTGTGCCCTATGGACGAGATGGTTTGTCCTTATTAACCCGAATAGCGTTTGCTGCAAGGGAAAATGTTTAAAACACCAGCAGGTCCCGGCCATCCTGTACTTCAATTACGACTAGAATTCTTTTTAGATAGGATTGTTCATTCAACTCTAACAAACGACATGGATGTTTGATGTGTTTTTTTTGTTTTTTTCCCTTGCAGCTTTGACAATTTACCAGTGATGTGACTTCGTAACCCGATAGACCATTTTCCCCAGGCGCGCGACCTTTTGCATGCGTCGGATCTCCAGCTCCGGATTAGAAACTAGAAGGATCCATATCACACAATACGAAGCCGACATTGCCCGGAGGTCGAATAAATTCTTCGGTCGTTTCACTCTCCCCAATAGTTTACGTACCCCACTTAGGAGATAGTCACTATTAACTAAAATTGACAAATCAAGAAAAGAGAATCGAAACTTCAAGAGGTATCTGCCGAAAAATAAACAATTGCTTAGCGATAGTTTCGACTGCATGTTTTTTCATCTTGTGATGGACATTTTTCATCTTGCGAAGCCATGCTATGTTGGGCCATTTCATTCGGCGGTCGCTGCAAACCGATTGCTTGAGCGGGCACTGGGACTGTCGTATGCTTCGGGTGTACAGTTGCTCTTCTATATAATTATACTAAAAAATTATCCTTTTCATTGAAGATGTTGACGGATGTTGACTGGAGGGGATACGGCAACACCGTCGATTGCATAGAACGAGACAAAAAGGTCTCGTTCGCCAGAGGTGCGCGCTGGAGGTATCCTCTTTTCAAGGGAAGAAAGTCAATGTTTTTTAACAGTCAATACTTTTAACAAAGCCAGTAAATAATGGTACTCTTTTGGAAAAAAGGCCGGAAAGCCATGAGGAGGAAAGGAGGCTCAGAACCGTATGAATAGAACAAGACAGGATAAAAAATCCTGTTGTACCGGGTTTTGAACCCAGGTCCCACGCGTGTCCTAACCATTTCACTATCGCGACGCGTTTCTTTCAAAACGTGTGAACGAGAAAAACAACAGAAACGGAAAGCAAATTAATGAACGAACAGTGACAAAACTTGTAAACCGATAAATAAGAGCCAAGGAACAAACGAGCAATCCGAAGGTTCACTGTCAGATGTAGTGCGCCAACAAATCAGAGGCGGCCCGCCAACGCAGGGGCGCAGATCCGGCTGAAAGCGAAAACAGCGCCGCGGTGGCGCGTGCGGCGCGCGCCCCTGGCCTTCCTGTCCTGCTGCGTAATGGGCGACGCGGGAGAGGAGAGGTGGATGAGGTCGACGGCTAAGGCAACACCGCCCAAGGAGAAGTGCAACTGGAGCAGCACCGTTGGTTCAGCGTTACATCCTGGACAATGAAAACGCGATAACATCAAATTACACAGTTAACTGCCCACAACGGAGGAGATAAAGGGTACAACGTAGTATTCACTCATCAATAGGGATGTGACGTCGATGTTGATGTTTTCAAAACATCGGTGTATTTATTAAACATAACTTCTTTTAAAATCATCGATAGATTAAAATCGATATTTTTAAGCATCGATGATTTTTAACATCGATTTTATTAACATCAATTTTTGTAATATCAATTTTTGTAACATCGATTTTCGTAACATCGAATTTTAATATCGATTTTTTAACATCGGAGTGTGTACTCGATGTATATTATGTGTTTGCTTAGGAAACGTTGCATCATCTCAATATTGTAAAAGTTAAAATATAAAATACCCACTTATAATATCACGGTTAGTTCATGTGTTCGGAGCGAACATAGTTTATACTACTTCCTTCGAGCAGGCTATCAGTTTCCCGATGACTTGACATTTCCGTGACAACGATGCCTTGATATTTCCTAGGCCTTTCTTCATATTTCGCACGCGGAGATGACAAGGAGGCATATGACCTTCCCCCTTCCTCCCGCATCATTCTACGACTACGAAGCTCTTGACACCTTCAGTAAAAATTGAGCGCGCTCATGCTTTCAGACTACGTTTTGTAAATTGTTCTCATTTTTTCCTGTTTTGTCAGGAAAAATCTTATTTATAAATGAATAATTACGGCCACTATCAAATTAAATTCTCCGCCATATGAATATAAAAGAGGTAACTAAAACTCTTTTAAAAACATCGATGACTAAAAAACCGACGGTTTTGGTCGGTGAATCAACGTTTCAATTTTGAACATCTATGTTCTGAAGCATCGATGTTTGTTGTCCGTGCTCAATCGCTACTCATTAATATTCCTACAAATGCAATTGAAGACCATGGGGCAATAACATGCTATGCCACAAAAATGTTTTGAGAAAACGGAGAGTAAAGATTTAGACATTGCATTCTACACAAAGGGACAAAGAACATTAATTTACGAATATCAGTGCCAGCTTGCAGTGAATCTTTGAAAGAAAAACCCAACATCTAGATACATCTATGGGGCGTCGGAATACACTAATATTTAAATTTCTTCAAAAATGTGGCAAAGTATGTTAAGGCCGCAAGGTCATTAATTGTAAGTTCAATCATAAAATAACTAAAATAAACGACGGAAATTTTAAATCCGAACTACATGAAATTAAGCAGGAGGAACGAAAGAAAAGTCCATAAAGCAGAAAAGATTAAAAAGTTTTCGTATAAAAAATAGCAGAGAGAATAATGCCACATTCTTCATCGAATTACCGTCGAGAAACTAAAAAGTGACAGGGGTGCAAAGTCAGCGGCATCAGCAGTAGTAACTCGATTACGCTGTTCTCGTCACAACAGCTCCACGCGAACAAGGCTCAAGAATCACTACAAGAAACTGTTAAGTGTGAAAACACGATGTCGTGGTCACGCTAGCAGAGGTCTCGCGAATCTCGACGACTGTAGAACAACTGATTTCTGAGGTGACAACATTTAATTGACAACAATGAATTTATACATCTCTCACGTATCTGCGGTTTCGGAAAGGAAATGTAGTCTAGTTGATGCGGCCAGAGGAGTGTGAGGCAAGAAACGTGAGGCTTACTAAGGTACCGTGTCATTTCCGCTTCATCATTGTCTTCATGCCGCTTAATCATCGGGTTCTTCATTTTGCTAAAGGTGAAAAAGACGCAAGAATGTGTAAGATATATCTATTAAAGGGGACATAACTATAAAACATTTTAAGACAATGCATCACTGAAAATTCTAAAACTTGGTAACCATAAACCTATTAATTTGGGATTTTGCACAAACTTAATAAAACAATTGTGACATTAGATGCAAAATTTTAACTCTCGTATTATAATTTTAACTCTATATTAAGGATTTTATTATTTTTTTCATGAACTAGTTACAAAGTCCCCTGGCGAAAAATCTGAGTCGTTTACTCTCAAAATTGTACAGTATTTTTGTTGCATAAGGCCACAATAAACAAACAGAAGACTTAACAGAAACGAATGATTTAGGTATGCCTATTGTTTCGCTTATAAAAAATCGCCAATACTGATATAATATTTTCTTTGATTTTTAAAGGAAACTGCAACAAAAGATTTAATTATATGAATATTAATAGCTATATCAAACACGTTGTTTAGACAATTTATTAGTCTACATATTACACTCCACTGCTAAAAATGCAAATTGAAATTTACAATGCAAGGAGCATCTTGAACATATTATAATGCTGAAAAATTTGTATATAAGAAAAAGTTTGAATTTCTATTTGAAGTTGTTCTTTTGGATTGCCTTTCTTTTGAATTTCTATCTAGAGTAATTTACGGGTTCTCCATTCTGCTACAACATATTTTAAAAGTGTCTTCAGGGTTTAGAATTAACATTCAGACGTTCCTACTTCGTAATTTGTAAATTTACATCAGAACAATAGAAAAATAGTTCGTAATGACACTTCCAAGACTTAAAGGTACCTCGCTTGAGTGACTTTTAAATGATCGTGTTTCGACCTTCAAATGAATCTGTGATTTCGTCGTGAATTCCAAATTTCTTTTCAAAACTTGAATGTAGAAAGTATAGAGATAATAAAACAATAAAACAAAAATTGATGTTTCTTATCAAAATTCCACCGATGCATTGGCTTACATAGGGGGATGTGCATTCTCGAGAAAAGCCAAAAAGCCTTTGAAAAATTCAAAAAGAACTGGTATTATTTAGTCAAATTATTTGACGATCCAGGAGATTCAAATCAAAGTAAACTACATGTTTGGCATGGTAGAAAGCGGAAATTGGGAAAATGTTGCTTTCTGAACGGAGTTCACGGACAGCCTTTTATTATAGTTTTCTGAACATATCTCAGAGATGTAATATGGACATGGCACATTGATATCAGACCCTTTCTCGTTCTATCGCGAAGGCGACCCTACGGCAACCTTGTGAAATTCACGGTGGACAAAATCGGGTTCACGCCAGATCTTCTCGGAGGAACAGTTTTCCTTTGGATCGTTTCACCATTGCTCAATTATATTATATCAACATTAACCGGGCTCGTGGTGTAATGATTAGTGTCTGACTGCAGGAGTGCGGGTGTGATTGCCAAGCAATCCATGTGGAACTTATGGTGGGAGACAATGGGAACGTTTTTTTCAGTTCTACGGATTCCCATGTCTCTCAACCATCATTTCAGGAATGTTGTTAACTCTTCATTATTATACCTTTCATCTAATTATTATACCATCCTCAAGGGCTTAAATAAATGTATAAACATAATTAATATACGTCAAATCACTCAGCCGTTTGAAATGTGGCCACACGCTTACGCACTGGAAACGTAATGAACAACGTACTCCAGTCGCGATGCGGTCGACGTGTTGTAGTCGATTTACGCACGGTCGAAAACTTGGAAGACGCGTAATCGTTCACGCTTGCACTTCGGCTTCGTCGACCCGCGGCAATACAAATATAACGTGGGCGACGGTACGTAGAAACGTGTGTACATGGATCGCACACTGTAGGCGTCCCGCAGGGACGGCGGCAAGGCGCTCCATGCACCGCCCGCACTCTCCACGACCTTTGACCCCCGGCCGCAAGGGGCGCTGCGAGTCAGGGCTACGGAACGGCGCAACTTACCCTTCGCCCTCTGCTCGCCCGCCAGTCTCCGCCCACCGCTTACAACCGTTACACAAACGCCGCGCGGCAGCTCGGCACGAAGCGATTGCAATTGCATTACCAAATCGGTTCTTATAAGGATTCATCAAGGCCTCTTTCTGTTGTTTTAAAATGATAGGGTACTAGATGAACGATTGTCTGATGATTTTAGTAGTTCATAATGTGTAATTAAACGCCTTTCTTGCGTCGTACTGTGCTTGAAATTTGGCTTCCTTTAAATTACAGAGCTTAACAACCAGCGGTTTATTTTGTTTCAAATGTACGTATTTTATTCATAATGATATGGTGTAATTGTGAATATCTGTACAGTCAATTTCCTAGGAAAGTATTACTCTTCTGACACCTGGACCTTCTGAATCTGAGCTGATCTGACATAATGAGCTCACGGTGTCCTATTCGTTAGGCCTGCCTTTCGACAGTTAATCGATTAACAATAATCTCTGATTGTATGGTAATAGATTTGCTAACGTTGTACCTTTCAAGTGTGTGGAAAATACTAATAAAACTAGAAAATCTAAATACCTCATACGTACATATTACAAAACTTACAGCAGGAATTTAATTCTTTATTACTGATGAATTCTGTGAATTTATCAGACAGTGGAGAAAACGCTGGGATAAGACCTCACTGCCACGTTATCGAGCGAAACAAATTGTATTGATTATACGAATTAGGTTATTCTCTTTTATATTAATTGGACTTATTACAATTATCAGCTTTTGAGTTTGCACTAAAAATGCTCCATTATTACTTCAATTATATCACCTACTTTCATTCCATTGACCCGTTACATACGAGTATATCTTTTTTAGTAATCAGACCTACATCACATTTGTGTTGTATGATTGACACTACTGAAGATGCTTATTCGATAATTCTTCAACATTACTTATTCCTGCGAGGGTCTCAAAGCTATCGCCACATCTTGCCTTTGCCACACCCACCGGAATCTTTGTAGATGGGAATGGGGAATCAGCCAATCTCCCGGTGCTACGGGAGGTAGTGCGGACAGGAAGGGAAGTTAAGATCGCAGCTTTCCAGGTCCGTTGTTCCACGTTTTCCTTCGGCGTCCGCATGGCAATGACTGGAGAAAGCTTCTTAAGCGACCGATCAGAACAGACGGCCGATATAATTCCCTTCCAGGTAAGGTCACCAATCCAGCCACTTAACCCTAAACGGCGAGAACACACTAATCATGTCATCCGCAGTTAGTGCACATTTACCCTGCAACAATTGCAACCAAAGGTACAGCACAGTAAGATAAATGGGACTTTCAGCACCAAACGTTCGTATACTGTAACAAAGAGTCCAGAAACGTCGTAATGCGTCTGGTCTCAGCTGCCGCCAACGACCTTTGCAGCAACGACATCTCTCATAAGTTATAAATGGTCGTCCCACGTTGACAGACCACGTATTTGGAAGGATCGCGCAATCTCACAGACGGTGTGGAAAATCCTCAAAAGTCAGAGCACGAATCTTGGGCTTCTCTATTCAAAAAATATGTTGCGAAGTCACAATACCTTCTCTAAAGCAAGATTTGACACGCCTCACACAGAGCCCATAGCCTTTCAACCTTATCTCATCCTCTTCGAGTTGCACTAATGCACCGTACAGGCTGACATACGTTTACGCTGGGAAGTGAAACTCTACCCTGAACATTTCCCAATTTAGACTATTAGGACGGCCCTGCCAGCTCGGAGCTACCAAATGTTCAGGTTGGTATTAGATTTTAGAAGAATGTGCAATGTGCAAAGATTGCATTGACATACAGACCCTGTGTGGCCTACTACACCCACTTCTACTTTACCAGGAAAAAATTCACTGCCCCGAGGTGGGCACCTGAGCAATGGCTCTTATCCTCACCCCCGCGGGAGTACACTGTACAAGAGAACCGTTGTACTGGTATCCAGATACGTCGGAAAGGATGACGAAACGCAAATAAAACGCTATTCGCACGTGTACCCAATAACCTGTGATGCTGATTTCCTCCCACAACTCCCGACGATGTGATAAACACCTAAGCACCCGGGTGAGAGATTCCAATTCGCGGCAGGGCTTCTGGACCACAACACAAGGTCGTGGCCCCAACCCTGCCCGCGGAGAGATAGCGTTGATTGATTGAATTATTGATTTATTGGTGATTCAGGTCGCGTCAACTACTACGGTCATGAGTCTCGTAAGTTTAGTGAATGTTTTTTATCGCTGGAAGTGGCAATGATCTTCCCCCACTGGATGGGGAGACCCGGCGCCCAGCGGGGCAGTACCCCAGCTAGGACAAGCTCTAAGCTCACGACTGATCTTCCGGCATGTGTGGTTGTGTACCGAATGTGTGTGTGGGGAAGAGAAAGGAAAGATCCAGTGATTCATGGCCGTGGTACCGCTCCGGCATTCACCTGGCGTTGACCGAAGAAACCACAGAAAACTAGCGATCAGAGCAGCCGCTTGCTATAATTCTCCTCCAGACAGCGGCTGATTTCGACCTAGCTATGTAACGAAAGCCAAAAATCCTGCCACCGTCGGGACTGGAACCCTAGGGATCTGCCGGTCCGGGGGAGTGGAGTGACATAAAATGATGCCCTGAGCCACCTCAGCCGGTGGATCACGCGGTCAACCATGAGTGTTTCCGGAGCTGAGGTCGATGGCATTTAGAACGAAAGACGAAGGAACGTGCTCGCAATCGGCGCAGAACGGCGGGTGATGGAAAGCAAAGAGACGGAAGGCCGCGTCGCTGCGCCGTTGTTTGGAACCGGCCGTGGCGCGGGAGGGAAATGGAAAAGGAATTAAGAGGTGAAGCGGAGGAGAGAAATGGCCCGCCGATAAAGAAAAGTACAGCAGAACGGTAGAAAAGGAGAGCGGGGGCGAGCGAGCTGTGACCGCAAGAGACCAAATCGCTTGTGAAAGATCAAACATCGGAAGTTCGGAAATCAAACACACAAGAGGCAATTTGGCATCGGACAGCTACAAAGATCGAAGGTCGATCGGGAAGGCCAGAAGTATCGAAACAATATACGCGTTTTTCGACGAAAAACGTCGCTACTTCAATGGTATGGGACTTTTTTATCCGATATCCCTTAGAAGCGTTCTGTTAAAAGAATAATAGTTTATATCTTATTGCATATAGCAATGGTGCAAAGGAGTGTATTGTTACAAGAAATATCGTAATAAAACTGCAGTGAGAGTAATAATTCGTTCACACTTTCGATGCGATTCGAGGATTCAAATTTAATGATGCTGCTGAAGTGTATAAATATGTAATTTTAGAAAATATGTAGGCCGTGTACATTAAATATAAATTCTTTAGATTAAAGGATTAGATTAAAGAAGCCTCCAAGTTATAGCAATGACTTCAAGTTTCGTCAATGATTGCAAACAAATGTTGGAATATCACTTTTTTTAAGTAACGTGGTTGAAGGGCCAAGATACAATCCAATGTATTGACTGTATATTTAAAGAAAATATTATTTTATTATATTAAAAAATTATATTTGAAATTTATTTTCTTGTAATTGACTTTCTACTATGATTATCAATCTCAAATTGTCATTTCATTTCATAAGTAATGGTATTTTAATGTTCCTATGAAACTAAGATCTACAGCGGATTGTCGCAAATGATACACACGAATCATTATTACAGTCAGATGGAAATCGTCCAATAACACAACTAATTCAATATACTTTGTACAATACACAATGTATTTTGCTTCGAAATGGGCACAAATGAGCACTGAATCACAAATATGACAATATATTTTACATTTATAACACTATCATTTTAACTACCCATTTAAGAAACCTACCATCTTCTATAAAAATGCTTTTTCAAACACTCACCCCTTCCCGATTTCAGCTTTCAGTGCATGAGTTGTCCAAAAATACTCACCTGCAAAACAAGAGAAATTGTAAATGCACAATGTAATTTATCACAATAAAATATTGTATTATTTTTATATTAATACTGCTGTAGGTAAATCTCTGAACTATATCCAATAACAAAGGAATAAACATAGACTAATAATCAAAGCAGTACAGTATAAAAATAGCAAGACCGATAGTTTAAAATATTACACGTAAAAAAGGTAAATAATGTAATGAACAGAAATGCATAATTTCTCAATAATCATACGACTGAAGTGAAATATTTTTTGTCATACGAATTTAATTAGCCCAGAAATGATTGTATTAAAAATGAAATATAAGAATCACACTGTTCTTACACTAAGACACTTTTTCTTAGACATCGGATAGCACAAACAAAACAAAAAATATAGTTAATGCATAGGTACTGACTCTTGTTCTCATTAACTGTACTTGTTTTCCGAAATGCGCACAATAGTATTGCGTATCTAGTATTGCACATCGTCAGAACAATAGAAACAATTTCCACATCATACTGCATTATTTTTCAATGTCCACCTTGTCAAGAAGTAGGAGCAACGTGGGATACGAAAGCACTAGAACAATAACGAGGACAACAGGCGAGGCGACGACGAAAAGGGTCAAGAAAGGACGCAACTTTCACAAATTTGCACCTCGACGTCACCTGCGTCAAGTGTTCCGCCAACGTGGGTCGCACTTCACCAACATGTTAACAACTCCCCAGTCACTCACCAGACCCCCTCCCCACCCACCCACTCCCGCAGCTCATCTTCCGCGCTTTTCCCGCGCCGATAAACGTGTTTGTCACCAACAAACAGGAAAAAGAGAGGGAGGAACAAAATCCACCTCGACTGACGGCTCCGCCACAGGATGCGAGGCGCGACAATTCAAATAGAAACAAAAAAGGAAATAGACAAAAGTACAGGCGGGCCGCCGCAAACACGGCGAAGCTGCCAAAATAAACGCGTGGCCTCTACACAGAGCGCCGACGCAAAAACAGTGAAAGCCGCGCTCCACGCCGCACAATAGACGCGGGCGGGGTGGGGGAGGGGCAAGGAGGCGTCATGAGAGAAGACACGTTCGTTGCCGCCGAAGCCGGCGGGCTCCCACTACAAACGCCAACCTCATCGCCCACGCTTCTGCTCACGCCACCCACTGTCTTCGTCTCTTCTTACTCTTCGTCACACATCACATGTTACAGTTACCGTGGCTGACAGTTATTGTTATTATTTTCACCATTGTTGTCTCTCATTCTTTCGTAAACGCAAAGATGTTCGAATAACTTGCAAATGCAGTAAGTCAGATATCAGCACGATATGGTTCTTTCCCGCGAATGCTCTCTTTATTTGTAACAACAAAATTACCATTATAATGCACTTCCATATAACAATATACTACACTTGATGTGCTATTCCCCAAATGTGTATTCACAACAACTTGACTGTACCGCAAGAGGGTCAGAACCTTATAAGGCCATTCAGGAAAGGAAAATGGCATTGTTTAGTTTTAGAGTGCTGCATGGTATTGTCTTCACTGGGAACCACTTTCAAACCCAAAAAGGCATAAAATTAAGTGCTTTTACAAGAACGTCAGAGGCAAGAGAAGTAGGGACAAACACAAAAGAGCACTGAGAAGGAAAGTGGCGCTAACAACCTCCTGCGAAAGTGAACAAAGTGAGGTCTTACAGGATTTTTTTTGCAAAAACCAAGGGAGTGATGTGAATGTCTCTATTTACAGTCACATATTAAATCTATTATCAAAGTATTTGGTTAATTAAATTGGGTTTCTCCAACAAAGTAGATGTGACTGAAGCAAATAACGAATGTTAATATTTTAATACCTACATTTCAGTGAATATTAATATGTGATTGCTTTATCTCTGATATCCCGTTACATTCTATGTACAGAGGACCTTGGAAGTGGGAAGAAACCGAAAAAAAAGACTTAATTAAGAGGATTCCCAACATCCTATAACCCTAAGCAGGATAATCCTGCAGCACTAAAAGTGCAAAGGGTAAATAAAAAAAATTTTAAATGCTTTATCTGATATTCGATTATAAGCCCGTTCACAACTAATAGTAATGAATTGCATAAAAATTCGGTTCAATTTTTCAACAGGATAAAACCGATTAGTGATAGATCGATTAGTGTTCTAAAATGTGCAGGACTTCAACTAGAACTTTTCTTCTGCTTCATCTCCAGCAAGCAGTTGCTCCAACAACAATTCAAAATGAATAACTGCACCCTAAATCTTTGCGTATACGCATGTAAACGCAGTTACATGCATGTACAGCGCATGCATGGTTTAATATACTATATAGTTTAATCATAACTGCATTCAAACTTTTGCTCTAAATTTACATATTATCGATCGCTTTACCACATTGTTCTCCTTTCTTTTGTGCTTCTGCGTCTTTCCTCTCGTCTCTACTGTTCTCTGCAGATGTTATATTGCCCCACTTCGAATTCCGTGCAACAGATTCTTTCCATCATTTCCTCTACTCATTTCGCGGACCTTCTCTGCCACGTGTTGACAAAGTCGCCTCTGAGCCTCAGGCCGATGAATTTTAAGAGTCAAATAACGATCGTTGTCCCCTTAAGATTTCCCGGTCAAATGATTCCTCGAACACTCTTCGCTTTCTTTGATATTTTACCTTCATGCTTCCCCTAATTTCTTTATGTTCCAATTCCGGCTTTTGCCCGACCCCCTACCCGGTCCCACGCTAATTACGCCTAAGGAGGAAGGGGTTTTCCAGGGAGATACTACTGCTCCACTCGATCGCCCTACCTAACGAATTCCCACTTTACTCTCGAACCACCCTTACTTATATTTCCGAGTACTTCGTAGACCGCTATCGTAGACCCATCTTGGTGCTTGTAGCTTTTTACGGAATAAAGGAGCCAATTTCCTCAACCATCGCACGGTTGTTTTTAGACCCATCCTGACGAGCACACTAATAAAAGTATAATGGATGGCAGAGGGATTCAGAAGGAATCGTGGTTTAAAGGTGACAGACGAGAGACTGATAGTGTATCCTACGCCACAAATTCTACTGCATTCTTGTCTTCCGAGGTGTTCAAAGCCACAGCCTCGGCATCCTTGTTTATAGAGCATCAGGTCCAAATCCCTGCGCAACCAGTCGGCACCTCCATGCTAGGGATGCAACATAGATGTGCATATGCTCAAAAAGCCAATGCTTTTCCAGAAACATGGATATATTAAAGCCTGTTTCTTCGTGGATATATTATCTTCGACCTTTAAAGCTCGATATTTTTTTTACACATTCGATGTATTGTTTGTGGAGAAAGTATTCTCATAATCAAAATTTTGCAAATGTTAGAATGTAATAATTGCTGGTACCACTGCCAGTTTGTGTTCGAACCAAAAGAATTATGTTTCATTGAGAAGGCCTGAGATGACTCCGACGTCCTACCAGGAGAGAAGGTAAACGCATTCGCCATGTCCATAGGGTCTCTCCCTTCCTTCTGTACACTTCTTCGGCGAACTGAAGACTGACCCTTGGCTGACCCTGGGCGGTCAAACTTCCAGGCTTAGTTTTGTCCATTCATATGTCAGTTCTATTGTCAGTCATATTCTTATGTCATTCTTTAGTCAGTTATTATTTTTAATTTTGTTTTCCTCTTAATTACAAATTAATAAAAATGGACACTAGAATGAAATTTTGTTTCGCACGAATTTGATGTTACAGGCTACTAAGCCCGATTTATTATCACATCGATGTTTTAATTTCGAACATTGATGTCTGGTGTCGTGATTTGTTATCGACGCCGCATCACCTTCCACGCTTCTGCACCGTCGCAATCCACTGCCTAGCGCATCCAGCCTGAGAAAGCCGAGTTTACGAGTGGAATAGCGATCTGTGCCGCAACGCGCTTCACGAGAAGACACCCGGAATTCCTTGGCTGCGAGAAGAGACGCCGCGCCGCACGGCGGCGCGCGCCCTCTCACAGAGCGGGCGGCGCGGGCGGCGGGCGTTGCGCCACCGGATGACGGCGCGAAGGGGCGGGGAGCAGGAGGTGAGAAGAAGAGAGGGGAGGGGAGGGGAGGAGAGGTAGAGGCGAGCGAGCGCCGGCGTGGGACCCACCCACGCACGACGCACTACGGCCAAGCATCCTTCACCTACTTCCGCGAAGCGCAGATGCAAATGCCGCGCCGCGTCGACGCCACGAAGCCGGCCCGCTGGCGGTCCGGCTGCCGACATGCCCGTCGCCCCCCCCCGAAAACCATCACCGCCACCGACTCCATCACCGGCATCGTCATCATCGACGTCACCTTCGACATCGTCATCGCCGACATCGTCACCGTCGACATGGTCGTCATCGTCGACATCGCCATCGTCACCGTCTCTATCACCGTCTTAATCGTCATCATCGTCGTCAACGTCATCGTTACTGCCTCCTCCACCACCACCGCCACCGTCACCGCCACTGCCACCGCCTTAATCACCCCACCGTGTCCAACACCGCCTTCATCATCCCCACCGTCTCCACCATCGCCTCCGCCACCGCCTCCATCACCCCCACCACCTCCACCTCCGCCATCGACATCGACTTAGCCACCCTCATCGCTGCCCCCACAATGGCCGTTACCGCCTCCACCACTACAACCATCGCTACCATCACTCCCAAGAGGCCACACACAACTGTTTAGATTGCAGCGGGCAGTGAATTTTGTGAGATTTCTATTGGTAAGCTGTATCAAAATGACTTAGAGCAAAAGAAAATAACTTGTGTTAGAAGACCCTAAAACCGTGTAACTGAGGCATGAATTGAAGGTTTTATCTGTGTAATCAAGTGACTTGAAAATTAATCGGAAAGAGTGCATCCATCTTCAAAGACAAGGCGCACGACGGTTTTTTAAATTGTAACAAAATTGATTTGAAGCAGATTATCATAACACATGAACAGAGAACAATTGAACAACTTTCAATCGAGAGTGTCTTTTGGTCGAAAAGCTTTTCGATACTTAGTTTGCAACAGCAAGATGAAATAAGGACAATGTTAGGGCCTTAACATTGACCTTCCATTTTGTTTAGAGAAATGGAATGGTATGGTATAGAAATGCCGACTAGCTTTTTCAGAAACAAGCGCACAGAAAGAGCGTTTAATGGACGAAGGAATTGGTTTTAAATAAAGTTATACGTTCTCGCAACAAATGGAAAGCAATACTCTTATTTTTGGACATTTATATCTTGCACTTCTCTTTTGTTTCACATTTGCAATATTTTCTTGACAATTTTTCATACGTATCATAAACAGTAGTATTTATTGATACAAAGCAATGTGTAACGCATTGAACACAAAGTTTTAAAATGTCTTTTGTCATCCAATGTGAAGCACAGCGACACTTTTACAGAAATCCAACACCTCCGGATTTTACAGTCTATTGGAACGTGTAACGAGAGCACATGCGAGAACCCGTTTACGGAGCAGCCCCCAGCAAGTCGTGAGCGGTGCGGTTTTCCTGCTTCTGGATCGATTACAGGCGGCTGCACGG
The DNA here is from genome assembly GCA_031308135.1 of Acheta domesticus. Lineage (NCBI taxonomy): Eukaryota > Metazoa > Arthropoda > Insecta > Orthoptera > Gryllidae > Acheta > Acheta domesticus. Next base: position 95,753,863 of record JAHLJT010002406.1, on the reverse strand, counting down.
CGCGGACGGAGAGAAAACGTGCAACTGGCGGGAGCCAAGGAAGGAAGAGCAAATCGCTGACGACAACCACCCACAAGGCTTTGTACCATTGGCACTGTCGAAGGGGAAGCTTGAGTTTGAACCAGTAGCACTCTCAATAAATAAAAAATAAAAAATAAAATAAATAAAACAAATAAAATTCCAATACAATAAATTATTTTTCAAATTGGAGTGTACTTTGCCCAGTGGTATACAAGGAAGGAGCCAAAAATTACAACAAAAAAGAAAGAAAGAGAATATTACAACAAAAAGAAAGAAGAAAAGAAAATAGACGGAATAGTAAACTTCCTAAGCCAGGTATTAGTATCACGTTGACTGTTCCGGGGACTCCGAGGCATCAGACGTGCCCGAAGTCCGTATCTGAGAATAGACCTGAACTGCTCCGAGAAAAATATTTAGTTTATTGTTTGACCACACCAGTGCTGCTTCAATATGTTCCAGTCGGGGTAGCCTGCTTTCGTCCTCACTATAAGAACAACAGATGTACGATTTCTCGTGAGGAAACGGACAGCGACAAGTCTGCATGACTACCGGACGACAGACAGCTGTCATCAGGAAAGGTCGGGAGAGTTTCTACAAAACTGCCTTCATCGGCATGAGTCTTTTGCGTGCAGTGTCTTTGGTAGATAAAAATACATGTTTATCCCTGCGCTGTTGAAACCATGGCACATTCACTAGTAGCGCTTTTGATGTATCGATCTTGGAAAAAACAGAAAAAGAAAAATAAGTATTGAATTTGTGATGTAAGTACAATAATTGTCCCTCTGACTCAATGTTTCAAATTAATTTTGTTTCCTTTATTGAGTAACTGAAATAAAATGTTGAAATTCAAGTACGAACATATATTAAACAGCAGCAATAAAACTCGTGTCTGTGAAACTTCCCTCTTATTCGTCTGGTTAACGGTGCAACATTACAGTAAACTTGTAACAAATTTCTCAAGACACACCATTGGCATCGATTTTTTTATAAAATAGGGAAATTAAGTCGACAAGTAATGCATATATCACAAACAATATTTGCAGTATTGAAGGATTATCACGTTCGTTACATAAATGTGTTACTCCAGAATACTCAAAGAAATTAATGCAGCTCAATTATTTCAATAAATACCTTGGTAAAAGTATTCGAAGAACGTTATCACTTCCACAAATCACAATTTAAAGAAAAAAATAATGGAAAACTAATATTTTGAAGTTAAACTTATTGTTGTGGTAAATTTCTTCCAAACGTTTCTGAAAAATTCGCAAAAACGAGTAAATAGGAAAATACATTTATGATGTTTCCTTCCAATTCCAAGGGTTAGAAAAGAGAGATCTGAAATGTGTACGTCATTTCACTTCCTCTTCCTTGTGGTTAGGGGGCCAAATATTGAGTTAGTTAACGCGACCGTTACGGCTAACATTGATAACTAATTAGCCATTCAAATATAGGCCATCTAATGCTTCCTGGGTTGCTCAGAGCCATTAGGGCAATGTAGTTAGGCACGCAAGTGACAGATTAGCCTGAGCTGATTACTACCTAACATGCAGGTGTCGCCAATAACAGTGTTTCTAATGACCTATTAATCTTCCTCTTCTTTATTCACTTTTCCTTGAATCATCAAATTACACAACCGTGATCATAACAGAATAGTATTAAAATATAACGGCATTTTAAAAGCATGAAAAAAAGAATAAAATTGCCCTATAATTTGAATAGTCGTAAGGAGTTAATGTAATATCAATATATTATGTGCTATCTTCAATTGCAATGCCATCAAAACGCTTTTCAACATATTTTCTGGCATACACATCAATTTGCGAAGAATTTAAAGTGATCAACTTGAAATGTTTTTTAGGCCATGGAAAAATTCGAAAGTATTTGGATAATATGAAGTTCGGTCTGCAACAAATTGTCTGTAAATTGAATGGTTAGCACGATTTCAGAATATTTGGTCAAATCTGCTCAAATAAATTAAAATGACAATATACAAATCAGAAGAATTATTTATTGTGGAATATTTCTTTCGGTTTTCACAAGTTAAAAAAATCTTTTATAATGAAATTGTAACTATAGTACTCAATCTTTCTAATGATCAATTATAGGGATAAAATTATTTTAGAAAAATCCACAATAAAGTTTAGACGGAGGAAATAAATGTGCATTTCTTCACAAATCTATACAGTTGCTAGTCGTTTGTTAATCATTCCACGAGCAACACGTCCTTCTTACGCCAGTGACAGCACAAGAGCAGCATTGTATATCCTCGTTTTCTTCAAACACTCTACAATTTGGTTAAAATTCATTCGTCAGTCTAATACGTCAGACTCCAAAAACCAATGAAACATTTTTTTAACTTTTTTATTATTTTCAGAGCGAAATCTCAGAGACTGTTTACATTAAATGTTAATTTTCTTATTATTTACTTTTCCTTTTCATTATTCTTTACTGACGAAATTATTCGCTTGGTGTTGTTTTGTGATTTATCGTTTAAATGAATGAAAATTGCTTTTTTGAAAACAAGAACATTTTTGGAAATATTTTTGAAAACGAAAAAAATTAAAACAAAATGTTTCATGACTAAAGGCATAAAATCGAAAGAAAAAGGCAAAAATGTCATAACAAAATGTGTGCCAGAGCATGCACAAATCATCCGTTTAACCTGCCAATGAATGTTAATATTTAATGGGCAAAGTGATTAAAAAATGCCTCCATTAACAATAACTCTCCGAACATTATTTTTACTTTTCTAGCCAAACGTAATCCTAAAAAATAACTAATCCTAAAGCCAACATAATCATAACCACATCAACAAACAAATCAAATAAAAAGTCGACATTGGAAAGAACTATGTTTAACAGTTAAAGAATGCAATAAATCAGCACGAAAAAATAGTTTGTACTTAATAATGAAAGAAATGACGCACGTCCTTTCATTAATGATGACGTTCATTTGTCTATAATTTAAACAAGAGTGCAGTATGAAAGCTTCCGATATCCTCGAACATCTGCATAATTTACAGTTAATGAAATGCACTTTCTAATGCTAAGTATCATTTCCTTTGAAAATCATATCAGATTCAAAGCCTGTCGATTTTCAATTAGTCAATCCATGAGGGGAAGGGAAACTAGAAAAAAGAGTAAAAATCGAAATGGGAAAAGAAGAAAAGCCTACAGGTTCCCAGCAGCAGCTGTTCCTGTAGCGAGACGCACAAGCGCCGTGCCGCTCGAAGCACATTAGAGCTCGCCTATTTGCAACGAGATTTACGGGCAGGCTGATTAAATACGCGCTCCGCTAAAGAGCAGCTTAGTAGCGGCGCTCCTGGCGGTAGAGGAAGGAGACTGAAACGAGGATTGAAGGAAGGCGGTGAACGCCGGGCCGGTACTCGATACAGCGTCGAGGAAGCAGATGCCTGGAAGAGCGTTAACAATAGAGTTGTTGTAAAATGTGCCTCGAGAATTCATTTGAAATTTTATAGTGTCAAGAACGACGATACTCTTGAGAGGAATATTCAGAATACCTAGACACAAGGCACAACTTATTTTAATTTCTTTCGGACTTTATTTTTTTCAGTTGTCTGTCCCAAGAATCCTGCGTATGTCCTTCTCTAACGCGAATATTATATTTTAATCCAATATAAATATTCAACTTGTCAATACCAACACAGATTATAGGACGATAATATTACACATTATTAACTTAAACATGTTCGGCTAATTAACATGTGGAAATAGGAGTAGAGTAATCAAGTTTCTCGCAATCCTTACAATTTTATTTCACCAAAACGTGCAGCAAATCTTAATTTCGGCTTGTTTAAGTAGTGTAAAGAAGCTATAGAGGTGAAGAAGGCGGGCTTAATAGTGACATGGTATTTTCACTATGTGATTGTGGCGCGATAGACTCCTCAACAGTAACATCACGAATCATAACGGAACAATCATCATCCATAATCATTCATCTTTCATCATCAGACCCATAATCTCACCATACTTTATACAGTAGATGACTAAAATATAAATAAAATATTTTTATATAATAGAAGATAATTGACAAGTCATCATCGTCGCCGTGGATAAATATCTATAAGGAGTTAAGTATCTCTCACCTACACTGGGTAATCACCACTACGGTACTCATCATCTAAATTTTAATTCCCTTCGGTTGGAACTTTTAAACTAATTTAAACATACAGAATCATCAACCACTGAATATGTAAGATTTCTCTCGAAGAGAATAATGTAAGAGCTGTACTCACGAACACAGGTACAAATTTGAAGAACTCACATCACTTGAAAAAAGAAGAAGCGTATCGTTGTTTCCACGAATTCTCTTCGCTATCAAGCGAATTGGGAGAAAATATGCGGATAGTGCTCTAAAACCCAAGCCTTACATTTGCGACACTCCAGTAAAAGTATAAGCCGTTCTGAAATTGCGTTTCTCAAATGATAAATCACAATTTATTTTATAATGAGTTAGCGGATTTTTGCCATTGGGAAGAAATTGTACTTTCACAAATTGTGTTCTTTCTGGCTTAGATGCGATTAACCCGGCAATTTACTTCATTTAGTTAATAAGCGAAGAGAAATGTACTATAAATGGTGCTTTGTTCTGAACCATCATAGAATTTCCTCCTTAAATTTATTACGATCCTTTCCAGTCCCTGTCCTGTGATCATTTTATGGCTAGAGAACCATTTTATCATTCAGCTTTCAAACTATTCACTGATGGTATATCAGAGGGTCGAAAACAATACCAATAAACATCAACCATTCGCTCTAGGATAACGAAGGAACAATTTGGCGTTAGGCCTGAAAACTTAAATATAAATAGTCCTGAAAAATAAAACATGAATAAAACTTCTAAGATTCTGGAATATAATAATAAGTATTCAGAAGCGACTTGCAATGTCAATTAAACTACAAGTAGCTATAATTCTGAAAGATATGATACTTCTTGGGAGAATGTAGCGTGTTTCATAATACATCGAAATTAAAAGATATGTTCATTAAAAGATATTTTCTTTTACGTATAGTTTGTAGAGACCAATCCGCTGCGGAGAAATGATGAAACAGAGATATTTATAATACACAAATTAACAAAGTCGATGGTTACCGCAGAAATCCAGGGGAAATTCAAATGGATTGGTAAAAAGAAGTAAACATCCACAATAAAAATGTATTTACACTAAATCCAGAACTTATATTCCCCTCATCAGCTAAAAGTTCTCGAAAAATGTATGCGAGAATGTAAGATTGTAATTTAGTGTAAATACATTTATATTGTCGGAGATAACTTCTTTTTACCCAAGCATACATAAATTAGTTATGATTTCCCCCCATCTACACAGTTCTGGATTATTTAACTTGTATGCTCAAAACCAATCCTTGAACTTCTAACAGTGTAACTGCTACCGCCCTACTTCACCTCAAAGGCGACGCACGTAGATATGCGCTAAATCTTTATATATAAAAGTGGATGTTGGTATAAGAGCTAAACTCCGACACCGTGAGACCAATCTCCATCAAAGTTGGAACTTTTACCTGTTTTTTCACTGAAAAAGTTTATGTTCTGTTAAATCTGATGTAACTCCCCTACATGGCACTGTAGAACCAAACTAAATATTTACGTCAAACGCAACCCGCGACACATTCGGCAGCATATTGAATATATATCGTTATTCAACGATATAGATTCAATATTCTGCCGAATGTGTTGTTGTGGGCCTTTGGCCTCAAAGAAACGTTTCTCACGCTGTAATTTAGAGGATGAAACCTTCCTCAACGTTCTATTACATTTTTGCTGGTCTGGCGCTTCCCGATATTACCTCTCCCGCTAAGAGATGTGCAGAATCTGCAGTTAAGTGTGAATGAGAAGTACAGTGGGCGGCAGGGACAGACAGACAGGGACAGGGTGAGGGAGGGAGAGACAGTGAGAGGGTGATGGGAGGGGAAAGAGATGAAGGGTAGAACAACGTCTGCAGGTTTTCCTAGTAAATTCCAGAAACGGTGAACAGTTGTGCGGTTGCCAGCCGTCTGACAGCCGCCTGCCGTGCTCTGGATGGAACGCGGCGAAAGCTGGCGGTGCAGGAGCAGCTTGCAATGGCGCTCTGCGACACTTCCGCCCGGAAGTAGGGTAGACGCTGTAACTCTCGGTGCTGCTGTCGACCCGACTGCACCGCAGACGGCAAAGCAGTTTTCAGACTGAGTTAAAAATGAAAAAAGGAAAAAAAAAAATCTCAACAACTACCCGGATTGCCAAATGTAGCGCACGAAGAATAAAAATATCGCACACCGGAAGGAATGTAATATAAATGGTGTAATATTCACAAATGACTCATTCAAAAGGCATTTCTTAATGATGTTTGACATACTCGTATTAATGTATTTGTACATCATGATATAAAATTACTCATAGTACACCCTTGTTCGTTCAAAATCGCAATATTCAAATAAACAGACCTAATGTAACAAATGTCCTGAATTCACAGAGTGAAATTCAATTTTCTAACACAAAATACATCAAAACTCTTGTTTTGAATATGGTCCACTCAAATAAAGAAATATTATGTAGTAAGGTTTCAATCCAATTCTGATAAATTATGCTATTGTGTTTTCATCTAAGCGAGCGGTTTAGTTGTGGCTCAAATTCATTAAAAAAAGTTAACACCGTGTAACACAATACGGAATATAAACCCAATTATCGATTCATGCAGGTTTATACGGAATCAAGAAACTATTTATGATATAAACTTATCTTTCAATGATGCTCATCTTCCTTCATTCATCTCCTCGGAGCCTAATTCAGTTTTCGGCTGTCACCGAGCGACAAACCTACAATTCCAACAATGTGATTTTCTGTGATTGTTAGTTTTCTTTTGAGCCTATTTCTTAGTGTTCCATCTACATAGTTGCATGCAGTAGGTATCTCGTAAGGAACGAACATTAAATATTCAATTAATTTATTAGTTGAATGTAAAATTGTTCTATTTCCGCTCACTTGCGCTTTTTGAATACACTATTTCAAAATGTGAAAATAACTACTTAATCTAGTTAATCCAAGTGGCCATATATATTTGCTGAAAATCTGAAAATGTAAATGTAATAATGTCGGACGTGGTGCTTCATAAAACCCTCGTTACCAAATGTACGATGGAATAACTGGATTTCGGTGCATTCTCCCACACAAGGTAGTTCTCGTTTTCATCATTTATAGACTAAAATGGCGGTATCCGCTTGAATGTGAACGCTTTCACTGCGTTTCCATTTTTAACGCGCAGAGGAGAGTAGACTGACGATGCCGGAAGTGTGGTCAGTTTCACACACAACCACAAGCACGACAGTGCAACGGGAAATAACTGTGGTCAAACGTGTCGTTACACGACCATCTATTGAACTGACTCGAGTGTGTTGTACAACCTTCCAGAGAAAAATATGAAAATTGAAAATCAATCAACAGATTGTTCTGAACATAGTTCTATTTTAAACACAGCAAAGTGGATAAGTGGAAAATCTCTTTTAGTGAATTATGAAGGCTCCTTCATATAAAAAAATCTTAAAATAAAATAACTTTGTAAAGCATTTAATGGACCAAAATCGACTTATTTTAATTTGGAGGGGGGTAATATGAGGAAATACAATGTAATACAAAATATGTTGTGTGCAAATAAATGTTCTTGTAAAAGTAATGCATTTTTGTTAAAGTTCCACCTCTATAACTGCAATGAAATTCGAGCCTGCGTAAGTGAATTCCTCTATAACTGAGATGAACAATTGTTTGAAACTGAATAAGTGAGCAAGGAGAGTCACTCAAAAAATATAAAAAACTTTTCTGAAATACTAACAGAGGCGGCGTGTGCAAAATCCTACAAAATAATGAGTCATTCTGTAGCAAAGTCTTTGAAAACAACTCCACACGACATGCATTAGAAACGATAAGCTTAGCTCTCTTTTCTCTCTTGCATTTCCTCCGCCTATTTGCGTTGTTTCACGATGGTGACAACTGCAACCAAAATAATTTAAATTAATTTTTCTATAATTCAACTTCCTATTCATAGACTTGTCTGGTGCCAGGGCAATTTATTATTTTGCTACCTCCCATTCCACATTCCCTTTATCGATCTCAAATGGCAATTCAAGTGTTATCATAATCTTACAATGTCCAATAAAGAAAATTTAACAGTAGAGAAGACGAACTAATTACGATAAATTATTCCAAAAATAAGAATAAAAGGACGAGTCTTAGGGGACTCAGTAGTCTTGGTAGCTTATAAGGTTTAGGCTACATTTTCTTTAAATTGTATTTATTTAGGTTGTAAAACAACTCGGGTCATAAAATTTTAGAATTATGAGTAAAAATGAAGACATACGAGTTTTCTAATAACATTTTAATAAACATTTACGAGCCTACGAGTTTTTCAATTTTCTTGCAAGAGGCTCAGATGTAGTCAGGCTTACGAGTACATTTAATTCACATTATTACTGACACTCGTTACATAATATAAAATCGAGCGAAATTAAGCTTTAGTGTGTTTTAAGGAATGGAGTATGCGTCGTTGCGACTTCCCGCCACAATGACGTGCGAGTAACATCGATCGAGAATACATTCGACCTCCAGAGGTGACACACAGACACAGTGACACAGAATGTAAGTAAACCACATTGAAGCACAGAGAGGAGTTCAAGCTAACAAACGGTATTTATGAGCGGCTGTTTGAAAAACAATCAGCAGAGAACTCCACCAGTTAGAATAGATACATACGCGTATTGTACTGTATTGTATTGTACTGTGTAAATCTTAGTTATTGCTAATTTAGTCATAGTGTTGTAAAAGCGATTCTTTTATTTATGATGTAACAAATCGAATAAGCCACAATATCCTTTACAGTTTATTTATGAAGTGCAACCTTTAAAATAATTTCTTGGCTAAATAAGCAAACAGAGGAATTGCATCTTATCCAAGGAGCTAAGTAAGGCAGCAACGCTACAGTCTCTCGTTTCAAGAGCGTCACACTTTGTGCACAATGTAAAAAAAGAAAAAAAAGAACATTGTAAACAATGGATTAAATAGATTATCCAACTTGCACCATTTCGCAATCCGAAATAAATCGAAAAGTGGCGTCTGTAGTAGCGAACACGCCAGCGCAGGTGAACAGCGTTCTACTAGCTCCGGGACATCGGGAGCAGCACGACATCAATTGCACACGCTTTCGCGCGCTCAAGCGAGACATCGAAAGACCGGACTCCACCCCACTCCCCTCTCACCCCGCCGCACTCGGCGTCCTTCCCTGACCATTTGCTACGCGCTATACCTCGCGCCACAGCCACTCCGTCCCGCGCCATCCCTCTCCGCCCCGCGCCATCCCACTCCGCCTTGCGCCATCCCACTCCGCCTCGCGCCATCCCACTCTGCCCGGCGCCATCCCACTCCGCCCCGCGCCATCCCACTCCGCCCCGCGCCATCCCACTCCGCCCCCCGCCATCCCACTGCCCCCCCGCCATCCCACTGCCCCCCCGCCATCCCACTCCGCCCCGCGCCATCTCACTGCGCCCCACGCTATCCCACTCCGCCCCGCGCCATCCCACTCCGCCCCGCGCCATCCCACTCCGCCCCCCGCCATCCCACTCCGCCCCGCGCCATCCCACTCCGCCCCGCGCCATCCCACTCCGCCCCCCGCCATCCCACTCCGCCCCGCGCCATCCCACTCCGCCCCGCGCCATCCCACTCCGCCCCGCGCCATCCCACTCCGCCCCGCGCCATACCACCTGCCCTGTCCAGTTACACCCACTCATTTCCGTCCTGTCCTTCCCCGGTCCCTTTTCGCATGCTGTACTACCCCACCCAATCCCTTCCGCCTCTAGTACCCCGCTCTATGCGGTCCCTCATCACTCTACAATTACCAGCCCTGACCCACTCCTTTCTGTCTGGATCTATCCTGTTCCTGTTCATCATTGCCCTACTCTTTGGAGTGCATCTCCTTCCCCCTGCTCCTCGCGCCCAGCCCACACCCTTTGCAGTGCCACCCGTTGGCGTTGGGGGCGGTCGCGGAGCGCAGGAGAACGAAGGCAGCGGGACGCGCGCTGGACGGTGTAACTTTCCAACTACTGTTCCGCTCCAGAGACTAATCGCTGCGGGCTTTGCACCCTGGAGACCCTAGTTGTTATGCGCCAAACACAAGTGTACTCCAGTTCTGAAGGCCTCCGACCCATTTCTATATATACGTTACAATGATATGTAAGATCTTCCACAATATATTTTCAATATCTGCGAAGTATTATCTGAAATAATACCAAATGAGTATTTAAGATGACTGTACATTGACAAACAAAAACTTTTTCATTGAGAATTCGGTAACATTTTTCCTCCACGGAGTAGGTAATTTATGAAAATGTGTTTTTCTATATAGTTGGGATTCAATGGAACAATAAGGAACAACAAAGGGCATCCTTGGGACCCGTGGCAGATGTTCAATTGGAATATTTTTACCATCCCGACTTCATTAGCATAATCACCTGATCTCGCTATTACAGTATAGCTGAGTATACGTTGCCTTCACGTTATTTGAAAAAAATAATCAAACAAATACGCGAATTCATTCATATCGGATACTTAAAAATTGCTTATACGGTAAAAAAAACACTTCCGCAACTCTCATATTCTAAATTCTGCATAAGCGAAGTTTTATCTGACCAAAAATGGGAATGTGAAGATGAATAATGGACCCCGCCGTCTGGTCTCCTGGGACGAGGGGAGCGGATGAAGGTAGCGGAGAGCTACGATGATGGATTATTCCGGAAAAGGCGGAGGGAACGCTGCAAGGGGAGCGAAGTGCTCCATTATATATCTGCAATCTCATTTTCACTTTCAGTATTCCACGCGCTCACCGTTAGGGTCGCAGGTTCAATTGTTCCTTTTCCATCAAATACGAAATGATATTGTATCGTACATCGCGTAAAGTAGTTCTTCTTGCGACTATTACGTTTCCTAGACACGAATTCTCTAGAAGTCTCCAGAAGACATAAAATTGCAAGCCAGAAATATGGTTTTAGGCTTGAGGGAGAATTTAATTATTTTCATGGATCGTAATAGTTCTCCATTTGACTTTGAAACTTTGAATATCCCACGGCTGGAATAAAAAATGGGACATAATCTGACTCTTGTTATAAATGTTAAAAAACCTTGAAGAAAAGTGATCTCGTCCCAAAAATGTAAAACCTAAATTCCAAGTGGATGTAAATGTTCTGGAATTTTTGTTTCAATATTGTAGTAAACTTTATTTGCCAATCTCTACAGCAATACTCTCACACACATCTACACATTGTATATGTAAAGACTCTTATCTTTTAGCAATCATTTTCGAACCTATCTCATGTGGCTTAGTAACTTTTCGCATTTCCGTCCTTGACGAGGAAAATATTCGTTTTGAAAAAGAAAGAAAAAGAACCCAAAAGCAAAACAACTGCGAACAGGGAACGCAAGCTAGTATCTTCAAACGGACTTCGTTATTTATATATATTACATAATTATGTAACTCGAACAATTATAATGTAATTTGACTATTTGCTATTAAAATATCCATTCATCCAACTTATACCACAACTTTTCATTACTTGAAATTCTGACTATGAGGATATTTTTTAAACATTGTTTTTAAAACAAGGCATCTCGAATTTGTTTCAGGTTTTGTTTGCAAATATTTTTGTTCCATCAAATTATATCATCCCAATTTACCGTACATTTTTTGCTTATTGAACTTTCGTTTCATTTTACGCCCAATCTGAGAGTCCGACCAGTACCTCTCTAGTTCCACTGAATAGGCTCCGTCCTCCCACTGAACCTCCAACACTCCGTGCGCTGCACGACACACAGGCAATTCCCTCGCGGGCGCCGTTCGCTTCGGCGCAGCTTACATAGCAGTTTTCCCCCAACTCGCCGCCAAATTGTCGCAGGCGTCGTATATATTCAATTTGGGCGCCGCCAGCGCCCCGCAAAGCCTAGTTCATGAAGTTCACGCTAGCTGGCGCTTCTTGGGCAACGAAGTTCCCTCGCTCGCCCTCACCCCCCCCCCTCTCTCCCACCGTGAAGCGCCTCTACCGCGTGTGTGCCTTGCGGTGCCCTGGCTGCAGGTGACTTTCGTTTTCAGCTTCGTCGTCGTGCGATAATGAAACAACCAACTTAAACAATGTGTAACGTTGAGAAGAATTCTTGTGAGAAACTGATGAAAAGTGAGTTTTAAAGACATGCATTCTGTATGAGTAACGAAGTTGCTGAATAGCTCTCATTATGACAGCCTAATGATAGTTATTCGGGTCACGTATCACTTCAGTCTAAAGTTATGCGCAAACTTGCGGGCAGAAAGCATGACTGAAAAGATCGCAACATGCCCAAATATTTTATTTATCACATACATGATCTTGCAACATTTCTACCTCACTTTTGCACACATTAAACACTAACATGACCTTAACAATTGAATGGTTCTTTAAAAAAAGTAGTGAATTACAACTAAAAATAAGCACTCTAAAAGATCTACATTTCAACATTTAATGAAAAAAAAGTGTCGTTTTTAACGAGTTTTCGAGAATATATCAGAGCAGACTTCTGTCTTTGCTTCCACGACTTGGAACCTCAGGTGGCAAGTGAATGAACTGACAACTGCATCCAAATATGGTTTGCATGTTTGAAATCTAATAATTTGTTACATTTATTGCACTTAAAATAATTACTAAATTCGTTTGGTTAGCATTACAGTTGCCTCCCAGAATCTTTTTATTTCTGAATTGAAATTTATTTTCAAATATTCAAATACTACTCAGATAACTATCCGGCAGGGAGTAAAAATGTAGGGAGCCAATGGAATTTTTCATACCGGTCTAGCTCATCCTTGGTCACCTAATGAGACCCAAGAGCAACCGACTTAGGCTCAAAGGAACGTAAACGTTATTAGCAGACCTCGGGATTTTAGGCACAAAAAAGTTATGATTAGGGTACCCGAAATAGTTATCAAAATTACGAAATTCAACACTATTAGGAATGCAAAGTAACGATTTAGGCACTTAAAATACATTTCAAAATGATTGAATCAGACATTTAAAAATCATTAGACGCGGAAATTTACGTTTCTGGCATCTAAAACCGATAACAAAAGGATTAATTTAGGCATATTTATTATTCGGGATTCAGGATTTTTTTCGTAATTCGCAAACATCTGCAATTACTTTCCACAATCTCCTAAAGGTACTAAATAGGCATTTGTTCTAAAATCCGAGGTCTAGGTATCAGTAAATCGCCAAAACAATTACAAATGTAGCTTATCGCGCGCCTGCAAAATACATCGTCGTATGTTAATGAAGAGCAGCCCTTAAACACAACCTCCTTTTGTCCTCGAGTCCAAAATCTGCTCTAAAAGGCTCTTAAACAGTATAAGGGAACCTCCAAGCCATTCAGGCATCTTCAGAGTAATTTTAATCACGAAAGAGGCTTCAGCTCTGCAATCGCAGTTTTTCCAACTCCGCAATCACCTTCCTCCCCCGACGCGCCAACGAAATAGTTACGATCACCCTAGCCAATACCATAAGACATCTTCACACGGACATACAGGTGCATGCGCTAATCGATTAGAGTGAGTGGGGAGTGGGTCGCTTCATTCTGCCACTGCACTCGCATATAGACTGAAGGGACAGATTGAAGGATACGGAGACTAGGTACCTGCCTAGGACCCCGCTTGATACGTTTCTTCTGATAAGTAGCTCGCCAAATTTACGAATGTATGACGGCAAGTTTTACTTCCCCGTGAAGGAAGGGCCGTATATACTTGATTCGACATCTATTTATTTATATTAGTAGTATTTGATAACCGAATTGGTAGCTCAGGGCTGCTATTTATTTTCCTTAATGGAATATAGTAGGATTTATTTAGTGATTGATGCAAGCTTAATTAACGAGAGCTCCTCTTTGAGCAAGCGGAAGCGATGAAGTGAACCGCCACGCCCGATCCCGCGACCTCACCGACATAGCAAGGGGAGGAAGGAGCGGAGAATAAAGAGAAGGGGAGGAGGAGACAGGAAAGAGGGTCAGGAGGAAGGAAAGAGGAGGAGGAAAAATGGAAGAGAAAGAAGAAGAAGGGAAGAGGAGGAGGAGGTAGGGATGAGTGGGGTAGCAGGAAGTAAAGAGGAGAAGGAAAGGAAGATGAAGAGGAGGAAGATGAGAAGAGGAGGAAGATGGGAAGAGGAGAAGAAGGAGGAAGAAGGGAAGAGGAAGAGGAGGAGGAAGAAGAAAGAAAGAGGAGGCGGCAGGGAAGAGGGGTAGGAGGAAGGAAAGAGAAGAAGGAAAGGAAGAGGAAAAGGAGAAGGGAGGGAAGAGGGGGAGGTCGAAGGAAAGGAAGAACGAGGAGGAAGAAGAGGAAGTGGAGGGATGGTGAGAAGGCGGTGGGAAGGACGGAAGGGGTGAAGTCGGAGAGGGGAGGTGAGGGGGAGGTCTCGGAGTGAGATCTGAAAGGCCTCCATTAGGAGGTCGAGTAATGGAATCCGGATGGAGGCCGCCCCGAGGGGGCGCCCCCAAAGGAGGCTGCTCAGGGCGAGCGACGTGAGGGCGATGGGCGCGCGGCCAGGGAACTCGGGCAATGGCGGCGAAGCAAATTGGGCGAGGAGGCGTCGAGCGACTGGCTGACAAGAATTACTTCGAACTGTCACAAAAATGGCAATGATGGTTTTGAATACAATAAATTGTCATTTGTTCGTCAAACTGCGCTCCTTTAGTGCACAATTACACAATTACCCACACAATTATTTCTATACGGGAAAAAATAATTATAATTTATTGTGAACATCCTCAAGGCAAATTATGAGTTAAAAATTGAAGGCCTCTAGTGTGTTTTATGAATGGTCTTGGCCAGGGGTCCCCAACCCCATGCCCGTGGGCACCATGGTACCTGCGAACCGTTTTACGCGTGCCCGCTGCTCATAAAAGCCTCCGCTACGCTGTGCGATTGTACGGCTTTTACGTTTCGGTCTCGACATGAGTGGCGGGAGTAGCGGTGTGAATAGTGCATGCCAGTATATGTTGTGTAAATTAAACGTGCATTCAACGTATCTAGTTCATCATTTATACCTAGTTACATGTTCATATTTGGTGTCTTCCATAACGCCGTTTTTAAATACCTTGTTATTTTAACCTCAAAATTAGTAGTTCAAGTAAAACAAACCGAACCTAACACTGATTAACATTGATTGGGAGGAATCGTATGTTTCATCAATGTTAAGGATAAATATGTTTGTTGTGCAGCTGTAATGTTGCAGTGGCAAAAAAAAACAATGTGGAACGTCACTTCAAGACAAACCATGCCACTTTTAATATCAATTATCCACTTCAATCTGAATTAAGAAAGAAGAAAATAGCTCAACTAAAATTGAATATGTCTGCCCAAGAATCTGTTTTTACTAGGACTACTGTAAAATCTAAAAATGCCACTGTTGCTTCTTTGAAAATTGGTCACATAATCGCAAATAAGAAAACTTTTCCAGGATGGTGAATTGTTAATAGAAACATTTCTGACTGAAGCCGATTGTTTATTTGAGGGATTCTCCAATAAACATGAGATTTTGTCAGGAATACAAGGCTAGTAGTTGTCAGATAATACCGTCACAAGAAGAATACATGACATTTCAAAGGACACACAAAGTCTATTAAAGAGTGATATAGAAACACGTGACTATTCACTACAGATATAACAGACACAGCACAGTTAGCAGTTATGGTGAGAATGGCATTTAGTACCTTTAATCTAAAAGATCTACTGAAATTATTACCCAGGAATGCACGAACAACAGGTGAAGAAATATTTATATAGTGATTTTGGTATATTATTTTTTTACGATTTATTTTTACATAAATGTATTCACTTTTCGAAGAAGTATTTGAGTAAAAATTTTCATTTTCATTTTTGGTTAAACGTTTATTTTGGCAGCAAAGACCCATGTGACATTATGTAAACGTATGTGAAGTAAGATATTCACTAACGATCGTCGCGTCAACAATGTTAATAAACATTGTCAATTTATTTTACATAAAAATATAAACAACGATTTTCATGCTTAAATTGTATTTTTTTAATTAAAAAATTGTTTTTGCACATTTTGTATATTACTGCCAACATCCAATTATAAATATACCTTGAAATAAAAAAAAAGGTTCACCGCCGCCTCACCGGCCTTATAATATATGCCCTTGTGTGCAAAACGTTTGGAGACCGCTGGTCTTGGCTTTGACCTACATTCCCGGTCACATAATCCTCACGTTAAACACTAATATCACTAGAAAAAACAAATATCTCTATTTAGAGTAGAATTCTGCAATAACTTCTTTTAAATATGCATTATTCTGTATATTCCGGATAAATCCAATTTATTATCAAAATAACAGCATCGAATTCCTATCTGCTGCATCTGTCTAGTAAAAAAAATATTAAATTACATAACACTCCAATTCGGAGATTTAATATCCGAAGTTGAAGTAGCGAGTGGAATGAATACGAAAACTTATTCATTCCACTCACTACTTTAACACACAAATTACACAAATTTCCATGTCAACTGAGAGAAATGTAAATATCTTTACAACTATCGGGTGGTTACTCACCCGATACAACTGTTACACATTCCACTCACTACACTAAACCAGTGAAGCATCGGGGAGACTCGAACCGCCCACGAGCCGCGCCCGCCATCGTCACCACGACTGCGAACTCCGCTGCCACGCGCGTCACCGGAGCAACACCCAAGAGTGGTCGCACAGCATATCGCGTTGCCCGGCGTTGGCGGGCGCGGGCGGCCACGGCGAGGTCGGAGGGCTGCCAGAGAGCGAGCGATCGGGTGGCTCACAGACGCGCTCTCCGCAGAGGCACGCGCCACGCACACGGCGACGCACGACGCGCCGCGACGGCGACGCCGCCGCTCGAGGACGAGCCAAGGACGAGACGCAGGGCGGCCCGGTCAGATTGTTCGCAGTTGGCGGACGAGTACAAGTCGAGGAATCTGTGACTTGACTGAGAGTGATGCTTCTCGCTGTGTGATATGTGGCTTGACTGAGAGTGGTTCTTCTCGCTCTGTGTGATACGTGACTTGACTGAGAGTGGTACTGTCAGGCTCGTCAACGGCAAGTCACTAGTCCCGTAAGTGAAGTGCATGTTACATCTTGGGAGGTCGAGAAAAAGTCGACGAATTTGAGTTGAGAGTGGCACTTCTAGATCAAAACTTAAGCTGGTTGGAATGTTACATGATTTCGTGCTTTCAATCTCGTCATCTGCTGGTCACTAGTCCCGTGAGTGAAGTGCGTGATACATCTTGCGGTGCTCCTCCCCGTTAGAACGTGAGATACTACGACGAACTACACGGCGGCTTGCGAGGCGTTTCTCCTCCAGCGGGATACCGCTCCCGCTGGAACAA
Source organism: Acheta domesticus (assembly GCA_031308135.1). Classification (NCBI taxonomy): domain Eukaryota; kingdom Metazoa; phylum Arthropoda; class Insecta; order Orthoptera; family Gryllidae; genus Acheta; species Acheta domesticus. Next base: position 95,736,404 of record JAHLJT010002406.1, on the reverse strand, counting down.
GCTCTAAGCGTCCGACTAGTCTCCGATATTTGGGATAGTGCAGTGCGTGTAAAAGTATATAAGAGGAGAGGAAGGAACGTGGAAGAATAGATCGCGCTCGCTCCGTGGCCAGTTTTTTAAGGTACTCCTCAGATTCGCCTGGTATTTTTACGAAAAATCACGAGAAACTATCAATCAGAGCACCCGAACGCGAGCATTCTCCACACGGCCATGGCTGAATTCGACCTAACTATATAACGCCATCGTCGGGACTCGAACTATAGAACTGCCCAGACAGGGATTCTGCATTGGCAACAGTTACCCTCAGTTATCTCAGACTGACTGGAGCAACCAAGAGAGTGCATTACTGCGTGGAGACGACGGAGGCTTATTCCATACCTTTCTGAGCCAGGAGATCAGAAAGGTTTTACAGTTGCCTTGTACAATAGTAATGATTATAATTGGGTGAATTATGATGAGAGGAAAATGACTAGAAATGTGACAATAGATCAGATAGGATTGGTACGAGAAGTGAACCTTGTCACAACAAGGTAAAACAATCCATACATGAAACTCGTAGCCTTCAATGCTCTGTACGGGGTCGCTTCTTCAAGCTCACAATCCACTGAGACCGGCAAGACAATTGAGTAGACTTTGATTTAAACGAAATTATGCTAAATTTTGATTACTGTTTGTAGACCATCCTTTCCGCTATCGACAAATCGCATAGCTTAGAAACGATTTTCACCGAACATTTTACTTCTCCCCATTTTTTCTATAAAACACCCTCGCATTTCTCCCCTGAAATCAAACAAATATGAAAAGTAATAAATAATAACTGCAGGTTACAAAACAGACAGTACGCAAGCTGTAAATATTTCTAGATCCAGAATCTACTAAGTCAATTATTTTATTTTTCGAATTATAAACATTTCTCACAAACATTTTATTGCCTATTGTCGGCTTTAGGCGTTTTTCGTAAAGGCAATACTAGGAAACAAGGCTAGAGTAATTTTTATGAACAAAACTAATGAAAGGTAATTGCTTAATGTTTGCATTTACTTCCAAAATTATTGGAAGAGTGAACAAAATATTATTTTAAGTCACAATAAAAAAACATATTACGCAATGGAAGAACATTGATAGCAATAAACTTTATCCCTAAGTTCTTCACATCTTTTGTAAGGGAAAGAAATATTTTCTTAAAAGATCCTGCAATTGTGAACCGAGTCATACCAAAACAACCAGATATTACTTGATTAAGGCTTGTTCTTCATAATATGCTTGGTTTTTGCCGTACTTTCAACAAAGGTGTAAAAGCAGCTGTTAGGATGATTTCTGTAGCATTCGTCTGCCTCGAAGTTCTTCAGTAGTTTCTCATTACAAATGACAAGATATTGAGTAAATTATTCGATAGCCCGTTATATTGAATCGAACGAGTGCCCAAACCCACAAGCCATCAAAAGGTCGCTCATTAGACTGTGTTTCTGCAAACAGGACCTGCGGAAGGCATATCCTATTGAATATGGAGCACGCTGCAATTGAAATTTAAGTAAAGATTTCCATACATTATAATAGTATGATTTACATTAAAATTTCAATCGATTAAAAATATTAATATATTTATGTTATTTGATTAAATAATTTATTTATAAATAATTCCGAATAAATAACTTTTTTAAATCATAAAGGAACTCTGGTAGCCGCAATCGTAAAGAAAAGGCGTTTCGGTTTGAAATTAGCAGAGATCGGGAAGCCACGACATCGATCCTGGCAAGGCTCTAGAAATTTACTCGAATTTTACTTCGGTAAGGCTGTGAAGCCGGCCGTAAACGAATTCGTAACCCGACTTCTCTGATCTGTGGTTTACCTGATCAAGGGAAGCCGGAGCAGCACTCTGCAATACGTATCACAGACCGCGCGATCTAGTGTCCTTACCCTGGCCTCTTTCATATCCTTAAGACACCGGCTGATGTTGCTCAGGGTATCAAATGAGGATCTAGGGTTCAAGTCCCGACGGTGACGTGATTTTCAACACTAGATAGCCAGGCTAAATTCAGCCGGCTGCCTGGAGAAGTATTCTTGCCGCCGGCTGCTCTGATAGGTAGTTTTCCGTGGTCTCTCCGATCAATACCAGGCGAATGCCGGAGCAGTACCCTAACAAATGGTTCATGGACCGCATGCGACTTTCCTTCCCTTTCCTTGTCCTATCCTCTCTGCTCTCAATCACACTTATATGCACTGCACTACCACACGTCGGGAAACCAATCAGGAGCTTAGAGCTTGGACCGGCTAGAGGGTGCTCCGCTGTTGGGAGAAACCGGTTGAGGAAAACCCCGCGACAAACATGTAGGTCGGTACCGGAACTCGTCATCTAGCGCGGGAATAACAATGTACCCTCCAGTGAATAAAACCTACACTTATGGGTCTAATGGCTTTGTCAGTTGGTGCACCCGAAATCAAAAAATAATCAATCAACATATCTTTAGGTTTCAGCCATAGACCGAGCACCCACTCTCATATCAACCATTCCATTGATTCAGAAAATCTCCGATAATTTGCGAGTCCATGAGGCACTGAATGTGTATCGTGATGTGAGAAAATGGAATAATCAAAAATGCTTTAACTCGAATTCTCGCTTTTTTGTTGTATTTCGTTCGCAATCAATACCTCATGAATTAAAAGGGAAACAGACTTGTTTTGTCGGATTCCTGAGAGTAATTTAACAAATTCTGCGTTTGAACTTGAAATCGTTGATTCCTAGCGGAAAAGTGATAAACGATTAATGCATTCCTTTTGCTATATTCCGGTGCTGTCATCATTATGCTTCCACATATATTATCAATTTATATTTGCGTTCTGTCCAATGGTTGATCTTGAGCGTGGAGTTGGCAATATATTGGTCCGCACATGCTGACCACTTAACTATGGACCCGAAACAAGCACTTGACCTAACGCCAAATGTACTTGTAACCCTCTCTTGACCTGTTACCATCCAGTTATTTCATTACTTAACAGATCAGTAAATAATGCGTGCCCTAAGTAAACAAGCATTTTTTATTCAAAAGTGTGCCTGCATTGATATAAGTGTTTGCATTTGAACAGAGGCTATATCAACTCGCTATATTGCGGAAGAAATTTCTCATGTATATTTTCGGTATCGTCAATATAAAGGGAACATGTGGAGAATAAAACAGAAAATTTCTAACAAACTTATAACCATCGTACAGCATAAATATAGAAATCATGTTAAATCCAGAAACATAGGTCAAGTGGTAAAGTGGAATTCCACACCAACCACTTTCATAACAGCCAAAAATATTTAACAAAACTTCCTTATAGAAGACAACGAATTAGGTAGAAAGAGAATGTAAATGTTATCACAACTGCACCAGTCACGACCTTGTGATACGTAATACATTCCGAATAACACTAATGATCTGCATCATAGAACTCCCTGACCTTTACTCGCTATAGTAAGAATAGCATATCAACTTGGATAGAAATAGTGTCATAATAGCACAAGCCTTCTGTTTCAGAGAAAAGGGGGAGGGACTTCCGAAGTATCGACGCTTTCAAAAAGTGAGGTACAGAAAAAAGGGGAAATTTAAAAAACATTGTAATCAAACTTGTTCCAATACACAACACAAAAGACGAGAAGTTTTGTCAATAATGCGACGTTTTGTAGGAGCGTTCCAATTACCCCTTATGAGCCTCGTCTCAATTCTAAACATTCAACTCTCTTCCTCACTCACAACGCATGGTCATGTTATCACCTTCGTACTCGGGGCAACACCATTATGTCTTGAGCATTTCTCCCAGAGAAGCGCCTCTGTAAGACAAAACAGTGGCAACAGTTTGTAAGTAAAACAAAAAGACCAAAACAATGGCAGTTTGCCAGGAGTGTCTCCCAGATAATCAAGAATATAATGCAAATAAGTTTGTTTATGAACGTTACAGGTACGTATCCCGCGGGAATCTAAGCACGTCCTTAATCTGCTTAACTGTGAATCCTCCCCTGAGTGTTAAAACGATGCACGCGAATTCCTTTAAACCTATATTCCTCCCAATAGCCCTTCAATTCATAAGTATTCACCATTATCCATCCACCAACTACATAATTCCATCTCGCCTCCTTGAAACCCGGAGTCGCAGGATCCAATCGTATCATTCTGTTGTATATTTTGTAAAGCTCAGTTAACTAACAGAAACCACTCATGTAAAGCCAAAGACCGATCAGTGAAATAAACATTATTAATAAATAAAAATAAAACATACAAACAATAAAAAGTAATTGAAAAAAAAGGTGCACGCGTTCGCAGATCCGACTGTTTGTCTGCGGCGTCGCGGACGGCGCCACTGCCTCCTGCGTCCGGGGCGCCTGGCCGCGCTGCGCCGCGCTCGCCGTCACTAATTAGGGCGCTGAGGCGCACGGATGTCGAACGCCGCGGCGGGGGAGGGGAGGGAAGGGGGCAGGTCGTTACTAGTGCTTCAGTGCGCGCCGCTTCCAGAAAAATCCATAGCGGAGGCGGCAAAAGCGGAGAGAGGGGCGCGAGGGGATTTTCGACCGAGTGCGTGGCGGCGGCGGCGGCGGCGCGGAAGGGCAAGTGCGTGGGACACGAGTGAATGCCGACGCGCGACAGATCGCGGGTGGAAAAGAGAACCTGTGAAGAAGACTGTCAGAAAGAAGAAAGAAAGAAAAAGAAAGAGAAGAAGAGAGGAAGAGAGAGGGGAAGAGGGAGGGGAAGAGAGAGGAAGAGAGGGAGAGGAAGAGAGGGAGAGGAGGAGAGGGAGAGAGTTGAATGTCAATTTTCATTAAACTACGATAAACACGTCACCAAATTATGCGAGCAATGTGGCTAATGTGACTCGGTTTAGCTAAAGAGGACGAGAGAGAGAAAGAGAGAGGAAGAGAGAGAGAAAGAGAGAGAGAAAGAGAGAGAGAAAGAGAGAGGAAGAGAGAGAGAGAGGAAGAAGGAGAAAGTCAGACACAATTAAACAGCACATGGGAGTGAGATTACGTTTCATCACGAGCAAGTGAGACAACCAAGAAGCAATAGCAAAATCCTAGAAATCCACGGGAATATTTGTATTTAAGCGTGATTAATGAGAATACCATAAGAATTCCTTTCCTTTGTTTTAATTTGTTATCTATAATCAGAGGCGTACCCACGATTTTGCTTCTTGGAGGGCTACTGTTACAATGTCTAGCCGACATCATGTTTTCTTATAACGAATTTTTCCATTAATGCTGGATATAAAGCGTATTTTTATTCGTTGGCGTACAGTTAATATTTACAACCTCAACAAGTGATATATTGAATGACTTTCGTTAGTATAGGAAAAGCTATAGTTTCGAATACGCATCATTGGCGCGTGCGCCAATGTGTGTGTGTGTGTGTGTGTGTGTGTGTGTGCGTGCGTGTGTGCGTGTGTGCGCGCGCGCGGATGGGTGGGTCCGGGAGTGGGTGTGGGTGTGGGGGGCTGAAGCCCCATGAGCCCCATCTTGGATGCGCCACTTTCTATAACATATCATCATCCATTTTACTTCATTCTTACTATGAACAAGATAAAAAGTCATAACTAAATACATGAGTCCATAGAGAAATGTTGAGGTGAAGAAAAAAAGATGAGAAGAAAATAATAAGTATAATCATTACATCGAAATTAGCGATGGATACATTTTCTCCTACCGTGGTCCCTCTACAATTTATTACAATTCACTTCGTCATAATAGATAAAATCTTTCTCTCCGAATTTGTGACATGCAAATTTCCTGTGGGTGTCAATTGTCATTCAGTTTTGCTCAACTTTTTGCACAGCACAACATTGTGTGTTCTCGAAATAAGATTGCTTAGAAGTAGTAAAATGTGATAAATATAAGACTCGAGGAAAGTATTTTGTGTAGGTACGGAATATCATAAAATTTGCAGCGGAATCTTGTGATCTACACTTCGGCATGACTCGTCAACCGGGATTCCCCATTCGGAGAAAATAAAGTGCACTAAATACGAGGAAAACAGGAAATCTAATACTTCATTATAAAGCTCATGACAATAATTCAAGAGGAAAAATTGTCAAATTTCAAGAGACTTTACCATTCCTTTATATTTATGCATATTACTAACTTACTTCGCCCGTGTCTTGAAAATTGTCATCTAACTGAGACGTGCAAAATGTTAATCGTCGAATCAGCACTTTACAATAAACCATTACAAGGTGTACCTTTAACACATTTACTTATATATCTCAAGTAACGTAACGGGAACTGAAAATATTTAAGCTCTTTACTCGTGTGAGGGAAAACGTGTAATATCTAAGATAGTCATTTTTTTACCAAACCTAACCTATCCTGTATCTCAAATCGCGATCATGGCAGTGGATACATTTTTGTTTCTCTAAGATTCTACGTCAAACTTACCCAAATCCCAGTTCCAATTTCTAGCACTTTTCAGAAACACGTGAACCATTCCATTCGAACTATATCTTAAATCACATCCTGTTCAACACAGGAAGAGAATAATATCCTGCTACAACCTTATCACTAATTTAATTAAGTTTGGGGGCGCGTGTTTAAGGAACATAAACCACTTCCCCTGCTGTGATAAAATCAGCAAATACAATTATAGATTGCACAAAATAGTGTTGTGATTAAACTGTGTTTCATTTTCATGCTGTTTATTAACACAAGAAATGATATTTCTGTGCCGATAAAATGTTATATTTACAATGTTCGGTGAATTTAATAATACACCGAATACGTAAGAAAACAAATTCTATAAAAAGGATTCGCGACATGTTACTTTGTTGATGTATAGATTCACGCAACTAATTCTGAATTCCTAGTCATTAATTTTCAAAAGGAAATTTCTAGCGTTGTATTTACTTTTCCCAAACATATAATACACGAGAGAATACTTCGTTTATCCTTTCATTCTATATAATTTTGCTAAATTTTTCTGGTATGCCGTAATATGTAATTCAAAGTTTTTTAATAACACTTTGAATGAAGTATATTTTATTAGACAAAATGTTAATAAAATGATGAATCACAAAGATAGGCCAATAAAATAACTTTTGCTGTTACAGTGTCACACTTTCGGACATTTATTTGGCCAGCTTCATGGAAAAAAAACTCGTATTACTTAAGTAGTAGTGCGATGTTGAAGAAAATAACGAAACAAAAATACTAAACAGACCTAATAAATATCAATGTTAGAGCCTGAACTCAGGTCTGTTAAATTTACATCAACATTGGGTGACACAGGTAACCACGAAATACATTAGGTATTAACATAAAATACACGTATTTGTTTTGCTTCTTTTTTTATACTATACTACAACTATTTATTACATAAAATGCATCTTATAGCCATATAGGAAGCCAAATAATAGCCGAAATGTTAGTATTGTACCAAAAAAGGATATTTCATTGACCCTACAACCGCGATCCACTTTTTCATTAAACTGGTTAATTACAAAATTATTTTTTATTACACTGAATGTCAATTTTTATTAAACTACGAAAAATTCGTTTCCAAATTTTGCGGCCAATAGGGCTGATGGGTCTCAGTTCAGCTAAATATTACGAGACTAGTAACCTCACGTCCGACACGATGAAAAAAGTAACAGACTTGCATTGCGAGAAAATCTACCGTTCTAAATGAAAATCAAACTGAAAAAATTGCTTCGAAAAAGATTGAACCATTGAGGACGCAGTATTAAATCTAATTTCAGAAGGCCATTAAAACTACAGACAATCCTCGGGGGCACACGCTTATATAAATGCGAGTCCGCTCTCGATGATTTGATCACCGATGGAACATGAGAGTGGAGTTCCAGCGGTGACGTATTTTTCCAGCTAAGAATCTATGTGCCCTGGCGGTTTAGCTCATTGGTCAGCGTACCCACTTTTCATGACGCGCCCCAGGTTCGATTCCCGGCCGGGCATTATTGAAGTGGGCGTTTACCTTGCAATAGTCCAGTGTACGTTGGGGTGACGATGTGAAAATTCACTTCTCAGGTGAGAAGACCAGAATACGGCGTGGGCTGTCTTTGTGCTAACCAAACATACCCCCTTAACTCACGGCCGCGAGGCTGCTGGTAGGACAGGACATGGCCCATATGCGGGCCAACGCGCCAAGTACAAACAAACTAATATCTATGTCGTACGACGCGTCGTTCCAGGGACCGACTTCCATGATCGATCGTTCCCTGGCGTCCGAGCAATTCTTGGAGGACGGGGTAGAAGTATCTTAAACACGCACGCGATACTTCCTTCCCCCACATGCACGCACATCCATTCTCGAAAACGCTTTTCGCGAGGACAACCAGCTGATCGGCAGTCGCTTACATCTTGAGTGTCCTCAAAGGCTGGACGTGTGGAATAGTGCCAGAACGGGAAAGTTGTCCAGGGCAAGTCGTTGTAATAGATTACTATTACAGATAGATTATATACAGAGTGAGTGCGAATTATCGCCCTCACTCTGTATATGCTAAGATTGGGAGAGTAAAGTTTCCAAGTTTCTTTTGAAACAAATTAAAGGAAATATCCAAAAGCAAGACATAATCATGAGAATAGTTCTGCTACGAGTAAATTTGATATAACTTTGTGACAAGAAAGGATATACACAAGACGACAATTTTCAGCGCCATTTCATGGCAAAATTTAAGTATGGCTGTCTACTGCATAATTGGGACAGATTATTCAGCTGTCCTACAAACTTTCGCACTATCCACTGGACCCCAGCCGCCGTCTTGCACTGCCGTATCCACTGTCAGCCAATTAGTTGTTCTCACTTAAATGGAACTTTCGCCTCATACCATTGAATGGTATGGAGCTGATCCTCTATGCCATTGCAATCTATAGTCCGTAATGTACGTAGGACGTTTTGTTTTTCAACATCCGACTGTTCCTTTAAACTGCTAGGCAAGATGAGGTGTACATTGGGCGATTAGCATCTCTCTCATTACAACCTTTGCTCGTACGGACGCTTTATCGACAATCTCACCTGAGCTCTACGAACTTGAAATTAGCTGTATGAATGTCGCACCCGTTAAGGGCGAGCCGCTTAGTGTTATTCGCATTCTTCAAGAAGAAGGGAACACCGTAGCAAAAATTCATCGAAAAATGAGCCTAATATACGGTGTAAACTTTTCGAACGAAAGATCAGGAATGCTAATTTCTGGATATGTCCTCATCCATGACAACGCCTGCCCTCACAATGGTGCTGTAACCAAATAACTTCTGGAGCAGATGTAGTGAGCTTCATCACCCGGGGTATAGTCCCGACTTAGTGCCGAATGATATTCATCTCTTCCTCAAATTTACGAATGGATCACGAGGCCAAAGCTTCCAGAACAATGGCAAGTTTATAAGGAGGCACACAAGTTAAGGCTGATCTCACATTACTGGTAGTAACATACGGGATGGAAAAGCTCCTCCACAGATTCGTCAAACACCTGAATCTTCACGGCAAATGTATAGAAAAGTAACCATGTGTCTAAATATTTTTAATAAATAATAATAATAATAATAATAATAATTGATTATTATATTTTATGGTCCACTATATTAATAAATTTTATGGTTATTATATATCTTATATGTTCATGGTTCATCCGAGACAGAAACAAACGACCTTTGTAGAAAACTCAAGTGCTACTTCGGGCATGCAAATATCAGGCGCACTTTCGATTTGTAAATTAGAGAATTTCACATGACATCCCCTTGAAAGAGCTCGTTTGGCTCACATTGGAACACATGACAAGCTTCCATCTGACACCTTACCCTTACAGCTTCCGTCCAGGGAAGAACCAGTATGTGACGCGAGTTCACTTCCCTGGTTATCTCCTTTTTATACAGCGGAGAGCCACCGTTCCGTCGCACGGAATAACGAGATTATGATGACCGCAGGGACGGGCGGCAAAAAGCCGTCGACTGGGTGACATTTTTTGCGCGTCCGGAAAAGCCCTTCCTCCACATTCCGCCACATCGCCCTCCTGCAACGGAAGGCAAATCGGTGGCACGGCCGGAAGTACAAATACGTGGCGTGAATACGAACAACCAAACAGGTGCGTAGTAAAATAATGTCATTGATGAAAAGGCCTGTTTCTCTTCTAAACATAGAATCCTTTTTAAATGCTTATCAGAGCACACATTGAATTTAAACAGTAATAACGAGCGAATAATTTACATGCCTGTCCCATTTTAAATGTTTCGTTTAATAGGGTTGACTAAGCAATACTTAAACTTCTACTGACCTCGAATTAGTAGTGTCGACGTGGGGCATCGCTTGCCGTTCTCTCGAACGTAATAGCGAACAGTTATTACGGAATGAAGCTCAAATAACTGTTCACGACAGATACTAGTTGCCAATCTGGGCCGCGTTTTTGTTATTTCTGAAAATTTCGAAACTTTTTTTAATTTCCGAATATTACGATGTAGCAATTGTTAATTCTTCCCTTCATAACCGAAAGTAATATAACGTGAATTTTGATACAATCGACGACTTTTTATGTTCAAATAATTGGAACATGTAAATGAAAATATGTAATATGCACGGATATGAACACCATTTAATTTTCGATTGAATTCACTCTCAGACTTCATCGTGTGCCATGTGGATTGACATTATTGTGAAAACTGTGCTCACGACCTTTGCTGACGACCTACGCTCACATAGGTATGCGAGTTCATGAAAAATTCTACTTACCCTACTTATTTGGGGCGACCCATGGTGTAACGGTCTCGTTCGCATTCCACAACGGAAAGGATTCAATGCCTTCAAGGTTTATAGCATGTATTGATAATCCCTCGTCAAACCGGTAATGGCTCGTAATGAATAACACTCTACAGATCTATGTTTGCAAGTTTAGTTCAATTATAATTTTTTCAAACATATTTGAATTCAAATATTTCAATTCAGAATGATTCTGGTTCTTGAAACAAATTCATTATATATTATGCGAATGATCGTTCCAGCTTTCTGCACCTATCACAATTGTTCACAGAAGAAGTATATTCTAATTTATTAAGAAGAAATATTCTAACTTATTTATTTATTTATTTGTAGAGCTTGCAAAATCTCATTCAGGGAAAAGGCCTCCTGTTTCAGTAGGGTGAAAAGTTGGCATTCATGTTTGCATGAAATGAAATTGCTTTTACACAAAATGAAGTTACACATAATTACGTAATTTTACACACAATGAATATTTTGTCTTCGCCTCAAGATTTCCTCTCAAAATGAAGATGTTGTGTCAAATATTCTAACGGATTTCTTTAAATATTAAAAGTCAAACCCTGAACCATGTTCACTCTGGAGGCGCCAAGCCCCTTACACCCGACCATGAACACATCTCTACGATGCAGCTGAACGCAAGCCTTTCGCTTTTCTGCGCGTCGTCTGGCGACAACATCGCCATGCGCATCGCGGCCCGCGGTTCGTCCGTTTCCTTATCCGCGCGCGCTCAGGGCCACTCGGCGCGTGCGCAGCGTGCGCAGTGGGCGCAGACGACGCGGCTGTTTCCACGCGACCACTCAACGCGGAGCAACGCACAGTGCACACGGCCTGCCAGGGCCCCTAAATACGGGCTCACGAACACTGCACACGGCCTGCCAGGGCCCCTAAACACGGGCTCACGAACACTGCACACGGCCTGCCAGGGCCCCTAAACACTGGCTCCACGAATACTGCACACGGCCTGTCAAGGCCACTAAACACCCGACTCCATGAAGACTGCACACGACCTGCCAGGGCCCGTAAACACGGGCTCCACGAACACTGCACACGGGCTCCACGAACACTGCTGCACACGACCTGCAAGGACCACGAAACACCGACCCCACGAACACTGCACACGGCCTGCCAGGGCCCCTAAACACTGGCTCCACGAATACTGCACACGGCCTGTCAAGGCCACTAAACACCCGACTCCATGAAGACTGCACACGACCTGCCAGGGCCCGTAAACACGGGCTCCACGAACACTGCACACGGGCTCCACGAACACTGCTGCACACGACCTGCAAGGACCACGAAACACCGACCCCACGAACACTGCACACGGCCTGCCAGGGCCCCTAAACACTGGCTCCACGAATACTGCACACGGCCTGTCAAGGCCACTAAACACCCGACTCCATGAAGACTGCACACGACCTGCCAGGGCCCGTAAACACGGGCTCCACGAACACTGCACACGGGCTCCACGAACACTGCTGCACACGACCTGCAAGGACCACGAAACACCGACCCCACGAACACTGCACACGGCCTGCCAGGGCCCCTAAATACGGGCTCACGAACACTGCACACGGCCTGCCAGGGCCCCTAAACACGGGCTCACGAACACTGCACACGGCCTGCCAGGGCCCCTAAACACTGGCTCCACGAATACTGCACACGGCCTGTCAAGGCCACTAAACACCCGACTCCATGAAGACTGCACACGACCTGCCAGGGCCCGTAAACACGGGCTCCACGAACACTGCACACGGGCTCCACGAACACTGCTGCACACGACCTGCAAGGACCACGAAACACCGACCCCACGAACACTGCACACGGCCTGCCAGGGCCCCTAAACACTGGCTCCACGAATACTGCACACGGCCTGTCAAGGCCACTAAACACCCGACTCCATGAAGACTGCACACGACCTGCCAGGGCCCGTAAACACGGGCTCCACGAACACTGCACACGGGCTCCACGAACACTGCTGCACACGACCTGCAAGGACCACGAAACACCGACCCCACGAACACTGCACACGGCCTGCCAGGGCCCCTAAACACTGGCTCCACGAATACTGCACACGGCCTGTCAAGGCCACTAAACACCCGACTCCATGAAGACTGCACACGACCTGCCAGGGCCCGTAAACACGGGCTCCACGAACACTGCACACGGGCTCCACGAACACTGCTGCACACGACCTGCAAGGACCACGAAACACCGACCCCACGAACACTGCACACGGCCTGCCAGGGCCCCTAAATACGGGCTCACGAACACTGCACACGGCCTGCCAGGGCCCCTAAACACGGGCTCACGAACACTGCACACGGCCTGCCAGGGCCCCTAAACACTGGCTCCACGAATACTGCACACGGCCTGTCAAGGCCACTAAACACCCGACTCCATGAAGACTGCACACGACCTGCCAGGGCCCGTAAACACGGGCTCCACGAACACTGCACACGGGCTCCACGAACACTGCTGCACACGACCTGCAAGGACCACGAAACACCGACCCCACGAACACTGCACACGGCCTGCCAGGGCCCCTAAACACTGGCTCCACGAATACTGCACACGGCCTGTCAAGGCCACTAAACACCCGACTCCATGAAGACTGCACACGACCTGCCAGGGCCCGTAAACACGGGCTCCACGAACACTGCACACGGGCTCCACGAACACTGCTGCACACGACCTGCAAGGACCACGAAACACCGACCCCACGAACACTGCACACGGCCTGCCAGGGCCCCTAAACACTGGCTCCACGAATACTGCACACGGCCTGTCAAGGCCACTAAACACCCGACTCCATGAAGACTGCACACGACCTGCCAGGGCCCGTAAACACGGGCTCCACGAACACTGCACACGGGCTCCACGAACACTGCTGCACACGACCTGCAAGGACCACGAAACACCGACCCCACGAACACTGCACACGGCCTGCCAGGGCCCCTAAACACTGGCTCCACGAATACTGCACACGGCCTGTCAAGGCCACTAAACACCCGACTCCATGAAGACTGCACACGACCTGCCAGGGCCCGTAAACACGGGCTCCACGAACACTGCACACGGGCTCCACGAACACTGCTGCACACGACCTGCAAGGACCACGAAACACCGACTCCACGAACACTGCACACGACCTGCCAGGACCACAAAATACGGGCTCCGCGAACACTGCACATGACCTGCCAGGGCCACTAAACACCAACTCCACGAACACTGCACACGGTCTGCCAGGATCACTAAAAAGATGCTCCAAGAGCACGGCACACGGCCTGCCAGGACCTCTCAAAACGGACTCCAAGAGCACCACATACGGTCTGCATAAGCCAGATTAATGTCGTAACGAGCCTTAAGCATGTCCAATAAATTCGCTAATAATATTGAAATATTGAATATTTGTCATAAAAAGGGATACGAATATAAACTCAATGTTTTGCAACAAAAAATATTATTAACATTTTTTATATATTTAAGAATCCAATCGGATGGCTCATAAACAGCATGCTAGCTTTCTTTGAGGCTGCTGTCCCGGGTGCGATTCCCGCCTGGAACAAAAATGAAGCTGTGGATTTCAAATACCCATCGCCTCAGTTTCCATATAGCTGTGTGACGAAAGAAAAAGCTCTTACTGTGAGATGTAAGAAACATTTATCATTGAATAATAGAAGTTGAAATGAAATGACATGAAATAAAGAAGAAACTAGTCTGATATATTAAAAAAAGTTCAGAAATCAGTGCTATCAGTTCGATGTTCGAAACACTCGAATATTGGAAGAAAACATATATTTTAATTACACTATTAAAGTCTTTAGTACGAAATAGGGGTGCGTAATAAGTAAGTTCACTGAAAGGCTTACAAGAAATAGGAATGACGTAAAACAAATATAAATATTTTGAATGATATCCGAGAGGAAGTGGAACAGTTTCGTTCTCTTTCCTCGTCAGGAAAGTTACTTCCTTTTCCTTTATTTAAAATCCACATTTTCTGCAATAAATGAGAGAAACCATGTATTGCAAATATATTTCCCAAACAATTAAATAAACCTTTAATTTGGTGACTACTTCTAGCCAAGCCCGGTTGTAAAGTATACACCTTGAGGAAGGCATAATTTGGCGCTTGAATTATGTACTTGGTTGAATCGTGCGTTGTTGTTCCAATAAAGAACTGAAAAACAAGGAAATAATTAAGGGTTTGAAATAGAGATGCAGTTCTCTTAAATTACCTCGTCAAGTCTAATCCACTGGATCAAATTATATGTATATCCGACAATTTTGAACAGATAAGTTCCTATTTAATTATTTTCATCAAAAATTGTTGCAAAGGGGTACACAATTTTTATTGTTGTACAACGCAAGGAAGTTACTTTTTACAAACATTCCATATCCACAAAAATTGACAAAAGTTCTAGAAAACACATCCATTTTAGGCAATGTGATTTATATTACATAACTCACTTACAAATCTGCTAGTAACATTTTGTATTTTGACGTCTGAATGTTCACGAATTGAATTTCTACAGATGCCCAAAATACAGATTTAAAGTGACAAATGTTAACAACAGCATGACAGAAAATGAAAGAGGAACGCCAAGTAGCGATCAAGTGAATGGCAACAACCGGTAAATAGCAGTGCCAGGAATGTGCATATGGTGAAATGGCGGCCCGGAGCAACAAAGGATACGCATCTGCACCGAAACGGCGAGGGACGTAAATGGAAGGGTGAGCACAGGTGGAAACTGAGGATATTGTTCCACCGCGCGAGAATGCCATCAACAGCACTAGAGTCACGAAGCATACGGCGGGGCCAGGAGCGGAGAGGAGGAGAATGATCAATTGCGGTCGAGGACGCGATGATTACCGTGATGGGGGTTATTACCATTGGAACTGCAATTCTAGTGCGAACGATCTAACGGCTGGTAGGCGCGGGGTGGAGTAGGCGGAGCAACGGAGGGCGGGATTGGTGGGGATACGTTAACAGAGCGTGAGAGGCTGGCAGAAAAGGTTTTGGCAATGCAGTGAGAGGTGCAGGCGGGGAGAAAATGACGGGGCGGGGACAGCCGGTTAAAAGAAATGTAGTTTATGCCAGGTGCTTGACTAAACAATATTGGCAAAGCGGAAATTGGCGGAAAGATCCGACAGGGATGGCGGGTCGGGTTTGCAAGAGTGATTCGAGCAACCGCGATGAGTCGGAACTACTGGATCGGGAACGGAGGAACGAGAATGTCAGAAGGGATTGCAGCTGAAGAATCGGAGATGTTGGCATGAATCAAGTCTTGTGAAGCGAGGATGACGGGACGGGCGACAAAGTGGTGGGTCTGATAAGGCGGGGAAGAAGGGGGCCCAGCGAGGGGAGGGTGAACGTGTGTGGGGTTGTCAGCGTGGGACTGCCACGTGAGGCAGGGAATGTGAAGCCTGCAGTGTGGGTCCGGGAGTGAGGTGCCTGCAGTAGGAGATCTGCAATGTGGGATGGTAGTGTGGGGCGTACAGTGTGAGGCTTACAGCTTAGAACCTATAGTGTGGGATCTGTAATGTGGGGCCTTTAGAGTGGTACCTGCAGCGTGAAACCTACAGTGCAGGGCCAACTCAGTCAGGCCTGCAGTGTGGGACCGACAATGTAGGGCCGACAATGTGGGATCGGCAGTGTGGGGCTAACAGAGTGAGGCTTACAGCTTGGAACCTATAATGTGGGGTCTGTAATGTGGGGCCTTTAGAGTGGTACCTGCAGCGTGAAACCTATAGTGCGGGGTCGGCTCAGTCAGGCCTGCAGTGTGAAATCGACAATGTAGGGCCGACGAAGTGGGATCGGCAGAGTGGGGCCTGCAGCGTGGAACATTCAGTGACGGGTCGGTAGTGTGGGGCTGGCGGGTCGGGTTGCGACCCGACAGCGAGGGGACGCTGGCGGACCGGGATGATTACAGGAGGGAGTCGGGGATGTCGGACAGGGGACTGCGGAGTCGGCGGGGCCGTCGGAGCGCCGGTTGCATAGGTAATTAATTATGAAAACACTAACCGGTGGCGACCGCGTTCTCTCTTGTTTACGAGGGATGGCGCCGACAGGGACACGCGGGTCGCGGAGCGCAGCTAACGGAGGCAGCCGACAGACTGCACAAGGGAAGGAACATCCTAGGGAGACGGTACAAAACAAACGCCTACGCGGAATCAGAGGAACGTAAAGTAGGGACAGTTTTGCTGTCATTCTGATTCTGCTTCACAACTTTAATAAACAATAAAAGACGAAGTTATCGCTATTGGAAACACGTATAATATTTAGGAGAATTGAGAAATGCCTACTGCTTTACCATCGCTAACATCACTATTTACCTTGAATCAGCTTATTAGAATGACATTTTGTTCTGACACAAAATCACTTTTAAATAGTTAAAAGTGTCATGTTAACAAATAAGATCCATTAATGTTTAGTGATAGATACTTGAGTCTTAATTCCAACATTTGATACATTCAACATCTCTTTACGTCGAGCCTTTCTTCAAGCCTATCATCAATTGAGAGCACGTATAGATGAAAAATGGACACAAAAACATTATGAACATACCAGCAGAATAAAAATTAAATAATTATATCGATTTTTTTCTATCGTAATTCTTCATAACCCTGTCTCCAGATGACATCACTGCACAAATTGTTTGAAATCTCCAGTCCGTGTACCAACGACAGTGTTCTGCTTTAAGCACAGAGAGGGTAAAACGAATAAAATTATGCGATAGATGAAAGAAACAAATGTCTCGAAAACAAAGAAAGGGCTTTCATCATAATCATTGTAACTATTATTTCTGCACTGGGTCTTCAAAAGTAAAAGTTCGTTTATAAAATACCTCGACAAGCACGCATGTTGATTTGAGCATTCGGAGATACATCAATTTCTGGATTATTTCTTACAAGATGAAAAAACCTTTCTTCCACTTTGTACCTGCACAGCGAAGTACTTATACGCTTAAGCTTAATGACTATCTGGACTAAGCATTATATACCATCGTCTACTTGTTAATTCCTATTGACGTCCAGAACAATGAGCTGAAGTCTAGATACATATGGGGTATGAAAAGGAGAAATAAAGCGACTTCAGAGGCAGGTCTGAAGATGGAGGTACACTTACAACTCAAATTAACATTTCCGTTTTCCCACAGAGGTGCCGTAAGGAAAAAGCATAGACGTTCCGCATCGTGAGTTTCACAGTGTGAGCCTATCCCAAGCATGAACTCGCTGCAACAGTTGGCGATGAGGATTGTATGTTGCACCAAGTTGCACCAAGGACGGCGAAGGGGGCGGCCAGGAAGGTATGGAGTGGAATGAGCGGCGGGGAGGCGAGGGCTAAGTGACGGTGTGGCGGCAGGTGAGGGGAGGCGATGGTGTGGCGGCGAGGCGGAGAAGCAGCGGGGGGGGGGTGAGGCGACAGTGTGGCGACGGCGAGGCGAGAGAAGGGCGACAATGAGGTGGCGGGGAAGAGAGGGTGAGTTGAGGGCAAGCGACGGTGTGGCGACGGGGACGCGAAGGTGAGGCGAGTCTATGGCGACAATGAGGTGGCGGGGAGGCGGCTAGGGAGTGGCGGGGAGGCGGCGAGGGAGTGGAGTGGCAGGGAGGTGAGAGTGGGGAGTCGGCGGCGGGGAGATAAGGGTGAGGCGACGTGGAGACGAGGATGAGGCGGCGTGGAGGCGAGGATGACGGGGTCGCAAGGCGACGTGAAAGTGACGAGGCGGCGGGGAGGTGAGAGAAGGCGGAGAGATGAGAGGAGGGATGTGGAGGCGATGGGCAAGGTCAGGGAGTGCGAGTAGGAGTGGTATGGGCAACGGTCACATCGAGGTGCTGGTGAAGCGATGGAGAGGTAAAGACAGATGCGATGGAGGAGACGCTAGGAAGGTAAAGGGTGGAACGGTGGTTGCAGGGAAATGCAGGGGTAGGCAGGGACATGAGGATGGTTGCAGGAACATGGCAGCAAGTGAAGTAAGGGGAGGGGAGGAGAGGAGGAGGACAGGTTGAGAGGAGTCAAGGGGAGGACAACTGTGAGGTGCTGGTGAGGCGGCGGGGAGGTGGAGAGAGACGGTGGGAAGGTGTAGGGATGTGGCGAGGATGTGAGAAGCGGCGGCGAAAGGATGGGTGTTGGCGGGGATGAAGCGGGGGTAGACGGTGAGATGGCGAGAAAAGGCGAGGGGCGGTGGGGACCGGCGAACACGCGATGTCGGGGGCTGGCGGAGAAGACGACGTGGCGCGACAGTCCGCGATGAGCGTGACGATGATGAATGGGACGGAGGGCGGACGGCCGCCCGGTCGCTCGCAGTCCGGCGGCGTCGACAAGTGACGAACGGCCGCCTCGCCACCCCCTGCGCTTCCACCGCAGTCGCCGCCGCAGCCGCCCCTGTTAACGCTACCGTAGCTTCCAAGGGGAAACTAAGGAGGCATTAGCGTAGGGCAATGCTGGAGGTCAAGACCTCTGCAAATCCCGATTTCGGGAGAACAAGGTTTTGAGATTAAAGGAGAGAACAAGAGAAAATTGCGATAAAGAATTACATTTTAGAGATCAAATTCACTTGTCAAGTATCATCTAAAAGAGTATTGGTTCATTTGAAATTAGTTTAATACCTCTACAAACGCTATAATACTAACACCATGGACTAAGAAATATCTGGATGTTTACAAACGATGAACAGTATTTTTTAAATTATTTAGAAACGAAAACAAGGGAGAACATTGCAATTATTTTCAAAACATGATAAAAAGGATATGATTTGACACACGTTTCAGTCATTGCCAAACAATTCCAGTCTTTATACGTGGCTTCATCTTTTGTTTCGAACTAAAGTATGAAACAATGAAGGTATCTCAAAATTGTTCTCAATGAACTAATAATACATGAGTAGCGTTTATTATATGAAGGAAGCTTCAGCTAATTCTAGACATTAGATGGTTCACTGAATTTCCCCTAAGTTCCTAAACAACATCTGACAGAGACGTCGCTCTTGTAAAAGAAACAGTGTACACTTTTCTACAAAATACATTTGTTACACGAATGAAATTGTGAAGGTAGTTTGAGTTAATAAAGTTTAATTAAATTATATTTCAAATATATTACACAATTTTAATCAATCGAGCATTCTAGTAAAAATTTTAAGCACTACTCAATTTCCGGCATGTACATTCTCCTCAGTTTTGAAGGTATGATGCGTTTATTACACGTTTGTTGATCACTGCGGTAAACGTAAATGATTACATACTGATTAGATAGAAGGTAGATATTCAACTCTGCTACACAGTGTGAACCGTAGTAAAAATTCTAGAGGTCCCCGGGAGAGAGCCAATCACTGTGTCAAGTGCCACCTGCTCCTCTCGCGCTGGAACTCCGGGCAGACTGCCAAGAGTAAACTGGGCAACATTCTTCGGGCGCTACCATCACACGGCCCTTCCCAATCGGATGTACTCACGAATGGAAAATATACAGCGGCGTAAAAAAGTTGTAGGAACGTCGTAAAATGGATTTAAAAGTTAGATATGAACGTACACAAAAATAAATCGTGCAAGCGTGTGATCTTTATGAAGCTAAGTTGTATGGTTTACAAGCGTACACGGTAAAAGGTGTTATCACACCAAAGATAGTATTATGTTTTTGCATTTTGTTCTATATAGTTCTAATGCCGTATTATATACAAACAAATATTTTTGTTGTAAAAATGAATATATTTAAATCTGAACAAGGAAAGTGCCAAAAGTTTATTTATAAATCATATTATTTTGACTTCTGATCGTTCAATAGGACATAGGTTCGATCGTAACATAGAACTTATGTTAAAGCTACTATTGGAAAGAAAAGAACACCAAGAAAATATATACTCCAATTTTGAATTTGAGCCTATTAAATCTGGCACGTATCCAAAACCGATCTCCATATTTTTAAGGTGTCCTTTCTTATTGCACTTTTTCAGACACATATTCTCTATCATGTTATCCCAAGTGTCAATAATTACGTCAATAGTTAGGTCAATAATTAGGACGTCAAAGAGTCCGTTCATTCGACAATCTGATCCGATTCTTTTGAAGATTTTTTTACTACTGAAGTTTTATATGAATTATTGTACATTACATTTTTTTCTGTAATACATAACGTACTACATTTTGCTTCATTCATCTTACGGTTTTTATTCATCTGCTCCTTTTCTGAAACCATCAGAGTGAATTATGAATGCTTTTAATAAGTCATTTCGATAATCCGGAAAAAGTGCGATCCCAGTTTATCCAGTATTTTGACTACTGTATCTCTACGTAAGCATTACTACTTCATTTCTACTTTCAATATGAAACAACATTACCAAATTCGAGAGATTCTTTGTTTCGAAATTCAATTGCTTCAGAACTAGTGAAAGGAGAACGTAAAGGAAAACCACTCACGGATTTTACATTTCTTCAGCATTTTCCCTCGTTGACAACAATTCGCTTTGCGTAAAGGCACTGCTTACGACCAGTCATTTAATCGGTAAATGTCCTTTGTGAAAGTTAGTTTCCAGCAAAGCTTTGTCTCGAGAACAATTGCGATCATTTCGGAAACGCAAACGATTCGTTCCAGTATTTAGAGGATCAGGCACAAATGGTCATTACAACGATTATACACACGTTCTTCCTTTCGAATTTCTAAAAATTATATTCATTTCATATTGTTTAAAAGAAAATCATTATAGAAAATAACAATGGAGAAACGTTCAACTTTATACTCTAATATATCAATAAAATGAAGTAAGATACAAACTGTAAGATGTACATAATTTAAACCTCACTATTGTTTTCAATTTGACCCTACATTTCATTAAGTATACTAATAGAATTTGTCATTCGATAAACTTTCCTCCATTTAAAGTACCTAAAGCCCCAATGAAATGTTAATATTTTTTGTACTTTAAATTGCTTCAACAAAGTGTTTTCTCTTTAAAACAACTAGCCGATCCCTTCTAGCATACATAACCTTTTTAGAGGCTGAACATATGTAACAAGTAATAATGAAGTATAAAATAAAACACAAAGAATTATTTCATTAGGAAACATTTTTTACGTTTCCAAAAGCTTACTTTGTTGGAGATGAGGTGTTCGTCTGATTGATGCCCGATTCAATTAGCTTTTGTAACTCATTGCCTTTCTTTTCCATGTTTACATCTTAGGGGAATTTTCTACCTTGAAACTAATGACCCTCTTCACCCTCGGATCACGACAAAAGACACTAATACCCTTGGAGACTCCTCGGATCCTGCGAGTCTATAGAACGCTGGGACCTCTCTGTAGCAAAAAGCATGAAAAACAAGAGAAAACATCCCCGTCGGGGAGGAACCGAAAGAGGAACGCTTCATACTAACCACTGCGGTCATCCGAAAAGATCACATATCCTCTTCTTGACAGGCTTGAAGATGACATATCCTCACATATACTCTAAAGAACGATGACGGTTTTGTTCCATTTACAAGACCATTAAACTCCATTCCTGCATCAAACAGACTTAATTTGAAAAAAGAAATGTTCGCAGAGCATGATGCAAGGGTAACAGCAGTACGCATGTCAATGATTTCACTCCTACACAGGCCCCAACCTAGACCCTCAAACCTCATTAATGGAGACAGGTTAGGTTATGACACATTTATCTATTTGGACGACCTATTACTGCTTTGGAATGTACACCCTGATGGAGGACAGCAATGAGATGCCAGACACTTTTGATGTTGGATTCAAGTACAAAGCAATTTTCATTTTTTAAACACTGTGTGATGTTTGCATAGGTCCAACTAGTAAACAGTAATACGAACATGACTTATAACTGATTGGAAATAGTTGTAGCATTATTAATACATAATTATTGAACTTTAATAATGATTGGTATCAGATGACTGAACCTGTCTCTTTATCATTTGGCATACACTGCACTATTTTATTATCTGTCTACCAATAACTGCCCCGTTGAAACTTCCTTTTCATTCAATTACGCAGACAAATCTGTGGTATTTTGAATTTCGACGCCAGCAACGCTCATGGATATTGCTCGGCGAACAGCGATTCACCCCACAACTTCACCCTCTCCTTTCTCGAGAGCTAGCCCAACCCGGGGTCCGGTTACGAAAGGTCCCCCTCTGAGGGCCCCATTAATTCGGCGCGGCAACGGAGCCGCAGGGGCAGAGGCTTCCTCCGCCCTCGCCGGAGCTGACCTGCGCGGGGGCGGGGGCGGGGCATCTCCCCTCGGAGGGCGCGGAGGCGCGGGGCCAGGACGGGGCGGGACGAGGCCGGGCGGGGAGAGAGGAGACGCTTCGTTAGGGCCCTCACGACGCGGACCTCAAGATCAACACCGCAGGTCAACCAGGTCAACAGCAGCAGCAGCGCTGCGGTGGCGGCGCGGCGGCGGTGGTGGTGGTGGCGACGGTGAAAACTGTGGAGGGGGCGTGTTGACGGTACAAACGGAGGTGTGGGGGGGTGTAGCGGCGTAGGTGAAGGTGGTGGTAATAAAAATGACGACGGCAGTGGCAGTGGTAGTGTCGGTGGCGTGGGGCGGAAGGGGTGGTGGCGAAACGTGGTGATGGCAGAGGTGATGGCAGTGATGGAGATGCGGGCGGCGGCGGCGGCAGTGGCGGGGACGGGGACGGGAACGCGAACGGGAACGGGTACGGGTACGGGGATGGGGATGGGGACAGGTGCGGGAGCGGGGGCGAGGCCGGGGCGGCGGCTTGGGCAGGGGCAGGGGCGGAGGCGGTGGGGAGGCGGCAGCAGTATCGGGGCGGGGCGGGGGAGGGAGCGAGAGAGGGAGTTTGGGAGGGGGCGGCGGCGGTGGCGGAGGCGCTCTCCATCTGCCGTCAGATTACAGGGGGCGGGGCCCCGGTGATCGCCGTCTCACGCTGCCTGTTGCGACCTCGCCGCAGCGACCTTCGTCAGCCCTTGACTACGTTGGTTTTACTTCTCAACAATCTCACACATTAATAAAGTACTCTAGACCTGAGTAGCCGAGACAGCTCGGGCGGAAGCTTCCTGCGTCTCGTTTCAAAAGGTTGAAATGTGCGTCTCTACGTTGGAAAAGTGAGTGCGCGTGTGTCTACTTTAAACTTGAATTCCAATTGAACAAAAGTGAAGTGACATGTGAAATCCCCCCTGTGCATTGCAATGGCCAAAAAGTTTGAAAATAACAATCCCGTGACTTTGCGATTCACGGCCTACAAATGCTGATTTAATCAGAGTCGAAAATCTTGTATTACAGAATTTTATATCAAGTAAAAGTAATTGAAATAAACTCCGCCCTTGGTGAGTTTATTGGACTTTTCCCATTACTATTTCAGATCGGAAACTCAAGGTAGGACTTTGGAACATGTTCATTCGTTACATCCTGAGATTGATGTGAAAAACGCCCCGTTCTTTGATATGACAGGTGATAGTAGAATAAATACAATTTTCTCTCTACAGATATCACTAAATTGCAGCACCATATTTGCATACATGGTTAAAAAGCTCACCACCGCGACATGCTCGACTGACTCTCAACATCATATCGCCGTTTTGTAAATAATTGAAACTGAATTAAATAATGAAAGTATTGCGACATGGATTTCGCTAAACAATTTTTAGAATTTTAGAACGAACTGGTGGCTAAGAGCGTGTACCGACTCAGCGCTCGGGTCCGAAGGGTCGCGGGCTCGAGTCCCGCCTTGGGCATGGTTGTTTGTCCCCTACCTTTCACATACATGTGTCGTCTCGGAGGGAATCGCATATTGCTGACCCCGGATCAGAAGAGCCCACAAATGTGTTGATGTCTAGTGTATGTTCGAATATGCGGTCCATTACGACGTAAGGGGTAGCCAACTATTGGCAGGATAAAAGCACTACGAAAAAAATTGAATTTTAGGATCTGTTTAAAAGTATCATGCAATAAAATACAGAAATCAGGAGAAGCTCAGTAATAAAGGACGTTACGAATTTGGGACAATCAACTCATGTAACATTGGAATCTCAAGTATGGGTTTGATGTATTGGGAGCGCTCCAAAAACGTCGTATTTTTGGTGCCAAATAATCGTTATAAAACATCCACTGGCATCATTCCAGCCCCGTCTTTGGGAGTCAATGCATTTAGTAACCGCTAAACTATTGTGCTATTTATTTCTGGAAATTAATAAATCGTTTATTTTTATGTAAAATTCCTTTATGCAAATCAAATTATTTACATGAATATCTGTCCAATTATACGAAGGATGCTGGAGATATAAAAATTAACATTAACCGAAAATTCGCAATATAAAACAGTTCAGGGTCGTTTCAACTCGTATATTTCGAAAGAATAAACACTACGCTTGATAATCACTACGATGACGTCAACTTCAAAGTTTGAACGCGAAATTCCGCATATGGGAACGGTTTAAATGAAGTCTCATTAATGACTTACCATCACTACTTTCCTCATAATGGAAATGGAAGACCCGTGCAATTGGTACTCACCTGCAAAACAGAAGAAAATACATCGATTACTCTCAATTCTAACAATTGTACATGCAACACTGAACAGTAAGCTTCAGATTTAGGTAAGGAAAACAAGTGCCCAACAGACATTTATTAATATGTCGTTTCATATTAAAATTTGCAAGCAAATTACCTAATTGAGAGAAATGAAAACGTTATGCACATACGAACTCAAATTACTTATGCTTCGTTCATTCAGTAATTCTCCCAGAAAATTCCCCCTATATTACATGTAATCAATAACACTTTTTCTGCATCCACTCAATGTTGTTATTATTATTATTATTATTATTATTATTATTATTATTATTATCATTGTTATTGAATTATATTTATAGATTCAGTGCAATGGTAATGTTAAATTTGTTAATGATAAATATATCATACAACATCTAAAATTAGGCGTCTATATAGGTTGAAGTTACAAAATATCTCCTTATTTTTGTGAAATAAAATAATACATTGCCAGAAGTGTTAACTTGATAAAACTTTGTATGTACGAGCTCTGGAGTAATCTTCATTTAGTGCTAAACTCTTCAGTACTGAAAACACATCACCTATACTTTAAATATAACAGTCAAAAATCCACAAAACATTGTGTATCTACAGAAAGGTTATTATAAAGTACCACAGGCAAAGAGATTTCCCCTAGTCACCAACAACGTTCGCCCTCCATTTCTCATTTGCATGCGACACCGATTTTCAAAAATGACACCATGCCCCACCACTGCATTCTGTTGACTCATACATTACAACTCCCCCATGAAGAGAGCCAGTTGCTCATTAGGACCCCCACAAAGTGATGTGTTCACTCGGCCATTTAATGACACTTTTTCTGCCCAGTCCCCGTCAGTGTAATGTATCCCATTGGGAAAGAAAATATTACGAACTTGTGAAGGACGATTTGTTGTAACCATTTCCTTTATGAGCCAAGCCTTCGGAGCATTTCCTTTTTCATAGTCACGGAAACCACGAAAACCAGATAATAGACGGCACCTATAATGTTAAGCTCTGACGAGTGGATATATATATATATATATATATGTTCATACCTACTGTTCCCTGAGAAATCAGGAAAGTATTTTCACGCGGTGGTACGTGGCTAGACACGACGCTTTTATGATTTAATTCCATTACCCACTTGTGCCAACATTAAATATATTAAATTGCTTTTACATGTCACAGAATATGGTTTACCTGTAGTTCTCCAGTAAATATATTTATTTTTTTGCTTGTATAGTTTATTTAAATTTACAAATTCTTAAAAATTATAAAAATTACTAAAAAGGAACAAGAAGGATGAAATTGTGGTGAATAAGTGCTTTTTTACAAAAGAAATGATAATAATTTTTCCTAAAGGGAACACTAACAAAACTAATGGCTTATTTAGTTAATTGTTTTGAAAAGGCACGTGTTTTCTTTTTGTTTTTGTTTTTTGCAAAGGCAAATACAGATCAAATCAAAACCGGACCGGGGAATCACAAGTAGTATGTGAAACAAGAACCGAAATCTAAAAATATTCATCCCTGGAGAAATTATTTGAAGTGCCCCTGCTCCTTGAATAGCATGTAGAAGGAAGAGCTCTGCACTCCACGGCAATGAAAGGCGATAAGCACAACATGCCGCAGAAGTCCAGGCAATGTGAGAAGAGACAGAGAATACTGGAACTTGCTAAAATCCTTTCCGGAAACCTGGAAGAATAGTTAATCTCATGTAAGTTGTAGAGTTCTTTCATGCAAGTAAATACAGCGCTAGTGAACAGAGACATGCACGTAACGGAAAATCTCAGCTCATTGCGCATTTAATTACTTAACTCCTGAGCATGAGAACAAAGTATAGGGAAAGTATGATCGTTCTTAGGTGAAAGTAAGTACCAATGGAATGTTTTTCATGGTAAAGTATGTTTATAAACACATTTTGCATTACAGCTCTTTCATGATCATCGTAACAAAAAATTATTTATTTTATTTTGTAGGAAGATTTAAAAAGGGAAAAATAAGGAAGAAAATTGTGTTTTTATGAAAACGTTATATAAAAAATAAACTTTATTCTTTGATTTTAAAATTATAATTTTCAAATAATATTTTCATTTTGCATGATGTCATAGTTAGCATCACATCGAAAATTTAGTTAAATTTGCCGAAATATTAGGCACCCAATTTAGTCATTTATTTCAGACATGTTTCCAGATAATATTAAAAGTTTTATGAGACAGACTCATCGCGGCCAAATAACACGATCTTTCTTCCACGAATTTGCTGTTGCGCCGAAGTACATGCATACACCACCGTATTTCGTGGCTTCTAGTCCGCCGCCGAGAAAAGCAGCGCGTGTGTCACCCGCCAAAGAACGCCTTCCGTGGCCGCACGCGTCTCCGCACCGCACAGCGCTCCCGCCCGCCGCGACCAACAACCACACATCCTCCCGCCACGCACCGCAGCGTGACGCTCGGCGACCCGCGACACGGCTCGGCGCGGGGCGTCTCGAGCGTGCGCGTGCGGCACGCGTGCCCGCAACGGCGGCGGCGGCGTCTCGCACGCGTGACATCCCGCGCAATAAATCGGATACCGCGTCTCGCCCCGCGACACGGGCGGAGCACCGGGAGGCGTGCGCGCCAGTCCACGAGCCGTGAGGGGAAGGGGGTGGATGGTGAGGAGCACGCGCGCGTGTGTCGGTGGTATTCCTCCGGAGGCGGCGCGCACGCGATGTGTCCGACGAGAGAGTGAGCGTGCGGGGCTCCACGCGGAGAAAGTGGACGGGGACTTCCGAGACGTCGATGCAGCAGGATTAGGAATTTACTGCTTGATTGGGCTTCCGACGTCGTTACAGTTCTTACATTTTTCTCCTCTCGTGACGATTTCCGTTCGTGCTTGGTACAGCGTTGTATTAATCTTTCTCCGTCCCAAACGACTTTCAGTACGTATTTTATACAGTGCCGTGTTCTTCTATCTCCTCTCCGTATGATTTTCAATCGTTCTTTACCCAGCATGCAAGTGCTTTTCCCTTTGTCTTCTCGTTATTATTACTTTTTTTATTCCTTATCCTATTCATCCTCACAATACGTGTTTCTCCAATATTGGCCTGTTTAAATCGTACTTTATATATAAATGAACGTATTCATCTCCCGCCTCTGTACATCACTTTTATCTTTCCTCTCTTCATCTTCATTAATTCGTTTAAGACAGCCGTATATATTTTCCTCGCAATTATTTTCTTACTTTCCTCTTAAACATACTTTGTAGCGCCCTGCATTCTACTTGTTCTCAAATTTCTTCGTTTACATCAAAGGTATTTTTTAATTAAATTGAGCGAAATGGAGCACCCATTTTCTTTCGAATAAATTCCGAAGTTGTTAGGCGAAAAGAGACAAACTTTCTAAGGTCTCACCTCTTAGAGTTACGAGTAGTCGCCCACATCTCCTTTCCTTCAGTACATTACTCTCTTCCTTACATACGATCTTTCTTTAAACCTCGCTGACATCTGCATCTTCATAGATTTTCCTTCACATTTAACAATGCTCCCCTTCCTCGTAGATTTTATTTCATCGATTTTCTTTCCGCAGTTTCGTTTGGTTCCCTATTCATTTCTCCCGCTGTTTGAATCCCTCTCACGTCTCCTGCTGTTCATCTACTTTCTATTTCTGCACCTGGTCTCCTGTGCGCGCGACCGTCGCAAATCTTCTCCACCCCCTCCAACGCGTCGCCGCTCCGCCTCGCTTCGCGCCGCGTCGCGCCGTGCCGTCCGCTTACGTAAAGCCTAATGACACTTTTCCTGCCACTGTTCGGCGCGCGCCCGGGCGGCGGCAGAGAGAGGGGCGGCAACTGCAATGAAAGAGATGGCTGAGGCACTGGTGGTGATGGTAGAAGTAACAGTGAAAAAGTGGCGGCAGCAGAACCGGTGACGGTGGCAATAGCCGTGGCGGGTTCAGTCACGGCACTGGCACTGGCAGTGGCAATAGCGGCGGTGGCGTGGGCGGCGGCGCGTGTGGCGGCGTGGGCGGCGGCGTGGGCGGCGGCGTGGGCGGCGGCGTGGGCGGCGGCGTGGGCGGCGGCGAGGGAATGGCGGGAGCGGCGGGAGCGGCGGGGGCAACGGGGCGACGGAGGCAGCGGTGACGGCGGGACGGTGGAGGCGGGGGCGGGGGCAATGGGAGGGGGCTGAGGTGGTGCACAGTGGTGAACAGTTGGAGATGTGGCCGAGAAACTGTAGCTGAGCGTAGCAACTAGTGAAGAGGCGGGAGCCGAGAGCAAAAACAAGTACAGAGAGGAACTGAGCAATTTGGGAGCTGGCCGCACCTTATTTGTGGGTCAGCGTGCGTTAATTCACGGACTATTTGTCACGAGGAATCATGCAACTTCGTAGACATCTTGGCTGAGACTGGATGCTACTGCTGACAGTGATCGGACAATAGCTATTTTCGACTGAACTCATGTTTAAAAATTAGAAGAATTAAGTATGGAATTAGTATTTAAAATTGAGTTTTAATAGTTTTCTTTTTATTGGTATATAATCACTAGATAATGTGCCATAAACAAACAACAAGAAATTGCGAAGGTTGGGTATGTCAAAATTATAGAATTGGTGTAAAAACATCCGGGTACTTTTATATCACTATAACGTTTCCTGCTAAGTGTCTTTTCGACAGAAACTATTTAACCTACGAGAACGAAAATTAAAATAAAAATGAGCAAACTGCCGGTTCTATTGAGTGGTTACTTGAGCGTCGATTCACGAATTCTCTCACGTAAAAAGAATAGTAAAACGAATTACGAATTAAATAGGGTCTACCACTCGATATACTTGAATGCTGCTATGCAACAGGCCATTTTATTTGTACTACTCAGAAATCATGCTGCACTAAAATAGTTAATATGCGTTGAAAATCCTTAATTATATACGTGTGTCAATTACTTAGAAATATAAAGTCATTTAAATATTTCTAATTATTGGTTACCGATTCTAGAAGACGTCTATTCAATTAAATATTCGATAGTTGCATGAAAAGAACACAATTCTGTTGAAAGCATTTGAAGGTAAACAGAATAGGAAATCCATTATTCGGTTGGGTATACTTCTAATAAATAAAATTTAAATAATTTGATAGTAATTAAGCCTCAGATTTAAAACCAATTAAGTGAATTTCAGATTGGTCATATTTCAAATATTGCGAGAGAGAGAATCTCGCCAGAAACTCTTGTCTCTCTCGGAGGTCTGTTCGCAAACACGACCGTGTGTCCTTATCCCGCACACCTGCGACTGTGTTCATCGTTATGTAGTCCCACAGAGGATGGGATACGCATTCTCGAACGTCTACACTCACCCGGAGATGCGTACAGTATTCTCCTGAGCCATTTAGAGCTTAATTGCAGACTCTGGGCCATTCCTACTGCATTTCCGCCGGAGAAAAGCCATTCCCACTTTGTCTAAACTCACGGGAAGTTGCTAAACAGTGAAATTCACGTCCCGTGGCATAATCTCCACTTGCACAGCGGTCAAAATTAACCACTGCCCTAATGGTATTAGTAGCTCAAATGCTAATGAAACTCTTGGACGCTAGCCAGTACTGTACGAAAGTACTAAGGAAGCAGATGGTAACTACCGTACTTAGCGCGGCTAATGTTCATCAGCGGTGTGCCGCATCGTGCTTTTATACTGCTAATGAAAGTCGCGTAGATTCATTTCCTACAAGATCGCAAGCAACACAAGCATTCCACGAGCTCTCAAGCACAAGCCGTTGCTATATTTTGTTGTGGGTAGAAAATTCACAGAGCGGAAAAAAACATGAGATTCTTTTTACATCCTTCCAGAATGTTACGTTGTTCTCATTAAATATTTGCACTCATTAAGATTTCACACACGTTCTGGAAAGATGTGAGCATTTTCGAAGAAAGGTTCGAAATCTCTATAATTGCCTGAAATCTGTAATAGGTTGATCCACAATAATCAATTGAACGGGTCAGTTTTGCAGTACTGCAGATGAAATCACATATCGAGATTTGAGGTAATCTCTTTGAACACTAATATATTTGAATTAATTTCATCGATACGCAAAGAGAGGACTGCAATTTTTCGCAGTAAAATATTACGATACAAGGTCACATATCAATTCAACAGAATTATTTCTATTAATCCTTCTTGGAAAAAAGTTTTAACTGCAATTAGTCACATTTATTTCATACAATATCGCGAAGTATAATTAATAAATATCCACTGCACGATAGGGAGAAACTAATAACATTCTCAGCAATTCCATAACATTGAAATAAGTAGATGATTTGTTTTCCGATGTTACCTTAGCCTTCTTGAGGATGACATTGTAAATGTAAATTATTGTCATTAGCGAGGAAGATCTAGCATGTTTACAAGTAAAAGCGCAAGTTATGACTCAGCCAAATACAGTTCCCTAGTTGTCCGTCTCTGACACGTCATGAGATTTCATGTAGACTACTGTGTGGAAGGCGGAGGCGGGATACCGAAAACGTTGGGGCGGATAAGCACAGGAAGGGGGAGGGGGCGGTAGCTCTGAACATTTTGAAAGGGGTCTTGTAACTCCGACTTAATTTTTTTCTTCGTGTTTTTTTTTTCCCAGCTTGAGGGAATGTCCTATTTCGGTTATCCGCGCCGGGTACCCTCTACTGCCTTCATGGGAACACACATTAACGTTTACACTAGTCACAGATGCGGGCTCCTCGGTCTATGGTCGGCAGACTCACAAGGCCTTTCGCGACAATACATACATGAAACACAAGGGACAAACAACCATTCCTACGGCAGGACACGAACTCACAACCCTCCGGACCGAGACGCTAAGTCGGCATATGCTCTTGCTACCTCGGCCATTCAGGTCCGTTTGTAACCATACGTAATACATAAAAACATTTTATTTCCGTAAATATATTCAATTCTAAATCACCCCTTTTTAAACTGACATTTCGGGTAATTGACACCCGACATTTGAAAGAGAAATTCTCCAAACCATCTGGCAATCTGTTAAACGGTTCATCATAAAATCAATTGCTCTTTGAAGTTTGAATTTTTATCCTCGTAAGTTTTATTTATTTACGTAAAATGTCAATAAAAGTTTAATGAAAAAAAGAGGCCAGAAATGTGGTTGCTCCTCACTCTCTTGTATTAGGCTGCGTACGCCTATAACGGTAAGAAAATCGTCAGGCTTCGTTGAAGTCTGGGACATTAAGAATATATTACTACTTGTTAAATGTCTACCGATCCCATCGAACAACTTCATAAACTAGCGGAATATTTCCGCAACAAGTGTACACTATGCCTCGCTAATGTTTTTTTTTCTGTCCTCTCTAGAGCAATACTACACCATTACTATCAGATCCTTTCTCGACCAAGGGTCAGCAGAACACGAAGTAATTCGTGACATAAGAGTCTTCATACACATTTTCATCAAACATCCATTATTATTCGAGTGCGGGCAGACACGATGACTGAAGAAAAGGTAATAACGAATGATACGATCTTTGAACAATGGTGCAATGCAATGAAAGAAAAATGGAAGAACGAAAAAATTCGGTGTGAACCTGCTTTGTTCACATGCAAACGATACGATGTTGCGTTTCATAATCGGACTTTCAGCATAAGCGGATGATGCCTTCATACTCCTTGAGTAGAGTAGACGATCACAGTATCAGGACTGTTTCCCATTACCTTCTAACGAATGGTTGAAATGGTGGGAGTGATCACGAAATAAAACTACTGAAGGGAGATGATTACCGACGGGATGATGGTTCAGGTGTAGAACGTGGAAGTATGATAGACAACCACACTACAATCACGTAATAAAATGGGGTTCGCACGAGATAGAGAGATTACTAAAAGAAGCCACTGCTTTGACATCTACTGCTTAGCTACAGCTAGCAACATAACAGCAAGTTATATCGATGCACTCAATTTGTCAATGATTTCGTTTACGGTTAGCTCATTTGTGAAAGGCTACATCAGTAACACTTGCAATACCATCACTTGTTCATTTTTTTTCCCGACAAGTTAAACAAGTCACTTCTAAAGAGTAACTCCTCTATCAGTGCACTCGATGACCCTTAAAGGGCTAGCGAGACACGACAAAGGAAACGGCACATTCACATTAGAGCCACTTTATGCACACTATCGTTGTTCAGAAAGCATTGGAAAATTTGATGTGAGCAAAGGATTGTAATCACCCAGAAATTTGTTTTTGTGGGCGATAGCAATTTGTATAACTGATTTTCTCGTGTTTTCTTCACACCAAATGTGAGTGCCCTGATTTTGTGCGGAGGATGCCTGTCAAAGCTACGAAGTCTCTGTTTTTGAGGCGTCATTCAGTGCAACCATCTCCCTCCTCCGTGACGTCACCGAGTGCAGAGATTCCGCGTGCGTTCTCTGCTTGGACGCTACTCCCAACCCCTGCGCCAGGCAATCAGACCATACACAGTATGATTTTCCACAACCGCCCCCCCCTCAACAGATTGTACCGAGACGTCATAGCTGGATTTAATTCCGCGTGGCGCCGCGGCCACCGCTGCCGCGGGCGCAGAGCGGGATTGTTCCGGTGGGCAGCGGCTAAATGAAAGTGCCGCTTCCCGGGCTGTTTTCATTTCACACTCCCCGCGCAATCCGACCCCGCCCGCTTCCTGTGGCCCGCTCGCCCGACCGCCCTCCCTTCCTTCCGGTCACTTTCGCGCGCGACCCCCGGCGCGTGGCGTGGCGTGCGTGCCCTGCGCCGCCGCTGTCGGCGTTGCCAGATTGGACACTTCGGACCAAAATTGGGATTTTTTGCCTAAATGAAGGCTTACGCGCCCAACGCTCTGCGAGTCAATTTTATCCGCGTGGCATTGCGTCCATAATGTTGTCGACCGTTTCGTTTGTCCACCGTTATGTTTGACAACCGTTTCTTTTGACCACAGTCGTTTTCGTTTGTGACAGTTTCGTTTGTCCCGTTTCACTTTGAAACAATCTTGGATTTCGTAGTAATTTCTTTTCATTGTTGAAACGAAAGCTTTCGTGGTCCCAGGCAACATTATTCGATCTGGCGAGATTATGTTGCATCCATGGTGGAATATTTCCTCAAAACCAACGTCGTACCAAAAAAACAACGAAATACTCTCGTCGTTTCAATGACAGTTTCGTAACCCTCCATCTCAGGGTTGTCCAAGGTGTAATTTATTGTGCCCCCCCCCAAGTTTATTAGTCAAAAGTGAAAGTCCCTTTAATTCATGTTTTGGTACAACATTGCGCATGCGCATTGCCGGGTTCAACATCTATTTAATGTAAAAATAGGGTACGTTTAGATTTAAGGACTTTTTTCTAGTAAATTCCGACATTCAAAATCATCTCAATGTTCCACCGTGTTATGTGTGGTATGGCCTAATATCATGCATGGTTCCATTCACCCTCCTCCCCCCTGTTTCAGAGCAGCCGCGCTAAGTGTCGAGATCAACTACACGGGGAAGTCAGGTGTTTACATTACATAGGTGTTGAACTCAGCAATGCACATGCGCAATGTTGAAGCAAAACATGAATGAAAGGGACTTTTACTTTTGACTAATAAACTTTCGTGTGCCACAATAAATTACACCTTGGACAACCCTGAGATGGAGAAACTGTGGATCGCCAGAGAAACTGAAAACATGGCCCGGAACTATATTCAAAGTTTTAGTTGTGGCCCTCGTGACCTTGCAAGTTGAACACTTCTGCTCCATGTGGCAAGTTCCGCAAGCGCGCGTTCACCCCAGGCGACCCTCCCGCGCGTGGCACAGCATGCCGCTACCATCGCTGCGGGCGTTGCCAGACTGTACACTCCCGACCAAAATTGGGGGCTTTTTACGTTAATGAAGGCTTACGCGCACGACGCTGTGAGAGTTAATTGTCCCCGCGAAGCATTGCGTCCAGACCAATGGTTCGTTGTTGACCGTTTTTTGGACATCCGTTTCAGTAAACTAACCGTCCGTCAAGCCATTTGTGACAGAGCGCGTGATCTGCCACCTGTGATGAAAGACTGGACCCCCTGGGCCTATCGTGTAGTATTCCAATATTTTCCCCTTTTTTGTAAAGAAGGCTTTCTTGCCTCAGGAAACGTTATCCGACTTTGCCAGATGACATTTCCTAATGACGACACATCCAAACCGACCAAATTCTGACGACGCTCTGCCTTCTCCCTGGCGCAAGGCTTGTCCTGCCGCTGCCTGAGTCGCCAATTTGACACTTCGGACCAAAATTGGAATTGTCGTGTAAATAAAGGCTTACATGCACTACCCGTTTTGAGTCGATTTTATTCAGATTGTCCGCGTATCCATCAACGTTTCGTTTATGACCGTTTAGTGTACCTCCCTTCTCGTCACTTCTGAGGATGGGCGTTCACCAAGCCGGATGATTCGTGCGTGTCTTGTCATCAAACTGCCACAAAGAATTCTTGTTAACAAAACTGATTTACCTCTCTCGTAAATGAAGATTTCTTGGGCCCCAAGCAATGTTATCCGACCTGCGGTCAGAGGAAATCTCCGAATGGACGTTTCAAAATCAATGAAGTGCCTGTGACGTTTGTGTGACACTTCCGCGGCCTCCCTTTTAGTCACTTTCGGGCGCGAGTGTCCGCTCCGCGCAAACCCCAACGCTTCGCGTGGCAGGTTCTGCCCTGCTGTCGGGGTTGCCGGCTTGGGGTTGCTCAGACAACACAAGGAGATTCTTGGTGTAAATGAAAGTCTATACCATACAATTCAAATTAATATCGATCCGCATAGCCGTGGCACCTTCAGCGGTTCTACCAACGTTGAATAATTTCATCACTTCTGCCCCGTGCGAACTCTCCATAATGTTCCCTGCCCTGTTGCTGCCGGCGTTGCAAGATTGAACACTACACACCAGTAGTAATCCCCTCACATTTTGTTTTGAAAACTAAGGTCTCCACGGTCAGAAAAACGTTATCCGTCCGCTTGAAATAGCCGACAGGGTGACATGGTATCGGAAACAACTTTACCAATGCTTTGGTGACAATTAGGAGACCGCTGTTAGGGGAGAGCGTTGATTAAATTGCGTTGAATGAACCTCGTCAGAAGAAAAAATAAGTAATCATAAAATAATGCGGGAAGAAGGGGAATATCACTGAAGTGCACTCGAGCCCATGGTGTTACTCGAAGAAGAAACCAATTATTTATTTTATTTCGCGGAACAATGGAAAGTTATTAGACAAAAAATTGATTAGAATAATTCATTTTATAGTGCCAAAGCTGCATTATTTTATAACTTTATCTACGTGTCTGGCAATACTGTCAATTGTCTGCAGCTGTTCCCGCAGAAACTCGTAAGGCGTTTGTTATGCTACAGACGAGGTTGTTGAATACTAGATTATAGTATCTGTTAAAACGTATTAATGCTACCTCGTAACCAGTCACATATTGTCCGAGCACAAACTGATCGTGACGTGAATGAAGCACAAGATAATTAAATTTCTTCTTGTTAACGCTGAACTAATAACGAGGTCGTCTATTAGGAACATGATACAATTCTAACATTCTACTCAGATTCCAAATTAAGCACATTAAACAAACCAATCAAACGATGCACATTGAAAACCAGAGGCGTGTCGAGTATTTTATCTACGTGGAGCTTAACGTGAACAGCACAATGTAGGGTACAACATCGTGACTCAGCGCAGTACAAGGCCGCCATGCAGCTCGGTCACTGTACTGTCGGCTACGTTCACTCGCGGATTAAAAGAGCAGCATTGCTTAGTTGTGGAGCGTTGTACAGCTACTTCTAATAGGCAAGGAGGCAGGTATTGCGTCCGTGTTGTGGTTTTAGTATCTTGTTCTAGCTGAGATAGTAGTAGGGACGAATAAAATTGGCAAATATGATAGAGACGATGGTGGCAACCGCAACGACGTGGTTGAGATGACGGCGGATGACTGATTATTTGACCGATTATACCATGTGTCAGGGCGCGTCAAATGCTTTGACCATCGACCCGTAAGTGTAGTGCATTCTTTTATCTCGGGGGATGGCCGCAATATTCCCCTCACTGGTTGGGGAGATCCGACATCGACCTACGCGTTGGCTTGGGGAATTCTCCACTTCCAGGTATCTCGCACCAGCGGGGCACCGCCCAGCCCGGGCAGCAGTAAACTCCCGACTGTTATCCCGACATGTGTAATAGAGTAGTGCATGTAAGTGTGTGTGCATGTAAATAAGGGTGTGAGAAGAGACAAGGAAGAAGGAAACATCGCACGCGGCCCGTGAACCTTTTGTTAGGGCACTTCTTCGGCATTCGCATGGTTTTGATTGGAGAAACCACGAAAACTACCAATCAGAGCATCCGGTCACAAAAATTCTCCTTCAGACAGCGAATGAATTCAACTTAATTGTCTAGCTCGGGTGGAAGATCGGCCGCTAGCGGAACCTCCGCCTAGGTTAGAAGCACTACAGTGGCATCAGTAGATTCACTGAGCCACCTCAGCCGATAGACGATGACGGTGTCAACGGCAGTGACAGGTTAATGACTGTGGAGATGAGTGATGTAGACGATGGCAGTGTCAAAGTTAATGGCGACTTGACAACAGTAGCGGTGGTGACATGGCGAAGTGGGTGCAGGTAAAGATTTTTTTCTTTTTTGTATTTAAGGTCGCATCAACTACTAGGTCATTAGCGACCACTATTGGATTTAACGTAATGGTATGAGAATGAAACGATACGGTGATGAGTTGATGACAGAGGGTGAAAGGACGAACACATACATTGCCCGAGGCGGGACTCGAATCCGCGACCCCTCGGTCCGAGATCACTACGGCACTGCTGCTTTAGCGATCTCGGCCACGAGGCCGACGGGTAAAGATTGTGATTGCGGTTGTTGTGGTAATTATTGTAGAGACTGTGGTGATTGTTGTAGTCGTTGGTCAGTAACGTTCCAGACAGCGGCGGAGTCCGTGGCAGAGAGAAGAGCGTATTGCGCGGCCGTGAAAGGACTCGGAGCAAGATAGCGGTGGCGGCGGCGGCGGCACGCGGTCGAGCTGCGGAACCTGTTGGGCGGGTGGGCCGGCGGCGGCGGCGCGGCCGTTCCGCAGGCTCCGTTGCGTCGCTCGGCGCTCGTTCTGCGCGCGGAGGCGGCACGCGCTCCGCAACCCGTCAGGCTCCGCGGCGCGGCGATCGAGGCAACGCCTGGCCCCAGCGACACTGCCGCCAAAACTGTGTTTAGGAAGCACACCGCCAGGGGGACAGTGAGCGCGGTTGGGGTCCGTAGAAAAAAAGAGTAGCGCAACTGCCGCCATTTAATATCCACTCACCCGACAACCCTGTCAGGTCACAATCAGGAACTGAAGGGAAATTATGACAATTGGTGACATTATGAAGATTTTCAAGAATATTAACATTAGTTTGGGGTAGATTCATGGTTCTCAACATACAGAATACCATACAGATCAAATTCTCCTGACCAATGGACATAAAATGGCGGGATCGGTGGAACAATGCAATGCGCCACTCTTTGTAACTAGGGACTCTAAGCGTGGTTGGAGTCTCTAAATACAAGAGTTGCGCATGCCACTATTCGGCCTATCCTGCCATTTTATATCCAGTTGGCAGGACAACTAGAACTGTGTGATATTCTACTGATCCACCGATCCCGCCATTTTATATCCAGCTGTCAGGAGAATTGGAATTGTGTGGTGTTAAGAACCATGAATTTATCCCAAACCCATTATTTATTAAAAATAGTCTTCAAACTCTCCAAAACGTCACCAATTGTTATATTTCTTTTGAATTATGCATGTCATAACACGCATAATTCAATTAGCACATTATAAAATGGGCAAGTATGAGATTTCTAGATAATTTTTCCGTCTACGTCGTCAATATAATGTTCCATTACATCCTCATATCATCTACCACAATATAATATCCTTTCCTCTTCATTTCGTTAATGTAAAAACCTTTCATAAAACTATATCCCAACCTACTTGATAAGTTAATGTGGAAGTTCCTTTAGACTTAGAAATTTACCAATGCTCAAAATTTTCTGACCACACTCCGGATAACAATTTCTGGGTAAAACACTGGGGTAGTACGTCGTGAACATGACCATACACGACGTAGACATGTCTGTAAGAAATTTTACGAAACGTGACAGAAGTAATCGTAAACAAGGCGAAGGTGAACAAAAAATGTAAATCGCGCACGAAGAACAACTGGAAAGTTACCTACATTTAATACTTATTGCACTTCATAAATATTCGTATTCAGGCCGAAGGCGCCAGCGAAAGTAGGGCACGTTTATAAGTCAAATTCATGTCCCAGTTTGTTAAACATTTTATCTAACTTCCTTTCACAAGTCATGGTGATAGTCGCTGAACGGAATAAAATCAGAAAGAAGGATTGAATCGCCATTTAACTATAGTTAAACTTGCTATAGCAAGTCAGGTGAAAATGCGGAGTTTCGAGCGCAGTCAAGGCGAAGATGAAAGTCAAGAGGACACCGACACATAAACGTAAAAAAGGAAACTAGTCAGATCTTGAGGAAATGAAACCTTTCACTGGACTGCTAACCAATGCAACGACGTCAACTTGATTGCTTGGATGGAGTGGAAGGACAGATCGATAGCGATACAATAAAACAACAGGTACTGTGGTTAACTCTAGAATGGATGAGCACCGTAGGAAAGTTTGACTAAACTCCCAAATAACAGGAACTAATTTCCAAGCACTCTTTCTGACTGTCGTTTTCATGTCCACCTGGAAATGCCAGATGTGAAACAACAGTTACTTGACACGACACTGGATCTCAGGGAGGGGGGACGGGTGCTCATTCGGGTGTCCGCAGCGAACGGGGGGCGTCGCCGCAGCGAGCGCTGGAATGATGGGCGGCGGGCGGGCGCCCCGCCCACGGTCAGTGACACCGACCGCGTGGCCCCGCGCCGCCAGTCCCGCGCCACTCCACGCCGCGCCCCGCCGCCCCGCGCCACGCCAAACCTCGCCCCGGCGCGCCGAGCCCGCCACTTTGTCCCGCCCCGCCTCGCCCCGCCCTTCCACGCCACGCCCCGCCAAGTCCCGCCAAGCCCTGCCCTGCCCAGCTCCGCCCCGCCATGCCACGCCACGCCACGCCACGCCACGCCAAGCCCTGCCCCGCCCAGCCCCGCCCAGCCCCGCCCAGCCCCGCCCAGCCCCGCCACGCCCTGCCCCGCCACGCCCCACACCACACCGCGTCTCCCCGCCTCGCCCCACGCCACTCCAGGTCGCGCTGCTTCGCCCCGCCGCCGCCCACTTGCGATTTCTCCAGCGCTCCGCTCCTCCCCGCGCGCTCGCCGCTGCGCCTCGCCGCGGCGCACGTGGTCTCTGGATGGAAGGCGAGGCGCTGCACCTCCATTGAGACACGCGCGGTGAATGGCGCTGTCCCGTCGTCTGCGCTTCGAGGACGTTGCAGGACGGCCTCGGAAACTCACTCAATAAATAAACTTGTAAAGTTGTTATAAAGTTGTAAAGTTGTTGTTTTTATTATTACTATTATTATTATTATTATTATTTGTTCTAGTATATCCCCAATTAAATAATTGTAAACATACAATCTTAGATTGATACTTTCAGCTGGTGTTAAATATCTTGGCTAACCCCAAAGTATTTATTTTAATATACTTTAATATAATCATTATTAATATTATTATTATTATTATTATTATTATTAAACTCAAATTCGAGAGATTCGAAATCATTGAAATTATGGATTTGCTAATTCTCTTGGATTTTTCCACACACACACACACACACACACACACACACACACACACACTCACACACTTACGCACGTGTATACACAAACCTCGAAGTCGAACATCATAGAATTAGAACATACGTTAATGTACCAGACAGTTTTGCAGGTTTTATGCGTGCGTTCTTATCGAATCTACATAGTTTATAAAATATCTACAAAATGAATTTTAATCAATAATTAAAATGCGCAAAAACGTGTTTTTCTTTGCAACTAAACCATCGCTCGTAATTAAGATGTTATGTCACACTGTAGTTCTGAATTATTTTTACCCTTATGGCGTATTTGAATTAATTCTGTATATTAAAATTTCTCCACATTTTCCATTAGATTATCTTTTGGTGTATTCGAACACAATTTAACGAATACAATAGAGTAGTCCTAGGCTGTATGTAGTTTACACTAATATACGTGCCTTTTAAAATACCTAGGCCATTAAGAATAAGATTATATCAATTCAAACGGATGAGTGGCCAAGTGGAATGACGTAATGAATTAGTTCCAGGGAGGGCGAGAGGAGATTCTTAAGGCTGGTGCAACGCACTCTGAAGGTGACTATTTGGATTTGTGCATTTTTATTGTCAACATGATCAATAATAGCTCGTCGCGGTGCGGCAAGGGCTTCCAGAAACGTTTAAGCACGCGCAAGCGAAATTTGCAAATTCGTGTTCTGTTTCGTTTCCATAGGAAGGACATGGGACTCAGACACTGGTGGAAAAAGATGAGGTGAGCTACTCCGGTGCACAGATTTTTTATCCTTTCTGCGCTGCTCCAGATTGCGTCACGAAACACGTGACCAGAGCACAGGCACTTCGTTTGAAAAGCCTGACCATATGCTTGCCGCCATGTTGCATGGAGAGCGAGAAGTATTTTGAGAAGTATTTGAGAAGCATTTTGAAAGTGGTATCAAGTATCAATTTTCAGGTTACCAGCCACACGACGAAGGTGTACGAGATGAAACGAAATGCTTCATATATCTCTTTTAATGACTTGAAACATGGTGATACTTTTTTGTATCTGGTTGCAATTAAAAATACCTGCTAATATTGTGATGCAAACTCGTGCCTGAAGCTCATTGGTTGAAATCGGATACGCTGCTCAATCTCTTTCCATCACGGACTCTCCTTCACCACATATCTTATCATTATCATCAACATTCGCACTTTAAGATCACCCTACTCTCCATGCAGCGGAATACAACGGCAAACTACCGATGTAAACAATCTTCCTATGGAAGGGGAGATCGTAAATGTATAATCCTGCTCCGCTTATGCAATGAGTATGGTACTCATCTTAATCATCTTCATCGACAACACCATGGAATTTGTTTTTCCCGCAAGTCAAATATGTCGCAAACAGACGCAGCACCAGTTTATCTGCACCATCAAGATCTAGAATCTTCAATCCAGTGAACATTACCCACCGCACAACCACCCGTTGCTTCACAAAACCTGGTTCATTTTCCTGGAAAGCCCACAACAGCGCAATGCCGCAATACATTTCATTCGCAGAAACAAGCGAGAAGCCGCAGCCGCCCCTCGCGATGCGGTAGCGTTCACCAACGCCGCCGACGCGTCGTCCGGAAGCCCGCAAACAAAAGAACAGCATTCAGTGATTCCGCGAGATAAACGACGATCGCGGCCCGCAACGCCCATTGTTTCCTTTGACAGCGTCGGCAGCAACGGAGGCGCCCTTCTGCCGGCGCGGATGACAGGAGCAGCACTCGACAGTGATGGCATTAGCGATGGGAGCAGCGATGGAAGGAGAATCAAGGCAGAGCTCGTGGAACAGTCTGTGACCGAACAAAGTGGAAGCGAAGCTTCTTACGGTTGATAATCATCCCTTCGAGAAATACTTATTTTAAGAGAAATTTCGAGAAAAAAATTATCTGAACATTTGATTCAAGTAAATATTGATTCCTGGCGCGACAGCTATTGAGAACATGAGTCCCAGTAAGTTTAGTGCATGCTATATCTCGGGAGGTGGTTTGATTTCTTTCCCTCTGATATGTGAGACGCCAGTCTACACGCTGGCTTCTAGTTTTTCCCCTCTTAAGTATGCTCCCTCCAGCGACAGACCGCACACGCCTAGACAAGTTCCGTACTCCCTAATCCGTGAGATAGTGTAGTGCATGTCACGTGCAGTAAGGGGCGAGGAGGGGACAAGTATGAGGAAGGAAAGATCGCACGGGATCCGTGGCCCGTTTGTCAGGGTTGACTGTACTGGCGCTCGCCTGATATTGTTCGGAGAAAACACGGAAAGCTACCGATCAGAGTCGGTAGCCAGCTAAATTTCTCGAGACCGCGGCTGAATTTGATACAGCTGTCCAGCTAATATCGAACGTCCGCCACCGTCGAGACACGGACCCTTGGACCTCCTGATGCTGCAGATGCAAAAGTTTTGTCGCTGAGTTATCACTACCGGTATATTTGAATTCAATGTGTAGTTTCTGTCCAGTTTTAAAAAGGGATGGAGCAAAATGACATTTAGACTATTAAGAATGTATGGAAAAATTAATTTGAATGCAACTTTGAAAAATCTTGAGGACCTCGTAGAACCTAACGAGGAACATACATCTCTTCATATCTGAACAAATTGGGACTCAAAACGCAACTACGACACTACTTACCAAGAGGATGTATTTCCCGAATGTTCCAGATTTACCTCATGAATAGGATCAATATTCTGGTTCTCATTAAAGCAAGTACATCTTTAAAGAGCAATTCCAAGTCCAGAATACCGGATCTTGGAACAATTTAATAAGGTTCAATGTCTCCAAAAGTGCTATAAATTTGATTTCAAGCTAAAATTAA
The DNA here is from genome assembly GCA_031308135.1 of Acheta domesticus. Lineage (NCBI taxonomy): Eukaryota > Metazoa > Arthropoda > Insecta > Orthoptera > Gryllidae > Acheta > Acheta domesticus. The sequence goes on along the minus strand of JAHLJT010002406.1, from coordinate 95,692,631 downwards.
GAAACCATTTCTTTTCTGGTAATCTTGATGCTCCAGTCTTTACAAGAGGAATCGCTATATATTCAAGAGCACAAAATCAAACGATTCATCGCTTGAAGAACACTAGTTTGAGGAGTCCTCCAATTAAACAATGACGGATTTAGTCTTTGGACTTTAATTTGGAATACAAATGCTAATACGAATAAGAGGGGAGTTACGTGAGACATTTAGTACCCAAGGGGAGCACTATTCCCCTGCCTTGGATATCAATTGAATATACTGTTCCGAATCTAAATTCCTAAAAAGTTAGAAATCCTGGAAATACATATGACATCTTTTCCTGTTATTTCATTTCTGACATGAGAAATTATGCAGTAGAGTTTAAGCTATATTGGCGACCTTACATAGTTCATAAAAATAGCTCGAGTTTTTCTTAAAACACAGTCGAACACAAGACACGCAAAACCTCACAATCTGAAGCTCTAATTATGAATTAATCCGGTTACGTTTCTATTTTAGTATTGACGTTTCAAAGATCTCTTTTTGGCAAAGTTCGAACACTTTTCATTTATACGGGTGCCGAGAAGTTTTTCAATCAGTTGCATCCTCTTTGAAATCAAAGCTACCGAGATTTCTCGATAACTTTCCACTTTCTTAGCTATTACTTCAGCTCAGCTCCTTCTCGTGAAAGTATAATTGTCGGAATTATCTCTCATCTTTTCTGTGATTGTCAGCTATTACAGTCAGTTGACTGTGAATAACTTGAAGTTTACGGGAGTTGAAGATAAAATGGAAAGTTTTGAAAGTGTAAATAGTTCTTGATCAAGCTTTGAGGAAACTCTACGTACACAATGGAATCTAACCAGAGAAATTTAGACGCTCTCCACTTCTAATTTAATGCAGGAATACGACACGGCATACGGTGTCTTATCGTACATAGTTGCAAGTCTGCGCTAGAACCATCGTAGGTTAGGGAAGTCCTCTGTTCGAGTTGCCGGAACCGGACGGCCGAGATAGCCAACGTGCTACCGTTTTAGCAATATCGGTAGTCGGAACAGAAGGGCTGCGCGTTTGAGTCCCACCAGAGCACGAATATTTACCACAGGGTCGTACCATGGTGGGCATTTCCAATCTACCATGCATTATCTTGGTAAGTTATCCCATTTCGCCTGGCCTGTTCGGGTAGAATATGAGCAATATAAGTGAGGCATGCAGAACACAATGCACCTCGACAGCGCCATTCCCCTAGGGCAGTCCGCCGCGCGGGTAACATTGTGTTGCCAGTTTGCGCTCAGGCCACACTGTCGCTACCTAGATATACTCCATGTGCTCTTCTAATTTACTAATACGAACGAAGCTGATAGACGCTTGCCAAATCTGCAGCAAGAACCCACTGGGAACGCCTTCTGAAGTAAACGCTACGCATATACGTTACAAGAGTATCAGGTCTTGCAATTATTTTCTCATGACCTAATTTAGGAATAACTGAGAATATTTTCAGATGATATAGAATATGTTTAAAGACTCAAAAGGTATATTCGACTCCTAATACATTTTTAAACATATTTAACTTCCGTTGTTCCGAAACCTAGTAAGACAGCTGGTAAATGAGAAAGAACCAACTTCACCTCCGCCCTCACCTCAACATCAACGTCTCCGGCACCCTCCTACATCGAATCCTCGTTGCCCGGCCCGCACCCTGCCACCTCCCTTCCACCGCCGTCGCGTCGGCGCGCCTTCTACGTCAACGGCGCGGTGCCCCTTTCACCACCCTCTAAATCACCGGGCGACAAACTCCACAGAAGTAGTTGCGGCGTCGCGGTGGCAGGAGGAGGAGGGGCAGGAGCTGCGGCGCGGTCTCAGGCGCCAGGGATATAGGGGTTGCAGGAAGGAATACGGAGCGGCGCTTGAGGCGAGAGCGGTGGGGTTAGTGGGAGTGGACGGGACGATAAAACGACGGAGACTGAACATCGACAATGTCGGCGATGAGGTACGCGGGAATAGAAAAACGCGATTGCGAACGGAATGGCCACAACATTCGGTACAATCTGCAGGGATTCGTAAGATTTTTTTCTTTCTTCTTTCTCTTCTTCTTCTCCTTTCTTCTCCCCCTCCTCCTCTTCTTCTTCTTCTTCGCTAGGGTGATGAATCTTCGTGAACATACAGTCCTTTAATTCTAATGAGGTATTAGTGACTAGCCACAGACAATTCATTTCAACTTTCGTGGCAACATGGACATTAATCTAGGCTCTTATGAGGTGGGGAATGGTCATAATCTTACTCGAAACTATTTCGAGTAAGATAATGGTGAATTGGTGACTTCTACAACATTAATCCCATTACTCAATTGCCGCTGCAGCCCAATCGCTACTCGGCAAACCGAACACTTTGATAAGCCAATTGCGAAGGTTTCAATGAATGCTTGCGAGAGAATAGCAACAGCTTTCTTTAAAAATAGGGATAATCTCAAACATAAAAAGGACAAGGATAACCGCGCCGGTTCTGATGATGTAGGTGTTGGAGATTATGTAACGCAAGGACTCAGAAAATGTGTGTTGTGCGGCGATATTGGAGGCGACATTAATTGCGGCAGAAGCGGCGGCGGTGGCGGCGGCAAGACGCGAGTGGTCCGGATGGAGGACGAAGACGGTAACGGTGACGGCGGTGTCGTTGGGGGTGGAAGCGGTGGAGATGGTAGCGGGGGTGGCAGGGACGAGCGGCGGTAGCGGCGGCGGTGGGAGCGGGGGCGGCAGGTGCCGTGGCGGTGGCAGTGACGGCAGGGGTGGACGGGATGGCTGCAGGAGTGGCGGTAGGGGTGGCGGCGGTGGCGGTGGCGGTGTTGGAGGCACAGGCGACATCGACGATCACGGCAGAGAGAGTGAGGCGAAGGCGGTGTCTGTGGCGACGCTCTGGAGCAAGTTGGCGTGTTTGCCTGTCGACGCCTTCCAACTTCCGCCGCTGCGGCGACTCTCCCCACACCGACGCCGCCTAGATGCCAGATAAAACGGCGCCCCACGACGTGACGACGGTCCTCCGCCGGAAACTGCACCGACGTCAGGGCTCGAATGGAGATTCTGAATGTTAAGATCCTTACGCTTCACTTAACATTCCAAATCGATATCGTGAGCCTTGTTGCTGCATTTGGATTATAAAATCATTTATGAAGGAAAAAAACCTTTAAAACGCTTATTCCATTACATTAAAGGCGTGTACGGTCAAAGAATGAAAAGTAACATTATTTAGAAAAATAAGGAAATAATTGAGTTAAAATAGTTTTTAAATTTAAATTATCCATAAAGTTTTGGTATTACGAAACGTTTGCGTCTTAAAAAAGATCAGTGCCAATCAGTAACAAAAAATAACAATAATAAAAATATGTTTGGGAAAATGAAATACGTAATAGCGCATAAAATGATCATATGAGGGGTCGCTGATGACCTAAATGTTATAAAGCGACCTTAAATAAATAATTTAAAAAATGATGATACGAATATAAATTCATATTTCTTACAAAACAAATATATTGCAGCATTCGTTTCCATGAATCGTAATTGTAGACTAGGTTTGTTCAGGTAATAAATATAAAGGTCTCAATTATGGATTAAGAAAGGGTACACTCGAAAAACGAAGGAAAAACAAATTCTCAATAAAAATTGTGACAATTATTCAAATTGGATGTCAATATAAATAATTTCAAAAATTCCAAAAACAGTAGAATTTCAAAAGTCACATGTAATTCTTTTCGTATTAATGTATTCGCGGGTTTGTAACTTGTATAATTTGTAAGTGAAAATAATGATGGCGTTTCTTAGAATGAGGACAGTTTTGCCTTTCTTTCAAGTGGCCGAGAGTGCATTATAATGAACGAAGAGAGCGTCAAATTAATAGTACGTAAGGCGAATAAAAGGGAAGCTGCGAGTCTCATTAGTCAGTCAGTGAGTAATAAAACGCTGTTTGAAAGAGAATGCCTTGATCACATACCATGAAAGAAACCTACCTCCACCCAGCAGAATAAATATCTTCTAGATTCACTGAGTCATTCCTTCTCGACTTCCAGATTTAAGTTCACATACACATTTTCGAGAGCAAATCAATATGAACTAATCGATCATACTATAGAACATCTTCCTTCAAAAAGCTCCTCGCAGATGAAGCAATCCAAACATATTTCCAAAGGCAAGGATACACGGAAGAGGCATTCCTATGTCTCAAAAACTATAATCTTTAATGAAATTATTTATTTATTGTAGGAGCCCTACTAGTGCTCTTGTCTTTGAAGTCCATAAATTGGCTAACGTGTACAGATGATAGCGATAATGACGATTAAGTAGGTGAATGATGAAGGAGAATTGGAGGAAGGAGAGTCAGAAGAAACACAAGAATATGGAGATCCTCGAGAAAAACTGTCGAGTGGTCGCGCTGTTCACAAGAAATTCCGCATGAATCGGTCGCAGATCGAACAAGAGACACAAACCCCCTTTTTTAGTCATTAATGGCTAATTTTGATTTTGCCAGCCTCAACAACCAAAATGGTTACAAAGCACACCAACACTAAATGCGTTGGACAACAAGGTGGCGGACACGAATTCCACCCTAGGGATGCATTTTTGTCCCTTAGCTTTCGAGTGCCTGCGTTTTAACAGAAACCGGACCGGAGAGCCCTCTAGTTCTTAGTAGTGCATGGTTTCAGATGTCCCCAAATTGTTGTGTGAACGGTGTTGTGTGAAAATGAAAATAAATTATTTACAGTCTGTTCTGTCCTAAATCTACCTTTAACCTTTCAAGACCCATTCTCTCACGAACATTTAATACAGTGTTGTCAAGGTCGATGTCACGAGCAGGAGTCCGTGGCACGAGTGCCACGACGAAATCGCTTCTCCACGCAGTTCATAACCCCGCCACCAGAGAGAACGCCTTCGCTATTGTAAAACGGCGGGGTGACTAATAGTTTCCTTTCACTACGCTAGTTGCGCAGAGAAGCTCGTGGCATGCCACCGTGCCACGACGCGTGCCACTGCCACCTGTAGAAGACGTTGACAACATTAATTTAATATCTTTTTGATTTAATCTTCTTCCTTAAGCACACGAACTCACTCATTCTTGGACAAAATGTTTCATACTGGAGTTTCGGGTAATTTATTTCCATACAATCCTTCCACGAGTCGGTCCTCCCCAGTGCTACGGAACGCCGAGGCGGCGCGTGGAAAGTCGGGTGGCGGCGCTTCGCGAGCGCGCGTGGCGGCAACGCGGGAACTGCCCGTTGCGGGCGCCGCGCAGCGGTTAACGCCTCGCGCCCCGGGGCGTGGCTCCCCCCTCCCTGCTTCGCCGTCCCGCGCCCGGCGCCGCTTTCTCCCAGTGTGTGGGGCTGCCTGCGCGGCGCGGAGCTGGAGCGGCGCACTGATACCACTAGCGGTATTGCCAATGCCGCTGCCGCCGCCACGACTAACCCAGCCACCAGTTCTACCGCCAGTCCTACCGACGCCACCATCTCCTTTACAGTCTCCAACCTATTTACCGTCTCCGACCTATTTACCGTCTCCGACCTATTTACCGTCTCCGACCCCCGTACCGTCTCCGACCCCCGTACCGTCTCCGACCCCCGTACCGTCTCCGACCCCCGTACCGTCTCCGACCCCTGTACCGTCTCCGACCCCCGTACCGTCTCCGACCCCTGTACCGTCTTCGACCCCTTTACTGTCTCCGACCTCTTTACCATCCCTATCTCCTTTAATATCCCCTCCGTCTACTTTACCGTCCCCTCCGTCACCTTCACCACCCCTCCGTCACCTTTACTCTCTTCCATCTCCTTTACCGTCTTCTGCGTATCGTTCTCCATCTCCTCCGTCACCGTCTTCCCGCCACCGCTGCTGTCAATGCTGCCATCGCCACTGCAATCCCATCACCCGCCACCGCCACCGCCGCCGCCGCCGCTACTGGAGCCGCTTGCGCCACGGCTGCCGCGGTGAGATTCAAAGGCAGGTGACCGCCAGCTGGCCAGGCGGCCCGGCAAGTGGTTGCACACAGGTTGGCTCGCGCTGTAGATACACGTGCTTGCCACGCGATCCGAGGTGCTGATGGGTTGCACGCACATCACCCTTGGTCAAGGCAGTCAGAGGAAATGGGCAGGCAAGGGGAGTCGTTAGGCTTTAGATTTTCGCTCTACGACCCAAGTCTCGCCATTACTAAATTACTTTTTCATTATCAGTATTCTATCGCCATCGTTGTCACTATTAGTAATACCTTCGGATATAAATACAATTGCGTTTTTCCGGTCTCACGTATTAAAGCACTTAAACTGAAAATTGTTCACAGCTTCGTTTCTTGGAACGAAGACATTCAGATATTTGAAGACATGCGACGAAGACATGCATTCAGATATTCCCAAAGACATTTGGCACCAACGAAAGTTTAGATTTATATGTTAACCAAGGTACGCCATTACTTTCCCTGTCCCACCTCTGGAAATATTTCAGAAAAATGAATTTTTTAATAAACATTAACTTTCAAATTAAACAAATATTGTAGATATTTTAATTCACTGGAAATTTGCTACTTGGTGAGACACAGATGTCCACTCCGGTTCTTAAAAAAAACGTGGAAATAATTGATGGAAATAATTTTATCCTTCTCATTTCTATGTAAAACGGTACATCGTGGTACTTCCTCCAAAAGCTGTTAATTTCGGTTGTAATCTCCTCTCACTTAAAACGTGATCGATAAAGAAAATAGACATGCCATAAAAATTACTTTGTAAGAAATTACAATACGAAATTATTTGAAGATAAAATTTTATCCTCACATTTACTCGTGATTTGTTACTCGCCAACTACTCTCCTTAAATTATATGCTGCGAACGTTAATTCAAGGATATTGTCTCGGCGTGCAACCGTTCCTTGATCATAGATCCAATGAGCAGCTATTCGAGGTTCTTCGCACGCTCGGACTAAAATATTGCTACGACCCAGTATATTGAGCCAACGGTTGATGGAATATAATAAATTTCTCACCGCCATTTGTTGTACACTGAATACAGGGTCGTAAGCTTTTGGGAAAGCCAGGAACTAAAATCTCTACTATTTATTGATTCTGGCTCTATTCAACGACCTCATCCAGATCTCGTTTCGCGTTTTGGGACTCCGCCAAGGGATGTAAACGGATTTAAGTTGCCAGTTCAGATCCTGTTCTACGATGCCCAACCAGTTTTCCAATTGAGCTAACATTGCTTTCAAATTCTCTGCACGCTATACACATTTTTAAATGTTCATGTCACAGAAATGCATACTTATTTATAACTACATTTCTTTAAGTGATGGGGAAACATTCTTTACGATTTGTATCCTACAAACAAAACTAGTGACTTTTCAGTATAACTTTCTCGTAGTTCATGTAACAGTCACGTAAATTAAAATCATTGTAGTGAAATGATTACCTACTAATATTTCAACCATCTTAAAAACTTCATGAAAATATTTTAAACATTGTACCCCCTGCACACTTTAAAATATTTACTAAAACTTATGTACTCATTTACATGACTTTTCCTGTGTAAGATTAGCTTCAACGTTGAATTGTTACCTCCAAACGCATTCAACTAGCAAAGGCAAACTTCTTCGGCATTTAATATCCAAGCCTCAAAATAAATATTTTGGTCGTAATATACAAACTCTACAGAAAATACGGAACCCAATTGTTTGGAAATGTTTCCATTGAAAATAAGCAGTAAGTGACTTATCACCTTCAACATATGGGTTGTGGGCAAAAGCATGGTAACCCACAATTTTCAAATGACACGAGTAATAAAATATATGAACAGTGCCTGAGAAATCTCTGAGGCATCGAATGTTTTCTTCTTGGGACAAGTTTCTCGAGAGAATATATCCAAGTGGTTCTTAAACTAAAGTTTTAAACAAAATTAATTTTTGATATGTTTATTATTGACGGTAGCATCGCTGTTTGTGCAAAACGAGCATCATGAAGGAAACCATGTTTGTGGACACCACCTTTCATAAACTAGAAGAGAACAGATATAGTTCGTTACGTCAACAGAAATATATGCGCGTTAACGAAGGGTGGTTCAGTCTGAATGCAATCGGAGCGCACACGTCATCCGAATGTCAAAGCGATTGGCAACATCCGCTCGTTTAACTTCCGCTGTGCGAGAACTCCAAAGCATGTGTTGCGGAAGATTCTTCGTATTGCATCTCTGCCATTCTACCATGATCTCTAGTTTATAACCGATATAAATAAGCTAAAGAAAAACTGCTTGAAACACAAGACATCAAAATCTCCTCTGTTAAAAATTCTTCGATCAAAGGGAAGAAGGAGAGCTTTTTCCGTCGATGAGACATAATTAGGAGAGACGAAAAGAATACGGAAATCAACTCCAAGGAAATAAACAGAAATTCACAAAGAGTATTGTATTAAA
>JAHLJT010002406.1:95650127-95683227 GCA_031308135.1 Acheta domesticus | reverse complement strand
CCTGTCAAGAAGAGGGATATGTGATCTTTTTCGGATGACCGCAGTGGTTAGTTGAAGCGTCCTCTTTCTGTTCCTCCCCGACGGGTGTTTTCTCTTGTTTTTCATGCTTTTTGCTACAGAGAGGTCCCAGCGTTCTATAGAACTCGCAGGATCCGAGGAGTCTCCAAGGGTATTAGTGTCTTTTGTCGTGATCCGAGGGTGAAGAGGGTCATTAGTTTCAAGGTAGAAAATTCCCCTAAGATGTAAACATGGAAAAGAAAGGCAATGAGTTACAAAAGCTAATTGAATCGGGCATCAATCAGACGAACACCTCATCTCCAACAAAGTAAGCTTTTGGAAACGTAAAAAATGTTTCCTATGAAATAATTCTTTGTGTTTTATTTTATACTTCATTATTACTTGTTACATATGTTCAGCCTCTAAAAAGGTTATGTATGCTAGAAGGGATCGGCTAGTTGTTTTAAAGAGAAAACACTTTGTTGAAGCAATTTAAAGTACAAAAAATATTAACATTTCATTGGGGCTTTAGGTACTTTAAATGGAGGAAAGTTTATCGAATGACAAATTCTATTAGTATACTTAATGAAATGTGGTCAAATTGAAAACAATAGTGAGGTTTAAATTATGTACATCTTACAGTTTGTATCTTACTTCATTTTATTGATATATTAGAGTATAAAGTTGAACGTTTCTCCATTGTTATTTTCTATAATGAATTTTCTTTTAAACAATATGAAATGAATATAATTTTTAGAAATTCGAAAGGAAGAACGTGTGTATAATCGTTGTAATGACCATTTGTGCCTGATCCTCTAAATACTGGAACGAATCGTTTGCGTTTCCGAAATGATCGCAATTGTTCTCGAGACAAAGCTTTGCTGGAAACTAACTTTCACAAAGGACATTTACCGATTAAATGACTGGTCGTAAGCAGTGCCTTTACGCAAAGCGAATTGTTGTCAACGGGGGAAAATGCTGAAGAAATGTAAAATCCGTGAGTGGTTTTTCTTTACGTTCTCCTTTCACTAGTTCTGAAGCAATTGAATTTCGAAACAAAGAATCTCTCGAATTTGGTAATGTTGTTTCATATTGAAAGTAGAAATGAAGTAGTAATGCTTACTTAGAGATACAGTAGTCAAAATACGGATAAACTGGGATCGCACTTTTTCCGATTATCAAAATGACTTATTAAAGCATTCATAATTCACTCTGATGTTTCAGAAAAGGAGCAGATGAAAAAAACCGTAAGTGAATGAAGCAAAGTGTACGTTATGTATTACAGAAAAAAATGTAATGTACAATAATTCATATAAACTCAGTAGTAAAAAAATCTTCAAAAGTATCGGATCAGATTGTCGAATGAACGGACTCTTTGACGTTCTAATTATGACCTAACTATTGACGTAATTATTGACGCTGGGATAACATGATAGAGAATAAGCGTCTGAAAAGTGCAATAAGAAAGCACCTTAAAAATGTGGAGATCGGTTTTGGATACGTGCCAGATTTAATTGGACAAATTCAAAATTGGAGTATATTTTTCTTGGTGTTCTTTTCTTTCCAATAGTAGCTTTAACATAATTCTATGTTACGATCGAACCTATGTTCTATTGAACGATCAGAAGTCAAAATAATATGATTTATAAATAAACTTTTGGCACTTTCCTTGTTCAGATTTAAATATATTCATTTTTACAACAAAAATATTTGTTTGTATATAATACGGCATTAGAACTATATAGAACAAAATGCAAAAACATACTATCTTTGGTGTGATAACACCTTTTACCGTGTACGCTTGTAAACCATACAAATTAGCTTCATAAAGATCACAACGCTTGCACGATTTATTTTTGTGTACGTTCATATCTAACTTTTAAATCCATTTTACGACGTTCCTTACAACTTTTTTACGCCGCTGTATATTTTCCATTCGTGGTACATCCGATTGGGAAGGGCCGTGTGATGGTAGCGCCCCGAAGAATGTTGCCCAGTTTACTCTTGGCAGTCTGCCCGGAGTTCCAGCGCGAGGAGGAGCAGGTGGCACTTGACACAGTGATTGGCTCTCTCCCGGGGACCTCTAGAATTTTTACTACGGTTCACACTGTGTAGCAGAGTTGAATATCTACCTTCTATCTATCAGTATGTAATCATTTACGTTTACCGCAGTGATCAACAACGTGTAATAAACGCATCATACCTTCAAAACTGAGGAGAATGTACATGCCGGAAATTGGAGTAGTGCTTAAAATTTTTACTAGAATGCTCGATTGATTAAATTGTGTAATATATTTGAAATATAATTTAATTAAACTTTATTAACTCAAACTACCTGCACAATTTCATTCGTGTATCAATGTATTTTTGTAAAAAAGTGTACACTGTTTTCTTTTAACAAGAGCGACGTCTCTGTCAGATGTTGTTTAGGAACTTAGGGGAAATTCAGAGAACCATCTAATGTCTAGAATTAGCTGAAGCTTCCTTCATATAATAAACGCTACTCATGTATTATTAGTTTCATTGAGAACAATTTTGAGATACCTCATCGTTTCATACTTTAGTTCGAAACAAAAGATGAAGCCCGTATAAAGACTGGAATTGTTTGGCAATGACTGAAACGTGTGTCAAATCATATCTTTTTATCATGTTTTGAAAATAATTGCAATGTTTTCCCTTGTTTTCGTTTCTAAATAATTTAAAAAATACTGTTCATCGTTTGTAAACATCCAGATATTTCTTATTCATGGTGTTAGTATTATAGCGTTTGTAGAGGTATTAAACTAATTTCAAATGAACCAATACTCTTTTAGATGATACTTGACAAGTGAATTTGATCTCTAAATGTAATTCTTTATCGCAATTTTCTCTTGTTCTCTCCTTAATCTCAAAACCTTGTTCTCCCGAAATCGGGATTTGCAGAGGCCTTGACCTCCAGGATTGCCCTACGCTAATGCCTCCTTAGTTTCCCCTTGGAAGCTACGGTAGCGTTAACAGGGGCGGCTGCGGCGGCGACTGCGGTGGAAGCGCAGGGGGTGGCGAGGCGGCCGTTCGTCACTTGTCGACGCCGCCGACTGCGAGCGACCGGGCGGCCGTCCGCCCTCCGGCCCATTCATCATCGTCACGCTCATCGCGGACTGTCGCGCCACGTCGTCTTCTCCGCCAGCCCCCGACATCGCGTGTTCGCCGGTCCCCACCGCCCCTCGCCTTTTCTCGCCATCTCACCGTCTACCCCCGCTTCATCCCCGCCAACACCAATCCTTTCGCCGCCGCTGCTCACATCCTCGCCACATCCCTGCACCTTCCCACCGTCTCTCTCCACCTCCCCGCCGCCTCACCAGCACCTCACAGTTGTCCTCCCCTTGACTCCTCTCAACCTGTCCTCCTCTCCACCCCTCCCCTTCCTTCAATTACTACCATGCCCCTGCAATCATCCTCCTGTCCCTGCCTGCCCCCGCATGTCCCTGCAACCACCCTTCCGGCGTCTCATCCATCGCATCTCTCTTTACAGTCCCCATCGCCTCACCAGCACACTCGATGTGACCGTTGCCCATAACCCTCCAACTCGCACTCCCTGACCTTGCCCATCGCCTCCACATCCTCCTCTCATCTCTCCGCCTTCTCTCACCTCCTCGCCGCCTCGTCGCTTCCACGTCACCTTGCGACCCTCTCATCCTCACCTCCACTCCGCCTCATCGCCGCCCTCACCCTTACCTCCCCGCCGCCGCCCCCACTCTCACCTCCCTGCCACTCCACTCCCTCGCCGCCTCCCTGTCACTCCTAGCCGCCTCCCCGCCACCTCATTGTCGCCATAGACTCGCCTCACCTTCGCGTCCCCGTCGCCACACCGTCGCTTGCCCTCAACTCACCCTCTCTTCCCCGCCACCTCAATGTCGCCCTACTCTCGCCTCGCCGTCGCCACACTGTTGCATCACCCCCTCGCCGCTGCCTCTCCGCCTCGTCGCCACACCCTCGCCTCCTTCACCTGCCATCACACCGTCACTTAGCCCTCACCTCCCCGTCGCTCATTCCACTCCATACCTTCCTGGCCGCCCCCTTCGCCGTCCTTGGTGCAACTCGGCAACACACGATCCTCATCGCCAACTGTTGCAGCGAGTTCATGCTTGGGATAGGCTCACACTGTGAAACTCACGATGCGGAACGTCTATGCTTTTTCCTTACGGCACCTCTGTGGGAAACGGAAATGTTAATTTGAGTTGTAAGTGTACCTCCATCTTCAGACCTGCCTCTCAAGTCGCTTTATTTCTCCTTTTCATACCCCATATGTATCTAGACTTCAGCTCATTGTTCTGGACTTCAATAGGAATTAACAAGTAGACGATGGTATATAATGCTTAGTCCAGATAGTCATTAAGCTTAAGCGTATAAGTACTTCGCTGTGCAGGTACAAAGTGGAAGAAAGGTTTTTTCATCTTGTAAGAAATAATCCAGAAATTGATGTATCTCCGAATGCTCAAATCAACATGCGTGCTTGTCGAGGTATTTTATAAACGAACTTTTACTTTTGAAGACCCGGTGCAGAATAATAGTTACAATGATTATGATGAAAGCCCTTTCTTTGTTTTCGAGACATTTGTTTCTTTCATCTATCGCATAATTTTATTCGTTTTACCCTCTCTGTGCTTAAAGCAGAACACTGTCGTTGGTACACGGACTGGAGATTTCAAACAATTTGTGCAGTGATGTCATCTGGAGACAGGGTTATGAAGAATTACGATAGAAAAAAATCGATATAATTATTTAATTTTTATTCTGCTGGTATGTTCATAATGTTTTTGTGTCCATTTTTCATCTATGCGTGCTCTCATTTGATGATAGGCTTGAAGAAAGGCTCGACGTAAAGAGATGTTGAATGTATCAAATGTTGGAATTAAGACTCAAGTATCTATCACTAAACATTAATGGATCTTATTTGTTAACATGACACTTTTAACTATTTAAAAGTGATTTTGTGTCAGAACAAAATGTCATTCTAATAAGCTGATTCAAGGTAAATAGTGATGTTAGCGATGGTAAAGCAGTAGGCATTTCTCAATTCTCCTAAATATTATACGTGTTTCAATAGCGATAAACTTCGTCTTTTATTGTTTATTAAAGTTGTGAAGCAGAAGCAGAATGACAGCAAAACTGTCCCTACTTTACGTTCCTCTGATTCCGCGTAGGCGTTTGTTTGTGCCGTCTCCCTAGGATGTTCCTTCCCTTGTGCAGTCTGTCGGCTGCCTCCGTTAGCTGCGCTCCGCGACCCGCGTGTCCCTGTCGGCGCCATCCCTCGTAAACAAGAGAGAACGCGGTCGCCACCGGTTAGTGTTTTCATAATTAATTACCTATGCAACCGGCGCTCCAACGGCCCCGCCGACTCCGCAGTCCCCTGTCCGACATCCCGACTCCCTCCTGTAATCATCCCGGTCCGCCAGCTTCCCCTCGCTGTCGGGTCGCAACCCGACCCGCCAGCCCCACACTGCCGGCCCGTCACTGAATGTTCCACGCTGCAGGGCCCCACTCTGCCGATCCCACTTCGTCGGCCCTACATTGTCGATTTCACACTGCAGGCCTGACTGAGCCGACCCCGCATTATAGGTTTCACGCTGCAGGTACCACTCTAAAGGCCCGACATTACAGACCCCACATTATAGGTTCCGAGCTGTAAGCCTCACTCTGTAGGCCCCATACTGCCGATCCCACATTGTCGGCCCTACATTGTCGGTGCCCACACTGCAGGCCTGACTGAGCTGCCCTTCACTGTAGGTTTCACGCTGCAGGTACCACCACGCTAAAGGCCCACATTATAGGTTCCAACCTGTAAGCCTCACACTGTAGCCCCACACTACCATCCCACATTGCAGACCTCCTTCTGCAGACATCTCACTCCCGGACCCACACTGCAGGCTTCACATTCCCTGTCTCACGTGGCAGTCCCACGCTGACAACCCCACACACATTCACCCTCCCCTCGCTGGGCCCCCTTCTTCCCCGCCTCATCAGACCCACCAGTTCGTCGCCCGTCCCGTCATTCTCGCTTCACAAGACTTGATTCATACCAACATCTCCGATTCTTCAGCTGCAATACCTTCTGACATTCTCGTTCCTCCGTTCCCGATCCAGTAGTCCCGACTCATCGCGGTTGCTCGAATCACTCTTGCAAACCCGACCCGCCATCCCTGTCGGATCTTTCCGCCAATTTCCGCTTTGCCAATATTGTTTAGTCAAGCACCTGGCATAAACTACATTTCTTTTAACCGGCTGTCCCCGCCCCGTCATTTTCTCCCCGCCTGCACCTCTCACTGCATTGCCAAAACCTTTTCTGCCAGCCTCTCACGCTCTGTTAACGTATCCCCACCAATCCCGCCCTCCGTTGCTCCGCCTACTCCACCCCGCGCCTACCAGCCGTTAGATCGTTCGCACTAGAATTGCAGTTCCAATGGGTAATAACCCCCATCACGGTAATCATCGCGTCCTCGACCGCAATTGATCATTCTCCTCCTCTCCGCTCCTGGCCCCGCCGTATGCTTCGTGACTCTAGTGCTGTTGATGGCATTCTCGCGCGGTGGAACAATATCCTCAGTTTCCACCTGTGCTCACCCTTTCATTTACGTCCCTCGCCGTTTCGGTGCAGATGCGTATCCTTTGTTGCTCCGGGCCGCCATTTCACCATATGCACATTCCTGGCACTGCTATTTACCGGTTGTTGCCGTTCACTTGATCGCTACTTGGCGTTCCTCTTTCATTTTCTGTCATGCTGTTGTTACCATTTGTCACTTTAAATCTGTATTTTGGGCATCTGTAGAAATTCAATTCGTGAACATTCAGACGTCAAAATACAAAATGTTACTAGCAGATTTGTGAGTTATGTAATATAAATCACATTGCGTAAAATGGATGTGTTTTCTAGAACTTTTGTCAGTTTTTGTGGATATGGAATGTTTGTAAAAAGTAACTTCCTTGCGTTGTACAACAATAAAAAATTGTGTACCCCTTTGCAACAATTTTTGATGAAAATAATTAAATACGAATTTATCTGTTCAAAATTGTCGGATATACATATAATTTGATCCACTGGATTAGACTTGACGAGATAATTTAAGAGAACTGCATCTCTATTTCAAACTCTTAATTATTTCCTTGTTTTTCAGTTCTTTATTGGAACAACAACGCACGATTCAACCAAGTACACAATTCAAGCGCCAAATTATGCCTTCCTCAAGGTGTATACTTTACAACCGGGCTTGGCTAGAAGTAGTCACCAAATTAAAGGTTTATTTAATTGTTTGGGAAATACATTTGCAATACATGGTTTCTCTCATTTATTGCAGAAAATGTGGATTTTAAATAAAGGAAAAGGAAGTAACTTTCCTGACGAGGAAAGAGAACGAAACTGTTCCACTTCCTCTCGGATATCATTCAAAATATTTATATTTGTTTTACGTCATTCCTATTTCTTGTAAGCCTTTCAGTGAACTTACATATTACGCACCCCTATTTCGTACTAAAGACTTTAATAGTGTAATTAAAATATATGTTTTCTTCCAATATTCGAGTGTTTCGAACATCGAACTGATAGCACTGATTTCTGAACTTTTTTTAATATATCAGACTAGTTTCTTCTTTATTTCATTTCATTTCAACTTCTACTATTCAATGATAAATGTTTCTTACATCTCACAGTAAGAGCTTTTTCTTTCGTCACACAGCTATATGGAAACTGAGGCGATGGGTATTTGAAATCCACAGCTTCATTTTTGTTCCAGGCGGGAATCGCACCCGGGACAGCAGCCTCAAGAAAGCTAGCATGCCGTTTATGAGCCATCCGATTGGCTTCTTAAATATATCAAAAATGTTAATAATATTTTTTATTGCAAAACATTGAGTTTATATTCGTATCCCTTTTTATGACAAATATTCAATATTTCAATATTATTAGCGAATTTATTGGACATGCTTAAGGCTCGTTACGACATTAATCTGGCTTATGCAGACCGTATGTGGTGCTCTTGGAGTCCGTTTTGAGAGGTCCTGGCAGGCCGTGTGCCGTGCTCTTGGAGCATTTTTTTAGTGATCCTGGCAGACCGTGTGCAGTGTTCGTGGAGTTGGTGTTTAGTGGTCCTGGCAGGTCGTGTGCAGTGTTCGTGGAGTCGGTGTTTCGTGGTCCTTGCAGGTCGTGTGCAGCAGTGTTCGTGGAGCCCGTGTTTCGTGGTCCTTGCAGGTCGTGTGCAACAGTGTTTGTGGAGCCCGTGTTTCGTGGTCCTGGCATGTCGTGTGCAGTGTTCGTGGAGCCCGTGTTTACGGGCCCTGGCAGGTCGTGTGCAGTCTTCATGGAGTCGGTGTTTAGTGGCCTTGACAGGCCGTGTGCAGTGTTCGTGAGCCCGTGTTTAGGGGCCCTGGCAGGCCGTGTGCAGTGTTCGTGAGCCCGTGTTTAGGGGCCCTGGCATGCCGTGTGCACTGTGCGTTGCTCCGTGTTGAGTGGTCGCGTGGAAACAGCCGCGTCGTCTGCGCCCACTGCGCACGCTGCGCACGCGCCGAGTGGCCCTGAGCGCGCGCGGATAAGGAAACGGACGAGCCGCGGGCCGCGATGCGCATGGCGATGTTGTCGCCAGACGACGCGCAGAAAAGCGAAAGGCTTGCGTTCAGCTGCATCGTAGAGATGTGTTCATGGCCGGGTGTAAGGGGCTTGGCGCCCCCCGAGTGAACGTGGTTCAGGGTTTGGCTTTTAATATTTAAAGAAATCCAATAGAATATTTGACACAACATCTTCATTTTGAGAGGAAATCTTGAGGCGAAGACAAAATATTCATTTTGAGTGAAATTGCGTAATTATGTGTAATTTCATTTTGTGTAATTTTGTGTAAAATTAATTTCATTTCATGCAAACATGAAAGCCAATTTTTCACCCTACTGAAGCAGGAGGCCTTTTCCTTTAAGGGGATTTTGCAAGCTCAACAAATAAATAAATAAATTATAATATATACTTCTTCTGTGTACAATTGTGATACGTGTAGAAAGCTGGAACGATCATTCGCATAATATATAATGAATTTGTTTCAGGAACCAGAATCATTCTGAATTGAAATATCTGAATTCAAATATGTTTGAAAAAAATTTTAATTGAACTAAACTTGCAAATATACATCTGTAGGTTGTTATTCATTACGAGCCATTACCGGTTTGACGAGGGATTATCAATACATGCTATAAACCTTGAAGGCATTGAATCCTTTCCGCGGTGGAATGCGAACGAGACCATTACACCATGGGTCGCCCCAAATAAGTAGGGTAAGTAGAATTTTTCATGAACTCGCCTACCTATGTGAGCATAGGTCGTCAGCAAAGGTTGTGAGCGCAGTTTTCACATTAATGTGAATCCACATGGCACACGATGAAGTCTGAGAGTGAATTCAATCGAAAATTAAATGGTGTTCATATCCGTGCATATTACATATTTTCATTTACATGTTCCAATTATTTGAACATAAAAAGTCGTCGATTGTATCAAAAATTCACGTTATATTACTTTCGGTTATGAAGGGAAGAATTAACAATTGCTACATCGTAATATTCGGAAATTAAAAAAAGTTTCGAAATTTTCAGAAATAACAAAAACGCGGCCCAGATTGGCAACTAGTATCTGTAGTGAACAGTTATTTGAGCTTCATTCCGTAATAACTGTTCGCTATTACGTTCGAGAGAACGGCAAGCGATGCCCCACGTCGACACTACTAATTCGAGGTCAGTAGAAGTTTAAGTATTGCTTAGTCAACCCTATTAAACGAAACATTTAAAATGGGACAGGCATGTAAATTATTCGCTCGTTATTACTGTTTAAATTCAATGTGAGCTCTGATAAGCATTTAAAAAGGATTCTATGTTTAGAAGAGAAACAGGCCTTTTCATCAATGACATTATTTTACTACGCACCTGTTTAGTTACTTTTGGTTATGGTTACTTTTTATTACACATGGTTACTTTTCTATATATTTGCCGTGAAGATTCAGGTGTTTGACGAATCTGTGGAGGAGCTTTTCCATCCCGTATGTTACTACCAGTAATGTGAGATCAGCCTTAACTTGTGTGCCTCCTTATAAACTTGCCATTGTTCTGGAAGCTTTGGCCTCGTGATCCATTCGTAAATTTGAGGAAGAGATGAATATCATTCGGCACTAAGTCGGGACTATACCCCGGGTGATGAAGCTCACTACATCTGCTCCAGAAGTTATTTGGTTACAGCACCATTGTGAGGGCAGGCGTTGTCATGGATGAGGACATATCCAGAAATTAGCATTCCTGATCTTTCGTTCGAAAGTTTACACCGTATATTAGGCTCATTTTTCGATGAATTTTTGCTGCGGTGTTCCCTTCTTCTTGAAGAATGCGAATAACACTAAGCGGCTCGCCCTTAACGGGTGCGACATTCATACAGCTAAATTCAAGTTCGTAGAGCTCAGGTGAGATTGGCGATAAAGCGTCCGTACGAGCAAAGGTTGTAATGAGAGAGATGCTAATCGCCCAATGTACACCTCATCTTGCCTAGCAGTTTAAAGGAACAGTCGGATGTTGAAAAACAAAACGTCCTACGTACATTACGGACTATACATTGCAATGGCATAGAGGATCAGCTTCATACCATTCAATGGTATGAGGCGAAAGCTCCATTTAAGTGAGAACAACTAATTGGCTGACAGTCCGCAAGACGGCGGCTGGGGTCCAGTGGATAGTGCGAAAGTTTGTAGGACAGCTGAATAATCTGTCCCAATTATGCAGTAGACAGCCATACTTAAATTTTGCCCTGAAATGGCGCTGAAAATTGTCGTCTTGTGTATATCCTTTCTTGTCACAAAGTTCTATCAAATTTACTCGTAGCAGAACTATTCTCATGATTATGTCTTGCTTTTGGATATTTCCTTTAATTTGTTTCAAAAGAAACTTGGAAACTTTACTCTCCCAATCTTAGCATATACAGAGTGAGGGCGATAATTCGCACTCACTCTGTATATAATCTATCTGTAATAGTAATCTATTACAACAACTTGCCCTGGACAACTTTCCCGTTCTGGCACTATTCCACACGTCCAGCCTTTGAGGACACTCAAGATGTAAGCGACTGCCGATCAGCTGGTTGTCCTCGCGAAAAGCGTTTTCGAGAATGGATGTGGGTGCATGTGGGGGAAGGAAGTATCGCGTGCGTGTTTAAGATACTTCTACCCCGTCCTCCAAGAATTGCTCGGACGCCAGGGAACGATCGATCGTGGAAGTCGGTCCCTGGAACGACGCGTCGTACGACATAGATATTAGTTTGTTTGTACTTGGCGCGTTGGACCGCATATGGGCCATGTCCTGTCCTACCAGCAGCCTCGCGGCCGTGAGTTAAGGGGGTATGTTTGG
This sequence comes from Acheta domesticus, assembly GCA_031308135.1. Classification (NCBI taxonomy): domain Eukaryota; kingdom Metazoa; phylum Arthropoda; class Insecta; order Orthoptera; family Gryllidae; genus Acheta; species Acheta domesticus. Next base: position 95,671,836 of record JAHLJT010002406.1, on the reverse strand, counting down.
TTAGCACAAAGACAGCCCACGCCGTATTCTGGTCTTCTCAACCTGAAAAGTGAATTTTCACATCGTCACCCCAACGTACACTGGACTATTGCAAGGTAAACGCCCACTTCAATAATGCCCGGCCGGGAATCGAACCTGGGGCGCGTCATGAAAAGTGGGTACGCTGACCAATGAGCTAAACCGCCAGGGCACATAGATTCTTAGCTGGAAAAATACGTCACCGCTGGAACTCCACTCTCATGTTCCATCGGTGATCAAATCATCGAGAGCGGACTCGCATTTATATAAGCGTGTGCCCCCGAGGATTGTCTGTAGTTTTAATGGCCTTCTGAAATTAGATTTAATACTGCGTCCTCAATGGTTCAATCTTTTTTGAAGCAATTTTTTCAGTTTGATTTTCATTTAGAACGGTAGATTTTTCTCGCAATGCAAGTCTGTTACTTTTTTCATCGTGTCGGACGTGAGGTTACTAGTCTCGTAATATTTAGCTGAACTGAGACCCATCAGCCCTATTGGCCGCAAAATTTGGAAACGAATTTTTCGTAGTTTAATAAAAATTGACATTCAGTGTAATAAAAAATAATTTTGTAATTAACCAGTTTAATGAAAAAGTGGATCGCGGTTGTAGGGTCAATGAAATATCCTTTTTTGGTACAATACTAACATTTCGGCTATTATTTGGCTTCCTATATGGCTATAAGATGCATTTTATGTAATAAATAGTTGTAGTATAGTATAAAAAAAAGAAGCAAAACAAATACGTGTATTTTATGTTAATACCTAATGTATTTCGTGGTTACCTGTGTCACCCAATGTTTGATGTAAATTTAACAGACCTGAGTTCAGGCTCTAACATTGATATTTATTAGGTCTGTTTAGTATTTTTGTTTCGTTATTTTCTTCAACATCGCACTACTACTTAAGTAATACGAGTTTTTTTGCCATGAAGCTGGCCAAATAAATGTCCGAAAGTGTGACACTGTAACAGCAAAAGTTATTTTATTGGCCTATCTTTGTGATTCATCATTTTATTAACATTTTGTCTAATAAAATATACTTCATTCAAAGTGTTATTAAAAAACTTTGAATTACATATTACGGCATACCAGTAAAACTTAGCAAAATTATATAGAATGAAAGGATAAACGAAGTATTCTCTCGTGTATTATATGTTTGGGAAAAGTAAATACAACGCTAGAAATTTCCTTTTCAAAATTAATGACTAGGAATTCAGAATTAGTTGCGTGAATCTATACATCAACAAAGTAACATGTCGCGAATCCTTTTTATAGAATTTGTTTTCTTACGTATTCGGTGTATTATTAAATTCACCGAACATTGTAAATATAACATTTTATCGGCACAGAAATATCATTTCTTGTGTTAATAAACAGCATGAAAATGAAACACAGTTTAATCACAACACTATTTTGTGCAATCTATAATTGTATTTGCTGATTTTATCACAGCAGGGGAAGTGGTTTATGTTCCTTAAACACGCGCCCCCAAACTTAATTAAATTAGTGATAAGGTTGTAGCAGGATATTATTCTCTTCCTGTGTTGAACAGGATGTGATTTAAGATATAGTTCGAATGGAATGGTTCACGTGTTTCTGAAAAGTGCTAGAAATTGGAACTGGGATTTGGGTAAGTTTGACGTAGAATCTTAGAGAAACAAAAATGTATCCACTGCCATGATCGCGATTTGAGATACAGGATAGGTTAGGTTTGGTAAAAAAATGACTATCTTAGATATTACACGTTTTCCCTCACACGAGTAAAGAGCTTAAATATTTTCAGTTCCGTTACGTTACTTGAGATATATAAGTAAATGTGTTAAAGGTACACCTTGTAATGGTTTATTGTAAAGTGCTGATTCGACGATTAACATTTTGCACGTCCTCAGTTAGATGACAATTTTCAAGACACGGGCGAAGTAAGTTAGTAATATGCATAAATGTAAAGGAATGGTAAAGTCTCTTGAAATTTGACAATTTTTCCTCTTGAATTATTGTCATGAGCTTTATAATGAAGTATTAGATTTCCTGTTTTCCTCGTATTTAGTGCACTTTATTTCTCCGAATGGGGAATCCCGGTTGACGAGTCATGCCGAAGTGTAGATCACAAGATTCCGCTGCAAATTTTATGATATTCCGTACCTACACAAAATACTTTCCTCGAGTCTTATATTTATCACATTTTACTACTTCTAAGCAATCTTATTTCGAGAACACACAATGTTGTGCTGTGCAAAAAGTTGAGCAAAACTGAATGACAATTGACACCCACAGGAAATTTGCATGTCACAAATTCGGAGAGAAAGATTTTATCTATTATGACGAAGTGAATTGTAATAAATTGTAGAGGGACCACGGTAGGAGAAAATGTATCCATCGCTAATTTCGATGTAATGATTATACTTATTATTTTCTTCTCATCTTTTTTTCTTCACCTCAACATTTCTCTATGGACTCATGTATTTAGTTATGACTTTTTATCTTGTTCATAGTAAGAATGAAGTAAAATGGATGATGATATGTTATAGAAAGTGGCGCATCCAAGATGGGGCTCATGGGGCTTCAGCCCCCCACACCCACACCCACTCCCGGACCCACCCATCCGCGCGCACGCACGCGCGCGAGCGCTCGCGCGCGCGCGCACGCACGCACGCGCACACACACACACACACACACACACACACAGACACACACAGACACACACAGACACACACAGACACACACAGACACACACAGACACACACAGACACACACAGACACACACAGACACACACAGACACACACAGACACACACAGACACACACAGACACACACACACAGACACACAGACACACAGACACACAGACACACACACACAGACACACACACAGACACACAGACACACACACACAGACACACACACACACACAGACACACACACACACACACAGACACACAGACACACACACACACAGACACACACACACACAGACACAATTGGCGCACGCGCGCGCACGCGCGCGCGCGCGCGCGCCAATGATGCGTATTCGAAACTATAGCTTTTCCTATACTAACGAAAGTCATTCAATATATCACTTGTTGAGGTTGTAAATATTAACTGTACGCCAACGAATAAAAATACGCTTTATATCCAGCATTAATGGAAAATTTCGTTATAAGAAAACATGATGTCGGCTAGACACTGTAACAGTAGCCCTCCAAGAAGCAAAATCGTGGGTACGCCTCTGATTATAGATAACAAATTAAAACAAAGGAAAGGAATTCTTATGGTATTCTCATTAATCACGCTTGAATACAAATATTCCCGTGGATTTTTAGGATTTTGCTATTGCTTCTTGGTTGTCTCACTTGCTCGTGATGAAACGTAATCTCACTCCCATGTGCTGTTTAATTGTGTCTGACTTTCTCCTTCTTCCTCTCTCTCTCTCTTCCTCTCTCTTTCTCTCTCTCTCTTCCTCTCTCTTTCTCTCTCTCGTCCTCTTTAGCTAAACCGAGTCACATTAGCCACATTGCTCGCATAATTTGGTGACGTGTTTATCGTAGTTTAATGAAAATTGACATTCAACTCTCTTCCTCTCCCTCTCCTCCTCTCCCTCTCCTCCTCTCCCTCTCCTCCTCTCCCTCTCTTCCTCTCCCTCTCTTCCTCTCTCTTCCCCTCCCTCTTCCCCTCTCTCTTCCTCTCTTCTTCTCTTTCTTTTTCTTTCTTTCTTTCTGACAGTCTTCTTCACAGGTTCTCTTTTCCACCCGCGATCTGTCGCGCGTCGGCATTCACTCGTGTCCCACGCACTTGCCCTTCCGCGCCGCCGCCGCCGCCACGCACTCGGTCGAAAATCCCCTCGCGCCCCTCTCTCCGCTTTTGCCGCCACCGCTATGGATTTTTCTGGAAGCGGCGCGCACTGAAGCACTAGTAACGACCTGCCCCCTTCCCTCCCCTCCCCCGCCGCGGCGTTCGACATCCGTGCGCCTCAGCGCCCTAATTAGTGACGGCGAGCGCGGCGCGGCGCGGCGAGGCGCCCCGGACGTAGGAGGCAGTGGCGCCGTCCGCGACGCCGCAGACAAACAGTCGGATCTGCGAACGCGTGCACCTTTTTTTTCAATTACTTTTTATTGTTTGTATGTTTTATTTTTTATTTAATAATAATGTTTATTTCACTGATCGGTCTTTGGCTTTACATGAGTGGTTTCTGTTAGTTAACTGAGCTTTACAAAATATACAGCAGAATGATACGATTGGATCCTGCGACAGTGGGGTTTCAAGGAGGCGAGATGGAATTATGTAGTTGGTGGATGGATAATGGTGAATACTTATGAATGGAAGGGCTATTGGGAGGAATATAGGTTTAAAGGAATTCGCGTGCATCGTTTGAACACTCAGGGGGAGGATTCACAGTTGAGCAGATTAAGGACGTGCTTTGATTCCCGCGGGATACGTACCTGTAACGTTCATAAACAAACTTATTTACATTATATTCTTGATTATCTGGGAGACACTCCTGGCAAACTGCCAATGTTTTGGTTGTCTTACAGAGGCGCTCCTCTGGGAGAAATGCTCAAGACATTATGGTGTTGCCCCGAGTACGAAGGTGGTAACATGACCATGCGTTGTGAGTGAGGAAGAGAGTTGAATGGTTAGAATTGAGACGAGGTTCATAAGGGGTAATTGGAACGCTCCTACAAAACGTCGCATTATTGACAAAACTTCTCGTCTTTTTGTGTTGTGTATTGAAACAAGTCTGATTACTTTGTTTTTTAAATTTCCCCTTTTTTCTGTACCTCACTTTTTGAAAGCGTCGATACTTCGGAAATCCCTCCTCCTTTTCTCTGAAACAGAAGACTTGTGCTATTATGACACTATTTCTGTCCAAGTTGATACGCTATCCTTACTAAAGCGAGTAAAGGTCACGGAGTTCTATGATGCAGATCATTAGTGTTATTCGGAATGTATTACGTCACAAGGTCGTGACTGGTGCAGTTGTGATAACATTTACATTCTCTTTCTACCTAATTCGTTGTCTTCTATATGGAAGTTTTGTTAAATATTTTTGGCTGTTATGAAAGTGGTTGGTGTGGAATTCCACTTTACCACTTGACCTATGTTTCTGGATTTAACATGATTTCTATATTTATACTGTACGATGGTAATAAGTTTGTTAGAAATTTTCTGTTTTCTTCCCCACATGTTTCCTTTATATTGACGATACCGAAAATATACGAGAGAAATTTCTTCCGCAATATAGCAAGTTGATATAGCCTCTGTTCAAATGCAAACACTTGTATCAATGCAGGCACACTTTTGAATAAAAATGCTTGTTTACTTAGGGCACGCATTATTTACTGATCTGTTAAGTAATGAAACAACTAGATGGTAACAGGTCAAGAGAGGGTTGCAAATACATTTGGCGTTAGGTCAAGTGCTTGTTTCGGGTCCATAGTTAAGTGGTCAGCATGTGCGGACCAATATATTGCCAACTCCACGCTCAAGATCAACCATTGGACAGAACGCAAATATAAATTGATAATATATGTGGAAGAATAATGATGACAGCACCGGAATATAGCAAAAGGAATGCATTAATCGTTTATCAGTTTTCCGCTAGGAATCAACGATTTCAAGTTCAAACGCACAATTTGTTAAATTGCTTCCAGGAATCCGACAAAACAAGTTTGTTTCCCTTTTAATTCATGAGGTATTGATTGCGAACGAAATACAACAAAAAAGCGAGAATTCGAGTTACAGCATTTTTATTATTCCATTTTCTCACATCACGATACACATTCAGTGTCTCACGGACTCGCAAATTCTCGGAGATTTTCTGAATCAATGGAATGGATGATATGAGAGTGGGTGATCGGTTTATGGCTGAAACCTAAAGATATGTTGATTGATTATTTTTTGATTTCGGGTACACCAACTGACAAAGCCATTAGACCCATAAGTGTAGGTTTTATCACTGGAGGGGACATTGTTATTCCCGCGCTGGATGAGAAGTTCCGGTACCGACCTACATGTTTATTGCGGGGTTTTCCTCAACCGGTTTCTCCCTACAGCGGAGCACCCTCTAGCCGGTCCAAGCTCTAAGCTCCTGATTGGTTTCCCGACGTGTGGTAGTGCAGTGCATATAAGTGTGACTGAGAGCGGAGAGGATAGGACAAGGAAAGAGAAGGAAAGTCGCATGCGGTTCATGGACCATTTGTTAGGGTACTGCTCCGGCATTCGCCTGGTATTGATCGGAGAGACCACGGAAAACTAATATCAGAGCAGCCGGCGGCAAGAATACTTCTCCAGGCAGCCGGCTGAATTCAGCCGGGCTATCTAGTGTTGAAAATCACGTCACCGTCGGGACTTGAACCCTAGATCCTCATTTGATACCCTGAGCAACTTCAGCCGGTGTCTTAAGGATATGAAAGAGGCCGGGATAAGGTCACTAGATCGCGCGGTCTGTGACACGTATTGCAGGGTGATGCTCCGGCTTCCCTTGATCAGGTAAACCACAGATCAAAGAAGTCGGCTTACGAGTTCGTTTCCGACCGGCTTCACAACCTTACCGAAGCAAAATTCATCGAGTAAATTTCTAGTGCCTTGCCAGGATCGATGTCGTGACCTCTCGATCTCTGCTAATTTCAAACCGAAATGCCTTTTCTTTACGATTGCTGCTACCAGAGTTCCTTGATGATTTAAACAAGTTATTTATTCGGAATTATTTATAAATAAATTATTTCATCTATTAACATAAATATATTAATATTTTTAAATCTATTGAAATTTTAATTTAAATTATACTATTATAATGTATGGAAATCATTACTTAAATTTCAATTGCTGCGTGCTCCATATTCAATAGGTTATCCCTTCCGCAGGTCCTGATTGCCGAAACGCACTAATGAGCGACCTTTTTATTGCTTGTGGGTTTGGGAACTCATTCGATTCAATATACCGGGCTATCGAATAATTTACTCAATATCTTTTCATTTGTAATGAGAAACTACTGAAGAACTTCGAGGCAGACGAATGCTACAGAAATCATTCTTAACAGCTGCTTTTACACCTTTGTTGAAAGTACGGCAAAAGCCAAGCATATTATGTAGAACAAGCCTTAATCAAGTAATATCTGGTTGTTTTGGTATGACACGGTTCACAATTGCAGGATCTTTTAAGAAAATATTTCTTTCCCTTAAAATAGATGTGAAGAACTTAGGGATCAAGTTTATTGCTATCAATGTTCTTCCATTGCGTAATATGTTTTTTCATTGTGGCTTAAAATAATATTTTGTTCACTCTTCCAATAATTTTGGAAGTAAATGCAAACATTAAGCAAACACCTTTCATTAGTTTTGTTCATCAAAATTACTCTAGCATTGTTTCCTAGTATGGTCTTTACGAAAAACGTCTAAAGCCGACAATAGGCAATAAAACGTTTGTGGGAAATGTTTATAATTCGAAAAATAAAATAATTGACTTAGTAGATTCTGGATCTAGAAATATTTACAGCTTGCGTACTATCTGTTTTGTAACCTGCAGTTATTATTTTTTATTGCTTTTCATATTTGTTTGTTTTCAGGGAAGAAATGCGAGGGTGTTTTATAGAAAAAATGGGGAGAAGTAAAAATGTTTTTGTGAAAATCGTTTCTAAGCTACGCGATTTGTCGATAGCGGAAAGGATGGTCTACAAACAGTAATCAAAATTTAGCATAATTTCGCTTAAATCAAAGTCTACTCAATTCTCTTGCCGGTCTCAGTGGATTATGAGCTTGAAGAAGCGACCCCGTACGGAGCATTGAAGGCTACGAGATCGAGTTTCATGTATGGATGGTTTTACCTTGTTGTGACAAGGTTCACTTCTCGTACGAATCCTATCTAATCCATTATCACATTTCTATTAATTTTCTTCTCATCATAATTCATCCATTATAATCATCATTACTGTTATACAAGGCAACAATAAAACATCTCTGATCTCCTGGCTCAGACAGGTATGGAATAAGCCTCCGTCGTCTCCACGCAGTAATGCACATGGCTTTGTTCACTAATCTCTCTTGGTTGCTTCAGTCAGTCTGAGATAACTGAGGGTAACTGTTGCCAATGCTGAATCCCTTTCTGGGCATTTCTGTAGTTCGAGTCCCGACGATGGCGTTATATAGTTAGGTCGAATTCAGCCATGGCCGTGTGGAGAATGCTCGCGTTCGGGTGCTCTGATTGATAGTTTCTCGTGATTTTTCGTACAAATACCAGGCGAATTTGTGGAGTCCCTTAAAAAACTGGCCACGGAGCGAGCGCGATCTATTCTTCCACGTTCCTTCCTCTCCTCTTATATACTTTTACACGCACTGCACTATCCCAAATATCGGAGACTAGTCGGACGCTTAGAGCTTGTTCCAGCGGGGGCGGTATCCCGCTGGAGGAGAAACGCCTCGCAAGCCGCCGTGTAGTTCGTCGTAGTATCTCACGTTCTAACGGGGAGGAGCACCGCAAGATGTATCACGCACTTCACTCACGGGACTAGTGACCAGCAGATGACGAGATTGAAAGCACGAAATCATGTAACATTCCAACCTGCTTAAGTTTTGATCTAGAAGTGCCACTCTCAACTCAAATTCGTCGACTTTTTCTCGTCCTCCCAAGATGTAACATGCACTTCACTTACGGGACTAGTGACTTGCCGTTGACGAGCCTGACAGTACCACTCTCAGTCAAGTCACGTATCACACAGAGCGAGAAGAACCACTCTCAGTCAAGCCACAGATTCCTCGACTTGTACTCGTCCGCCAACTGCGAACAATCTGACTGGGCCGCCCTGCGTCTCGTCCTTGGCTCGTCCTCGAGCGGCGGCGGCGGCGGCGTCGCCGTCGCGGCGCGTCGTGCGTCGCCGTGTGCGTGGCGCGTGCCTCTGCGGAGAGCGCGTCTGTGAGCCACCCGATCGCTCGCTCTCTGGCAGCCCTCCGACCTCGCCGTGGCCGCCCGCGCCCGCCAACGCCGGGCAACGCGATATGCTGTGCGACCACTCTTGGGTGTTGCTCCGGTAACGCGCGTGGCAGCGGAGTTCGCAGTCTTGGTGACGATGGCGGGCGCAGGTCATGGGCGGTTCGAGTCTCCCCAATGCTTCACTGGTTTAGTGTAGTGAGTGGAATGTGTAACAGTTGTATCGGGTGAGTAACCACCCGATAGTTGTAAAGATATTTACATTTCTCTCAGTTGACATGGAAATTTGTGTAATTTGTGTGTTAAAGTAGTGAGTGGAATGAATAAGTTTTCGTATTCATTCCACTCGCTACTTCAACTTCGGATATTAAATCTCCGAATTGGAGTGTTGTGTAATTTAATATTTTTTTTACTAGACAGATGCAGCTGATAGGAATTCGATGCTGTTATTTTGATAATAAATTGGATTTATCCGGAATATACAGAATAATGCATATTTAAAAGAAGTTATTGCAGAATTCTACTGTAAATAGAGATATTTGTTTTTTCTCGTGATATTAGTGTTTAACGCGAGGATTATGTGACCGGGAATGTAATGCAAAGCCAAGACCAGCGGTCTCCAAACGTTTTGCACACAAGGGCATATAAGGCCGGTGAGGCGACGGGAACCTTTTTTTAATTTCAAGGTATATTTATAATTGGACGTTGGCAGTAATATACAAAATGTGCAAAAACAATTTTTTAATTAAAAAATACAATTTAAACATGAAAATCGTTGCTTATATTTTTATGTAAAATAAATTGACAATGTTTATTAAAATTGTTGACGCGATTATCGTTAGTGAATATCTTACTTCACATACGTTTACATAATGTCACATGGGTCTTTGCTGCCAAAATAAACGTTTAACCAAAAATGAAAATGAAAATTTTTACTCAAATACTTCTTCGAAAAGTGAATACATAGATGTAAAAATAAATCGTAAAAAAATAATATATCAAAATCACTATATAAATATTTCTTCACCTGTTGTTCGTGCATTCCTGGGTAATAATTTCAGTAGATCTTTTAGATTAAAGGTACTAAATGCCATTCTCACCATAACTGCTAACTGTGCTGTGTCTGTTATATCTGTAGTGAATAGTCACGTGTTTCTATATCACTCTTTAATAGACTTTGTGTGTCCTTTGAAATGACATGTATTCTTCTTGTGACGGTATTATCTGACAACTACTAGCCTTGTATTCCTGACAAAATCTCATGTTTATTGGAGAATCCCTCAAATAAACAATCGGCTTCAGTCAGAAATGTTTCTATTAACAATTCACCATCCTGGAAAAGTTTTCTTCTTTGCGATTATGTGACCAATTTTCAAAGAAGCAACAGTGGCATTTTTAGATTTTACAGTAGTCCTAGTAAAAACAGATTCTTGGGCAGACATATTCAATTTTAGTTGAGCTATTTTCTTCTTTCTTAATTCAGATTGAAGTGGATAATTGATATTAAAAGTGGCATGGTTTGTCTTGAAGTGACGTTCCACATTGTTTTTTTTTTTGCCACTGCAACATTACAGCTGCACAACAAACATATTTATCCTTAACATTGATGAAACATACGATTCCTCCCAATCAATGTTAATCAGTGTTAGGTTCGGTTTGTTTACTTGAACTACTAATTTTGAGGTTAAAATAACAAGGTATTTAAAAACAGCGTTATGGAAGACACCAAATATGAACATGTAACTAGGTATAAATGATGAACTAGATACGTTGAATGCACGTTTAATTTACACAACATATACTGGCATCCACTATTCACACCGCTACTCCCGCCACTCATGTCGAGACCGAAACGTAAAAGCCGTACAATCGCACAGCGTAGCGGAGGCTTTTATGAGCAGCGGGCACGCCTAAAACGGTTCGCAGGTGCCATGGTGCCCGCGGGCATGGGGTTGGGGACCCCTGGCCAAGACCATTCATAAAACACACTAGAGGCCTTCAATTTTTAACTCATAATTTGCCTCGAGGATGTTCACAATAAATTATAATTATTTTTTCCCGTATAGAAATAATTGTGTGGGTAATTGTGTAATTGTGCACTAAAGGAGCGCAGTTTGACGAACAAATGACAATTTACTGTATTCAAAACCATCATTGCCATTTTTGTGACAGTTCGAAGTAATTCTTGTCAGCCAGTCGCTCGACGCCTCCTCGCCCAATTTGCTTCGCCGCCCATTGCCCGAGTTCCCTGGCCGCGCGCCCATCGCCCTCACCTCGCTCGCCCTGAGCAGCCTCCTTTGGGGGCGCCCCCTCGGGGCGGCCTCCATCCGGATTCCATTACTCGACCTCCTAATGGAGGCCTTTCAGATCTCAGTCCGAGACTTCCCCCTCACCTCCCCTCTCCGACTTCACCCCTTCCGTCCTTCCCACCGCCTTCTCACCATCCCTCCACTTCCTCTTCTTCCTCCTCGTTCTTCCTTTCCTTCGACCTCCCCCTCTTCCCTCCCTTCTCCTTTTCCTCTTCCTTTCCTTCTTCTCTTTCCTTCCTCCTACCCCTCTTCCCTGCCGCCTCCTCTTTCTTTCTTCTTCCTCCTCCTCTTCCTCTTCCCTTCTTCCTCCTTCTTCTCCTCTTCCCATCTTCCTCCTCTTCTCATCTTCCTCCTCTTCATCTTCCTTTCCTTCTCCTCTTTACTTCCTGCTACCCCACTCATCCCTACCTCCTCCTCCTCTTCCCTTCTTCTTCTTCTTCTTTCTCTTCCCTTTTTCCTCCTCCTCTTTCCTTCCTCCTGACCCTCTTTCCTGTCTCCTCCTCCCCTTCTCTTTATTCTCCGCTCCTTCCTCCCCTTGCTATGTCGGTGAGGTCGCGGGGTCGGGCGTGGCGGTTCACTTCATCGCTTCCGCTTGCTCAAAGAGGAGCTCTCGTTAATTAAGCTTGCATCAATCACTAAATAAATCCTACTATATTCCATTAAGGAAAATAAATAGCAGCCCTGAGCTAACAATTCGGTTATCAAATACTACTAATATAAATAAATAGATGTCGAATCAAGTATATATGGCCCTTCCTTCACGGGGAAGTAAAACTTGCCGTCATACATTCGTAAATTTGCGAGCTACTTATCAGAAGAAACGTATCAAGCGGGGTCCTAGGCAGGTACCTAGTCTCCGTATCCTTCAATCTGTCCCTTCAGTCTATATGCGAGTGCAGTGGCAGAATGAAGCGACCCACTCCCCACTCACTCTAATCGATTAGCGCATGCACCTGTATGTCCGTGTGAAGATGTCTTATGGTATTGGCTAGGGTGATCGTAACTATTTCGTTGGCGCGTCGGGGGAGGAAGGTGATTGCGGAGTTGGAAAAACTGCGATTGCAGAGCTGAAGCCTCTTTCGTGATTAAAATTACTCTGAAGATGCCTGAATGGCTTGGAGGTTCCCTTATACTGTTTAAGAGCCTTTTAGAGCAGATTTTGGACTCGAGGACAAAAGGAGGTTGTGTTTAAGGGCTGCTCTTCATTAACATACGACGATGTATTTGCAGGCGCGCGATAAGCTACATTTGTAATTGTTTTGGCGATTTACTGATACCTAGACCTCGGATTTTAGAACAAATGCCTATTTAGTACCTTTAGGAGATTGTGGAAAGTAATTGCAGATGTTTGCGAATTACGAAAAAAATCCTGAATCCCGAATAATAAATATGCCTAAATTAATCCTTTTGTTATCAGTTTTAGATGTCAGAAACGTAAATTTCCGCGTCTAATGATTTTTAAATGTCTGATTCAATCATTTTGAAATGTATTTTAAGTGCCTAAATCGTTACTTTGCATTCCTAATAGTGTCGAATTTCGTAATTTTGATAACTATTTCGGGTACCCTAATCATAACTTTTTTGTGCCTAAAATCCCGAGGTCTGCTAATAACGTTTACGTTCCTTTGAGCCTAAGTCGGTTGCTCTTGGGTCTCATTAGGTGACCAAGGATGAGCTAGACCGGTATGAAAAATTCCATTGGCTACTCCCTACATTTTTACTCCCTGCCGGATAGTTATCTGAGTAGTATTTGAATATTTGAAAATAAATTTCAATTCAGAAATAAAAAGATTCTGGGAGGCAACTGTAATGCTAACCAAACGAATTTAGTAATTATTTTAAGTGCAATAAATGTAACAAATTATTAGATTTCAAACATGCAAACCATATTTGGATGCAGTTGTCAGTTCATTCACTTGCCACCTGAGGTTCCAAGTCGTGGAAGCAAAGACAGAAGTCTGCTCTGATATATTCTCGAAAACTCGTTAAAAACGACACTTTTTTTTTCATTAAATGTTGAAATGTAGATCTTTTAGAGTGCTTATTTTTAGTTGTAATTCACTACTTTTTTTAAAGAACCATTCAATTGTTAAGGTCATGTTAGTGTTTAATGTGTGCAAAAGTGAGGTAGAAATGTTGCAAGATCATGTATGTGATAAATAAAATATTTGGGCATGTTGCGATCTTTTCAGTCATGCTTTCTGCCCGCAAGTTTGCGCATAACTTTAGACTGAAGTGATACGTGACCCGAATAACTATCATTAGGCTGTCATAATGAGAGCTATTCAGCAACTTCGTTACTCATACAGAATGCATGCCTTTAAAACTCACTTTTCATCAGTTTCTCACAAGAATTCTTCTCAACGTTACACATTGTTTAAGTTGGTTGTTTCATTATCGCTCGACGACGAAGCTGTTCCCAAGAAAACGAAAGTCACCTGCAGCCAGGGCACCGCAAGGCACACACGCGGTAGAGGCGCTTCATGGAGGGAGAGAGGGGGGGTGAGGGCGAGCGAGGGAACTTCGTTGCGCAAGAAGCGCCAGCTAGCGTGAACTTCATGAACTAGGCTTTGCGGGGCGCTGGCGGCGCCCAAATTGAATATATACGACGCCTGCGACAATTTGGCGGCGAGTTGGGGGAAAACTGCTATGTAAGCTGCGCCGAAGCGAACGGCGCCCGCGAGGGAATTGCCTGTGTGTCGTGCAGCGCACGGAGTGTTGGAGGTTCAGTGGGAGGACGGAGCCTATTCAGTGGAACTAGAGAGGTACTGGTCGGACTCTCAGATTGGGCGTAAAATGAAACGAAAGTTCAATAAGCAAAAAATGTACGGTAAATTGGGATGATATAATTTGATGGAACAAAAATATTTGCAAACAAAACCTGAAACAAATTCGAGATGCCTTGTTTTAAAAACAATGTTTAAAAAATATCCTCATAGTCAGAATTTCAAGTAATGAAAAGTTGTGGTATAAGTTGGATGAATGGATATTTTAATAGCAAATAGTCAAATTACATTATAATTGTTCGAGTTACATAATTGTGTAATATATATAAATAACGAAGTCCGTTTGAAGATACTAGCTTGCGTTCCCTGTTCGCAGTTGTTTTGCTTTTGGGTTCTTTTTCTTTCTTTTTCAAAACGAATATTTTCCTCGTCAAGGACGGAAATGCGAAAAGTTACTAAGCCACATGAGATAGGTTCGAAAATGATTGCTAAAAGATAAGAGTCTTTACATATACAATGTGTAGATGTGTGTGAGAGTATTGCTGTAGAGATTGGCAAATAAAGTTAACTACAATATTGAAACAAAAATTCCAGAACATTTACATCCACTTGGAATTTAGATTTTACATTTTTGGGACGAGATCACTTTTCTTCAAGGTTTTTTAACATTTATAACAAGAGTCAGATTATGTCCCATTTTTTATTCCAGCCGTGGGATATTCAAAGTTTCAAAGTCAAATGGAGAACTATTACGATCCATGAAAATAATTAAATTCTCCCTCAAGCCTAAAACCATATTTCTGGCTTGCAATTTTTATGTCTTCTGGAGACTTCTAGAGAATTCGTGTCTAGGAAACGTAATAGTCGCAAGAAGAACTACTTTACGCGATGTACGATACAATATCATTTCGTATTTGATGGAAAAGGAACAATTGAACCTGCGACCCTAACGGTGAGCGCGTGGAATACTGAAAGTGAAAATGAGATTGCAGATATATAATGGAGCACTTCGCTCCCCTTGCAGCGTTCCCTCCGCCTTTTCCGGAATAATCCATCATCGTAGCTCTCCGCTACCTTCATCCCGCTCCCCTCGTCCCAGGAGACCAGACGGCGGGGTCCATTATTCATCTTCACATTCCCATTTTTGGTCAGATAAAACTTCGCTTATGCAGAATTTAGAATATGCACGGAAAAAAAAGAACAATTGCAGTATACCTGATCCTTTATACTGTAACAAGGGAACGCATGTTAGTATATGCCCAACCAGGAGCAGTGTTACTGTTTCGTGACGGAGATTTTTGGAACGAAATGATGCATCGTGAAGAAAACCTTGTTGCACACCTCTGAATGAACCTTGTCAGAATAACCCGGCTACGAGTTGCATCCGTATCGGAGGAGCAAGCTTCCTATTCGGCATAAGCGTGCACGCTGGTTGGAGGAGCCAGACTACAGTCATGGCGTATCCGGGCGATACTGATAAGGAGCCGGCCTTCCGAGTCGGCGCATAGAGCAATACTGGTTGAAGGATCCAGCCATCCGTGTTGCCTTATTTAAACATTCCTTATGGGTGTAGCAAGTTACTGAACGTTGGCGTATGAAGGAATGGATGTCCATGGGAATGGGTTATGCATAGTACCTGCTATTAATACAATATTCATTATATACTTTTGATCCAACAACAGATGTATACATTTAACTACACAACCAGACATCGCAAGATAATATAATTTCACTAAAAAAATACTCCAAAGGCCTCAAAAGCTTACATTTTGCAATCTGATTATTATGGGGCTTTATATAAGCATCGCTAACATCTGCATTGTTGAATAAATTAAGTTATATATTGTAGGTACATATATAATGAATATACCAAAACAGCATGTACCTAGAAAAAAATATTATTCAAATACAACATTAAAATATTTATTTAGTTGAGTAAAATGTGTAAACTATAACATAATTCACAATATATTGACACAAACTAAACTGCAAACAAATGACAACATAAATTGATGTATACATGTAATCAGTAGTCTGGATGAATTAGCAAATTATATTATCGGTCAAAAAAATTTAAATTTAATTAATATTTTTTTTATAAAAGCACTAAGATTTGTTTAAATTATAGCTTAAAATATAGATGAAAACTATTTTCGAAAGTATTTTTGTTTGCTTCTTTTAATATTTCAATTTACAAATTTAATATTCTTGTTATTTGTTTATATTAATTTTGGTTACCAAGATTCAATACTATTTATAGCTTGGTTTATGCTTAGGATGAGTAATTTATTTAGGAAATGGCTAACAATACCCTCATCTATGAGAGTACATAAAGAAATAATTTGGCTCAAAGTTTGTTACTCCAGCAGCAAAGAAGGTTCACTATTACAAGAAGAAATTCAACAAATGCTGACTAAATAGAGAAAACCTGAAAATTGAAGTAAAATTTATCCTGAACCCCAAAGTAAAAAGAGAAATAGGTGTATGCTTACATGCAATAAAGGAAACAAAAACAAATTTGTGAAATGTTTGTAAAAAGTTTGATACTTTCCTATGTTTACGCAATCACACACAAATTTTGAAAAAAAAATCTTTAATGTAAGCAACAATGCTATTGATAAAAAATAAAGACAGGAAATAATTATGACTCCGTGTTTAATACTGATTTTACATAATGTTCTGTTTTCTTTTTCTACATCAGTATGTAAAATAAGTAATCATGAAAATAAACAGTAAATACTGAAATTTCTTTTCAAATACTCCGCTAACACTTCCAAGGCAATAATAAAAAAACAACTTTCCTGCAATAGATCCAAAGATTGATCTCAAAATTTAAAAAAATATTGCATGGTTCTATGAGACCCAGGACAACTCAATCCATTCTGACAAATGGTATGCCTAACAAAAGAGTTAAATAAATTCCTTTCAAAATAGTTCATAAACACTCCAGCAAATAATGGAGACATGTTCAAACCCACAGCAAGACCCTTGTTTGTTTGTTTTTTTGTTTTTTTGTTGTTTTTTTTTTAAATTTTGTCATAGAGTTTGAAAAAATTATCTTCAATGCGCAAGTTCAATATTTTAATTAGATCTATTTTGATTTTAAAAGAAGATTAAGAATTCATAATAGTATGTTTTATACAGACATCTTCTTTAGAGGGTGGTATGTTGGTGAATAAATTGTTCGCATCAAAGGAAACAAGTTTGGTATAATTAGGTATTTTTTTATCTTATTTTTTAATAAGAACAAAAGAATTGTTGAATTTGAGCTTGGGGTTAAGTTTCACATGATTAATCCATGATACTTGGGAGTCCATCATATTTCTAAAAATTATATACTGTTCATCCCAGCATCACATCCACTCTAATTGTTCACCTAAGCTAGTTTTTCATCATATACCAATTAAACACAATCGCCCACTATCCTCATTGTAGAATCACCAAAGCCAAGACAAGATTCCCGAAACATGTGTATGGCTAATAATTAATACAAATCACTGCTTGCCAATTTTTAATTTTAACAGATAGCCACAAATACTGGCTAATGACAAATATTTACATGATTATATTAGATGTTTCAAAACTTTTAACAATTTTTTAACACTTTTACAAGATAATAATTTTGTTAAAATTTGTATGCAGTATCATCAATAAGTATAATATATGCATCAAGATGTAATGAAAAATTAGTCTGTGGACTTTGTCTTATTGCAATTTGCCAACACTGTTTTTTTTTCTTTGTAAACTACAAGCTCCGTTGCCTCCTCCTCCTAAATATTAACAAACAAGAATGACTAATGCCATGACAAAATCACATATCATTTTGTCATCTAAGCACAGATTTGATAAATATGGTTTTCTTAACATTTAATTTTAATTCATTTAGTGACAAGCAACTTTAAAATCATTTAAAAGATTCAGTCATTAGTTTCTACATGAAAAAAGAATTTGCTCACTGCTTATTAATGTTGTATCATCTGCATAAGAAATTACAGAAATATCAGAGGAGTTTGGAATAACGTTAACATATATATTACTACTAGCAAAGGTCCAAGCACAGATCCTTGTAGCATAACCTGACAGTTAATAAGCACTTGTCACTAAAAAAATTGAACCATTAATGACTATATATTTTGTGAATGTAAATAATAGGTACAGTAGTATCACAGAAGTCCATGTTGTAAATTAGCAGTCACCTTCTAATACATTATCATAATCTTGATCTTGTAGGCAATAGACATTCATAGTATCTGCAACAATCAACAGTAAAGAATAAAATTAACACAATAGTACCTCCCCACAACAGTATTTGAAAATATAATTAAAAAGTAAATAGAAAGGATTTATAGCAGAAACTTTTTGTAGGTCTACATGGCAGTTTGTTTGAATATTTACAAAACACGTGACATTTTAGCCTCAATTTCAACAATGAAAATTCTGAATATTTATAGTACATACGAAAACACTTTTAAATGACTTCTGATTGAGTTCACTGAAGTATATATTTTTTTGGTACAGCATCAATGGAAAACCACTCTTCTATAAATATATTATAGAATTATGTTTCATAAACTTGATGGAATAGTGAGCATTAAGAAGAAATTCACACTACCCAGAGAAAATTTGAAGTACATCCTGAATCATCTACAAGCCTACCACATATCTTTGGGATTATGCGTAACACTGGGAACCCCTAATTTGTGTGATTTTAAGTTATGCATAGTTAAACTACACAACATTCAATTATACAATTTCTAATTGACATTAATGACACTTTGAGACTATGTTAAAAATATGTCATAAGATTGGTAAAACATTAAACTTTATTGTAAACAGTACAATTGAAATGCCCAATTGTGTATTAAAAACTAATCATATAACTTATTCTTTAATAGTACTTTTTTTAAAACAATTAACCAAGTCCTTTGCAGGGAATTCAATGTTTATTTATTTATTTGGTAAAAAAAACAGTAAAAAATGTATGTGATGCATGAGGGAGGAGACCTGCACGTTTTCTTGAATGCAAAATACGAATTTGGAAACAGTTCTCTATAAATACTTGAACACAATGGCATTTGAATTTCTTATATAGCTTAAAGGACAAATATTAATTAATGTTTAATGTATTTCATATAGTCATTTTAATATAATAATAATAATAAAGTAACAAATACAGAGAAAGTGAAAAAAAAATAAAATATTAAAAAATATTTCCAATTATAATGCATTACATTATCCTTTATTTTAAAGCAACATGACATTGACTATGTCAAAAATATAATATTATTTGTAAGAATTGTTGATCATCACTAATAATTTATCATAACAAATTTGTTTTTGTAAATTATAACCAAGTAGGAAACTTGAAGAAGTTCACCAATGTATGTATACAATTATTTTAACTGGTGATGTAAAATTTATTTGGTTTATCATGTTCAACACAAGCTTTTTGGGGAATTTTACAATTAATTTACTGGTAACTCTGATTAATAGGGCTTAGTAACCTAAAAACATGCATTTCTGGGTAGGCATGTATACATACCTTCAAAATGTTGATCCATTCCATTGTGGCACCACCTTCAAAGGGCACCACTCTCTGACAAACTGTTGTCATTGCATTCAATGCCGCATATTTGCTGCTTCCCAGAAAGAGAACTCTTGTTCGAAAAAATGAAATACGAAGCAATACGAAGTTAATGGTCACCTAATTCGAATATTCCGTTCACGCCCAATGAATAAAGTCTTTCACATCAATACGTAATTCTGACTCTGGAGTCTACTAAAAAATTACCACCAGATATGTAATCCACACTAATAAATAGGGCCTTCCCATATCATTCCCTTATAATACTCTCTGCTGGACAGACACGAGCAACATATAAGCGCGGGAACCAGGAGGGAACAGGGCAGATTTTTTACCCCCCCTCCACGGTGCCCTCCTCCCACACACTTGTCACAGCGACATACAGCTGAATGCCGCTGGGTCCAGGAGAAGTCCACATGCCCTTATAACAAGGAGATCTGTGCGGAAGCATACAGGTATCCGTACACTGCAACAAAAACCGCTCAACAATCACGAGCATAATAGTTCAACAAGCGGGATTTTTATTTTACTTATTGATATTTGTTGATCTTACTCGGTATATGCCTAACGAAGCAATGTTTCCATTTGGTGCATGAAGGTTAGTTCAACTATTGAAACCTTGTTGTGATTTATGGTATCCTTTTTTTCAGTGTGAGAGTTGCGGAAGTGTTTTTTTTTACCGTATAAGCAATTTTTTAAGTATCCGATATGAAATGAATTCGCGTATTTGTTTGATTATTTTTTCAAATAACGTGAAGGCAACGTATACTCAGCTATACTGTAATAGCGAGATCAGGTGATTACGCTAATGAAGTCGGGATGGTAAAAAATATTCCAATTGAACATCTGCCACGGGTCCCAAGGATGCCCTTTGTTGTTCCTTATTGTTCCATTGAATCTCAACTATATAGAAAAAACACATTTTCATAAATACCTACTCCGTGGAGGAAAAATGTTACCGAATTCTCAATGAAAAAGTTTTTGTTTGTCAATGTATAGTCATCTTAAATACTCATTTGGTATTATTTCAGATAATACTTCGCAGATATTGAAAATATATTGTGGAAGATCTTACATATCATTGTAACGTATATATAGAAATGGGTCGGAGGCCTTCAGAACTGGAGTACACTTGTGTTTGGCGCACAACAACTAGGGTCTCCAGGGTGCAAAGCCCGCAGCGATTAGTCTCTGGAGCGGAACAGTAGTTGGAAAGTTACACCGTCCAGCGCGCGTCCCGCTGCCTTCGTTCTCCTGCGCTCGCGACCGCCCCCAACGCCAACGGGTGGCACTGCAAAGGGTGTGGGCTTGGCGCGAGGAGCAGGGGGAAGGAGATGCACTCCAAACAGTAGGGCAATGATGGACAGGAACAGGATAGATCCAGACAGAAAGGAGTGGGTCAGGGCTGGTAATTGTAGAGTGATGAGGGACCGCATAGAGCGGGGTAGTAGAGGCGGAAGGGATTGGGCGGGGTAGTACAGCATGAGAAAAGGGACCGGGGAAGGACAGGACGGAAATGAGTGGGGTGTAACTGGACAGGGCAGATGGTATGGCGCGAGGCGGAGTGGGATGGCGCGGGGCGGAGTGGGATGGCGCGGGGCGGAGTGGGATGGCGCGGGGCGGAGTGGGATGGCGCGGGGCGGAGTGGGATGGCGCGGGGCGGAGTGGGATGGCGCGGGGCGGAGTGGGATGGCGCGGGGCGGAGTGGGATGGCGCGGGGCGGAGTGGGATGGCGGGGGGCGGAGTGGGATGGCGGGGGGCGGAGTGGGATGGCGCGGGGCGGAGTGGGATGACGGGGGGCGGAGTGGGATGGCGCGGGGCGGAGTGGGATGGCGCGGGGCGGAGTGGGATGGCGGGGGGCGGAGTGGGATGGCGGGGGGCGGAGTGGGATGGCGCGGGGCGGAGTGGGATGACGGGGGGCGGAGTGGGATGGCGCGGGGCGGAGTGGGATGGCGCGGGGCGGAGTGGGATGGCGCGGGGCGGAGTGGGATAGCGTGGGGCGCAGTGAGATGGCGCGGGGCGGAGTGGGATGGCGCGGGGCGGAGTGGGATAGCGTGGAGAGCAGTGAGATGGCGCGGGACGGAGTGGGATGGCGGGGGGCAGTGGGATGGCGGGGGGTGGAGTGGGATGGCGGGGGGCGGAGTGGGATGGCGCGG
>JAHLJT010002406.1:95634028-95650027 GCA_031308135.1 Acheta domesticus | reverse complement strand
GCGGTCATTAGGCGAAACTCTCGCTCTCTGGCGGTCGTCTAATGAACGGCGAAGGGCGAGCGCAGGAAGTACGAGTACCGCTTCCAGTAATTGCGGGAACGTACCTCCCTCCCTCCCTCCCACCCCTCCGTGAGAAACGAGATCTCGTTTTCTAATCACCGCTAATGTTCCCACGAGCGAAGCTTTCTCGTGCGTCACAACGCACAACGCGGGCGATTCGCGCCGATAAAGCCGCTGCTGCACGTGGCGGAGGGCGAGGTCGCGTAAAGTTCGTTACGGGCGTTTTATTTGGCAGTTGACGCCGTGAGGGAACGATCGGATGTAAAATCCGCGATACGCAAGAACAAGTAACGAGGGAGATGAAATCCGAAACACCAGCAACATTTGCGAACTGAAAGATGGCAATTGTAGGGTCGAGATATTTTAAGGCCGTAATCGCTCAGTCAGGTAAAGGGCAACTAACGGATAAAATGATCATTGAGAGACCATTCTTTAGCTGGTCCCAGACAGAGAAATTTGGAGTAAAAGTTAGTACAGCGTTTGGCGCCAATGAAGTGCTTAATTCCCAAAAGTTCAATAGCCAGTGCCCATGTCAACGTGAGCACTTTCGAGTATGGAAGCGAATTTTTTCTTTTTTTTTGTTATTTAAGATCGCATCAACTACTAGGCCATTAGCGACCATTGGATTTAACGTTATGGTATGAGAATGAAACGATGTGGTGGTGATGATGATAGGAGGTGAAAGGACGAACACAAACAACCTTGCCCGAGGCGGGACTCGAACGCGCGACCCCTCGGTCCGAGTTCTCTGCGGCACTACTGGCTTAGCGATCTCGGCCACGGGGCCAACAGCGAATATTTTCGGTTATCTAATTTTGATGAAAACGCTCGTTTCTACTTTTATTCATAATTCAACTTAATACAGTAAGGGAGTGTGGATAGGAAGTTAGGAGCTGAAGAAAACGTGCACACATTGCACTTTGTTCCGCACAGCTTTAACATTTCACTTTCATAAATAGATATTTGTCACGATCAGCACAACAATATACACTTTCACTTACATTTTACACTGAACTGAACACTTACTGAAGTATGTGTATCGATGACGTTACAAACAATACGTTCAAATATTTACTATCACATTCTGCCCTCGCGTTCGAAATAAGGCATTATGAACAGTGAGTCACGAGTAATTCAGGTAGCAGTACTTTAAAAAAATTACCACCGTCCACCCAATTACTTCTCTTCCTTTTAGATCCTGCCCACACAATTTGGCGGTTTGGGTTTACAGGAAACATTTTGCTGATCCACCAAGCTACATGTAAAGTACCTCCCGAAATTAAAATATCAGTTTTCAAATTCCAGGGGCCGCGACTTCAGGTAGAACGATTGTAGAATATCTATTTTGGAGAAAATAGGCTGAACGGTTTATTGGCTAGCGTTGTGCACAGACAGGGACGGTACAGGCAGAAGTTTCACGGTCAATCGATTTTTCGGTATAAAGGACGCACGTAATATAGATTCTGCTACACCACGTGTTAGAGAATTGTTTTCTAAATTTAGCAACTGGATTTATCCACTTTATCGTTACCAGGGTCCGGCATGCTTCTGTATAGAAAATTCCTGTTTTCCGGCGACACGATTACAATACTTTCTCTTCTTACTTTAGTAAGTGCGAGAAAGTAAAAATGTGATCATAACCAGTTCGGATGAACAACTCAATGCTGTTGGATACGTTACTGATGTATTCGAGGCTTCTTCTATTCGTTCAAGTAAATTCAGCATTTCAAACCTTTGGTTTTGACTGTTCTTGACTAGAAAATCTCTGTAGTTATTTCGAAATCGACTGAACCTCCAATGTGCTGGACAGGCGTCACAGGAACCTTAGATATAGTACTCACAATGGTTGACATTACACATTCCGAGCAAAGAAATAGAATAGGCTTTGTACTCATCCGAATAGGTACTCAGAATTCTGTGGAAAACATTTGTTCCATATCGTAAATATTATTTGAAGCAAATACCATTGAATGATATTAAAATCGATTACATCAGTGAAAATGCATTAGAAATGAAGGAAAAGGGTAAAAAATGACTCAGTAGAAATCGACGAAAAATGCAAACAAATGCCGCACAAAAATGTGCCATTTCATTTTGTCTTAACATCAAATAAATTTCTAATCTAAATGCCATTTTTCTTAAGTGAAAAGAAAAAAATGACATTTCAGTAAAATCTTCCCCCTAATGTTGACGCCATTGCGTCAATTCTGGAAAATTCTAGTTTTGAAGATTTCACTCGTGGCTATAAAATAGCAGACTAAAGTTGGGTAGCTCTGGCAAAGTCAAATATGAATTGCAATCGTCTCGCTAGAACAAAATGCTCAAAATGCAACACATATTTATGGCCTGATATACTCAAAGACTGCTTTGTAGAATTTCATAGAAAAACTAAATGTGATATGTAATGGTAGGAAGCTAATACAGAATTTTATAACTCCTAAATGTCTGTGAAATTTTTTATTCGTTTTTTTGCATTAAAAAATTCTGAAAACTATATTTTTTGGTACATTGGCTGATTTCAGATATTGTTCCTTCACACAAACATTGAAATGTTAAAAAAGAAATTACTCCCAACCCGCACCATTGTGTGGATCCTAAAAAGTGTCAAAATTTTTAAATTCATTAAATTCTTTACAATTTGTGAAAAGAGTAATTTAAGGTACATCACCAAGTTCTCAAAAATTTCACTTCTTCCAAACACCATTGGATCTGAAAGGGATAAAGAAAGTGAACAGAACTTCTAGTTCATTACAAAAATCTTACAGCTACTATCTTCAACATCCTCTTGACATTCATACCCCCGAAATTTACTCTATCAAAAACCTAGAAAATAACTGATCTCTTATTGATCTCTTTGTATTCCCGAACATAATGCTTACAAAGAGTGAATATTTGTGACTGAGTGAAGAAGTTTTAAGGGAGTATTTCTTATTTGACAACTTGTTTCTTGTATTGTATTGTATTGTCTCAACTTGTATTGTTCAACTTGTTTCTAATATCACTCACTTGCGAAACATTCTCATGCAATAAAATGTAGCATTAAAAAGTATTTTCACAGTGTATTATTCCTCATTTGCCTATGAGGAAGGCTATAACCAAGCCATTAAAGTACATGTTCACGGAGAAATATAAAAGCATTTGCTTGAACAAGCTTTAGCGCGCCATCATAAATAAATGTTTTTCCAAACCGACACATTCTTTGTTCAACAGAACGAAGAACCTTATTTTTACAATGGATTTCCTTGTTCATGAAAAAATATTCTAGTCCTTCAAGAGAGCAATCTGGTTCCGGTACATGGATTGCCTGAGAAAGACTAAAATCGGGCTTTTCTTTTCAAGAACTTGCCCTAAAACTTGATTCTATCCTCTTTATTTTCAAAATATTCCGGTCCCTCCGACATGCAGTCATATTTCGGTACGTGGGATCTGCGTGATACGACACACCCAGTTCATGAACTGTTATATATTCACGTAGGAACTTGTTCACAAGTTTTTATTTTATAATTCCTTCGCCTCAAGATGTTCTGCACTGCTCTGAAAATGATCGAGTTTCGGCTGGTCCTTGTATGTCCTAGTCCTCGCAATTTTCCAAAATTTTCTTCTTTTAAACGTGTCCCCTAAGCATCCATTTTCGTCTCGAAATATCCTAGTCCTCCTAGACAGCAGACCTGTTCCAGCACATAGGATGCAACTTCGACATAGACCTACAAGTGGACCGTTATCTGCTTCTTATTGTTTACTTTGGACTGCACCTAAATCTTCCCCGTAAAGAGCCCGTCTCCTTTTCGTTCGGAGATAGGGTAGTCTCTCCAGAGTCACTATGGACCTTGGCCAATTTTTGGCTTGTGGGGTGCGTCCCGGCGGGGAGGTCCTCAGTTATCCCGTGATCTTTTTATCTTCGTTTCGTTAAAACTTTCCCCTTACCTCTTTTGGAACTGAAGACATTCTAGTCGTCCAAGGTCGCAACCAACTTTCGTCTCTTGCCAAGCGTCTTAGACAGACCTCCAAACTGTCGGGTGTAGTATATTTTTTACGAAGGGACTTGTTTGAATCCATTCAATGTCCCCTCTTAGTTGCCATAATGTTCTGAGTACCCCAGATATCCCATATTTTTCGGCTCGTGGCGTTCTTGTGAGGGGTCGCAAATGTTTAGCGATTTCTTTCTTTCACTTCACGCAGGGACTGGATTTGTGTCTCAGGATTGACTTCGTGTTTTCTCTCTTTTGTTTCCAATAGAAAACGGTGAAAACCAATGCTCCACATGCTGGATATCAAATTCATCAATTCATCATCACTTCAACCTCATTGAATTAACAATTCCATCATTCTAACAAAAAAACTGGATATTCATATCAACTATTTTCCAATATTCCTTATAGACAAAATTAAAAAGGCATACTTTAAACTTAGCCACTTCGTTTCACTTCTACATAATATAATACAATCTAATAGTACTCTAAATATATTGCTTGATGTGTTCAATTCATTAAATGATGAATAGTGTGTGCATTATTTAATAATGTATAACGTAATACAATGGTATAATAGTGCATAATGTATGTTTTCAAAACGTATTTTTCATGAATCAATTTTACACAACGCTTCACAGGAACATATTATAAAATTACAGACAATGAAATAAAAAAAAAGTTCCCCTTAGATAACTGCCGTGTCCCAGCTCGTGTCGTAGTGTCCTCACACCTAGGGGAGAGCGAGTAGGTGGCGGCAGCGGCGGCGGCGCGGAGACGGAACATGGATTGGAGGTTCACGCCGCTCCATTCACGCGATTATCTTCGCAATATTATGTCCGACACGCAGTTAGGTGTGTTCCATTCTCCGTGATAGGTTGCTTCCGACAACACAGGCTTATTTGCAGTTACAGGAACATCACACGGGACAAGAGCGCGCCGTCAATGGGCTTGCCTGCGGCTAACTAGGAGCCCCGCATACAGCATCCCTTCCTCAACGAGTAGGTGTAGATAGGAACGCATTGGCATGAGAAATGCAATAATCAATTACTGGAAGTATACACAGATCGCATTTGAACAATTTCGTGGAATTATTATCTCTTTGTTCTGCATTCTTCTGCAAGCTTCTCAATGGTACATTGTCACACAAATTACGTAATACAATGGATTTCAAAGATTGCCCCAGGAAAGAACGTTTTAATAATGTTCTAGTCCTTTTCAAAATACATGAATTGTTTTCACTGATCTCAATAAGCAAAAACTGTTGCATTAATAATTAATCCATTAAGACTACTGTGTGTCCGTATGGCCACACTAGAGTACAATTATTATCTAAATGTCATAAATGCTGTAATTTATGCCTTCAGGATTATTATCGAGACTATCGTATCTTCAAAACCGCCTTGAATGATCTTTTCTGTTAACTTATTGTAAGACCCAACTCTCCCCGTGTCTCTTACGCTAAATGTTATCAAATAAGAATTTCGTAGATTCGAAAAGCAGTACTTCGAATTGTGGAAGGCTTTATATTTTTATGAATCCATTTTTGATTGCTTGTTAATAAGTTGAATGTTTAGAAGAACAGTTAATACCACTAATTGCAAAAATCACAAAAGTTTCTAGCTCAAAGCATCGTGGGTGCTATTTTAATCCTGTATGTTTTCAAGGTTACGCTGATCCTTGGGGTTCTTACAATTTTACATCAAGCATTTTTTGCAAAACCTAGATTACTGGAATTGTCTCGAAATACAGCATTATGTTTGGCTGAAATAATAACTGAATTGGATTACGACAATGAAGGTGGTGTGTTCGTTATTTTCATTTCTCCCTCCATGAAGCAGCAACACTTGTAGATTAAGATACTGGGGGTCTAATAAATATTGGAAGAACACGAAGTTGACAGCATATGTCTCTCTACCTGACAAACAGATAAAAATTAAGTCCCAATTCTCTCCCCTTTCACACACACACACGCATCTTGTATATGCGCGACATTTTTTTATATTGTTTATTTAAGGTCGCCTTGGAAACAATTTGGTCATTGGCCACCACATTTACAAAAATACAGATTCTTACAAATTTACATGTTTGTATGCTAACAAATTTACATGATTATCAAATTCATGAGGTACAAGTACATTAGAGCTAGAGGGTTAATACAGTATTTGTACATGAGATTGACAAACTATATATAATCAATTGCTAAATACAGTTAACCAGCTTAAATTTGTTAAGGAATTGAATGATTTTCATGCATCTAGAATAAGAATTGAATATACAGTGGAGATCATTATTAATATTAAGGTTTTTTCTGTCCGTCGTCATCACATGGCAATCAACAATAAGATGCTTTGTAGTCACAGGCAGTCCGCAGTTTGGGCACGGATCAGGAATAGTCTTTTTCAAAAGGTGGTTATGGCTCAAGTAAAAATGAGCTATTGGCAGTCTGGTTAGGATCACTATGCACGACATTATCACACATATTGGAAGGCAAATGAGGAAGCTTTCCTGAATGGGACGGTGCCCCGCTGGCGGAGATACCTGGAGCGGAAAACTCCATGCAAGCCTACGTATAGTCCACGTCGAATCTCACGTTCGAACGGGGGAGGAACACCGCCACCTCCCGAGAAAGAAAATACTCTTACGGGACTAATGATTACAGCTGTTAATGATGCCGGAAACAAGAAATAATCAAACAATCAACAAAGTTGGACACGGTAGGTCATGGTAGGCTGGAAAGAATTCTGTACAGTATGCTGTGACATAATGTGAGATACAGCTTGAAGGCAATGCAAAACGATATAGTGCTGCAGAAAAAGAAAATTATAATATCACAAAACTTAATATATTCAAGCATATATACATTCGTGGGAGTAACGACTAGGTGGATGAAGATATTTCATCCCACAGAATTGATACTGTGATAAGCCAGAAAGCCCCTCACCATTTTTATTAATACGAATGGCATTGAAATTTTTGTAAATATTGTGTCAATGTATGTAATTAATGCATACACAATGCGAACTAAGCCGAAGAATACAGTCCCGGGGACATGCCGGAAAAGGGAAACACAGCTCCGTGTAATATATAACGAATACGTGTGTGGGAGGCGTGGTGAGAAATAGTAAGACGTTTCGATATAGTTTCTATGAACAATACTTCATAAGCATATTCAGCATCTTCATATGTGGGTGTAACAATATCAATGAAATTGTCACAATAAAAAAATATGCAAAGCCACAATCAGAAAACATCTTTTTTTCATTTGGTAAACTAAAAATACGAAGATTTAAGAAGCAGAACATCTCATTAACACCAATTGTACGAAGTTACTGCCGTGCCAGCGACTTACTTAGGTATTAATAAATGTTAATCAACACAACGGATTGATTGAACAAGGGATTTTTACAAAACATCATTAACATTTCTATTTTTCAGATGTTTTCCTAACTTTTTCAAACTTAGGATATTCCAAGTTTAATAAATTTAAC
Organism: Acheta domesticus; assembly: GCA_031308135.1. Lineage (NCBI taxonomy): Eukaryota > Metazoa > Arthropoda > Insecta > Orthoptera > Gryllidae > Acheta > Acheta domesticus. The sequence goes on along the minus strand of JAHLJT010002406.1, from coordinate 95,642,508 downwards.
ACAACTGACAAAAATGAATTATATTTTGAAAGCACTATTCGGTAAGGATCAGCTAGAAACCAGGAGAAAAAAATGTGGAAAGCGATGGTCAGGACCGTGTAGAGGGAGATTATAAGAAGAGGACGGAACGAAATAAAAATTACGGAATTTGGACAGAGGCCAAATAAATCTTTTCACAGGCACGAAACCGATTAAGTATTAATGTCAAAATCCCTGACCTGCAACCTGAAATGTTTCTTCCCCTTTCGAGTAAATAAAGAAGAGAGATTGCAGCGTGGATGTGCCATCCAGCCAGTAGGCTCAGTTGTCCCACGTGCGAGCGCTTTGAATGCCTTTGCGGAGGCTGCCAAACGCTCCCACGGGAGGCAATCCAATAATCATCCGCGGCGGTTGCAATGACGGGCCGCGTCGAATCTCCATGCGTCACGCAAACGGGATTTGCTGGGAACACGTTCGTCAAACTGCTGAATGTTAAATAGCGATAATACCTTCATCAGTGCGCCAGTGGCTCCAGGTGTCTGCAGAATGCAGCAGGAATCGGTTTCAAAGGGAGTGATTTCAATAGCAGAAGCCAATTCCCATGTGTGCGAACCTCACTAATGACATAAAATCTACAAAGTTTAGGTTTCTAGGTAATAAACAGTTATTTTGTCTCATTATTCATTATCCAATTCCAATAAATGTCCACTGTCATAACACATCGAAAATGAATTTCATATATTTGTTCCCTGAACAGTTTACATTCTTTTATTGGGTTATATTTCATGAGTATTTATTCTGCGAATAGCAATATCAAGTTATGCAATTACGTCATTTTGTGGTGTTGAATTCTCTGTAAGCTATTTTGCACAATTTTGAAACTATATTCAATGGTTTACCACGACAGTTTCCTAGTTAATTTTTTTTCTTCACAATGCGGTCGGCATTTTAAAATTGTTAATGATTTTACGGCCTTGATGTATGGTAGTGAGAATTGAATTCTCAGAAATGCCCTTCCTGAGTGTAGCGGGATATACTCTGGCAGGCCACGTTCCATGTGTTGAGATAAGGTCTATCCTAAAAATGTTTGATTTCAAGAAATACGTCATCGAGGTTGAAATAAAAGCCAATGGAGAAAACAATTGAATTCAATTTTATTTGTAATTTGCTTACAAGATTAACCTATTACAAACTGTTGTGTGTACTCAAAACTTAAACATAAACTGGTTTCATTACAAATCATTTTCGATAAACAGTAACATTAGGTTTCTGTTAATAAAATTTATTTTACAATTTTTTAATGTTTGCGGATTAATTTGAAACAGATCAGTTAAGATAAAACTCACAATTAACATAAAATACAAAAAAGGAAAGATAAGACAAAATACAATAATACAAATGCAATAACACAATTGACGAACCAATGACGAACAACATAGATCGACTTCACCGAAATAAATCGGAGCTGGGTGGCGCACTAACAAGGTCTGAAAGCAGCTAGGCGATGATCGTAGACAGGGGAAGGAATGAAATGAGAGCAAAATTATTTTTCACTGAAACGACTAGGGGACAAAGAAGAGGAGGGGTCAGACTCAAGAAAACTGGTACAAGAAACTAAAGGGTTAACAGAAAGAACTTGAGGAGGACTACAGCCGCCAAACGAGTGACTCTTCTCATGAAGTAATTTTAAACTTCAATAATACAATTACAATCAATTCTTATTTATTACCAAGAGATAGTCAAGCTTCCTCCCTCAGTGAGGTCGAAAGAGAGACCTCTACTTGGAAAGAAGAGACAAAACGAATTTAAATTTGTATAAGTATAATTTTGTTATTAAGTTAAATTATTTATTGAAATAATTGAACTTAATTTATGTAAGGGACGACGTTACGCATGCAGAATATTTAATGGGTTTTCTTCTTTTAAAATGTGTCGCAGTTAGATCCGATTCCTACTTTACAACACTAGCAGAAAGCATACGATTTAAATGTGTTTTACTTTTCAATAAAATTTGTCATATCATTAAGATGTTTTCGAGTGATTCAAGTAGTTAATTTATTCAAATTCATTTAATTTAAATACGTATTATATTCACTATCATCATTAGAGCTGGGTAAGGGAAATAATGTGACGTATGTGATACTGACTGTGTTTCATTAATCTTTATTGCCAATTTTCCATCGATGGTGTAAAAAGGAAACGACCAACTACACGCAGTCATTAAAAATATTCAGGGAAATCCTGTACTTGCCAATTCTCGGAACAGATGTACTGTCCCACGAGTAAAAATCTTGTAGCGGATTTGTCAACCGTCGATTCTGATTTTCCTACAATTAATTCGTGTATTGTTCGCACGTGACTCGACAGGCGACCTGAGCTAAAAAATGAAACCTGTCAAGGGACACCTGCCGAATAACGTGATCCACATGATGACAACGATGAATGTTATATGTCGGAAGCAGCAAGAGCATTGGATGTAGCCGGAGCGATGGATGTACGTACAAACAGCCGCCAAAGGGACGTCCGCTTTATTTTTTCATCCACTATGTGTTCGTAGAACAGACAAGAATTTGCCCCTAGTAAATGCATCGATACAAACAGCGGCTTTCCAGCAGTGATGACAAATGAATGGTGGGCGTTACTCGTCTGGTAACGGTTTCAAGCAGTCCATTGAAACGATACTCAAATTATTTCAGATAAGTTTGAGGATAGGAGATACGCTATTCAACCTCATAATTTTTACTGAAATTCGAAAGAAAATCAAATTACGGTGCAACCACAAAGCCGTAATATTATTTTCCACGTACGTTATTTATGCAGAAATGGACCCAAAAACTGCAAATAAAATTTTTTAAATGATAATCTTACGTCATACATTATTGAAAGAATTCCCAAGAATTTTATTGCATGTAGAGTAAAAGTCATACTTCTTAAAATGGTAATGTAAAGGCAAAGAGAGAGAGAGAGAGAGGAGAGAGAGAGAGAGGAGAGAGAGAGAGAGGAGAGAGAGGAGAGCAATTAGTTACATACTTTTCTAATTCTTGTTAGACAAAGTTTGAATAGTGAAAAATAATCTGGAAAGGACATATTTGTAATTTGCCAACTGTCAAAATTATTTCTTTATTAATCAAATCATTGCTTTTGGATAAATATGATAAAGGAAAATCCCTAAACAACGTGAACCTAAAAATTTTAATTACAATCCTAAATTCATACCAATGAGAGGGGTCACCAATGGATCCCAACCCATTTTTCTATACCTTGTTTAGGAAGATTACTTTGTCATCCTTTAAGACTTATCATTAGAATCTTTGGTGACAGAGTCTTTCAAAATGTATTTGATGTTTAGAAAAGAATCAATACAGTCGCCATGCGAAATTCTGTCTAGAAACTCCAGCGTTCTCTTAGATGCCAAGCTTGTCCATATGCTCTTACCAATCTTATTTTAGTATCTGTCGATGTAGAAAACGGAAGTGCAATCCAAGGAACATTGAAAATATTGAATGAGTTCTTCAAAGGAAGTCCAACGTCAACCGTAGAAAGGACCGCATGTACAGAAAATACTGAAAATACATACACTTTTTTTGCCAATTTTTCTTCAATCATTTCACACTGTACTCTGGGGTCCAGCGTCTCCCCGTCTACGTGTTCTCTGGGAACCGTAATGTCATAGGAATGTAAACTGTCAAACGTGAATCCACTTATTGAATAGCGAAGTAAAAGTACTGAAAGGCATTTCACGCATTCTGAAAGGATGAAAGAAATGCTTCGGTTCGGAATCGAACCCTGTGGTCCCATATCTGTCGCCACCTACCGACCAAACCATCGGTATGGTCGGCCCTAAATTGTCGCCGCCCCACAAGGACTCTGAAGAAGCGAACGGTTGCCGCAAGGGAGACGCCCCAACGGTTCCCCGCGGGCGCACGACACCGCGCGCCGCCTGCACGTGCCGACACGCGGAGCGACTTGCCCGATGCCGGCCCCGTGGTGGGGTAGACAGTTGGCGGCGGTGGAGGAGACAGTTGCGGTGTCGATGGAGGACGCGATGGCGGTAGCAGTGGAGGAGGCAGTAGCATTGGCGGTAAAGGAGACAATGGTGGTGGTGATGGACGACACAGTGGAGGAGGCGATGGTGGCAAAGGTGACAGTGGAGGCGGCGGTGGCAGCGGAGGTGGCGGTGGCAGAGGCGGAGGCGGAGGCGCTGGGGCAGCAGGCCATTCGTGGCCATCAGGGTGACGTGCAACGGCCGAGTTGCACGTAGCAATAGCGGTGGTATACTTTGATTTAAATAGAGTTACGTCTAACTTTTGACCTGCTGAACGCGCTTATCCAATCAGAAGCTTCGTTACAACTGATAACCCGAAATTTTCGCTTCTGTATAAATGAAATTATGCAGAGTGGTTGAGCCAGAGTGGTTCAATTAGAAGCTTGGAGGTGCTACTTGTTGCTAGGACAACCATCTCCTCTACGTATTACGCCTTGCATTCCCAGGGGGACCTCGGACGTCCACCAATGTTTTGTTTTGTTTTTGTAGGTTTCATTTTTTTATGAAGCTGAAAGTACTTGATATTGTTTCTAATGTGCTTTTTGTTCAAAATTTGCTGCAAATTATCACGTGTTGTTATAATCTGAGTTATTACAGTTTGATAATTTCAGTTATTGAAACATTTGTAGTATTCTATGTCTTGAGGCAACATACTTCAATTCATTAATGCACTATAAAGATGACAAATATTGAAATAGGTTTTGTCATTAAACAAGAATAATAATGCGGAGAAATTCGAAGCCCGGAATCCCCCCTAAGCAGTCCTCGGAACCTTTCATTCTTTGGCATTACTAAGATTAATAACAATGTCGTGCCAGGTCCTATTCAATATCCCTTCCTTTTCAAAGCTCTTTTCGACAAGGTTCGAACAAGTTTTTTTCTCGTTTAAAACTTGGGTCATTTCCTATTTCATTCATTCTGTATCGTTATGTTGAGTGCGCAACTCAGACTTCAATGTCGACACAGTAAATGATATCACTTCCTCGTCTGATTTCCTTGGAATTTCTTTTCTTGAAGCCGAAAAAATTGCATTTACAGCACGATCTAACCAACCTTTTTCTAATCTTGTTTGTTGTGTCATATCCTTTTGTATACGCCATGATGTTTCCTTAACGTTTGTCAATATGTTCTATTCTGCTGCGTATATACTTTGCTGCAGACATAGTTCATTCGTTTTGTGTTCTTTCAGCCTTCTTTAATCTATAATTAGTGAGACTGAGAAGTATTTATCACACTAAATAGTAATTGTACACTATTATTAGTATTTATTATCACACTAAATCTTGGCTGTTCATACTTAACTCTTTTACTTGCAGGTAGAAAATGGTTCATAATTCTCCAATTGTCCTTCCACAATTATAATTAATTTACAGTGAGAGAATTGCTTTAATTTCTTCCTTAAAATTTGATCTGAAAACGTTTAGTCCGGGTATGCACTCAGCTTCACCCGAATATACTCTAGTAGAAGAATGAATCTCCAATATATGTATGATTCACAATATTTAACTGCACTACTTATTTCATTCATAACAGTACAACTTACTTCATTTCAATAACTAAAGGTGTAGGTTTTAGAAAAAAATTTCAAAAAAATAATGATATCAAATTACTCCAATACCTAAAAAAATTACTAATAAAGGTTTTAAGAAAAAAAATAAACATTAAATGAGATGCTAATATGTACACGTTTTCAATTGAACCATTTCCCTATGATTTCTTCTACATAAAACAGTAAAACATCGTAAGATAGGTTTTGGTATTTCAAGACTGCTCACTTTCCTTCCGCATCTCGGAATATAAGGACTACAGGCAGGTTCAGGATATTGATTGTAGCAACCGGCTGCAAAGAGCAAAGCAAGCATAACTTGGGGGGCCTCCTATCTCTCCGCTCGCAGCATCCGGAAGCCCTGCAGGAGTCGCTCCTGGCGCGAGTTTCATTCTCGAGATTGCTTCCGGGACTGCGCGGGTCTTTCTTCCACTGCCCATCGCCACCCGGCGCGCTGCCCACCCCCGCCGCCTATGCGCCCTCGATCCCAGTTCTCCTGTGGCCCTCGCCGCGCCGTCATCCCCCTGACCCCACCCCCACAGCCTCCTCCACCGGCACCCCAGTCCTCGCCGAACCTTCGTCTCACTATCACTCCCATCGTTACATAATCGTCACCCCCGTTTTTTACAGTCACCTCCGTCTCCGGCGATATCCCTACTGCACCGTCACCCTGTCTCCACCGATACACCGTCTAGACCGTCACCTCTACTCCACCGTCACTCCCTAATCCTCGTCACCCCTTTCTTCACCGTCACCCCTTTTTCAACGTCATCCCGTCTCCGCCGATACCTCGTCTCCACCCGTCACCCCGACTCCACCTCACGCTATCACCATTGTTGTCCATGCGTTACTGAGATCCTCCGTACATTGTAATCACTCTTCACACGCTTATCTCGATGGCACTACTTTTCTCCTGATCCTGATCGTGCTCATGTCCCTTCACCGCCGATCACATCTGTGTTGCCGTCATCAGCACCGCCACTACGTCTTGCATACCTGTTACTTTCAGTTCGCATAGTTTGTTTTCTCCTAATGTATACTGCGATTTTTCTAACTTTGGCTCCTCAAGGCGTCACGTTATTTCGCGACGTTTTCAGTCGTTCCGCCAAGCATCACATGAGTGCGACCGTATCTAGCATTGCTTGCAATCATGCGACTTCTAGTGGTACGACGGAGAAAGACGCGAAATGCCGTGTGATATTCCATCGTGGCCATAGGGGGTTGAGGGGCAGAGTTAGAAAAATCGCACTAACCACATCCTTCTCCGACAACTAACAGCGTACGGTTAAAATGTTAAGGGTCTTAAACACCACCAAAATACAGAAAAACTCTCAAAAAAGATGAAATATTGAACGTTGTAATCAAATGTGTAAGGACACAAACTTAAACCATTGTAATTTAAAATATATTATTAAGATATTTTTAAATATTTATGAACTGATATGTATGGACTTTGAAAACACTGGGTCCCAGTGCCAAGCCGGGGGCTGTAATTATGGGCTTCTGCTCTCTAGTAGACTTACCCTGCCACTAAACATATCGCGGATTCCGTTGCGTTTTCCCCAGCTATCGCGCCCTCCTTCCTCTCTCTCCCCCACCACCGACCAACTGATCGAGCAGACTCTTCCCACCGCCACTCTCCCGCTTCCGTCTTTTCTGTCTCACCCCTCCCACATAGCGACCCTCCTCGCCACCTCTGCTCCCTCTGCGCCCTCCTCTCTGAAACTACTGCCGGGTTTTTCTCTTTTTCCGCGCATCAATGTGCTTCTTTCACGACCCCGATCTCTCCTCGCTTCTAAAGGCTCATTCCATCCAGTCCCCTTTCGAATTATTTGAGAGGATTCTGTATGACCTAAATAAGCGTTGGACATATCTTTACAGCGTCGTTGGAAGCAACACAGGAAATGTTGGCTTAAGATTCATTTAAGAAATTGGGCAAGTAGATGATAATTTAACTTTTCTATTGAGTACTTAACTCATAGTATTTGAAAATAACTGAAAACTTTATAAGAGGCCTGACCTATTCATTTTTCACTAACTCAACATATAACTTATAGTGCTGATAAAATATGAACATTCATTACAGTAGAGATATTGAATGATACAGTAGATATGTATTAACAACTTCTGGCTTACATGGAACGTGAGCTATCTCTAAGTGACAAATCACACGCGTGACGTATAAAAAACTACACATCATCGAAGCCATGGCTTTTTAAGATACGCTATACCCGAGTCCGATATCATTTTTGGTTGAAAATCAGCAATAAAAAACAAACATGATTTAAGCAGATAGTCATGAATGTTATTCAAAAATTCGCAAAATTATAACATTCGAAAAATCTTAAATTTTCTGTGCAACTCCCGTAAGCGAACGGTCGATACGTTGCATGTACACAAGCATGCACGCACGCCTACAAATTGAGAACAAAAGAGGCGTACAAAAACACGAAAGAGCGTAATTACTACGCACGACTACCTTTCTCTCAGTGCGTGTCTTATCGTTGACTCCCTCCTAAATCCTAATCTCTTAGAAAACTTCGTGTTGCCCCACCTACGATGTTTTATTTACAAAAAACGGTGAAACTCAATAATATTTTGTAACGAGCATTTTCTTCCAAAGGAAACGAGTTCGCTTTGCTATTTCAATTCTATTTAAACATTTTTTATATCAATAGAAAGATACCACTGTTTTCAGTGTTACGAAAAAGTGCATCGAACCAGCACCACACCGCACAAGTATAAACGCTCTCGAGCATGTTCGCAACTACGCGCATTCTTTGTAACGTGAACACAGTCTATTCGCTTCAGTTGTGGCCCGTGGAACATTCTTCTGTGGAACTAAATAGCGTAAGATTTGATTCCAAACACCTGCGAAACTAGTAACGTACGAGACTAAACCTGTAACAG